>JAUOZQ010000010.1:0-1200000 GCA_030710315.1 Anomotaenia brevis
AGGCAAGGAGATGCTGCCGCACGTCTCCCGAAGAACGTCCATGCGTTGGGAAAGTCTTCAAGAAGGTCAGAAGGAGCCTCGACACTAACGCCAGCTCGGTGTGTGTGGAAGACCTCTTGGATTTTTTCTGCGCTAACCTCAATCTGTATGTGTCCGTGCAGATGGCCAACCACGTAACCACGCGTGCCCTCAATCTCAACCTGGTTGGTGGTTGCAGTCCACTATCAGTTGCTGCTGCAGCCATCTTCATGACTGCCATGGCATTTGGGGTGAGAAGGGAGAAGAAGGGAATCGGCGAATCGGCTGGTGTTGCCGAGGCCAATATCACAACCACTTACCAGGCGATGCGTGTGAGGGTGGCGGAGATCTTTTCGGACGGCGCCAACTTCCCTGTGCCTCTGGACAGCCTCCCGCCTTCTTAACTACTTGATCAGGTCGGCCCTGGGTTGGTATTTACAGGCAACTTTGTCCATCGTGGTAATAGGTGCGAATGCTGTGCAGGTAATGGGTCTACGCATATTACACGATTGTTAAAAGAAACTCAAAATTATGACGACTGTTGATACAGGTCTTCAGATGCCGTTACGCAGCCTTAGAGCCCGGCCACCGTTGTGCGGCCCAAAGATGTATCGAGGCGCTCCAGCGACCACAAGAAAGGAGATGCCGTCGGACTTTACAAAGCGACAGGCGAAGACTGAACTTCCTTTCGTCTTTATTCCATGTCTAGGTTTTTAACCGGTTGTATTGTGTTTTTCCCAAAATAGAGTAAATAAACGTTCTTTATTTAAAAACAAACATTG
Source organism: Anomotaenia brevis (assembly GCA_030710315.1). Classification (NCBI taxonomy): domain Eukaryota; kingdom Metazoa; phylum Platyhelminthes; class Cestoda; order Cyclophyllidea; family Dilepididae; genus Anomotaenia; species Anomotaenia brevis. The sequence goes on from JAUOZQ010000010.1 coordinate 801, forward strand.
AATTCAGTTGGATTAAAGCAGGAATTTACAATGCTTGTGCGTTTTCGAGTTCCGGCTACGGAAGAGGTCGGTCATGGTTCAATATTTACCATTCGGTTACACGCCAAATTAGGCAGGTCAAGTGCGACTGTTTTAAACAAATGAAAACGGTCTCAGCAATGAATCATAGAACGCTCGCTGGGGGGAGGTTCTCATCAAAAACTGCTTGGTTTATTAGGTCATAAATAATTTTTTTTATTAATGCAAAGTAGCTGATTTGTCTTTGAATGACGAAAATATATATATTTAAAATTGAGGAAATTAAAAGCAATTTATAGGTGCTTTCAAGCAATTTTTCCTGTAAGGAATCACTATTGATATACGTACCACCTAGACTAGAATTGTCAATACATCCAGGTCCTTCAAACCTGATGTATCTTTGGCTTCTTGGGACGTCTTTATCTAAAGAGACAATATTTCCAGAAATCAAGTGATGAGTGTGTGTAATTAGCAATTAAATTGCAGCTACAGCAATGCCTACTGAATGCCAGCTGAATAGAGCAGCAGCACTCGGATATTTAGATTCTGGTAATAGTTTTAGTAAAATGTGAGTCTGGATCAAAGATATGTGTTTGCGCAATGAAATAGTTATCTATTTGAATATGACTGATAAAACCGGCATTCTGTACCCTTGGCATTCGCATCCACTCTCATTCCGACAATGCAGTATGCACGCATAATGAAACGCTTCCTAGCGATACTGATGAATCTTTGTAGTGGAATGGATCCCCAAACGCTCATTGAATTCGTTCCCCTCCTATGAGTGAATTCAGCACTCTTCTATATGACTGTAGCTCTAGTGCATATCCACAGGCTTGATATCATCATTGACATAAGGAGTGATTTCAATGAATTCGATTGGTCCCAAGTTGACAAAGGGGAAACTGCTAGGACAAGAGGCGATGCTTCACAGGCCGTACTTGAGTTCAACATGAAGTACCTTTCTATCAGATTGAGAAACCCGTCGTTGAAAAGTGGGTGTGGCATCTTCCGTAGAGGACTCAAGCGTTTGCGTGTTGACGAGGATTTTCTCGAGATCGCCGGACTGACGCAGAAGTTGTGGATTTTCAATCCCAATACCCAAAAAGGTCTTTAAATTGGCCTTTTTTATATTTTTAAAATGCCATGGCATAAAATATATTTAGTTATGCATTTTCAAATAAGTGATAGAAGCCGACATTTTTCTACCTGGCAATAAAATAATGATTTTTCATAGGAAAAATATTTAAACATAATCTAAATGGATTGCACTATGACCCTATAATTTACCAAAGCATATGACAAATATTAAATAATTTCGTGAAAAATGTTCCACAAGGTTTCGAGTAAAAACAATGAATATCTTCTTTTTCGAAGTCATTTAAAATCTTTTTCGTTTTAGCTACATGTAATGCACGCACTTCAGAAAATACAGGCCCTTGGTCACATCGTTGTTGCATACTTTCATCTTATTCTTGTCGAAAAGTAGGAATTATGATTACTTCCAAAATCTTTTGCTCACGTCACTGCTTGGGAAAAGACTTTTCGTCTTGGCAATTTATTTCCCTCCAACACCACGTAGCCAATCGAATTCATTGAAATCACTCAAATTCGAATTTTCAGTCTTTTTGAAATTCACTGCGAAACATGTATTGACACCATCCGTTTCAGTTGGATGGCACCTCACCAAGATCCCACGATCTCGTGTGCCTAATGGAGCCAACTTTGTCGATCTCTCAGTTAAGCAGTGGAAACTTAATTACTGTCATCGTGATGTTTGCTGACCACTTCAAAGACGATGGAAAGGATATTGTAATCCTCGATTTCTTTCCCCAGCCTCACAGATAAAATTTTACTGCCTGTTCCAGACTCCAGTATCCACATTTCTAAAGTGAATGAGGCTGTCTTCTTGCAAACTCCAGACATCCGCGCTTCTGGCCATTTCAGGAGCCAATGAATCGATGAATCGGCGAAAATTTCTTCTCAATGCTGTAAGCCACCTCCGCATGGCATGCGTTATGTTGAGTTATAAGTGGGATGACAAGTTCTAAGTTCATGTGTATCATACCAGCTTGCTGATCTACACGAGAGATTGGTAAAACCCAGCTGTACAGAAACCTGTGGCGTTCAGGCTATGCTGCTTGAACTCAATGCCCCATTTGTGGTTATGAAAATCATAAACGGATTCCGTCTTCAGTTAACTCCTTACTAGCCACTTATTCATCCATCGGAGTTAATAATAATAATAGTAACTACCTTGAATAGATATTTAAAAAGACACGGGAGATGGCAGGCTGGTATTTGCGATGGTGCCCTTACATTAAAAACATTAATCTAACTGAAATGAGGCTTTGCATTTTTTCTAATAGCTGTCAAAATACACAAACATGATGCAATTAAAGTTCAAACATGTAAATTAAAGGGGCTAGAAGTGAAAACTTTCCTAGTGGCCATCTTTGTTAATAAAAACTATAATAGCTCCTGACATGTGACCGGAAAGATCTGTCCTTGCATAATGTATAGGGACATGATGTATGGTAATATCCCAATTCCTTTTCACCAAACAGAACTTTCAACATATTTAAACTGCTTTTGAAATGAGTAGTTGCTAATCATAACAAGGCTTCCCGTCTCTTAGATAAGGTTGCCCGTTACCTAAGGCAACCTTTATTAATCTCACTGCATAGCTCCTCGTAATCTATAGCACTATGTCAGGATTTCGCAGACCAAATCGCGATTAACGCAACACATCTATAACTCATTCACTTTCTAATAAATTAGAGGTTCTGTGACATTAATATTTCATCGTTGTTGTTTGGGTCGACCAATATTCGTGGTCGTAAGCGGCAACAGCACTAATAACTCAAACAAAACAGATACACTGAACGCATCCCAGAAACGGCGTGAAAACAATAGGACCCATTTAGCTCTATTCTTTCGAAAGTCATCTTAAATATATTAATTATCAACAATCACTTGAAGTTTTTTCAGTACTTTCATACTGCCAACATAATGCCAAATGTAGATTTCCGAATACTACATCCATAGGTAAAAGTCCGACTTCGAGCCAGATTAACTAGTTACCAACAGAGGGTTAGATTTCTCTTTGGCTTCTCATTTTCCTTCGAGGGGGAGTTTTGGCGACCATTGAGATGGTGACCTCGGAGAACCAAATAATGTGCAAATAATGACGATTTGAGGTATTTTGCCAGATTTTTGCAAAGGGGAATATATTTTTTAAATCGGAATGACCACTTAGTGCTTTTAAGACGGCAGCTTTAAACCACACTTTTTATCGTTTAGTCTATCTACTCTCATGGTATTTACATATGCTCTATTCAAGTCAAATTTTCACAAAGACGTCATCTATCTAAAACATCATTGCCTTGGCAGCTGGCTACATATTGTTTGATGAGCAAATTGGCATTTGATAACAGTATGATGGCCTTGATCATATGCTGTGTACGATTTGCTGCATCCCACTTTGTCCTCGTTCTTTGGGTAGATATTGAATTTAGTGGCTTTTAGGATAAGATTTTGCCTTTTGCCATTTTTCTTGGTCCTTTTCCAGGTTTTCGCCACCTCTATTTTCGAAAACCACAGGAATAGCAGCTTTATCGGGGATTTAATGTAAGGCCTGCGCCATTGTGCCTGAGAACAAATAAACAATTTGTAATTTACTATTTATTGGATTTTTGTTCTTACGGGAAGCAGCCACCGAAATGCCTAAATCGCAAAACTAGCAAAAAGTAGGACGTCTGATGCACAGTTTTAAAATTATGAAGTAACTTATTGCTCGTACTGCCAAAATTGCATCAGGACTACATCCAAAGCACTTGCAAAAATATTGACAAATATCGCACATTCAAAATACCCAGAAATTCAAGCCAAGATGAACACGAGATGATCTGAGATGGACTACTAGCTATATAACGATATCTACTTAAGTTCAGTCGGCGCCGGCGTTGGTGGTGTTGCCACGCGTGCCCCGCGTACTACGCGTTACTACGCGTGCGTCACGATGCAGTCCATTGGTGGGCAGTGAGAAGCCCGATGACTGCCTTTCCTAATTTTCCCTGACTTCCGGTGCCGCTGACAACTGGGGCATCTCCTTCTCCAGCCTCCACCACAGCGAGACCACCGGATCTAGCTAGATGAGACTGTCTCTGGTAGGCTCCCCTTTCCCTTTAATTGATTCATTCTACTCATGTGAAGGGAGGGAACCTAACATTTACAGAGGTTTCGGACATATTGGAAACACCCTAGATTTGGTCCCCATCATGGTATTTGGACAGGTTATAAACAATCAAAACGGGACATAATGTTTTTTAAATAAGTGCTTTTCACTGCACTTAAGAAATAGTTAAGACCCCTCAGAAATGGGGCACCTCTGGGACTTTCAAAGAAGCCAATTTATGAGCTACTGTGACGGCAAGCGCTAGTGTAACAGAAATCGCCTCCTGGTCACAGGAGTATTGACTGCATCCTTTGAAGGAGATAGGAAAAATAGTCTTCCTGAGTAAAGATCAGGTCTAGCCGAAGGTCGTCGGTGTTGATGTCTGAGAAAGACCATTAACGGTGAATTGAATTGTTAGCCGAGGCTATTGAGGAATCTGCGGTGACCAAGTTCTTTCCATAGTTGCTAAAGAACCACTGCCATCTTTTAAGATGGCAATTCAGCACCAATCTATGCAGGTAGGATGGCACGAGGGGCATTCTAACGAATTTGGCCATCTTACCTGGCCACCACCATAATGCCAGGATCTCAACTTCATTGTTGACGAGAAGAATACACGCTCGATACTAAAGCTTCAAGTAAGAAGCTGATTTTAGTCGCCACGATTGTGCCTCAAAGAACTGGGTGGAGAGGGGTGTTTTGACTTAAGAATAGGTGGCTAAAATTTCCAGCAACCGAAAACTTGCACTTTGCATGAATCTTACTCCTGTTAAAACGTGGCTAACATATCTCTCTGTGTGTGAATTCCAGGATGTGTTTGTGCTGGAATTCGATGGTGGAGCTAGTCAGTCGGTAATGCTGTGGCAGGACTTCACATTCCAGGGTGTGGCGGTGGGCTACGCCCATCAAGGATGCTCTGGTGGCGTTGGGTGTGTGGGATAATTTGGATGGCGGCGACCCCTCCCTTGGTCAGACCATCGACTATTTCAGTGACTGGTGGCAGTTGCAGCGGCATTGGTGCAAGTGGCGGTGGAAAAATGCTGAACCACCATCACAACCACCACCACCACTACCACCTCTGGCAAATCTGAGGCGCCAGCCTCTACATCATCGTTTGCCTAGACCCTCTCCCCTCTTGTTGCCCTCCCCTCAAATTACCTCACCTGATATGTGTTTTTGCGTTTGTTCCTAGTCTCCTCCTCTCAGTTTATCGCTGTAAGAGAGTGTGTGTCTGTGTAAGATCATTGTTCTTCGGCAGTTTGTGATTTTATATTTTCTGAGTGGATTTGACCCGACGTGCAGTAACTACTTGTCGTCAAGGCCAAGAACTTTCTTCTCGCGGCCTGTTGGGGTGGGTACTAAATTGTCGTCAAATGCCACTGCATCCCGAGAGTGTCTTGTTTGCTTGCATGAAGCAAGAAACGATGGGTATCAGCTGCAAAGCATAATCGTGGTGGTTTTTACACGTGCCACTTGCTGGAAAAGAGAGAAGGAGATAGAAACGCTTTGTAGCCATTAACGATATTGAAGCAACCAAAATGTGGAAGCTTCAAGTGTTGAATTACCAGTGTGGACGCAGCATATGAGCTGGCATCTGGGTTATTCGCTCATAAGAGCAGTTAAATGGTATAATAGTAGCCTGAAAAATGAGTCAAATTGGTAGAATAGGGTGGGTGAGGAATATTCTCCCTACCAAGTTCCAAGATCGTTTGTGATACTGTGAAGGAGGATAAACTGGCAGCTCTAGGTGCTCACACAAAGCAAGCACTCGCTGTGCACAACAACGGAGCTCTCTACCGTTGTTCTAATGCACTTAAATATTTTTAATACATTCAGTCTTGGTTCGATTGCGCAGAAAACGACAGATTCACCTTCATTTTCCCGCTGTACGTGAAAGTAATTCAGCAGCATTCACTATTAACCACTAAAAGTGTTGGCTGATTTGGCTTCTCGAGTTACAAGAGGTACATTGACATCTATCAAGATTTGTGCGGTCATTTGCAGTAGCTACCGGAGAGGTTGCCCTTTCTTTTCCATGCAGTTGCATTAGGATGCCGATCCAGGTAGTCTTTGGATTGAGACCTTCCATCCACTCGAAATCCGAGAATCCCTGCCTAGTAAGACTGTCGATTTCTTTAAGCTAGAGCGAGTAACGGCGGCATCGCTCGGGAAGTCAGGAGAGTATGGCTCGTTCCCACCGTATAGATGTATGAGATTGTAAATCAACCCTTCGCCTAGCTCTTCAAAAACGTAACCAAGCAGTTTTTGTGAATATCCAGTCCGTGGACAAGAAGCTTGTCCATTTTGCTCAGCAGTCTCAATGAAGAACTTGGTAACAATTAGCAAAGTTCGAAACAATGAATGACGTGTATTCTCCCACGCTCTCGAGCAGGTAAGCGAAAAGGTAATCCAAGGCGGATTGATGGACATACTTGCCCCTTGTGCACAGGCGTTTGCGGTGCCTTCCACTGGCTTCGACGATTTTTATTATTAAATACTTGAAAATTGTAAAATTTTTGGTGAGACAAAACATCAAATTGGCGTTGAGTGGAAAATCTATAGTCATAGTCTCTTGGAATATTAATATTTAAGGAAAATTGATTTGTTTTTAATAAAAATGCCTTCATTTAACAATTGGAATAGGCTTTATGATTTAGGTATTGCCATCGATATCACAGCAAACCATTCAACATCGCTTTAACGTCCTACCAAAACTAACATGAATCACAGATGTTTTGGAAAGTCCTTGGAAATGCAAAATGTTCGTTAAGACCTGGGTTCATGGAAACGATTGATGAAGCATTGGGCCAAGCAATTTCAAGGGTTAAGCAAAGCCCTCGTTGATTGCAGTCGCCTAACCCTTGGAACGGACCGACAACTACTGTGGTTCCTAATAGGCACATGACAACTCAAATGCTGGTAAAAATTAGGAAAAAAATTGTGAGCAAAATATTTGACATTGAAAATGATAGAGGCCAATAAAATGTGGTTTCATAACACTTATTCAAATTAGCGGAATTTATAAGGCATTCATTTGCTCTCCGTGAATATTTAAGCTGGGTAAGAAAAATAGTAATATCATTAGAAATGATGCAACCCAATCAATAAAGAGAATTGAATTCTAGTGATGAATTCAACCATATTGGAAGATAAAGTGCAATATCTAATAAAGAGTCTGTTGAACATTTAACTAAAGACAAAAACGAATTATCATAGATTAAGGCTTTTATTTAAATAGTGAAATTAAATAAATAATATTTTATTTGGAGAAATTAATTGATTAAACTGTCATCTAAGAAATAGATGGAATTTCTAGATTGCGGGATACCAAACCAGTCGAATTTTGTTAAGGAGATTAAATTAGATGTCTACAACCTGCTGTAGCAGAAAGTCAAATAAACTGGTGCAATTCTGCAAAAAGCACCCAGAGGGGATGGCACACACTCCAGCAGAGTAGGAGCTCGTTTCTTTCAAGCTCAGGTTGCCGTCTTCTTTTAGAGTATATACGGCAATGAAGTGCAGGTCCTGTAAACGAATCGTTCTGTTCTTATTGCTTACAATCCGACCTAAGCGCTATAAGTTAAACAATTAAGCTCATTTAATGTCTTGGAACATGGTGGGAAATCATTTGAAAGTCAAGCAGCTCACAATTATTCTATTCACGTGCAATTCAACTCTACTAATAGATGTTTCACAAACGTAAGTTGTATCGGAATTAGATGACTTCTGACAGGTTGATTGGAATTCATCATTTGCTGGATAGTGTGCTAGTAGATAGTTATTTCCGTAGGAAAAGCTTGTGAAAGCCCTTGCGATTTTACTGTTTGCAAGAGCATTGGCTTGTTGGACTGTTGGCGTATGATCGGCTACAAAGGAATGCATTTTATCAAAGTAGGATAGTAAGGATTTGGTAGGAAAATTCTCGTACCCGATATCCCGACTACGAGGCCCAGAATTGCGGTAGGTAGCAGAGTAGTAGCAAACATGTTCCCTATACTGAGACTGAACCTGCTGAGCACACCACTGCTTATATAGAACATTCACTAGAATTTGTGTATTGCATAGTGTTGTTGTTGTTGGAGTTGTTGTTGTTGTTGTTGAAAATTCTCAATAAGACGATTGTATATTTGCAGGAAAACATTTGTAAATATGTTTATGGCATCGTGATACTGATATTTCGGCCCCAAAATACAGTAAGGAAACGCGTGATCTTGTCATATTTTCTGCACTTCAAAAGGACTTTTAATATTCGGAGAAAGTCTACACCACGAGTGTAATATGCTATATTTCAGGAGCAAAATAGTGGGATTCTTACATGGTGCGGGGGGTGGTTTCTCTCGAATACGCACATTGTAGATAACTTAATCTTATGCATACAGTTCAGCAATTAATTCAGCTTTCATGAAATTCGTACAGAGTAAAAGACTTCTAAAACAAATCCCTCCATTTGGACTGTTGAATTCAATCTGATTTTGACACAATAGGACAATTCATAAAGTTTCGCACTCGATTTATGACTTCATTTAGAAACATGTTAATTGCGCACCTGCAAAAAAGGTCTTTTATTTAAAAATAGGATATATGTGGAAATTATAGCAATAATACAGATTTACTCCTAACGGAAACATGACAGATTTTTCTTGAACCATGTTGAACTCAGAGACTTTACTTCAAATATAATTACAACAGCAGATTCGCTTATCTCATTAGTTTGATTTGCTTGAATTCCCATTTTGTTTCAATTTATTGCTTTTGGCGCATCAAATAAACTGCTTATTAAAGGCAGTAGGAAGTATTGTCTTTGATTTTTCGAATTGGAATTTAAAAGTTCCATCTGAGCGTTGTACCATAATGGGTCATTCCTAACAAGAGAAGAAATTCAATAAACGATCTTGTATTGCTATATACATAAAATATTGTACATTTCACAATTTCTAATAATCTCTAATTTCTATTAATCTTTTCGTTTTCAGTGTATTCTATCCCCCTGCAGAAATATAAAAGACTGGTCTCATTGCCTTATCAGCACAAGGCGGAATATCTCGCATTGAATATTCTTTGAACATTAATAGGCGCTAATATAGCCGGTGTATATTTTCAGTTTAAATAAATGAAGCACTGATTGCACTGACGGATAAACCACTCAAAATTTAAATAATATTTTCTAAAATTCATTAAAATACAAGAAGAAAGGGGCGATTACTTGAATAAATCTCATAAAATTGTATGTGGTAAATTTATGACTATGTTGAACAGGACGTTGTCATGAAACATATCGCTTGCAGATTGTCGACTGTGATTATGCAAAATTACTCAACAAAATAGTATATAAGACTCCTTGATCGTGTTTCCACATGATTATTAAGAGTGCAGCTGTTTAGAAAGACCCTAAGATGTGCTTTTGGCCACAAGTAAGTGATTCCTAGATATAGTGCGTTTTTCATCCAAAATTCTTTCAGGCTGAATTGATAATATCCACCATTTCATGACTTCTATAAAATAAAAATAGGTTGATTCTTGAGCTGACATTAAATTTACCATGTAAAACTCCCAAAATAGCCCAAGATTAGGATGATTTGATGAATAAAACTTCTTACATTAAAACCATTCATCAATTAAATTCATCCATTGCAAATGAAATATGCTTTTGAACATTTAAGTGGCAAAATTAGTGGTTTAATAAAAGTAGAATGTTTGTGAATCACTTTCATCATTTGTTCCAAAATATCATATAACCCCTGTGCAAATAAACAAAAACCCATAGTTTGCCACTATGAAAAACACAAACAGATTCCGTCTTCAGTGCACTCCCTACTAGCCAATTATTTCTCTATCAATGATAACAAGAAATGCAGACTTGTAAACCTTCCACGGGAGCATGAATTTGCACAACAGATTCAGTCTACCCTACCTGAAGGAATCTATGTTTTATGATTTTCAATAATAACATCCCATTACTGCTATGGCCATAGACTTAGCAGCAAGCTTGGGGAGTGCTAAAGAGACCAGGCAACCAATAGGTTATGGAATATTATTAGGCAAATTTGTGGTGGCCTGGCTCCAGCTGGGTAGTGAAGTTAGCACAAAGCATGCCACAACCTACCTACCTACCTACTTACCGCATTCAAAATTCTTTTGTTTTATTAAGAACTATTTCATTGTAGACATAAGTGTTAGGCTAAATGATAAGCTACACAACGTGTGTATGCTAGATGTACAACCTTCTCAACTTCATCCATGATTGTGAAACCAGAATTCAAGTACTGCAATGAAATCAAAAATGCGGGAATGGCGTGTGGGCACTGAAATGTGAAAGGCAAAATTGTTTCGATTGATGCGCTGCCTTGGTCTCAGCATTAATCTAAGGCCAGGTTAAATTCACTCCCGTCAGAAATGAAACCACATGAATGCGGTCGTGTCCTGCATAATCACCCTGTTTCTGCATATTAGAACAGATTAAAGTGGCATTGTAGGCTTTTGTAGAAAAAGCCCTATTATTAATGTACTTATCTCTTTGCATTTGTGTATATTTTCGTACTCGACTGCGCACATCTTTACCCATCGAATGCGCTCGGTTGAAGATTTATAAAAAAACATCTTGCACTCTACCGAGGAGTTGATGGTAGACTCGCTTGGATGGTTCTGCAACACACAAATCTCTTGAATACCGTGGCAGTTCATTCACATTCAAATCGAAACTGAAATTTCAATATTATTAATAAGGGAATCAAAATGGGGGATGAAGAAATTACTTAAATAGATATTTAAACTAGATTTCTTACTATAATACCTTTGCATTTTTAATTTAGATTATTTTCCGACTTTTTAAAGCAAGCTGTTAATTCTAAAATGTTACTTATTCTGCAAATCATCATATCTGCAACATACTCATCCCAAATACATGTAACTTGATACAAGTAAGATGATTGAGCTCAATACATAAGATTCTTAGGCTATACAAAAATAGTATGGTAAAATGAAGTTTTGTAAGAGTAAGTTGCATTAGAATTATTCGAGGAAGCCTCTCTGCGAATGCAATCTATAAATGCAATCCATTCAGTCAAATCCAGTTTCATTAAAGGCAAAATTAATTCAGATTGTCCTAAATAAATATGCCCTTTTGAAATTTTATATAAAAATAAATTAGTATAAAGAGAATGAAATAACTCATACATGGGATAGTTCTTACTTTTGAGAATTCCCACAGCAAGAGGCTGCAATAATAAGACATTTGCTTTTGTATTGATGGTGATTCTCAAAGGCTAGGTAAGGAACAAATTTTCCCTCCCAAAATGGCAAGGATATGAATGACCAAGGACATCAAAGCCATAGATTTTGTGTTTGAAATCAATGCCAAACCAGATAAGGAATGGCAAACACATGTAACGAAAGGCGCTACCTTGAAATTTCTAAGTAAACAATTACCATTGCCCGGTTCCGCTTGCAACTGGTCAAAAGAACATAGTTTTGATTGGCTGATTAAGGTAGTGTCTTAGTATTGGTCTCAAGGGCTATAAACTAAACTACGCCACGGGGGAACTTTCAGCATTTCTTCTGGTCATCGCACTTGAAGTGAAATGAAATGAAAGTTGTCAGGAAGTCAGGAAGTGCAGTGCCCAAAGGCGTTCAGTCCCCTGATTGCCTGTCTGCCTGCCTGCTGGCATGATATGATTCGTCGCATTTGCACCGACCTCAATCCCATCTTGACGTAAACATCATCTTTCTCTGTGAAGACGAATGCGACCGACCCCATGACGTCCCAACCCCCACCCGTAGCCCCAACACGCCTAGCAATGAATCCAGTCACTCTCGGCAGTCACACTGCTGCACCAACCCACATTCCGTTTTATTAGACGTATTTACAACCATCATTAGTGGATATATTACAAAGAGGTTGCGCATTAAATGAACTATCTACACAGCTTCTCTTGTGTGTATTTTCATGGTGAAGATGTGAGATGAGTAGTGGGACGATTTGTATTGAAAGCAAGGCTTCTTTTTCGTTGAAAAATGGATTGCAAAATTGATTAAAGGAGTTAGTGGAGTTAGTGGTTGAGGGTTGTGGATCACGAATTCGGAAGAATTATTCTTTTGCAGCGGACTTCTAGAGGCAAAGCAAAGTATGTCGGAACACTTTGTGAGGAATTTTTAGCCAGCCCATAGGCTACATTCAGATTCGGATTCTCTCCAAGATGGATGGATTTAGCATCCTGTTAAGTTGGTGCCACTCCTGGAGGAGGGTGAAGAAGAGGCGACGTGCACTCCAAAACCACTAATTGCTATCGTGTGATATATTAAGTGGTGCTCTTGAATGGTTTTCGTGGTAGAGGAAGAAGAAGAATGGTCATGACTGAGACTTATATTAGCAACGGGGAAGTCCAGTAAGTAGGTAGGTAGGTAGGTTGTGGCATGCTTTGTGCTAACTTCACTACCCAGCTGGAGCCAGGCCACCACAAATTTGCCTAATAATATTCCATAACCTATTGGTTGCTTGGTCTCTTTAGCACTCCCCAAGCTTGCTGCTAAGTCTATGGCCATAGCAGTAATGGGATGTTATTATTGAAAATCATAAAACATAGATTCCTTCAGGTAGGGTAGACTGAATCTGTTGTGCAAATTCATGCTCCCGTGGAAGGTTTACAAGTCTGCATTTCTTGTTATCATTGATAGAGAAATAATTGGCTAGTAGGGAGTGCACTGAAGACGGAATCTGTTTGTGTTTTTCATAGTGGCAAACTTTGGGTTTTTGTTTATTTGCACAGGGGTTATATGATATTTTGGAACAAATGATGAAAATGATTCACAAACATTCTAATTTTATTAAACCACTAATTTTGCCACTTAAATAACAAAAGCCATAATTTTTTTGCACAAGTTCAATTAAATAGAAGACCTGACTAAGCGATTACAAATAGCAATATTTGCATGGGTGATCTCTGAATATAACTCTAATAAGCTAAACGCAAAAGGTACTTTGAAACCGAATTAAGAATTTCGTTGCATATGACCAGAATGCACTGTCACGAAGGTGTGGATTGGTTCGAAAATACACCTCGAGTTAAGATAGCGGTCTTCGAGTTGTCGGTACAAGTTCTGACACAAAGGCCTCCTAAAAGTTGGAAATACATCAGCGTATTTGAAGAAGAAGAGGAAGTATTGTCCCAATGACTCGTCATAGAAATGCGTTTGGTTTATTCGTTTGAAGTAGAAATTGTCAATAAAAGGCCAATAACACGAGAAATTAAATACATGAGAGCTGTCAATGATACTTGGGTCTGAAGCATCACTTGCTGACCGTAAGGCGAAAAAGTACTTGTAGTAGCGTCTACGTTCATGAAAGCCAAATTCCGGTGCGAGTGCTTTCAATGCTTTCGACGTTACGACATTACGAGGTTGCGATATTTCAAGTCCATATAAATGCCAACATCGCCATCTCATGGAATCACGTAGTGGTGTCGATGTGGACCGATGAGTGCTCCAGCACCAGCACCAAGAAACCACTGGCTCAGCGTTGTTGACTGAACGCTGCCCATTGGAGGTCCAATTTCTGCTAACAATTATCAGCAGAGCTCCTGTGGTGACATGAATTATTTTGGCTCATTTTGCCTAGCCTGAGAAAAATTCGCCACATTAATATTTAAGGGTGCAACGATTGACGTGCTTTGTATGACAGGCTATAGTTTTGCAAAGGCGCTTCTGGATTTGACGCCGGCTCAAAACTGACTTTTTGGGTAAGCCTGGGTTGTAACCTCCATAAGCCAGACTGGGTTACCCTGCTGATTTAGGAGACAATCTAAAGGAGACAGAGATTATGGAACGCTGACGACGCGATGGAGTTGAGTCACCTGGCTTGGCAAGGCTTGGCTGCAGCGTGCACAGCGTGTGCTTGGCTTTGTGTAAGCACCTAGCTCTGCCAGTTTATCCTCTTTCACAAACTGTCTAAGAACTTGGTAGGGTGATTATTCCTCACCCAAACTATTCTACGAATTTGGCTCATTTTTCAGACTACTGTTTTACTACTTAACTGCTCTTATGTGCGAATAATCCAGATGCAGGCTCATCTGCTGCGTCCACACCGATAATTCAACACCAGCGAGAGAAGTCTTGTAACAGCACTCATCTCAATTCGACTGTTGACGACGAACTAAGCGGGTAGGTGGGCCGTTTATACCTGTTTGGACCGTTTGTGTGGTCAAGTGGGTATAGCCCACAGTTTATGTTATTGATTTGGAAACAGTGATACTGTCATCTAAACTATGGTTTTTTGAAGATTGCTTCCCATGAACTGATCCCTGCTAGTAGATATTAAGGATGATTTCTTTATTGATCGCCACTCAACTGCTCAGCGATGATATTTTGCATGTTTATGAGGCCTTGGTGATCGCATAACCAACTAGAAAGTGTAAAGCCAGGGGATTATCGATTCGGTAGTGGCTGTGAGCCAGGATGTTAGTTGTTTACCTTGTTTGAGGGAGCATCAGGATTGTTGATTAGTGGTCCACGGATTTAGCTGCTCTGCCTACCCGATTTGGGACTGCTTCTACTCATCAGTTATGTAAGGCGACGGTGACTTATTTGATTTAAGAGGGGAATTAAGCTTAGCGACTAAAGCCTAGTTTAATTTCAATGCAGAACAGGTCGACACTGGTTGTTTATCAACTGAATGGGTACCGAAGTCCATGACCACAGCAGCAAGCATCTTTGTGCCATTGCAGTTTCTGAGCACAAAATCCCCTACCATCGATCGGGAAACGGAGGCTATGGTCCAACAGTGGGACATCTTGAGCTATTCAACGAAGTCCTCCTCTGTATGCTCACCAATAACCCCAATCTCACGCCCCTCCTCACAGACTACATCCTCAATGGTGCGTCAACACGATTTGCTGCTTGTTCATTTCTTAGATTAGATCAGGTGCCTTTGTAAACTGATTGATAAAGCGAGTTAAACTAACATGGCTCTCCATTTAACCCCTTTAGGTCGTAAATCTGCGCAGGTAAGATGCTTTGCTACATTTTGCGAACCTGAGTGGTGCCACGCTCTTGTAATTTGATGGGGAGGAGTTTCAGTTCAGTCGCTGAATTTTAGTTCTTACAAACCACTCCATTTAACTACCCTTTTCTATAAAACGCTCTTTCCTAACACCTACACCGTTTCAGTCGCTAAAGAGTTTACTTTTCACTGAAATTATATAAGTAGTGAGGCAATTATCTCTTCCCTTTGCAGTTTACGCGCCCTGTGAGAAATCGATGCTGCCGAAATTGGCCATTTGAGAGGGTACGTCGGAGTGCTCTTTGGAGCCAAAGCAACTCCTGGTTAAAAATCCGTTGCCGTGACGTCATCTATCCTAATTTCACTTGCCCCCTCATTTGGTTGCTTCGGCTTTCTTTGGTCATTTTTGATTTTACCGCATCACTTTAACGCCTCCGTTGTGTTGGCTAATTATATGCGTTATTATCAAATCGCGGCCTTTGTTTTGTGTTGCCCCACTGGGAATTGGGTCCTTTGTTTGTTTGGACAATGAGGAGGCGTTGAGTACTATTTTTATTCCCAGCCGAGGTGTAGTTCATTATTGCAGCTAAGGGTGACCAATAGCTATTGTCGGTCCCAGGGCGATTAGGGAATCTATTTCAGCCTATGTTTATATTTCTTTAAAGTACCATAAATAGAGCTTCTGGGTATTTGAATTCCACAGTAATTGAGGTCCAGATTCAAATTTTGAATATATTTGAAATTAATTTGGCTATTTTGGGGGTTGTTTCTGTTTAAATTATTTATGTGACAAATGGTAGGGTGTTTCCAAATAAAGAGCCACCATATCAATCTAACACATCTCTGGGAGCTGATGGGATTCAGGCGTGTCTGAAATTTTTTCTCACAAAAAATAAAATTGAACATGGTATAATCAATTTCTGGGACTGCTACCAGTCTCGAATTTAAGTACTTAAAAGATAAAGCAATATCACCTTGCATTTGTTGTTGTCTATAGTATAAAATGAAATGAAAACCAATGGGAAAATAGTTTTAACGCTCGTTGAAAAAGACTCTTCCAATGAAAAGCGTTGACTATACAGAACTGTGCCACTTTATGCATGCATCTAAACTACTCGAAAATGCTTTGACTATTCTTGGATTCAATATCTATAAGAAACGCTCTATTAGCATTAACAATCTAGAAGGTTTAAGGATATTAAAAAAGTCCTCCAACCAGAGAATGTATGGAAATTGACTAAATCTGCTGCTATCATAGAATCTTGTCTCCATAGAGCCACAATCACATCAGATTTTTCATATTATGTTATGAACATTAAGATGATTAGGAAAATAAGTGACTCTAAAATCTTCCAAAATTACACTGGCAAGCTCGGCTCCATGGTCAGGCGTTGCTGAAATTTTGAAATAGAATTGGATTTGTCGAAATGTGTCATAGCCTTGCGCAGCAGAAAGTCCAACTTATCGATTAATGTTGGCTGTAGGAGACAAAGATGCAACTGGATACTCTTCATGTTTCAAATCTGAGCTCATCAATCATTAGTAAAGCGCTATGGGAATTAAGGGCTTGTTCCCTCTTTTAGACTTCACACATTCATAGATGATCGTAAAGTTTATTTTCCTACCATTATGTGTTTGGCCTCTGCCGAGTTCCCCATATCATAACGCAGGAATGGCCCTGCTGCAAAAAATACACAAGTACAGTTATTCGGAGAGCCAATTATAGCCTTTTTTGAGGAATCCATCCCCCTAGAAATTCCTAAATTTAGCTTGTCCTAGGTTCCGGTTCGCGATGGAACTCCGACGGCAGTAATGCCTATTAAATGTCTTTAAAATGGATAACTTTTTGTCAATAAGTTTTGAATTTTACACAAACACCCTCTATACATGCGAACAGAACTAGCACTAAAAGTACGGCACAGCTTTTTATCCAAAATATATGTATAGTTTTACAAGTCTCAACCTTACAATGTTTCAAGTAGAGTTTACGAAGATAAAAATCCCTTAGACCTTCAATTTTTACCATACTTTCAAGCTGTCAGCTACTTATGCATTATTTGAATATATTGTACATTTTAATGCCTCCAATTCCTCATTCGTTTGTGGATGTGTTGATTTTATTTGAAATCAAAATTCATCAATTCATTTACTCCTTGAAGGTAGTTTGGTTTGAAGCTTAATTAATTTAAGTATCCCATAATCAATGTCTTAAATGGAGTACATATAGTGGTTTAACGATCCAATACTCGTTCTGATAACAGTTCGACTAGCTGGTCAAATGCGTGCTGGTGAATAAAGGCCCAGACATTGTGACAAAATTACTTTGTTACCGGATTTAATAAAACTGATTGCATTCCATTCAAGGACGCAGGGGCCGAGGTACAAAACAAGTACTTAAAGAGCTTTTAGAAGTATCAATTTCAAACAAAGAGTAGCTGTTGATGCTGGGGTAATATGGACACCAACGTAAGCCATAACAATAATTGTTATTAGGTTTAGCTTCCAATTAACTCGGACCCTAAACTTACGGTATTTTAATTTATCATAGCGAAAAATGTTACCGAATATACCAGAAATTACCGTTTAAGGACTCATAGAAAGTCTTTTCAACCCATTCAACTTTAAATCTAAACCTTATTTTACGGGTGAGTAATTTTCTCGAAAAATAAACACTTAAGCCATTGGTTGTTGCTCTGGACCAATCAGATTCAAGTGACCAACATTCATGAAAACCGATTCACTTAATCAGCGTTCACCCACGCATCATCGGCTAACCAATCCCGTTAAAGTAACCGCAGGCCACCTACGCTTGCGTAAGAATTGTAGTATCTCTGACATATATTGACAGGATGTCTTTGGGGATACTGGGACTTATGAGTGGAAGAATCGTTTTAATAAACAAAAATAAAATTAGCATAAAAGTTGAGGTATAGGTACTCAGAAAAAGGAGAAAGTGGTAAATCAAAAAAGCCCCTTGTCTTTGGAAAATGGTTGCTTCAGAATATGTACGTAAACGAAACTCAACTTAACATTTAAAACGCCCAGATTTAATGAAACAGAAAAGGCAAAAGGGGTTTAAGAATTCGATTTATTTTAAAAAAGCAAACGAATTTACCCTATTTTTTAGAGTGACTTCCATTTGAAGGTAGATTTCAACTCTTATGTTAAATCCGCATCATTTATACTCCTTACTCAAATCTCATAAGGCACGCGTTGATAACATTTTATAAAATAATAAATCATACAATTTATATCAAAAGCTTCTTAGCCAAATTTCTGAATACAGTAACTACCACATTGGAAAAACAAACAAGTTGTTTTGAACGTATAGTCAGAAATCTTAGTGACGCAATATTAAATTTCGGCAGATTTTAAGATTGCGAATGCTCAAAAAGTCATTTCGGAATGTAAGACCCATTTCTGCAAAAGAAAATGTGTTTCTCGGTACTACACACTGGGCAAATAGTGTCCCGAAGCACAACTTTTGCTTAAACAAACCCGGGTGAATTCTTCCACCATTACTAACTCATTCATTTCTTGGCATTAATATTTGTATGAAAAAGAGCTAGAATACACAGCTGCGATCCATCCTACTCTCTAATTGCCTCGTGTTCATTCAGGAGGAATTATGCCCTTCACACCAACTTTGGATTTAAGAAGGGGAAAAGAATGAGAATCCAAAAGCCTAAGTCTGCTCTTAATGACTCCAACTATACTACTGATTGTTGCAGATGAGCGTAGAGAAGGCCTTACGCTAGTCACACCACTGCGTTTGTGAATTAATTGAACTTCTCCACTAAGTCTAGAAAGCCCCCATTTTGAGATGAAATAGAAAAATCCGTCAGAAACTGCTAAATTTAGTAGATTTAAAAGAAGTTAAATTGCTCTGAGAATTACTATATCATCTTCAAAGAGTCGTACTCAAAACAGCCGTCGTCAGTAGCGGGAACCCGAGCTAGCTGATTTTGCACTTTCCCTGTGGAGGGTCTCCATAAAAAATGCCCGAATTCTTTCGTCGATGAACGCCAGCACGGTGGCGATTAGTGCCTTTCTGGTCGACAGCCCATTCACTCATATTAGTCCATCTATGGGACAAGTTCTGGTGAGTCGTCTTGCAAATTGGTTGACAGGCATTTTTGAGTATTTCATGAATTCAGTCAAAGCCTTACCTTTGGTCTTATATTGAAGACTACTGGCGTCATCTTCCAGGGTTTCCTGGACATCTGCTGTGCGTCAGCCAATAGCCGATCGTCTGTCGTAGTCTCAGTTGCCTCTGAGTCTCCAGTTGGTGCAATCCGATGTGAGTTCAGATCATAAAGAGACCACAGCTGATTTCTGAGAACAAATATAGCAATATAATTCTGTTTAATTTCTTCCAAACTCCACGGAAATTCGTCTCTTTTCAAGCTCAATGACAATAAATCGTCTTTCATAACCAGTTCAAGGAATTGCAGCATTGATATGAGACTGCATCAATTCGGTGCCAAAGTTCTAGCTCTTCGCACCCATGGCTACAAAACACGTTTATCAAGCTTCATCCCTGCTGACTTGACAGCAGCATCTTGCCACTTAGCAAGCTCAATTATGGGCTTACATCCTCCCTGGCTCATCAACTCCACAAGCCAATTATCAATTGCATCCACTGACCTAAATTTCGACGTTGAATAAATGCCAACAAAAGAGCAAGCCTTTTCTTCTCCCTCTAGGATCGGGACTCCTCATCCCCTCTGGGGCAGCTGCTTTGTTTTAACAGGGAAACTTAGGACATTAAAAGAGAGTTCCAAGACGTATCCTAGTTTGGATTCTTCATACAAGTGAAGGTGAGAACCGAAAGGCAAGATCTTAATAAATACGGTGGCTTGGTCAATTCTCCTTCAGCGGTTCCTGTGAGTTGGTTCTCTGAAGTTCTGCTTGATACTGCATTAGACTAATGAGCTGTCTAACTGCGCACTTGGCAATGGGCTAAAAGGCTTTTAAAGCTGTCGTGGACGACGAACTGAGATGACCTGTAAATGCTTTGACGACCGATTTGCTGCTTAGAAATATCTTCTCAAGTGGACCAGTTCAACTCAAGAGGCAGGACAGAGTACAGATTCCTTCAGTGGGACTCAGTTGAGCAGTGCTTCGGTGTGTGCTGTATATCATGAGAAAAGAGGACTGAACCTAATCAGAACTCCAACTGGACAGGAGCATTCGAGAATCTGGTGATTTGGGTCACTTTCAACCAGTCAACTCAATCCAAGTTAAGATTGGAAATCGAAGACGGGAAATTAAGAGTTGTGACACATTTATGTCTTTTAGTGAGTTTCAAATAGTGAGGCGTCTTTGGCCTAACGTGAAGCTCCAAATGGAGCAAAAATTATAAAAGTTATTCGACCACAATTTTTAGGTTTTTTTCCAAAATTGATCTACATACATGAGCGAATATCTCGACATGACTGCATTTCAGGTAAAGCGGTCGGGCAATAGAGTGAAAACACCCAACACTTG
The DNA here is from genome assembly GCA_030710315.1 of Anomotaenia brevis. Lineage (NCBI taxonomy): Eukaryota > Metazoa > Platyhelminthes > Cestoda > Cyclophyllidea > Dilepididae > Anomotaenia > Anomotaenia brevis. The sequence goes on from JAUOZQ010000010.1 coordinate 21,476, forward strand.
CGTAAAATGGTCTTTTAACATCCTAAAAACGATCAGTAATGGACATATTCTAATGTTTTCCGTTTATTATTTTTGGTTTCAAGATACATTTATAATAAATAACTGTTTTTACAGATAATCCAAAGTACTGATTACAACCTTATAAAAGTGGTAGACCTCTCGGACCTTCAAATTTCAAGAGGCACTGCCTCAAAAGGAATGACTGCCACTTTTAAAGTGGAAGAAAAAAACATTCTCAGTAAAGCGCTAGTCCGGCTGAACGTCAAAGTCGATGGCAGAGAGAGACCGTCGGACTCTCTCAAATCGATTTGTTAGAGAACACCTACAGAACCCAGCTTCCACAAAAACTGTTCACCATCGGGAGCTGCACATGACTGAATGATGGTAAATGTTTCAAAGATTTTAGAGTGGTGGAGAAGAAACCTCCAGTAGTGAAAAATGTGATTTTCTCTGACAGAACATGGTGTACCACCCTATTTCCGACCTCTGGCCGAGTGTACGAATTATGGGGACAGCCGAAAGAAGCATTTAATCCATACCGCTGTAAAAGCATTGTTGGGGCTCCGTCAAGATGATCCGAGATGCTATTTAGTGGCCAATGAAATAGCACTCTTCATGGAAGAAGAATTAACAGCCGTGACCACTTGGGATGTTCGGGTGACCGAGTTCATCCTCACATGTTTCAAGGACTGTGGTTCCCATATGGGAACGCCGCCATCTTTCAAGATGCACCAATAAATGCACCAATCCATAGAGCAGCTGGAATTGCTAAAGAATGTCGGCACGAGGAACAACATTCTAATGAAGTTGAGCATCTCATCTGGCCGCCACAATCCACCCCAGACCTCAGCCTAATTATTGAGGAGCATTCATGGTCGATATGAGAGACTCAAGTAGGAAGTCGCTTCCCGCCTCCGCCATAGTCTCTAAAAGAACTGGAGGGTGTTTTAACTAAAGAATGGACTAGAATTCCTTTGGAAGCAACAATTCACAATTTGTATGAATCAATACCTCGGAGAATTGGGCCTGTAGCTGCCGCGAAAGATGGTCCTACACCATAGTAAAATACAGTTTTTTTGATTTTTCAAGTTGTTTCCATTATTTTGCCCAACCCCGTAGATGTTTCCAAGTTTGAAGACCGTCTCTGAAGATTTCTGAACTCGAACATTTTTGGAGTCAATTAGTTAAACTGTACTTGAGATGGGTGGTTCCTTTTGAGATTTTTATTGAGTTTTGGAAGAAAGACGAAGTCTGATTGAGCCATTAGCTCTTACACTTCTTCAATTGAAATTTAAGCAGCCTCGAAGTTTTCGTGATTTTTTTTCAGGTTTCTGGCCGTTCCGAGGTCGTCTCGCCTTTCTTTGAATGGCCGAATCCAGTTTTATTCTATAGTCTAGCCTTTTTTGGAGAACGAGTTCCCTAAACTTCTTCCAAAGCCTCAATGATCCGCGTTCCTTTCCATTCACGTTTTAACAAAAATTTGGTCGCATTTGACCTTCTCTCAAAATGCCTATTATCCTTGATAAAAATATTTTCTCTACCATAGAATTGGAACAAATCAGAGGCTTCCACGAAAATGATCGTGGATAAACATCCAGTGCAGTGTTCTCAGATGTTTTGACTTGATAATTTTACCACTATTTTGAAATTCCATTATCAAACAGCGTTAAGTGGTCTAGCCCATAAAAAGATCCTCCAATTTAATTAGCTGTGATCCCCATCTGAGCCAGTTACTTTGAACACCATAATTCAGTTGCCCGAACCACGTGAATACAATTTAAGCAATAATGTAGCGAGCATATCCAGTAGACTTGTTGGAGCTTAACTGAAGGCTCAAGCCTCAGCATCTGCTGATTCCCATCTTCCGTAGTTCACCCAGCAAGCTGTTTGAACCTCACTCAACTCGTCAACTTTCAGAGTTTCCCCATCTAATCCGTATGCTGATCACAATTCATCGACATTTTTATGCTTAGGTATTGTGCTCTCACTTTGGATAATGAAATATTCTTCTTTCTAAAATCCCCTGTTATTGGGTGACATCTTCATCATGGCGCTTCCTACTCATAGATCCCTGGAAGTGTATGTTATTCTTCCTCTCGAGACCACATGATGACGTAATAATAACACAATAGTGATTGCGATAGAGCATCTGCTTTTAGGAGAGAGTAGTGTGCAGGATTATGTTGGTGTTCTCCTCTCTGTGTATTGCCGTGAGTGGTGGCATGTCCTCGTCAATGTCCGTACTATTATCCAGAGTGATCGTCTAGGACTTACACATTTTAGTAGAGATGACCTCCACTCAGGACACTAAAAAGATGTGAATTTTCTTGAATCTGGCTGGTTGCATTGCTTTCAAAGAGGTTGAATGATCTGCTTACTGGTTGGCGGCAGAGAGTGGGAATCACTGCTGGTGGATTCTAGGGTTTTGCTTTGGCACTGAATGATGTAAAATGTCCATTGTAACATCGAGACGCAATGTCCAACCTTTGATTACTAGCCGTGGATGGATTCTCGCTCTGTTCCAAAGTTGCGGCCATCAGCCATTGGTGAAAGGGCCCGTCTTTGAACCATTTTACAGACAAGATAATCTAACTCTAGGGACTCAAGGGACGCTCAAAACTTCTCCTTAGCAACTTTGGCCACCTTCCAATCTCGCCTTTAAACACATCTAGGAGAAGTTGTATGGAATTCTTGTAATATAGTTGTTATGACATAATAAGAATGGAAACTCTAGTTTGATAAACAGCTTCTTATTTTCCAGCTACTAGCCATCTTTGATTTAAATAATTTATAATTTATCAGTTTTTGATCTTCATTTCTACAAATATTCATGAATTTGAAACATAACCCCATCAATTGAGGCTGCGTTGTTTGCATGTAAAATTCTACTGTACGATTTGCGACGGCGACGCAATAAACTGGTCTGCAATAGCCAATTTCTCGGCCATTCAGCTGGCTCCGATTTTACAAATGCTGCTTCATTCTAGAATAAGCGTTTACTCGAAATGCTGATAGTTTTCTCCTCACACCAAACGACCTTGTTGTGGAGGACTGCATAATGAACAATCATTGGATGAACTTAGTCGCCCGCTAAAATTCCCAAATAGTCTCGTCTATTAATTCTCCCACATGAAGGGAAATCATTGGCTAGGCGGCGGATTCCCAAGAAATAGCACTCCAGATGGTCTTGACAGAACCCCCGCCAGAACCCTCCAGTCATGTTTTACGGTTGGGAGAAGGCAACTGTATGGATCAAATGCTTCTTTTAGCTGTCTACGGACGGAGGCCGGAAATAAGGTGGACAGACCAGTTCTAATCCACTACTCTAAAGGTCTTAAAACATTCTTCATTTTCGAGAGCAGAGGTTTTCCAATTGCAGCTCTTCCTTGGTGGAATGCACATATGTGCAGCTCCCGACAAGGAACACTTTTTATGGAAACTGAGTTCTCCAGTTCTTCATTGAGGAGGTGTGCAGTGATTTTGAGGAGCCCTGGTCTTGAGATCCTCCCTAACAATTAGATTTGACAACTGTTGACTTTCGGCCAGACCCTGCTTTACTGAGGGCGACATTTCTTCTTCCTTTTCAAGGGCAGTCATTACTCTTGAGGCAGTACCACCTCTTGAAACGCAGCCAAGCATTCGGGGGCTGTTTCTATTACACTGGCGCCTGCCAAACGAACACCAACAATTTGGCCTCTTTGAAAGTCCAAGAAGAGGTCTGCCATTTTTTATAATGTTATAACTTGTATTTTTAAAAAGCTTTAAAGGCAGTTATTTTATTTAATTCTTAAAATAACAAAAATGCTAGGCATAAAACACTAAAATATGTCAGGCTTTGATTGTTTTGAGCATGTTTTAGATCAGGATATCTAAATGTTAGGTATTTCTGCTATTTTGTCCAACTACTGTGCCTCTCCTCTGCCAGAGGATTGTTGGAATACAAGAGAGACAGGAATAGAGAGGACAGGTTTATTTGACCAAAGCCAAATACAGCCTGATTAGGACTGAGCAGGTGCCTGCCTCATTTCGCGTTGCCGGCTTCCATTGGCTTGTGTCTTCGCCAGTATCCAGAATGCGCGTGTGTGCAGGTCGAGTTGTTAAGTTCAACCAGGATGAATCATATGCTTACTTTCTGGGCGATGGTGAGTAGAATTAATTTAGTTAAGGTAATACTTGTCCTTTGCTCACAATAGACCGGAAACCAAGATTGAAAACTTCAATCTATTCTCTCGTAAGTTTATTCTAAATCGAAATTCCATTTTTAGTAAAACCACTGTTTCAACAACCCAAAACCATTCAGTCATCTTTTTTATTCCTGAAAGTGCCCATTATACATTGTCCGGCTCTAAAAACAGTCTAGACACCGAGTGTCAGTCACGGCTGTTTTTCGAGACAACTTGAGGTCGGTGAAATAGGGTACTTTTAACCGCAATTGTAAAAGCTTCTATGGCAAAGTGTCATCATAAAAAATCCTCAAATTTGACATGAATGATAGAAGTTGTAAAGAGGTAGTGGAATTACAAGGAAGTTTATTCCACAAATCATTAAATTCGGTGAAAGAAAACCTGATGTCGATGATTTCTGGTTCGAAGACAGTTTGTAATTAATTCTGGAGTCTGATGTTTTCGGAGCCAAGTAGTGACAGTGTTTTGCTTCCACTTCCAAGTCACAAAAATGGATATTTGGGTGTTTTGGAAAGGGGACAGTGTGGCGGAGCTAAGTCGGGAGTAAGGTTTCCTACCGTCAGTTGGAAAAGCCGCCCATCTTAGAGATTCCCGAAGGTCATCTTGGCGAATCCTGAAGAATACGCTGGTGAAGCATTGTCGTGGTGAAACAGGACCCCATCGTGAGGGTCTTCTTTAATTTTCTCCATCTCATCGTTCTTTAGCTGCTTTTAAAACTCATCATTATTAAGCCCAGTTAAGATAATCTACACTATCAAACCTTCTCATTCCACCCATGAGATTGTGTCCATTCTATTTTATTCAGTTTTTGTGGTTTGAGCTTGATGGATCGCTCTAGAGAAACCATTGTTTTTGGACTCAGGATCCCAATTTCCACTGGTTTATCCAGGTATGCCTCTGGTGGTAATTTCAGTCTTTAATTTCGTTCACAAACATTAAGGGGAGACCACTTCGAAGATTCTGTTGATCGGACCTCAGCGCCTTTGGAATCAGCCGTCCATCCCAAACAAAGACCCTGGAGACTTGAATTTACCCAACCAACAGAGGAAGTGTCTAGGGACGTAGTTGGCTGGTTGGCGGTTGTTCTCCGATCTTTCTCAATCATTTTTGGACAGCCTTCCTGTTTGCGACTAATTTTGGAGGTTCCTGGTCTTCTCAGAGATGGTACCTCTGCAAAGTTGTCCCTTCCTTCCTTTCTTCCTTGAATTGCTAAATGCACTTGTAGGCTCTAGTCCTTTTAGGAGCACGAGTTCCACAAACTTTTCCTCCATATCCCCAATAATCTGTGTTACTCACCATTCCAGTTTAAACAGGCATGCTGTATTCGACCTTATCTCATATCTGTTCTCCATGGTCGTCGAAAGAGTAGCTCCCCTTTTAGAGGGTTAGAGGTGTTCTGAAGTGTTCTGACGTTTTGGCTTGTTTATACTAAAAATTACTTCCCCAAGTCCGGAGAGCTTGCGTGCATGATTTTTCAGCCAGATTTTTAAAATTTAAACTGTCAAATTTTAGCTGTTCTGGTTTCACCCAGCTCTAGCGCTTTCCCTAGAGAGGCACTTTTATTTTTGGAATGGTCCTACTTGGTTTATCTCTGGTCTAAGACAGATTGTTTGTATCGATTTCACCCGCCGAAAGAACCAGAACTTATGAAATAGATTTGAATAGTTCTTAACTGTGTATGTAATTTAACTTAATTCATTTTGAAAGCATAGGAAAGTAACGATTCAGGTTTTTCCTCAAGGAACATATTTGTTCCTGGTTTCTACACCAGCCCTAGTGAGAGTAAAGGCAGGACTAGAAAGGGATAGCACTTATTAAGCAAGAAACTCTAGAAGAGACGTGACTGAACATCTGTTCGATGCGTCCCCCTGAGTCGCGTTGGAGCGCTGTTCTCTGAGCGTCGGATGTCCTAGCTCGGAGGTGAAGGAGAAGTCTTGGCACTTTAAGGGTTTTATAAATTCCACCGACCGCCGATCTCCTCCAATTCATACCCATCTCTAAACCACAAGAGGACCGTTTGGGGTTATCTGCTTGGAATTCAGATCAAAGTCGATTTCAGGCGCTTACCTCCATTGAAGTCACTCTTAATCGAAATTCTACTAAGTAAATTGCTGATTCGTCTAACATCACAGTAGTACAGGTTTACGTTTTTTGAAGATGTATTTTGCATTTTACTTGATCTGAATGAGTGATATCAGCAGTTCAAAGAGGACTTCCCGCTAAATTGAAACCTCAAATTACAATTATGCGTCTCCGTTTCCTTTTCTGAAAGTATATTATATTTTGCTAAAGTATAGTAGTATGAGTATGCTTGAATATTTGAAGGCCAAGATAAATCTTTATGATTAATCACTTTGCAGAGTAGTGTAAAAGTGCAAAAGCAGGAGGCATTGTAAATTGAGATTAGTTTAAAAGTAATGCTAAAAGTGCACCTACATGCCACTAAAATGAATGAAAACCACCCTTAATTAAAAGGTACAATAAATGATTCCAGTTGGGTGGATTCCTGTGGCCGATGCACTTTTTACCGTATATGCACCCAGTCTACGCTGCTGGGCGATTCGTCTTTCATGTTTTGTATGCTACATTTTCAAAATAAGCATCTGGCAGAATGACTACCTCTCTTCCCAACATCACAAACAAATTGCCTCTCTAATTTTGAGGAGCAGGTCAGTGGACAGTTAGCTGGACAGGTCAATGAACGCACCGTAGAATCACCGATAAGCCATTGGGGCCCTGGTAGTGTGCTGAGCCTTTGGAGCAGATCTTGAAATCAACCAATCAGAATGAGTTTGGGAAAAATTTATTGAAGAGGAAGTTATTTAATAGCCAGCAGTCAGGGTAGGGATGTGGTCAATTCTATAGGTTTTTTGGTCGCAGATGCTGAACAAAACACTTGGAGTAGATGGTACGGGCTTCCTTCTAACACACCCTTCTTTAATTAATAATTTAACTACTCTAGACTGCTCACTTCCCAGTGATTTCCGGTAGCTGTTGATTTTGCTACCACAATAATTGGCGACGGTAGCGTTTTCCCCTCCTTGATTTTGATGACTAGGATGATAATATTAATTAAAACGTGTGGCGGAATAGGCTACACTTAAGTTCTCTACCAGGTGGATTTACTATCCACTTATGCTCGTCCCACTCCCGAAGGGAGAAGAGAGGGGGAGGTGCGCGCATCGGAACGTTTATTTTTTGGAAACTGTGTGCGTGCATGTTGCACTCGCGACTTTATGAGATAGGAACTGGAGACCTGACTCACACAATTCGATTAGCTACGGGGTGTCCGGTAGATAGGTTTGGAAGTGGCTTTGTGTGAGAGCGGTATTTTACACCACTCTGCGTCATGCCGTCACAAATGACAATACTCATGATGACGTTGCCGCTGCTGCTGATAACAATAATAATTTTAATGACGATGAGCAAAGTTTGGTCTACTGTGTTGAACTAAAACCCGGTAACTAGCAAATGCTCAAGGCCAATTTACAAAAGATTACGAACAAAAACTCTTTGACAAGGGGAGAAATTAAGTCAGCGTCAACTAATTCCATCATGACTTGTAACCACCCTCAGCAGTTTCAAAGATACTTTTGAGTACATAAACGCGACCCACCTTTCATCAATTGTATCTGCCTGTTTCCACTTCCCTTATTTGAGTTAGGATAAACCTGATCTTAGATTAGTTCCTTTAGCCATGATTGCACTTTTGTAGATTAATATTTAATAATTACTTGTATGAGATAAGGTGTCAACTGGGGCTCTGCATACCTACGCTGGATTATTGAGAGTGCCTACACACCTTTGGGTCACTTTTGATCTTTCTTTGCATTCGGCCACGTTGAAATTTTCTGAAGACATAAACTGCCTTCTCATTGGTTAAATGCTCTTATATTAGTGTCCACTCGGTAAAGAGGTTTTTCTGTCTCAATATGTTGTTGACTTGCAAGGCCTTATTAAATGATCTCCAATCTCATTGGAGATATGTTCTCGGCCTCTCGACAAAACTGACACGTCATATAAATAGGTAAGTAAATGCTACTCATCCAAGGCTTTACAATTAGCTAAACAACACCCAACAATGTTGTTCGAAGCTTTCTAATTAAAGAAACAAAGCAAATTCCAATTTCACGATATCTAAAACAGCAGCTCAAAGAACAGTGAAATTCATTCTACTGAATACAAATTATTGTTAATATCTATTATCCCACTCAGCATACCAATAATAGCGGTTTTGAATACCTAGTGGCTAAAGAAACGGCGAAGAAGTGTGATGATGAAAGAATGCGTCTTGCACAAAGACCATGGAACAACTAGATCACTATCCTACATCCATTACCTCACTATTGTATTCCCAGTTTTGAAGCTTCAAACTGGACATCGTCAAAGCTCTTGTGATTGTGTCTGTAATTATCCATTTTTCTGTTTTCGATTCGGAGAAAGCGACCAAACGAACAAGGGCTTGTGTGTCACACGATATGCCTTCTTGTTGCTCCATAAAAGCAGAAAACACATTAGGGGGAGGATAGCGGTTTCTAGGAGGTAAAAGGGTTTCTTTCGCTCATTTCAGTCACAAATATTCACAAACCGTAGAAGAGATAGGGTTGCGATTTCGACATGAGAGGACAAGAGGGCGGAATGAAAGCTGTCCGGGAAGAAACGAGGAGGGGGGTGAGGATGCTTCATAATAACACAGATCGGTATAATACCGACTGGAATGCTTGGTTGAATGAACGCATGTTTATATAGTTGTGAGTGTGCGGTTTATTGGTTTCTTGCATAGCCGCGTGTGTGCAAGTGGTTGAATGTGATCGAAGCGTGTTCAATAATGAATTGAAGAATGATTGGCCGGTCTTCTGGCTGGCGATGGAATTGAAGCAGTCAATGAATGAAGGGCTGCATAAATAAGTAGCTTGATAAGGCTCACACTTTTGCAATAAGCATGCATATCCTCATGCTTCAATATCCTAGTTTGCTTCTGAAGCACACATCCATAAATATGTATATGTATAGAAGATGGAGAGGGGTGGGAGTAGGGTGGAGGTTTACAACGCCCGCTTTTGTACGTTGGCACATAAGCAAATGTATGTACGTATAAATATATCGATTATCACAATAAGGAATGTTACTTTCGACCTTGGTAATAAATAGTAGCTTTAATTCACTGATCTCCGTAGTTGGGTGTTTGGGAGGGGTTATGGGTGCATGACAGTTAGTATCGGCCCTACAGGGATGAGAAAAATCGATACAAGAGGGTGGGGATGAATAAATGAAGTATCGCTTATTGGCAACCGGCAGAAAACGACGATAGTGCTCCTTTTACTTCGGCAAGAATCCAGCGATAATACCGATTAGGATGCATATCAGGATTGCCACGCGAATACCGATAATGACAACTTTCTAAAATGGATTAAAGTTGCAAAATTACCACCTCTACTCACTTGATGCTCGTCAAATTTAAACATTTAATTTAGAGTGAACCATTATTTAATCAAGATTTATTTTTGAAATTTTGGTATTTTAACAAATACGGTCTCTAGTTCATAGAACAAAATGCGTCATTCTCAACGGATTTTAAGTTGGCTTTAATGAGGATAAAACTTAATCAATACCACCGCTAAATCGATAATCTCCGAGCTGTTGTAACATCCTAGGAAAACGATTACCTGGAGTAACTTTGGTTGAGTTAACTTAAGCAATACGGCATTGGAAATTTTGAAGCTGGATTTAGGTTTAAGAAATTTAATTTGAGCATGACTTTCATTAGTTAGTCACTTCAATTGAATCAGCAAATGAGTTTTAACTCATTTACAACGCCTAAGAAATTATCAACAGCAAATCAGAAATTTGTTGTCATTGATGAGCGGCCACTTTAAAGTCGAAGCAAAGGTCTGCAGCCAAGTCCGTCCTTTCACCCCCGTCTCATCACCACTCCCGAGGTTTCGGATGAAAATAAGCGAAAATGTATAGCTTTCCGCTCAGCTCAGCAGAGCGCATGCGCGCTTGCCAAGTAACCCTCTACCAATCAATGCACGAGCATTGCTCACCGCCACGCGTTGGCACAGACGAGGCAAATTAATTTCTGCTTGTACTCGTCAGAGCCTGCGTTTTTAGCAAGTTAGTTACCACCACCGCGCGCTCTCTCGCCCTACCAATACTACTACCCACTACTATAAACTACGCGCTTGCGTGCGTGTGTGTGCACGCTTGTGGAAATTGATTTCATGCTCACACGTACGCACGCGCCCATGCTTTCGCCTGCAACTGAGACGAACCAGCCATGCACCTTCAGCAACCAATACACTACCCTATTATCGTCAAATCTTGTTGTCCAAGTGTGTATGCGAGTAATCATGGAGCGGATCCTGCATTCTCGTCCATCTGATCCGACCCAGTTGCAAAATAATTCAAGTCACGCTTTGGTGCGGAAGTACAAGCAATTTCCTGTTGAGTGTACTGACTTATATCTGGTTGTTCGCACTGTCGAATTTGCAAGCAAAAAATCAATGTTTTTAGCTTAGGCGAAAAATCAGTGCCACAATTAGTTGAAAAAAAAACGGCAAGTCGTGCTAAATTCGTCTGCACTTAAAATCTCAATTGGCATTTTTCAGCGGTGTAAAAAATTGATTTTCGATTTATCTCTTGCAGCTGAAGATAATTTTGGAATAGATTCCTTTACATCTAGAGTTTACCGCTAGTTTTCAAGGAAATAAATTTCATAAGTTGTATATGAACCATGATAACCATGAAAGAAAAATTAATTTTACAGAAGCAGTACTTGCGGCAAGCAGTCAAAGCAAAATAGTTTTGTGATATTTCCCGAATCAAGGATAAAAAATTTATTTATCTACCATTCTCCATAAGTGGGTTTAACTTGATTAATCAGTTTTCTATTGGAAAATGCTGACAATGGAAAATGTAGTTATTTAGCTATTTTCCAATGTTGCGTTGGTGTTTGAGACCTAATTGTATAAATTAAAAGATTTTTAAATAGTTGACTTTTGTTTAAAGATATCTTCAAGTTGTCTTCAAAAGGATTCGCTTTTAATAGACACCCTAAGCTGGATAGGATTATTCTACTTTTGGAATTAGAAAGGACCCCGACGAAGAAACGTTTTTTGATTCAATGTGACTTCAATTTCTTAGTATAATCTAGCGAGTCATTGGCTATCGTTTTTATATGCACTGTATGAGCCAATGAGATTTGGCTTCATGTTACAGTCTAAATATTGATTATAGGGTTTGAATACTTAAGCTCCTTTAATGGATACCGGTGATGGTAGTCTGTAGGTACCATGGCTAAAACAGCGAAATTTTTAATAAATCGATATGCTAAATTTGTTTTATGAAAACCAATTGTTACCTATGAACTGGCTTAATATGAAAACGGTCTCTCAGTTACGTGCTTATGGCAGATAATAAATCAAGATATTGAAGACAATTGATTTCAATTTTATCATAATATTCATGGAGTAATGTGAGTACTTGATGTGTATTTCCAAATTAGCCAGAATCTTTCCATAAATTAAAGAATTCAAAGATATTTCAATCAAATTTGATCGTGACTGATTATTACAGATACTCTTATTTGGAGCTATTACTAAATTTAGCCATGATAAGGCCCACCCAAATTACTGATTGTTCTAATGATCTTTTCAACGAAGCATGGCTGATACACCACAAAATATACTTTAGTTTAAATTATTTAGTCTCATTTTAAGCTATTTATGTTTTCCATTACAGTTGTCCTTAGTTAAATATGGTTCGGAATTTTGACATCTATCCTTGCTAGGAGTAATTTCTGGTCTGACATTGTAATACTACTAGGGTTTTTCGTCTCCAACCACCAGAAGAAGGTGCTAATTCTCTTTAAATTATAGAATGCAGCTAGTCCAATGGCATGGAGAGGGACTGTGCCATCAATTATTAATCATGGATTACGCATGTACGACATAATTTCCTCGCATTTGCGATGCTTTGCCGCCTCGCTAAAACAACTTTTATCCCAGAGTAATGGAAATTTATCAAAGGCTGCAGAGATTATTGAAAAAAACTCCGAACTGGGTCAACATTTGCATCAATGAGCACCTGTGAGCAAGAGGAAAAAACAACGACTTCTAAATCACATTTTCAACAACTGATTGTGGATGTGACTAGTCATTTTCTCCCACTTTAAATTTGTGTTCTACGACAAAATTGCTGTCTTCATCTAGAATCATGCCGTTCAATTTATGCGAGCATTGCGTGACAATGTTTGGCCTTGGCTTCCGCTCACCGCTGAGCAAAATCAACTGCTGTTACATTCCAAGACTCTTTGTGAGCATCTAATTAAAGGTGAAAATCTACTCCAATTTTTACCAGCATTTCTACTCAGCAAAAAGCCGAGATCATGGACTCAAGTGGCCCAACTTTCGGCTGCTACGTACACAAACAAGTTGGGGGCACCAGAGATACAAGTGGCGTGTTCCATCTTTTGGTTCCTCCCCCATGAACCATTTTAGAGACATGACCATTTGAAGCTGAGACAGGAAAGTGACTGTCTCCTTTGGAAATTTTCTAACTTTGTGGCTTTTCATCCATAATTGGGGACAAAAGTAAGGCTGCAAGTCCCAATTCATGTACAGATTATTTCAAAAAAAAGTGGCTGGAAAACTCATGCCTTCAAGTGAAGCTTCAAGGTCGAGCTTGCCATCCGTCATTCGACTATTTCCCAAAGCGTTTCAATTTTTGATTACAAATTACAAACTGGAAGTGAAGACTGCCACTTTGATAGATTTGCTGCACTTAAATCCTACCGAACATGGATAAATCTGATTAAAATTTAATAGCAACGACTCTACAGTGATCACAGAAAGGACGAAAGTCGGCTGTCATCCAAGACTTTCTGTTTATTTGATGACACATCACTAAATACTGATAAATAAATAGCAGGAGTTGAAATTTACGTGGGTGGTTTTTTTTCACTACATCAATATCACGACCAACCAGATCATAAACACGGTGCAACGTTGTATGTGTAAAAGATAACCAGCACTCATCTACTCTCAATCCCGATCGTACAACCTTCCAGAAAACACAAAAGATACTTCTAGCACCGACAACACCAAAAACGACACGATATTTATTTCCGAGAAGCACCACAAGGACAACAATGCCAGCGACGGGATGACAACAGAGGGATACCTTTCGCGCGGCACTCTGGTACTTGACGGCCTTTTTGGTGTCCGCCTTGGCAGTCTCGATGTAGTCCACCGCCTGGTCCACGTTAAACTCGATCCTGTCGATCATCTCGCCCTGCACGCAAGCACACAAAACCACTAGAGGCAGCAGCACACATCAGTCAGCCCTCCAGAGTCGGTAATCAACTGCTCCCGTGGTTTTCTCAGCCCCACATTTGCTTTCGGTTGTAGAAGACTAACGACTCCATTGTTCCTCTCTCTAGCCCTCCTTTCCCTCCTACACAGCCAGTAAATGAGACCTAGTGCAACACCGTTTTGCTCCCAAATCACCAAAAATGGATTCAATCCTACCAGGTACCCACCTCATGTGCCCACAACACAAATTCTGACCTGGGTCTTGCACAAGATCAAGGGACACAAGCGTCTCCCTAGGGAGCTCCTAGGGAGCAACCGTGATACTTTTACTGAATGTCATGCCACTTTCGCAGAATTGTTGCAGTCTTGCAAAGTACAAAGTCTGACCTGGCTCTCGACGAGCATGGCCATGTCCATGAACATGTCGTGGAGCTCCTTGATGCTCTTCTCAAGCTTGATGATGTCCTCGTGACGCGCCTCAATGTCCGCCAAGGATTGCTTGGCCTGCTGCGTGTCCGTCATTATCTGCAACACACACCACAGCACTTGACATTAGGCACACCACAGGCAGAGAGAGTGGATCAACTGCCACGTCTGTGCATTCGGCGCTTACCTCCTGGGTGAAGATGGCGGGGTTGCCCGATTCCAGCATGTCCTCCAGCTCTTCATTTGTGATTTTCCGTTCGGCTGAAAGGCAAAAAGGGAACAAATACACACCCATGATGAGGCTTCCACATACCACAGCCTTCCCCCTTAGTCAGATTGGTGAACAGCCAATCGGCGGTGAACCAACCACACCCCTTTGATTGGCTGATTTCAAGGTCTTCGTGCTTAGATGATCTATGAGTAGTTGTGGCAGTCATTGTCTCGTGCACACTCATGCCGGAGGTTTGTCTGCCCTGTCCAGCGTACATTCGCGACCACACCGATACGTGGTTCGCCCTTCTAGAGATCTGGTTCGACCACGCAGGCGTCGCTGACGCCATGGAACGCTACCGCATCCTTCTGCTCTCGCTGCCCACAGACCTGCTCCTCCAATTTGAGAGGTGAGTTTTTAGATGTTTTTGAGGGAGGAATTTGTGAAATCTGAGTCAAGCTTATTACAAGCTTTCGCCACTTAACTTTAATGTGGGAAGAGGCCAAACCTAGACGGGATCAATGAAGTCGTTGGGAAAAATGACTGACTAGTATGAGGTACGGTCGAGTCCTTCTGCAGTCGTATGCATGGCTACTTACTATTGTCCACTACCCCTGTTACTAGAGGCTTAACGGCAGTGGTCAGCGAATCTACGTAAAAGGCAGTCTATTTCAACATAAGGCCCCCTCCGTGGACACGCATCCGCAATCATTACGAGTTTTGGGTGACTTCATAGAGTGGTCTTCATAAAAAAGTCTGTGCTTTTGTTGTTGGTGGAGGTCTCCTCGTCGGAAAAAAAGCAAGATGCTTCAGTTTGTTCACTTCCTCTTCTTCTCGATGCAAGCATCTTCCTGCGGCACTTTTCTGCAGATTTATGTAGATGAAGTCTGCTGTTCTTACACTCCTAAGTCCTTGCAGCCACAGCCGACTCGTACTCCATAGCTCAGGTTCTATTCACGGTGTTCAGAGGTATTATTAAAACCTATCACACTCTGTCTTCGCATTTTTGTGGCCCGCACGATTGATCAATTTGACACAAGGGGGACGAACGTGTGAACAGAGGTGGGCTTAAACCTTCAAACTGTCTGATGTTGATTTAAGGGGACCAGCTAGTGCAATTCCAACATCCAGTACATTTTTTCAATGAGTGTGTTCAATATTTTAGGTTTCTCAAGGAGCCCCCAGAAGATGAGCCCTACCAAGCACTGAAGACCGCCATGCTTCAGGGCATGGATGACCGGACAACTCGACTCTTCCGCGAAATAACCCTGGAGGAGAAGGAGACTGCCCAACTGCTCTGTCGTCGAATGCTCACCGTGGCTGGGGTCGTTTCTGGGTTGACCGCCAAGTTATGAGAAGTGCGTTCTTGGAGAAACTCCCCAGCTATGTGGGGGCATTACTCCAGAATGACTATGAACTAATACCCGTTCTAGGTTTAGCAAAAAGGCTCCCTAAATTCCCTTAATCGTTAAATCAACTGCAGCCATAGCAGTGGAAATCTTATCCCCTATAGAGTGTTCGGAATAAATTTTAATGAACGATGTTTGGTTCTTTCTTCAGATGTGCTAAGAGAGCTCACGAACAACGCTTGGTCATTTACACAGGTGATGGCAACGAGAATGAATGATAACTGAAGAGCCTGATTAAACAAGGAAGAAGTGAGTAGCATACTATGGCTGCGGCCTGCTCATTGAACTGAGGAATTGCAAGTGGGACTACGAGGTGGCTGAGGCTAGAGAACGATCTGATTGCTCTCGCAGGTTCCCATTCCGAAAATATGCAGAAAATAGGGCAAGAGGATAAGACTCCCTCTGGGAAAGTCAAACGTGGTTGTCA
Source organism: Anomotaenia brevis (assembly GCA_030710315.1). NCBI lineage: Eukaryota > Metazoa > Platyhelminthes > Cestoda > Cyclophyllidea > Dilepididae > Anomotaenia > Anomotaenia brevis. Next base: position 37,447 of record JAUOZQ010000010.1, read on the forward strand.
GGCAATTTGGTGGGGAACCACGAGGGCTGCGGCGAGCACAGGACTTAGCCGCGGAAAGGGGAGAGTTGAGGGAGGACAGTCTGACTCACCGATTTCCATTTGGCGCTTAATCCGGTTCTTGCAGGCGTCGCGGAATGCCACCTGGGCCTTGTTGTAGTCCGTCATCACCTCGATGAAGTTCCGCGAGATCGTCGAGTACTGCAAGGCATCAAGGCAGAGGCGGGGATGAACTGGGTGTTAGAAGTTTGGGGGTTGGCACCGCTCTAGCAGTGCTTCACAAGTACAGAAGACTCCTTCACATCACGCATAGCGATTCCTACGTTCATAAACACAGCTGAGTATGGGATTGTTCCCACGTCTAGGTCCTCAACCTAGCCAGCCCAAGACGAAAGCGGTACTGCGACTCAAGGGACAAGCACGCCGCGCAGTTGTGCGGTCACAAACAGGTTTTCATTTTGTAGGCTTGTGTTAGGGATTGCGAAGGAGGTTCGGAAGAAGTGTCACAAAACGGTAATCGGGAGCAGTTTCCAGATTTGCGAGAGACATTCAAGAACAATGCGCTTCCCTTAAATCTTGGAATACTTCTAAATTGACATAGGTGATGAAAACGAGAATAGGCAACTGGAACCTTTCTAATTCATCAAGTAGGAGATGATTTAAGCTATCGCTCTCCCCTGAACACCATGAACGCAACAATCCGACGACATAAATTAGAGACTACCAGACAGTGGACATAGCGGCAGATTTAACCTACAAAAAATGTGCAAAACAAACGTGTTGGAGGGGCGTAGGCCGAATTTAGGCGCCCACGTGGGATCAATTGAGTGAAGAGTAGGTAGTCGCGTGTATCGAAACGACATTATTCGCTTTCCCCTCTCAATTGCGTTTCAAGAAGTTGAAAATGGTTTAGCTTCCGCTGAACTCCTCAAGTCAACTTAATGCGCCGATGAAAGAGTAAGTACACCACACAGGTAGAATTGGAGTTACTTTTGGAGAGAGCCTTTCACACAGGACAAGTGTGAAATCACGTCGCCACAGGTTCCGTCGCTGTTAATGACGGTGGCTATACTGAATTAATATCTTTGTCGGCAATACCATGTTGTTTTTTTAATTTTGTTGTTATCATCTAACTTGTTCTTTTCTCACGATGAGACTGTCGAATTTACTCTCAGCCACCCAGTATGCCGGTATCCTTTCGTCCAACTCTGTCCCCTATTCCTTTCATGGCTGTATTCTCTTTGATAGAGGTCATCGGAAGACCCGAAAAAAGCTTATTCTTCCCTCAGTAATCTCTCCACACGAATCATGGCAGGTGGGAATCAATTCCTGAGCACTCCTTACTTACAAAGAACAGGAATCACCACCACTACCGACGCGCTAAGCCATCACCATAGCAACCAGGGTTAAGCAATTCGAGCGCATTTAATCGCCTTGGCTTAATCAAAGCTAGCGCCCATTTTCACACTTTGGATGTGCCTCTTAAACTCCAGCTGAACGGGCCTTTGTTATGGACTCTCAAAGGGCGTCCCTAATTAGGCTCTGATGGGAGTAATTTTCCCCTTGTAATACATGGCTTTACTCACACTGGGGCTGTTGAAGATCTCAAATCGCCTCGTTAGAATGATACACGGAGTCTGACAGCTGCCTTCTCCGTAAAGCTTCCTCTTCAACTATCAGACTGCTCATTAGGGGAAATCACCGACCAGAGTGCTTGCAGACCTATGGGCTTACGGGAAACTTAACTTAAACTACCAAAACTAACTCAATGGACAGTGGCGGTTGTCAGCAAACGAAAAGGCCCTCTTGCCTACGAAGTGGACGTTGGAAAAGCAAAATGGACCCTTCTCGAGAATTAAGTGAAGCCGGAGAGATCCCTATCGTGTCACACAAACGGTAGTTACATTTCAAAATGTATTCCGCTTAAACCCCTGAGGACACGATGATGCTGGGCATTCGAAGATTGGAAAGAACACGGCAGCTCCTGTCTCGACTCAAGGCTAACCCAATTATTTCTAACAATCCTAGTATTGTTTAAGTTGTTTTTCATACGCATAATAGATCTTTCCTATCCCGTTTATGATGTGTAGACATTTCTTTCGTTAACGAATAACCACAGATTTTTATTACAGTTATAGTCTTAGGAAACTCGGAGCTATAAAACAAATGGGCTTGTTGACTTGATAGTGTCCTTTGTCCCTTACTCTAGGCCTGATGTTAAGCGTGAATTTTTTCTCGTTCAGGAAAAATGACTCCTAAGTCCACCTCGACTGGAGCTGTGACCCAACCCCGAGATCTCACTTGGAGTTTAGGGGGTTTACCTGTGTCTTGCGGATTCGTAGGTCGGCCGATGACTTGTCCGCGTTCTCGTCGTACTCGATGTTCATCTCCATTTCTGGCGAAGTGAAAGAGGGCAAAGGGTAAGGCAAAAGCAGAAAGTGGGTGAGATAAGTGGCGAACGCACGTTTTAGCTTGGCCCGGACCTTGTGCGCGAGCATTTTGATTTCAGCCATGGCCTCTTCCAGTTGGGCCTTTGTTTCTGCAAGACAAAGCAACACCGGTACAAGCATGGACCAAGATGGAAATATTTCACCGAGATAGTCGATCATCCGATATACAAGACATGTCGAATGTTTTCCCCAGACTTATAAAAAGCCATCAAAGGTTGTCTACCAGGCAATAAACCACTTCTCCAAACTAGTGGTCACTTATCAGAAACGCTAAAAACGCCACAGACAACGTTTAAGTGGTGACTGACTATTTAGTAAGTTGCGATAGCATCTGGATATGCTCCGAGATCTACCGAACTTGTGGCAGTTGTTACGGCGACCCAGCATCACATTTACTATGCTCCACCAATGAATAAAGACGGGTTTAGTTGTTTTCCCAGATTTGTTAAAGCAGGTCTTCTAAAAGCTGCGTACACTTCATCAAGTAGGTGAAGACAGCGAGAATGGATGATGGCTGGAACTCTCACCACATCCGATTCACCATAGAAGACATTAACTTGCAAAATGATGACCAGTCGCGCCGGTTACCAAAATAAGGGGGGATTCTGGTCGCTACTCAATGCTATTCCCGTGCCCTAAACACCGTGACAAGAGCAATCCAGAGACATGAACTGATGAATAAGAGGCGGCTGTGGCTGCAAGTTAGCAACATAGGCTACTACATGATTGTGCTCAGACAGCAGATTTCCTCGAAAAGTGTTTCAGGGACTTAGGTTGAATTCGATGGTTCAATTGGAATTGTATGGCTGCAGCGGGATTAGGCTAATTTGTACGTCTACACCAGCCACCCAAATTTGTGGACCATGCCGAATTCCCCAGACCCTAACCCGGCGATGAACTACTATGTACAGTTGGGCCCTAGAGTAATGCAAAAGCCCAGTTCAAAAGATACAAATAAGCCTGCTCAAGGTTCCAGATTGAGGCTATAATGGACGCGGCTAATGGCAACGATTACTTCGAGCAAAGCTCATTGATGACGGTCGTGAAATTCCTACCTTGAAATACTTGGCTTTTGGGTGGGAGTTGCTTTTCCCCTTTTGCATGCCGAGAATGCTAAGATTCACCACGAAAACCCTGTATATCGACGTGATGTGGTCAAGGATGCTTATTGAAGTTTGCGACTTTAAGTCACCTCCGAGTCACAATGAAATCGAGCAGCTAACTCGACCGTGGCAAAGCTTAATTTATCTGAAGAGGGGAGGGGAGGAGTGGAGGCGAACAGGAAAGACTCCACTTCCTCCTCTGGCGCCTGGGCTGCGGAGGCGGCGGCAGAGATAGAGGGAGCGCAGGAGAGCTGGTCAGGGTGAGCGGTCACTCCTGCACACTCGCGCCTTCTTCTGTTCTTTGCCATCGCTTATCAAGGGGAACCGATGAACAAAGTGGCTCCACAAACACGACTCTTTTTTAGGATTCGCCTGTTCCCTAAGTAGGAAATAGTTGACGACGCAGCCGTTCAAAGGATAAGTCATACTTTAAGAGGAAATGCGTTAGACCAATCTATGACGATGCTACTGTCTAGTAACCCGTCGATTAATAAACCAGCCTTCACAGGTGGCGCATATGACCTCGACCTAGAGAGTTGTGTGCGCAAGATGACTAGAACTCTAAACAATTTAGGCGCTGCCTAACCTAGCCTGTGAGATGGAGAAAACGATACATCGAAGACGATAAACACGAAGTTTCACAGACCTAGTAGCACGAAAACAGGGACCAGGTTTTCGGTAAATATTGACTTTAGCAGCAAGAAGCTTCTACGCTAGGTTCTGGGATGCAATTTGATTCGATCCAATAATTCCGCCAACGTAAGGGGAAGAATTGACGCATTAAATCATGCATGGTCTGCAGTGACGGCTACTTCGAAGTACCACTTGATGAATAGAAAAGTAGTCCGTTATTTAGACTGAGATCGCCAATCAGGGATTAATTCGCTTGATTTCAGTACCACTTCGCCTTCTGTGGTGGCACTTTTAAGAATAGGAACATTTTGGCTCTCCTCATTGCCAATATACGAGGGACACCGCCGTTCATTACAATCAAACGGATGTTCACAAATCTCATTTGAAAGCAGTGTGTCGCTGAATGAATCGTCTAAAGGGTGGATAAAGGTACGAGAGATCCCCGTCGATTCCTGATTGGACAATTGAGGCTTAAACTTCTAGTGACAGAAATTCGAACTCCCAACGTTGTTTTTGAGCTCCATCAGTCTCAAAAAAGTTTTAACTCAATCTCCTCCCTCAGCTCCCCAGGTCTCCTAAGTCAGTTGATGTGAGGGCTCCTCAAAGGCCAAACCGACACCGCCAGTTGAATGAAAAACTACCCCCCGCAACTGCCTGAACGCAGTGTCGTGTCTGGGAAGGTGAAAACCGTTCCCCAGTCGGAGAATCGATAGGGTCGCATGGCTCCGAGTGCAAAATCACACGCGCTCCTTCGAGGTAACCCCGCTCTTGTTTAATGTATTTTCTCTCAGCGCCTTATTCGATTGCTGGCAGAGCGCAAAAGCGGCCCTACTAGTTGCTAGAGCAGATGCAAAGTAATGACAGCAAAGAAGCCTAGCATTCCTTTCCTCGACTCGAAGGAGCGGCCGGTAAGGGCAACAGAGGGAGTTGGGGAGAGATGACTCACTTTCGTCCTGATTGGGCGAGGAGAGGATGTCACCATGTTTGTTTTTGACGTCCTCCACGAGGGCCTGAATGCGCTCGATGAATTTACGGATCTCCTCGACCTGGCCGAAGAACTCGTTCATGTACTGTGAACCGTCCAGTGAGCCTACCGGACCCTCAGGCATCCCACCCTCATCCTCGGGCTGAGCCTATCAACAGGAGTCAACCGTTTACTGCTCCGAATCACGTTAAAAAATCGGACACACCCAAAGCTTGGGAAATGTAGTCTTCAGTAGACTTTTTAGAATTGTGAATGGTTCGGACCATTTTCCGGTTGATATATTTGAACTTAACGAAAGCCTAACCGATGCTTGCGAACTTTATATTCAATTTAAATATAGAAAAAAATACCACCGAAGGCTTTTTGCAAAGTAAGCGGTCACTGGATTCCTGAAAGCCCTACTAGTACCCTCTACAGCTTAGATCAGTGACTGTGCCCCTTCAGTGACAAGTGTGTTCGGGTGTGAGCGGCCCATCAAACTAGCTTCCACCACCTCACACTTTCTGAGGGTCAAGTCTCAGTTAACGTAAGAGATACCAATGAATGCTCTTGAATGCTTTTGAAGTTACCAAGCACTCCACTAGGTTATACAATGCTACCCGACTGGAGTACAACCATGCGTTATTTCTACAAGATCCTTAGGAGTGTCGAATAGTATTTGTATTGAGAGCTTGAAATTCTCAGGAATCTATGATTAGGGAACGATGAATGTCGGCACAAAAGAGACTAGAAGTAACGTTCTGCCGTCGACAAGTTTTGCTTGTGAAAATGAAACTTAATCGAGGCCCTTAAAGAAAGACCAACCATCAGAACGTCAGGAAGAAACTTTGGGGTATGTTTCATTGGGAGATGAACTGACGCAGTTTTCAACAAAAGGCGGATACGTTGTTATAGACAACCAGCAACGTTAAAATAAAAAGATCAAAGGTGGGATTTGAAAGCAAGTCCTTGAAATGGAGCCTGACGTCAGTCAGAAAAACCTCACAGCTCCTGAACAAACTCACTTTTGAGTCTGAAGTTGCATTATCCTCACTGTGAAAGCCTAAAGAAATGCATCTGAAGGGTATTTAAACCGACAGGGGGAGTAAAACGTGAAAACAGCTAAGTGCATAGTGAGAGCGATACATTTCATCTATAACTAATGCGTCCCCCTGGCGTCAGGCAGAGGTTAGATACCTAACTGACAACCAACTTAACCTGAAACTATGATCAGTTTTTCTGCATACATTCGCCGGCGAACGAACACTGTCTACGTTGAAAAATTGCTTATTTATCATATTATTTATTTATTAAGGGTGGGAAGAGCATTTCCGCAGATGGTTAATCGAAGGTCACGTATTATCACAACTGTGACCTTCACCTCGGTCACAGCTGGGTCGCTATGCCTCCCCAGCACATCGACCGAGATAATCAGGCTGTATCAGAAAGACTGCGCATTGATCGATTTTGTAATCAATCTCTGGGAAGGAGCTCTGTTTTCATTTTTTTTACGTCGCAATTAATGGGATGGAAGGGTGCAATCATAATTCAAGGAACAAATTTTGTTTAGTGCCAAAACAACTCAGCACTCGAAATCAGGCGTTACTTGAAACCGATATGTCTAAAATAAACACTAATAAACTAAGGCAAGTAATCACAGCAGATATTAAAGAATCAATTTACGAAGCAAATCCTGAATTCCCAGATGTTTCACTTGAATAGTCTGACACTAAAGGAAAATATCAGCACATAGAAGATATATTTTTAAATGAATTTTTACGGTGACACTTGAATAGAAAAATAATTGATGAGGTCGCTGGTCCGGTATTTATCACCATTCCATAAAAGTGAGGACATCAAATGATTTCAGTTTTAAAATAGTGATAGAAGGATGCTCATAATGGTGCCAAAAATCACATGAAAACTATGTGAAATCGGATATCTTAAACGAATACTTATAGAAAGGATCCAGATAATACATGACGGAAAAATAATTAGCGGGCTTACAAATCAGTAAGACAGCAAAAGAGAATAAAATTGAACAACGCTTTTCAGCCTCATAAAATTTAACCTAAAATGAATTTCTTCACAAAAAGCCAACAATCAGGGCATTGATAACTTTTAGAGTTTGTACATAACAAACCGTCAGAAATTCGAATGCTACATTCAAATTTCAAAGAACAAATTAAAAGACGTTAAACAAACTATGTTACATAAATGGAACGATTTGACGAAAACCCATACCAACAAATACTTCCTTACCGCTTTTAGTGCTCCTAAAAGATCTTTAGTCATCGCCAAAGGTCAATTAGAATAGAGCAGGTGCTATGTGAACCATTTAAACAAAATGCTCAAAAAACCTGATAAATAATATTAGTAAAAGTAGCCACAATTTAAAAAAACATAAGAGTATTTTTTAAGACATCAAACGGCTGTGGGACAAATTTTATTTCTTGTGCGCCAAGGTAAGAAATTATCAAATTGTTATTTATCAAACTCAATGCTGACAAATGACTTTCCATTCTCATTGTCATGACTTTTTAATAATAAATAAATCTAGACATTGGTAATTACTTCAACTAATTAATAAATTAAATGTTGCATTGGTATTCACCATTTACCAGGAGGATAGTAATTAATATATGCATAACATCAATTTTTCACTCCAATAATAATGTCAGTATGACGAATAAAATCAATCAAAATCTTTTAAAGTAATTATAGTAGCGTCATTGAAATCTGGTCCAAAGCAACTACAAGTGAATCTGCTCCTCAAATGGATGATAAGAATGTTTATTAATTGATCATCGTTTTACAGCAATATTATAATCTTAGAAAAAAAGGGAAGGCGGAAATGCTGGTATATGGGATTGGAACTTTTAGAATTCGACTTTATAACAATGACTACACTTACATTAGTATGATTCACCCAAGTCTTCTCCATGCTGCAGCGTATAAATCCAATAATAATTCGTTAATACAAAATATCAGAGAACAGCCTAAATCATGCATCAACGAGGTAATCCTAAGATAGTTATGAAATAATTAGGCCGTACGAAAAGATTGTGAACTGGCATGAATGATGGACAGAACTCGTTTATTTAAATTGATACATATTAGGCTCAAGATGGATCACATTTAGTTTTTGCAAGCCACAAAATAGCATGGACGGAATTGAACCAGATAGTTTTTACGTCAGTATACTTCATGGAAAATTAGACACAGATTGCATAGCAGATTTTATTTAAGACAAACTGAGTAGAACGGAACTGCAAACTGAATAAATTATGGCAATGTCATGAAATATTCTACGGACATCAAAAGAGATATCATCTATTTGTTGACCGCCTGAGGGATTGATGATACATTAAAACTTACCTAAACCTAATTTAATTCAAAATCGTAGATAGGATAAAAACAATGCATAAATGAAAAGTGTAGTTGTTATATACTGATAATTAGTGGTCTAATAATCATCAGTATTGTTGTCATGTATTATTAGATAAATATTAGCAAATATATGACTAAGAATAATATAGTTATTAAATCAAACGTAGTTTTGACCAATTACCTGGAAGTTCAATTTGATGTTATGCTTGTTTCACGTTGTACAGTTCTAGGCGGAATTTGAAATTCGTGTATAATGACACTTGTGTTTCTGCGCTGATGTCTAAGCGTGCTGTCGTCCCAGCCCCGTCAATATTAACCAACACCGACCCCAATCGACGAAATATAGAAACGTCGCTACCAAGTAAAGTAACAACCGTCTTAACCAATCTCCAACGCCGCAATGTTCAAACTCAAAGAATAGCTGCACCAACTGAGCTCTCCATTTTTCAGATGGCAGCTCAAGGAGAGGTTCTTCAGCTTGAAGCCAAGCTGAACTCTCACGGTGTAGACATAAATCAGCGGGATGAGAGAGTACGCGTTGTTGTTTGATGTCTGGTTTTATTACTAGGGTTTTTCGCCACTCCTTTGGGCAGCTGCTAACGGTCAGAAAACAGTTGTTGAGCTGTTGCTTTTCCGTGGTGCTGATGTAACCGTTAAGGGTCACAACGGTGAAAACGCTTTGCTTCTGGCAGCGTGTTGGGGGCATCTCGACGTGGTAATTTACCTCCTTAAAGCCGGTATGAATGTGAATGCCTCTGATGAACTTGGCAACACAGCTCTCATGTTTGCAGCATTCAACAGCCACATGGCTGTTGTGTCCACTCTGCTCGAATGGGGTGCTGATGTGACCGCTGTTAATGCTGAGGGTTGGGACGCACTGCAAATCACCGTCCGTCGTGGTGCCAGGCTCACCCAGCAAGTAATCGAAAAACACCTCGCAAACCTTCTAACCTACCGCGCGTCGTCGAAGAATATGTGAAAATCCCCTGCCTCGCAACAATGCATTTAGTCGGGTTTTTACAACTTGGCCTGTATTTTATACTTCGTGGTTTTTATGTTGCTCAATGCATTACCACTTTTGTATGTGTCCATATCGTCTTTTAAACGTTGATAGTCAATTCTGAGTGATGTTTCAGCACAGAGCTAGTGAAACTACTGTTTAAGGTGATTAGTATTCGTTATGCAAAACCCTTGTGCTTTTGGTTGTTGTGGCCGTCAGTATTCCAGCGTATTTTACGGAAGAACTAATACCGGTACACATGAGCAACTTCCTGTCCTGTGATTCTCGTTTTACACAGCTCCGCACCCCAACAAACTGTCACATTTTTCCGACGTTTCGTATGTAGTGTCTATCTATGGACCTGACGTCCTTAAGAAAATGGGGCATTTACCGGTAAATAATCGATACGAGCCTTACGAGTCTAATCGCATTTTATGCACGGCAAACGCACGAAAGGTACAGGGCGGGAAAGACAAAGTATCCCAAGTGGACGATTTCGTGGTGAGGGGAGGTGCGATGTACAAAACGACGAGTTTTCCCATCGAGGCTGTCCCCCTGCGGCTCCTCAGTCAAACCCACCAGGTCGATCCTCTGGGGCCGTTTGATAGGCGGGTTCCGCGTTTCTCCGGTCCAGGAGGTTTCGCCTAAAACAAACAAGGAGACGATAGAAATGGGTACACCTGATAAGAACCAGCGATAGGTAAGCGATCTGTTTTTAGAAAGGCGGATAAGTAGTCTATTGGGGGACAGAGAAAAAACCCACAGAATTGGTTACCGAGGCCATACTCCGATCGCATAGTTAGAGGTTCATTTAAGGTAAAACAAACAAGAGACATTTAGAAAGTTAGATAGAGCATTCTTCGTACTGGTTTCTTAAAGTTTTAGGCTTTACAATCGCCACTATGGCTCCGGCCAAAATAGACATTCCAGAAGCAAAAAAATCTAATTTGGTGAATCCCATAAAACTACGGTGTGGTTCACCGGTTCTTCCTTATTTCCACTTCCCTTTCTCGCTGTAGAAAACGTCCCAGTTGTCAATGATTTTGTTATTTATGTTACGTCCGGTGTAAGTACTCCATAACAAACTCCAACACGCTGTCCTTACTGACATCAGAAAGCATTTTCTTTTTAGGGATCCAAGAATATTGTAGTAGTTAGTTTGATTGAAAGACAATTTGAAAAGTAAAAGGACAAATCATAAAAGTCCGATTTCAAGGAAATTGTACTATACGATATCATTTAAACTTTCTCCTAAGTGACTTAAAATTCCTCCACCCTTACGATAAATACCCTGTACTCATAATGTAAACTTGACCTTACAGATTATTTTACGTGTATTGAAAAGCCAGATAATAACGTACTACAATACTAGGAACTTGAGAATCCAATATCAAGGGAGAACCACTTTTCAATCCCCCGTTGAAAATGGTTAAAAAACAACTAAATGGCAATATAACTGTTATTAATATTGGCGAAACTTTCATATAAAGTCACTATCGCTTCGAGTGTAAGCAAGAGTACATGTACTGTATAAACACGGGGCATCGATGAAAAAACAATGCCCTGGAAATAAGCTAAAGCAACGTTCTTGATGGATGGAAAAATGATATTCCATGGCGCCCTTAAATAGAATCTCGAACTAAAAACTTACAGAAGCTCCGGTGTCCGCAGAATACGAAAGCCATTTGGTTGATAAGGAAAAACGTCCTCTAACACATAGTAGAGATGACCAATCAGGATACCTACATAGAAATAAAAGCCCAAATTACAACATAAGAATATGAAAATAATACTTAATTCTTGTTAAGGAACAATACTCACCAATGAAATCCATCGTGGCATTGTTACCGAGAATGTAGGAGATAGCGAAGAAGACCCAGGGCAAGTATGGAGCATGTACAGTTATGAGCCCCATAATATTAAGCATGACAGATGGGTTGTTACGACTCCAGACGTAAACCAACATTGTGGTGAGGACGTGACTAAGAAAAATCATTTGCAAACAAAGTGCAGCAATCTAAATTAAGAGATTAGGATAACCCTCTGCATTCCTAACATACAAGTGCAAGAACACCTCCGAATAAGAACATTATAAGGAAATCAGCTGATCGTCCATAGAACTTATTCTCTTCCAACATTCGACAATAGCGGTAAACAAAAATCATATTGAAAAGAAAGTTGAAGTCGATGGGCCCAAAGAAACAAAAGCACGTAATTAGACGCCATAGCTACAAAAGTGTCAGGTTAAAATGGGGCATGAACAGAGAGTTTACTTGAAAATCGTGGAAAATCAGGTACGGATTGAAGTATATTTGTAGGGGGGAAAGTATGTGTAAGTGCTAAGGAATCGAATGAACAAATGACTACTTACGACGCTGCTAGTCAATGTGAGGCACAAAAGTGTATAGTACTTTGTAATGGGTGGAATGCTACTTAACTCGTGTCGTAGTTCATCCATAATTTGATCTAACCGGTTGGGTGACGACGCACTAAAGGCCATCAGTTAGCATTTCCTATTTTCCGATGCCCAATAAAATTAATTTATTTTGTTAAATTACCTTTTTTGCATAAATTCTTGGATGTAAACGTTATTTCTGAAGTCGAGTTAATTAGCTGAATTAATTGCTTTCATTAAAATTATTTTTGCGGCGGATAATTTTTGTCGGCCACATATTCACCCAAATTTTCAAACCAGTCGGGTGTTTTCCGAGAGGCACAAAGGTACGGGCCCCCAATGGCAAGTGTCATCACAGTTCCCCACCTGTTTGTAGTTATTATTCGCATTTGATCGGATTAGATAGCTTTAGTCGCTGTTACCATATAACCACTCGATTAGTACTATTATTCCAGCTAACTCTTGATATTTCCCAATTTATATAACTTTCATTCTTGACAAGTTGCAGAATTTAATACGTGGATTGTATAATTTCCTTTCTTGTCTTTCCAATTTTTAGGCTCTTGGAAATTTTACTGTCTTATTAAGTAAGGCCATTTTTCTGTTGCAAAAACTTAATCAATCTTCTGGTACCGCAGAATGGAGTTACAAGATACTACCTACGAGGGCTCCCAGTACGTTGAGACAGCAAATGGTAACAAGGTTAGCCGCGATGCAGTTATCTGCGGTAGCCAGAACATTGTTCTCTCCGGCAAGACCATAATCATGGCCAAGTGCATTATTCGTGGCGATTTGGCCAACATACGTATCGGGCGTCGTTGTGTTATCAGCGAGGGCGCCGTGATTCGGCCACCCTTCAAAAAGTTCTCCAAGGGTGTCGCTTTCTTCCCTATTCAACTGGGCGACCATGTCATCGTCGGTGAATCTTCCGTGGTCAACGCCGCTCAAATCGGCTCCTTCGTCCATATTGGCCGAAACTGCGTAATTGGCCGCCGCTGTGTTCTCAAAGATGCCTGCGCCCTGCTGGACAACACTGTTCTTGCTCCCGAAACTATCGTTCCCCCGTTTTCGGTTTTCGGGGGATCACCGGGTCGATTGGTGGCGGAATTGCCTGAATGCACCCCGGACCTGATGGCAGATTTGACGCGAAGTTTCTACGACCACTTCGTACCCACTGGACCCACGGGAGGACGCAAAAGAGTCTCCGGAGTCACGGCTCCAAGGAGACTTGGATGAGAGAGCCCTTCGAACTACCGTACATATGAAAACATTAATGATTGGCTTAATATTAGGCTATGTGAAATCCCAAAACAATTATGCAATATAAATCGGTTTGTGTTACTGGTTTGGGGTTTGCATGAATTACACCGACCAGCCATGCTGACATTCGAAGTATCCTCAGAAGACTCGTTCATTCGCGATGAGCGCGAAACCACTTACGGAGCACGACCGAATTTACTGCTCGTTAATTACTGGGTACTACATTTTTCTTGCAAAAACTGGATTTCTAAGCCTAAAACTCATTTTCAATTTCCCTAGGACTCAAGCTACGTTGCTCTTGTCATTTATAAATTTACTTAGACCGCAGAAAATTTGCATGTTCTGGCATGACCAAAGCCCAAAAGTGAGTTCAGTTTTTTACAGTAGAAAACAATCTGCGGTAAGTTGGTGGTATTCGCCGTTACGACCCACTTTACGAAACTACAACTGCCAACGAAGTCCCAAATCTTCCCTCTTATGAAATGAGCAATATTTATAGGACAATCTTTGCAAAAGCAGCCTTTGGGGAGACGGTAACTCTGGGTTATTGGCCTGTGGAATGGGGGGTCTTGTAGTACGTCTCGACGCGTTCACGCCACATCTGGAAGAAATGTTCCAGAGCCTCCTCGTCCAGGATCAGAACGTCGGCCGGATAGCCGTCTGCATAGGCGTAGGCAATCAGGCCTTGACGAACCTAAGCGCAAGTAGAACGGCCATATGAGCCAAAGCGGCAACTTTAAACTTGTTAAATGGTTGTGGTGATGTTAGATAAACGTGACCTCAGCTCCAATCGACCCAAACGCACTTTAGGCCTGTGAGTCAACTCTCCCCCATTCATTTAAGCCGTTTCTAATGAAGTCCTCTATCATGCTTTATAGGATTTTTAGTTAAATGCTCCCAAGACGCACGATCGATTATCCACGGGGATCCCAAAGAGGGTCCGCCTTTCCGTGTATGTGATTCCTGAGTCATCTTTAGGTTTTGGGGGTTTAGTTAAGACATCACAACAGGAAAGATCTAAGTGCTCCTTCGGGAATCTGAAATTAATTCCGACGATACGTTTATGGAAATGGGTTTCCATTTTTCTAGATAGGAAATGCGAACTTGGAGTTATTGTTTAGTGTTAAATGCCCCAGCCCGACTACAATTTGGCTAAACTATACAGTTTTCCACTAATTTCAGTAACGCTGATGGTGCTTACTGTGTATTAGGTGAAAATTGCACCTAAAGCGCTTATAATTCAGTTTAAAAAAAAGAAAAAGATCAGATAATGATTGGGGAGCTTTCTACAATCTTCAATTTATTTCTGATTTTCGGCAAAACACGAGACTTACTGGAGGCATATTGGCAGGCCTGGTGGCATTGAACGCAGCGGCATACGCGGCAACTTGTAGGGGAGCATCGTAAGTCTTCTCCAAACTTGTCACCCGTTTGCTCTCATGCACCGTCTTCCACTCAGTCAACACCAGAGTCTCAGCTTCGTTATCCTCAGCCTGTCTAAACATAAACCGAGATATTGGAATTGCAGAACATGGGAAAAAGACTTAAGAGAGACGACTAACTTGAAACTGTTGATGCTGTCAAATCGGCCACGGTACTGCAGAACCGGGTGGTAGCATTCGCTCTCAACAAAATGAGTGACTTTAAGACGGGAGAACACGGCTTCTAGGCTGCGAATGTAGCCATCAATTGGTTCACCAACTTGCTCGATTCTTTTTTCTCTCATGAGAATATCACAGATAGCCTGGTGTGCATCTTTGCCGAGACACTTAATACCTAATTAAAAGAAAACAACAAGGTTTGCTGTACCACAACCACCGTCAAATAGCTTCAGCATGAACAGAACTTACGGGAAATATAGTCATTAAACTGCTGATGACCCATCTCTTTGCGCATTTTCTCTTGCCACTTGTGAAGAATCATGATGTTTTCAACGGACATAGTTTTGTTTATTATGGTAGAAACGGTGGGAAATTTCCGGGAAGCATAAGCTAAGTCATCGAAAGAGGCAACCGGACCGTCAAAAACGGAAATAAGACGGATGAACTGACGACCGGGCAGAATGCCACCGATCTTGTAAAGGTAAGTTCGAGCGATCGCCAACATAGCATTGGTTTGAGCCAAGACTTTAAGCAGCTTAGAAAAAAATGTTGTGTAAAAATATGAAACATAGCACAATCAACCACACATAGACAATTGTAGAAATAGGAAAAGAATAAATTACAGGTAATTATACGTACAGAGCAGCAAAGAACCGAGGGGTTAATGTAGTGACAACGCACCAATCAAATAGCCGTATTACAGAATTTGTAAGAGCACCAAGGTTAAATGTTGCTGTAAATGATCTGAAGACATTTTCAATTTTCACCAAATGCCTAAAGAAATTTATCTGTTCACGTGCTAACCCTTTTACAACAATATCACATGAATCGAAAGTATGTAGATGTGCATATTGATGACAATGTATACTTCTAGCAAAAATTAGATTTCATTACATTAAGCTGAAACAATACAAGTAATATAAGTAATTCTCTTCAGGGTTTTAACTGGCTGACAGAAAAATCTTTACTGAAATACAGTAACAATATTATATGATTATTGTTACTATAACCATAATGATTATAATAATATAGTAATAAATATATTTACAATAAGGACACTTTGTTACCCTCATTTTACTTCTTTTGTGGATAGCTAATTTTAGATTCTATTATTGGATGGATCGGTTACCCAAGGTATGATAAAACCTCCGTCCCATAGTGTTATTGAAAAGTTGTAGATGGAAAAGTTGTTGTAAAGTGTAAACAAATTGGCTAACTAGATCTGGGTCAATGCACTCAGTCCATGGGGTGATTTAGGTACCTCAAGTTAGATCAGATCAATGTAGGGTTACTACACCCCTATTATACGAAAATCAGGATAAATTTGAATCCCATCTTCTCTATCTTCTCAAGTTTTGCAAAAATGGTATGCCTTTGCTACTTGAAAATAGTGAGCGAATGCAAATGTGTTATTTGGATATCGAATTCACCCACTGGAAATTAATCCAGTGTGATGAATACTGACTTAGGTAGACGGCATATTTTCGCTTCAAAAAAGTTTAACCTGAGCCCTTGCTTTTTAGATGTGAAAATACATATTAAATGCATGAAAAGGCAAGTTCGTATATTTATTAAGTAAGTAGGTAAGTAAGTAAGTAAGTAAGTAAGTAAGTAAGTAAGTAAGTAAGTAAGTAAGTAAGTAAGTAAGTAAGTAAGTAAGTAAGTAAGTAAGTAAGTAAGTAAGTAAGTAAGTAAGTAAGTAAGTAAGTAAGTAAGTAAGTAAGTAAGTAAGTAAGTAAGTAAGTAAGTAAGTAAGTAAGTAAGTAAGTAAGTAAGTAAGTAAGTAAGTAAGTAAGTAAGTAAGTAAGTAAGTAAGTAAGTAAGTAAGTAAGCAAGCAAGTAAGTAAGTAAGAGCAAGTTTGTATATTTATTAATTATTGAATTGGAAAAAAGGAAGTAACATATCAGGATTTGCATTTTTCATTACCGCTTACATACTTAAATTGTTGTTCTGACTGTGTGCAAATTATGTAGTTTTTACAGTGCGTGAGATATCCTATAAGCTTTTCCAAAACTCCTTCAGCGCTAATATTTTAAACTGTTAATAATGAAACAGGTAGAGCCAATTTTGTTAAATTGAAAATCGAACCATACATGTGGGGCAAATGAGACTTTACCACTAAAATCAGCTACCTCGAAATATGACTCGAAAATGTATCCCTAAATACTTAGGTCATTATTTCGCGGATGATGGTATTACATATTCATTTCCTTCAAGAATTCTTGAAAGCAAACTGTCAAACATTGCAGAAGCTTTGATGTCAATTCAAAGAGATGATAAAATGCAACTCACCCTGATTCAGTATATCTATCAGTTTTATCCCTAGTTATCATTCTTTTGATTAAACATGACAATAAGAATGATTGAGAACTGTGTCAGGAAAAAGTGATTAAACTTTGGCTCAATGTTCAACAATAAACAAACGCCATCTTTTAAATTTACAACCCTTTATGTTTCGAATCTCTCAAGCTTATTTGCTTTCATCAATCATATCCTCGAATTCGTAGGAGGAGATTAATCATCTTCAATGGACGTATGGTCCTCTCGGAATGCGGCACTGAGGTCGTGCTAGCGAAGGAGGAGGACAAACTGCATTTTGGCGGGGGTTCACTGCAATCTATCAAAATGAGGAAATTTAATGCAATCACAAGAGGAGTAACTGGGATGTACTTGGAGTGGGTTAAAACGGGATTCCAGGAAATCGGCTCTGTTCTTCCAAAACATACTTTTGGCTTTAAAATGAGTGTTAATTTGGCAACTTCATCTCATTTGGATAAAAAATAATCTCCTCTCTTTAGAAGATAAATAAATTTTACAAGGGGCTTAAAGTGGCTATTGATTTTTTAGCTAGCACTCGTGGCTCAGTCTGGTTTCGATGTTCGGCGTTGATGTTCTATACAAGGGAGTGATGTGATTTTTGAAAGGAGCTTGTTACCGTTTGTTTATCTATTAACACTTTTTTGTATGACATGCACATTAACCATTTTATTCTATTAGTTTCCTAAGTGAAATGTTACTTTAATTTTTAAAGTTAAAAGTAATCTTCGTTATAAAAGATATTGTCTCTATAATGGCACTGTGAAGTAGGACTAGGAATAAGCTTAGCACTACATAAATATTCTCAATACCAGAAATTCATCAAACACAAATCTGGATTACTCTCCTGCAAAGAACGGATGAATTATTCATCGCACTGGTGGTTGAAGGAAGAGAGCTGAATTATTTAAAAGCAGCGGATTAGTGACTTAAGCTGTCTAGATAAACAAAAGACCTAAGAAGTGGCTTGTCAGTTTCCCTTCTTCTGTACCAGTCCGGCTGTTGACAAGCGGCTACAGAGGTTCCGAGAAGATCACACTTCAAAGCGCGTCTGCCCTTTAATTCCACCCTGTTTCATCCTCCTCTTCACCAACCACAAACAACTGCATCGATTTTCGGGCTGTTCGTTTTCAACTGTCTGGAAATCTAAGTTCTGCCGCAAGGATTTCAGAAGAAGATTTTCAGTCAATTGAAGATGCTTAGTGGTGGATGCTTTTCTTATCCTAAAAAAGGAGTTCTTTAAGCCCTTATAATGATTGCCAAAATGAATACTGACTTTTGACGAAGTGGACTCTTTACATAGAAGCAATTATTGCAAGGCAGTGTTTGAAGCTGGAAAATGGGTTTGCATTATTTAGTACTGAAATAACTAAGTGGTGTTAATACATCTCACTTACATATTTAAAAATCCAGAACTGTCATATAAATTACAGAAAAATCGGAAATAAAGACGCCAACTTTTATAAACGATAGGAGTCATGTTTCTTTGGGAAAAATAAAGGAGGAGTTGTTAACTATACCAATTTCCACTTAAACAAAATTCAAAAACAAGTAAATTACTCCATTGTCAAGGATTTTAATCAATTTATCCGCCATCCGAGTATATTATTCATGGGAAGTACAAGTGTTTAATTTCACACAGAAATGTTTAGCTACTAAAAAGGAGACATCAAATAAGTAACGAGTATAGAAAGCGAATGTAAATATAAACCGGATTTGTCTCGTTTAAGGGGTCGTTGTCTTCGGTGATATGGCCGTGGCGAAGGCAATGCACTGGCGCCATCTGTGCTGGTGGAATTCAAACAAATATCTCTCCGCCAGTTCCCATGCCATAAATCTCGATTTGTTCAGGCCATTTGATGGATTACACCGGGCGGATGGATTTCTGTGTCACATTCCACATAAATCACGAGGAAGACGGCTGGAAAACCAATTTGTTATTTTCCACGCATCAATCCATTGTTATTAAACTCCTTCTTCAACTATTAGATTTTTAGAATAATAATTTATCTATGCTTAAAATAAAGCATTTTTGACCGTTTTCCGTTGTGAAATAAAGATTATCCTATCATGACTCGTGTAATTTTTTAAGAAAGCATTTTATTTTATAAAAACAGCATATACGCCGGATTGTTTCTCAACACGTTTGCCTTCAGGTCAGTTCACTTCTCAAAAAGAATTCGTCAAAAAGTTTTCGAACCAAGAAGTGGCACTGAATGCTTCCGCTTAGTCTATTTCACCAAAATGGGTTCCTTTTGTGATTTCTATCAGTCTTGAAAAAGTGAAGCCTGATGATGCTAAGTCAGGACAATGCGGTGAGTGAGGAAACACCTCTGATGACGGTCTCTACCGAAAATTGCTCTTCGTCTGCTTTAATTTCATTCAGTCTTGTTAAGGAAAGCTCACCTCAGTTTGAAAACTGAAAGCATTCTCTGTCCGAACTTCAGATCATGAAAAATTGTGTTTTTCGAAAAGGCATTGAAAATAACTATGGCAGGAGGTAGCGACCTGGTTGACAGTTACTCGACCCAGCGTTTTCGTCATTTTTGAGGTTCCTGGCTCTTCCAACTTGGATCGCTGAATCCGCTATAATCTTCTTGGAACATGAGTACTACAATCATCTTCTAAGCCTCGAAGATCCGTGTGCCTCTCCATTCGAGCTGTAGCAAAAATCGGATCATTTTCCCACTGTCTAAAAGGTAGCTTCAGTTCTAGATGGTCTAAACTATACGAAGGCTTGCATGAAACTGATTTCAGGGAAATGAAATCCAGGTAACCCCTCCCCCAGTTAAATGTTCTGACATTTACTAACTTCTTTAAATTTTATATTTTTCCTGCTATTAAAAATCGTCCGAACTTATTGATCAGCGCTTGTCACTTCCTTAGCTGGGGTCATCCTATTGCATGTCCGAAGTTTATGTCGCCTTAACCGGTGTTAAACTTATTTACTCTCCCGAAGTAACTTCTAACCAACCTTGATAAATATTTCCCACTTTTTATACATAGTTATTTAATGAAGACATTAGCACTGATTGTACATGCATGCGAGCAAGTATGATTAATTAACAAGGTTTAGTTAGTTGCAGTGTATGTTCTCATTAATTATAATGTCGATACAAACCAATCTGGCCAGTACGAAATTCGACCCTAAATTAGCATGTTAGAACCGTAATTATATTCGCTAAATATTTTGCCTCAATGAATTCATTTAGAGTAGGTAAAAACAAAGCATTGGGTGTTAAATTCTTATCAAATTCTGAATTTGGAACAACCATTTTCAAAGGGCTGATAAGTATGCCATTTTGATTAGAATGTCAGAAAAATGAATTTATTGCAATTAGAACAACTATTTACAAATAAAAACGAAAGTCAATTTTATGTATTAAAAAGTAAACTGCTAAATAGTATATTTTGCAGTCCCTGTAAAACAATTCGATCAAATGAAGATACTTTACTGACCAGCTTGACGCTATATTGTCATGATCTGATCAACTACGTCTCCTGTGATTGGCTACAAGGGCGTTTCGCGGAAGAAAAACCGCATCTTCTGCCAATGGACAAGCAGTGGTGACGTGCGTGCGTGCCACCCAGAGTGGCGTGCACGTATGATTTGTGATCCTCGTGGCATCGTGGTCGTCTGTGCACGCATACAGCGCCCAGGCCAAGTAACGGACAGAGGCCCGAGCACACACAGACATATTTCACACACACGCACACCCACGAGACAGAGATCAAAGGTGCCATGACCCAAAAATGTCTATTACGGCAGCGCCAACGACAGCGGCAAGCGCGGGCGGACTTCAAAGACCAATCGAGAGCCTTTGTCCCACAACAGACACTGACTGCACAATCGCGAACCATTCATAACCCAACCACCAGCTGCGTCCGGCCGCTGCTCTTCATCAGTCTCCTTGTACTAATAACGGAAATACCTTCGACTGAGGCTTTGAGAAGGGGTGACGGAAAGAATGCTCCTGCGCACAGCTGGCTCTACAGCATGTAAGATAAGCCAATTATCTTACCCCACCATAAATGTTAATGTATAAATATAAAACGCCGAATTATACATTGCGAATAATATTTCTTACCAGCATTCAAATAGTTGATAGTGCAAAAAATTCATTTTCAATCGGATTCTTTTGATCATTGACAGATTATTAGTAAACGTGTTCTTTAAATAAGACGATTACCAGGCAGTCAAAATATCTTACGTTACTGCACGAAATTTCATTACTACGGCGTTATAGAGCATTATTAAAAATATTTTATTTACGACCATCTTGACATTTTAGTTAAAACAACATATTTTTTGCTTAGAATGATTAATTGATTTTGTGTGCCTCTTCGGACAATGTAAATAAACTGTTTGAATTATAAATGATTTATTGGATGCACATATTTTCCCAGTGCCACAATTTGAATTCATTTTTGCCTAAAAGGCATATTAGAAAACTGAAAATATACTAGATTAGGAATACGAAACAACCAGATTATTGACATTGTTTAGCATTTTTTAACATCCTCTTTTGGAGACTTTGTTCTACCGCCATCATGGATCTATTCATTAAGTGCAGAGCAAGAGGTGGTCATTGTTGCAAAAAACTGTTTTTTTATCAATCTGGCTCCTCTTTCCTCCTCTCCGCGGCTTGGGTCTCGTAAGATGAAAGGTTGGTTCAGTGTGGTAAAAAATCAGGGTATCTGGAAACCCAAATGGTCTCCATAACCGTGATTGATGACAAATCTACCATAAGGAGACTTAGGAACTATCTATTAAGCCGATGCCAAAGCACTCCGACCTTCCTACCAACATTTTGTCCCCAAATTTGGCTGTAATGGGAGACACTTCAAGATAAAAGGAACTGAATCGTCAAAGATGTTAATTTCTTCCAGCAGGAGGTTAATTTTGTTATTTTTTAACATTCTGGGCAGAGGGAATACAGCAGTTAAATAAGGTTAGTCCTTTTATACACATTTGTTTTAAATTACTAGCCCGCGCGAACATGATTAATGACCACGAGTTCCACCTCCCCTCACCCTCCGTCACCAGAAGTCTCAAATTTCGATGTTTTTTTCCACAGAGAAAAGAATCCTCAACCTTAGTAGATGTCGTGTTGGGGAGTTATCACGCAGCTCTGGTAACATATGAAAGCCATGTCCAAAGAGGCATAAAGATCACCGATTGTGTTAGTTCGTGACGCACCTCTGCTGGGAGGGAAGTGGTGGGTTTTTCAGGCTTTTTGCCACCGAAAAGGCTTTGGTAAACAGTGGAAGCGTTCTTCCCGCTCGAAGAACACCCTGGTGATTGAGAGAAGGCCAGTGGAAGAGGCGGTTGGTTACCTGACAGAGATTAAGTAGTGCCAAGAGTGTGTGGCTTCTCTGAGGGTCATTTATCAAGCAGTAGGAGGAGGAGGAGGGGACTGTGGCAGCAAAGTCAGCTGTGGCGGAATTATCATTATTACCACCAGCATCATTACCTAGTGAGGGAGGGGCGGGTTTCACGAGGAGATTTCGATAACACGGTCTCGACCCGCTAGGCAGCATCAATCATCCGGTAATGCGCAGACTAAACAGAATATGAAAAAGGCGATCCTTTTGGGGCGGTGGGTTAATGGGATTTCGAAGAAATGTGAGGCGAAAAGTTTTCCCTAAAAAAGAAGGCTAAGATAGTTTCTATTGTAATATGTTATCGCAATAAATAACTTTCTAGCAAGGTTTTTTGAGAACTATTTTTCCAACTCACTGATAGATGTCTGTGCAAATACCACACACTCGTAGAGTCATAAATGGAAGCTGTTCTCTGAAAAATATGTCTAGAAATGGTAAATTAATTAAGGAATTGTTATTAATTTTTGCAAAATTTCCTTGTTTAATAACAAAAATCAGGGCTACTTTGAGTTCAGAGTTGCATGCTGACACGTAAATATGTTCAGGTCGTTTCTTATTTAAAAAATACACTACTTATTTTACTCAAGGAAATTATCAGTTATCTTAATGAAATGACTTTATTAGCATAAATAGTACAAATAAACAAAGATCGTAAACTAACATAAAGTGAATGTTTCCAAACTGTTTATTTTAGTTAACTGCTAAAATTTTATAAAAACAAATTGTAAATCCCTTAAAAATAACTTTCACCGTAATTATTGTTATTTTTACTCTATGGGGAAGATTTCCAAATTGGAACTTGCTTTGATTTTATAAGTAAAAACTGTTTTAAATCAATAAGAGAATGCTAGTGAGCCTGTCTGTTGCTTCATAATAAATTTATTCATTCATCGAACTGCCTTCAAATAGTTCCCTACCAATTCCAATTACACCATGTGAATATTTTGGAAACAATGAACAGTCTTTTACTGTCAGATCATATTGTAAATAACGAAAGAAATAGTTTTTAAACAGATGGACATGCAAATGCCTTGATTAATATTAACCAAGAGCTCTTTCAGGTAGCTTTTCGAAGGACTTCACTTGCAAAAATGGATTTAAAATGCGATTCAATCTGCTACAATTGCAATTTCGGTTTTATCCATAGCAATTTGCATTGCCTAATTACAATCAACAGGGTTAGTGTTTGTTCAGATGTTTATGAATAGCGAAACTATGCCCTTATTTTACTCAAAGGATTTTTAATTGAACATTTATTCAGAAAACAAATGAAATAGCTTTTGTCTTCATATGAGTAAAAAAACAAAACATATCGTGAACTATGGCAAATTGAATATTTTTTTAAAACTATCGTTAATAACTTCAGAATTAGGAATCAGATTTTCAGAACAAACGAAGAAATCTCAAAATTGACTGAATCTTATTTATAGTCAATGTGTTTGAAAGATTCGAAGTTTTCAACAGAAGCTAACATTTTGAATTAAATTTTATTCCACTGTAAGCATAATGATATAATAAAAGATATTAAAGTTTTATTAAAATTGACACCAAGTTTTCAAAATTCAATTAAACAGTTATTAAATATACTCTGGAATTGGCAATAAGAAACTTAATATAGGAAAATACAATATTTTTATATGTATCTTAGGGAAAAACTTATTAATTATTCCAGAAAATAATATAAATTTTTTCGACTTTAAAATCCGAAAATCAAGGATATCAAGCTAAGATGTCGCGCTACCATTAAATGATGCACAAAAAGACAATTGTTTAGGTACAATAAATTAGGTCAGAAATGAGTGGGCGTGCCCCTCCATCCATCTTCTCATAGTAGGTCCACCGATTCATCAAGCCGCTTTCCAGTAGTTTCGTACCGTTTCCAACCACGATTAATCTCTGTTCGTAAGTGCATTCCTCGAATGATTTGCCACACGGGTCTCCATTAATCAGGCTCCGCAAGCAAAAAATATTATTCTTCCATTTGTTCAGTGTCTGCCTGCCTTGTCGCTCAAGCGAAGTAGTAGATTTCAACAATAGTATTGTTTTCACAAGCAAACAACTCAATACGGAGTACCTACGCCGTTAAAATTTTACATCGCAGTAGACAGCTTTATCAAAAGCTGCATCTATCAACTTTGAGTATTAGGAGAGCACAATCATGTGAACTCTACTTACAGAGCCCTTACATGGAATATTTAAGCTCAGGGAATCATGGTTCAGGCTTCGTCTCATATTCAATTTGTGAAGCTTCTAACTGTTTTCGAGCAAGCCTCTCCTCACATTTTTGGATTTAGTGGGTAAGGTGAAAAGATCCTTCTTCAACATAGAGGCCTTTCCTCTTCGAGACAGGCTGAGAATGCCTCTCCCACAGACACACACACACACACACACACACCTGGGTTTACCACTGGATCTTCCTAATAACTGGCTGCAGAAAATAGTTTCCTATTTTTCCTTAAGCCATTCTATTGTGAAATTTTGGACTGATTATGAAAGGTAGCTTGCGCTTAATATAAGTGCTAAAGTTAATGAGGCATTGAGATTCTGTAAGATAAAATTAGGGATTTTTAATTGGTGTCAGTTCCTTACACTTCAACAGGCGCATTAAGATGTTTTAATACCTCTTAATTTGAAACCAAGAATTTCTTATTTGAATTTTAAGCTACTCATTTTACAGGAAGGCCTTTAAATATTATTTATTTTTTTTATAAGGGAATATATTATATTTTCCTTTAAAGTCATATTTGCTTCCTTGGTGAACTCAGTTTAAGCATCCTTAGTCATTTTGAGCTCGAAATAGCGTTATAAAAATGTTGAAATTTAAACTTTTCAAACATGTTGCTAGAAATCTCTGCTAAAATAGCATCGTTGGAAACACAGGCAAGGTTTAATTGAGGTTCGCTACTTTAAAGTGGAAGGATTCGAAACATTGAGCCACGCCTGCTGGAAGGTTTTAATTTTGAGGAAGTAGCGAAGATGACTCGGTATAACCTCACTAACAGCAACGACACACACCCTCTGCACATCTGGCGATGCCAGATGACCAAACGTGAAAATTTATGCTCGTTTCTGCGACACCGTCCAGATTCGAGTCGTCTCTACTGATTTAGAGCAATAAGGGACTACAGTGATAAGCTCAATCTAGTGATGAATGATCACAGAATAGTTGAAAATGCTCTGAATCGGACAGAATTATTCGATAAGGTACATTCAAATGATGAGTCATAAGGCGGAATCGAATGGTTGCAAGATTGGAAACAGAGCACATACATTGGCTGGCAAATGTCGTTATTTCCACTGCTCTCCTTTGTTAGAAGTTTTGATGAACTTGTCTAATTGAGTAAACCAGTTTTAAGTAATTATAAAAAATACCAAAAACCAGGGGTCTTTTCTGAGCCCATCCAGATAACAATCAATTTAAAATTACTAAACGGGGCTTCGTTGACAATATGAAAATTTTGGATCAGACAGAAATGTAAATATGGTTTGATGATCCTTACCGAGAAAATGTTTTTTCTCTCCACTATTACTAAGGTGTATTGTATCCTATCAAAAGCTTTTTTTAATCAATTTAGTGCGTGAATTAGGCTATTATGCTTCGAAGCACCAGTTAACTCTTCGAGTTTTCCTGTGTTACTTTTTGAAAGTATACTTTCGATTATTTTATACCCAAAGACTCGATTAAATTTGAAATAACCACTTTTCCCAGACAAATCCCCCTTTCCCAACATGTATTCCAAATTCTCACCTTAAAAATTTGAGTCAAGTGGATGGTGGAAATGTATTTCTACTGAAAGCATAACAGTAGAACATTCCTCTTATTAAATTGCTCATGTAAATTGGGGAAACTGTAAATTAGTATAGTTAAACAGGTAATATTCTGTGCAAAATTACAAAAATTAACAGCAGGGACTGATCCAGTTTTCCAAAACAATTGCTTCAACTAAGTTTTGCTTAAATTAGTAATTGAATTCACATTATAACAACTACCGGGTATGTAAGATCTCTACAACCATTTCCGTTAGAAGAAATCACTTCCGAAATACATATACAGTTGTTGTATCTCCAAAAAATTATATTAATAATTATCTGATTATCTTGAACCATAATTTATTTACCTTTCGTTATTATTTGTATAATATGTGCAGTTGTTTAAATAGTTACTATGATGCCTTGCACTTTGTTGAATTAACTTCGGAGTTGCTACGCGTCCCGTTATCGAACGTAACGCACACAAATCGAACTATTTTAGGTAACATAGCACCTCCATGCATTAAATTAAAATTCAAATGCAAATTTTTTGAAAACTGATTTAACTCCATTAGACAGAACATCCCACGTTGGGGTACAGAGATGGGAATTTAAACTTGACACCTTGTAACGAAAAATATTTCCTCCTGCCAGGCCTGTCTATGTTCGAGCTAAATGGGGAATCCAATGGATACAAATGTTCAATTTTATACATTAGCATGCCAAAATGAGTGTATACTAGCTGAAGATTCAAGGAAACTGCCATCGTATACACTGCGCTGTTTAAATTGGCATGAGTCAAAATAGCCAAAAAATTTCGTTTTTTAACGGCATACCAGAAATTCTTGTTTTCAACAAATGACCAGTGGTTAGAAAGTTTTTACGCATCGTACATGGACAAATGTCTGGGCTGCATTCTCTTAACTAATTCTCTACGAATTTTACACTCACAAGAAGACGAGATAGCAAAGAAAAGAAGCAAAATTGACATACTTTAATTCCCTTTCTTGAAACTGTAAATCTTCCTTGATCCAACTTTAATATTGCTTAATAATCTATGGTGCTACTTAAAAATGCTATCAGTACCATTGCTGTTCGATCTCTAAATTTAAAATACTACTAAAACTAATCGTTTTTTAATCGATCGGCAGACTACCTGGCATAAACACTATTTTTTTCTGGCGTGTCTAGACCAAGTGATTGAAACCCAGCTTTCAAAATTAAATCTACCCAAGCTCTGAATCTGTTTATTTTTATTATTTATTATTATTTATTATTATTATTTATTAAGATGACTACTGCTAGATCGTCATGAAGCATCAAGCTCTTAACTTTCAGAGTCAAGTTTGCAATAGTAGCTCATTTAAATTTGCACTCAAAGTCCATTTTAGATATCATAATATTATTAATGGAGGGCTCAACAAATTATTTATGCTAGTGTACTTAATTCGCATAAATTTGTTTCAGTAACGACGACATGCTACACAAATAGCTTGGTATCAAGCATTTTAGCCAGCAATCCAGGCATTAAATTGAATACCTATCTGGCCCTGGAGTTTTTCCAGTCCAAATAGACACTTTTAATCCTTGAAAAGCTAGGGGAAGGAAAAAACCAAAAGAAAAAAGAGATAGCATGGCAGCGAACGGGTAGGATTTGATTAATTACTTCTGCTAAGTCGAAACGCCAGCGAACACGTGTATGTGCATTTGGGTCAGAGGCACACTTGCCTCTCATTGGTGCATTCAGGGTTAGGGGCCCTTAAATACCACTCCTAGTTTCTGGAGAAGGCCGAGGAGGAGAAGGGAGAATTTTAATTAGACTACTGTCGGTAGTGGCGGCAAGCAATTAATCAATTCTAGCCCGGCTGTAGTGAGACTGGAGTTCTAAAAAGGTCGTAAGTTGGCGAGAAAGAGACTTGGTTCACAACACATGCATGCTACATGTATTTGTGCAGCGAAAAATAGGGCGTACGAAATCACCCAAGCGACTTCTTGGACCACCGTCATTGGGGAATTAGATACCCATTTGAAAAAGGGGAAATGTGATTTCAATGAGTGAAGGGGACCTCAAACTAGTTCCCACTCTTGACTTTTGTCAACTAGTTAATTTTATAGACCTCTTACTGAAACCTTTGATGGGGACTGAACTGTCCTGTTGTTTGAGAATAAAATACTTACTCTTGAATCTATTTCAACTCATCAGGATGGTATTAATGTTATAAAATTGAAACTATTAGTACTCAAATATGAAAACAAACACTCACATAAACGGAGAGATTTACACCGTCCAGTAGAAAATCGTCAGTCTCATCGGGAAAAAGAAAAAAATAAATTATCGACTTTAATGGAATTAAAATCAATTCCGTAAACAGGCAACTCCACTATTATTACGCCAGGTTTTATTAAAAATAGTCGCTGCCATTAGCGTCTATTATAGTCTTAATCCGTCCGCATTCCCAGAACGTAGAGCAAGCTTATCTGGCTTGG
This sequence comes from Anomotaenia brevis, assembly GCA_030710315.1. NCBI lineage: Eukaryota > Metazoa > Platyhelminthes > Cestoda > Cyclophyllidea > Dilepididae > Anomotaenia > Anomotaenia brevis. Next base: position 66,179 of record JAUOZQ010000010.1, read on the forward strand.
GAAAGGCATCCTCACAAACGACTTCAATTCATTCTCTGATTAAATAGGCATTCATAACACTGATAGCACTGGGGTGATTATTGTTCCTCTCGCCTACAGCGCCCTATAAATAAGAGTTCATTGGCAGGCTAAGTTCTGGAGAGTTCGGATGAGGCTAAACTCTGGAAGAAATAGTTTGGCCGTCATAAATGCAAGTTCCGGTGACAAGGTTATTAATCACCGGATCCATTCTCGCTGCCATCACCTCTACAAAACGTTTCGTATTGCTTCGATAACGGTAACCATATTCTTGAGCGTTACACGATAATTAATGGGGGAAGAATTGTTCGGAATCCCTTCCTGTGTAATAGAATTGAATAGTAAGTTAAACAGATTTTATGAAAAGTAATTGCGTATTCCAGAATCTAGGATAGAGTCGGAAAATATGTAACAATAGTTCAAAATGTCTTTTCAGCCATATGAAGGGTGGTGGGGGGGGGGGACAGAAAGAAGCAGATTGTCTGCTAGGAGAAGAGGTGCATTGAATCGATGGAGAGAGAGAGAGAGCGGGACCCACTTAAGCTAAGCAGTGATTTCCGCGGCCAAATTGATGGACTCCCACACGGTTGTGCCGACTGTCAAGTTGTTGACAAGAGCCTCACAATTCTGTCATTCCCATGCCAGGTTGGGGGTGCGGAGTGTAAACAAATCCATGCGGGCGGATGTCGCTGTCTCGATTTCTGTCCATAAGCACCGACCACTAAGTGTAGCTACCCTATTTTCACTCATATCCACCCTAAAAAGGGACTTTCGACGCTTTACAAGTTCTCACCATGATTACATCATCCAAATTATTTTAATAGCGATGAAAGAGGATTAAACTGAGATAAAATTCTAGAATTTGTGATCTTTTATGTTTATATAAATGAAAATATGTCATTTAATTTCTTGATATTGGAATTTAATACTTTCCTTCACATTATCATGCTATTCCAAAGCCTTGACATAAAATGAATGTTTAAAACATCGATTTTTTAAATGACTTTCATCATGCAAGATTCGAAGAGCATTCTTGAAGTCTGCAGCATAGATAATTTCTAGTCCTCTTTAAAAGGGGTCTTGAAAAACGGTGAACTGGCCCCTCTTAACCATCACAGAATGTGTGGGTCCTTTTGGGTGCAGAGTTGGCATGCATGTACCTTCATAGGGGAATTTATAGATCTAATTTGGCCTGTGTGATCTGATCATTCGACGGACGACAAAATTCAGGCTCGATTGAGCCTATCTGTAATTATCTGATTAAAATAGCGTTAACTCAGGCTCTGAAAAGTGCTTTTTCCTTAAGTTTATTCATCTCATTATGCCAAACATTTTCACTACCAAGGTTAGTGTTAGCTCTACTTGAAGTTATACCAAATCGATAAATTAAGGTCTAAATAGAAGGCATGCATTTACAGTTGAGTAAAACACTGATATTTGGCCCAAATCTATTCATTTATTTGTAACCGGTCTCTGGTAAAGCCCTATCGATCACCTTCATTTAGAGAATTTTCTTCTTAGATTAAAGTTTTCACGTGAATCACGAACACTTTTGACAACAAAAGTTTTCCATTTTAACAATGAAATGCTTTAGAGCTCAGGCAGGAAGGTGGAATTCATCTACCGGATTCGAACCGTGTAATCTGGTCACGAGTGTTGCATTTCGACTAGGCAATATTTACTCCGTCTGTTGACCGATCTCAGACTTTTCTAATAATTCAACTCCATTTGCGTGTTGCAAAAAGGCCAGTGTCACCCGCCATTCATCATATGACAATTCGCGTGTAAATAGGCATGATTTACAAGTTCAACTGGAACTATTTTTTTGACTTTGACTTCGGTTTTGAAGGTTTACTAAAGTAACTTGTGAAAACCCAAGACTCCGTCAACACTGCGGTGGAGATTAAATAATCACAAGAGGACCGATTCAAAGTAAGACTAACTAAAGATAGAAAGGGATTATTTAACAAAACACAGTCTGAGTCTCAATCTGTGATTGCAGTATTGATAAGTTATAGTAGTGACTTACCCTTATTAGGACGATGACTTGAAAGGAGCGTTCTGGAAATTAGCGAGTTGAGTTATATTAAGTCGTCCCTATAGATTTGCTTGTTACTTGGAAGGCAGTGAGTAAGAATAACCTATGCGGAAGTCTGGGTCTTTCCTAAGGCCCCACCAACTATCTGATTTAGATAAGGTGTTCATACCTGAGTGAAAATTGCGCTAAATCACAACTCTCTTGATGATACCCTCAGATCCTATAGCTACTGAATGTCAGCAGGGTCAAGCAGCAATCAATCTAAAATGTACCAGTGATTTGGCACCAGTAATCCATATGAGCGGAGACGGGGGCCACAGCGGGTGATATCTTATTAAATAGCCCCTGAAAGACTTTACGCAAATCGCTTGAGCCTTCTTAAAACTAATCGTGAATCGACAGGCATTATCTTCGATCCAGAAAGGATTTTCCACTTAGTGAGTGTCAGTATAGTAAGACTTCTAGCATATCTATTCCCCTAATTATTCGCATGTTTGGAAGTAACTCAAATTGGTTTGGCGTGCTCCTCACGAAATTATGACAAATCCTACTTTTACTGGTTTGATTTTTTTGTTAGTCTAATGGGCCAAAAATCCCACCTTGACATAAGAAAACGAATACGAAAATCACAAAATATAATAAAGTAAGCAGCATACAAGGGTTCACAGACCAAACGCGCAAATGGAGATGAAAAGTTTGTGTAGAATTCAGGGGCTGCTTAATAAGGTGACAACAATTCAACGCGGATTCTGTCGATCAGGCAGCAGCACGAAGTCCTAAGTTGTAATAAAGAAGAATCAAATTTATCCTATCATTGGAGGAAATGGCAGGGGGCATAGCCATAGGAGTGACAACAATTCACTTCGGTTTTTTCGTCAGTTTTGCTGTTCATGGTCGTCGTTCGAGCACTGGCCGTCTCCACAGTCATCTCTTCCTTTGAATCGATGAATCCACCTGTAGTGGAGACTTTCTAGAGCACGCCTTTCTTAATCTCCTTCAAAGACTCCCTGATTTGGTTTTTCGCCCCAAATTTTATATTCTACTGGGCCTCAACATCTTATTTATTCAACATGGTCGATAAAGTGGCCTCAATTTAGATGGTTTTAACAATACGGACGAATGCTTGGAAATGGTTGTAGGTAAATAAATGCTAGTCGAGATGTTCTCACAAATTTCTAAAGAAGGCCATTTCACTGACATTAAAAGGGAAGAAGAATTTTAGTTGCATGTGATTAGTAAGAATTAAAATAGTCATTCATAGTCAATTTTCGAATAAATAAGCATTTGAAAATAATTTGGTGAGTAGAAAGAGCCCTTGGATTATTATGAAATTATCTACCATAGACAAGCAATGTGATCGTAGCAGTGCAATTGTGTTGAAGAAAATGTAGTAGCTGTTTTCAAGGCATGAAGCATTCCTGAATAAACTCGGGATTGCAAGACTATGCAATGACAAACATCTGAATAGGGGGTTATCCATAGAGTTGCTCTTCGTTTTTGCTTTTGTTTATAAACGAATAATTGCTTATATTTCGGCTGAATGATTGTGAAAACCAAGCTGGAGTAATGAGTGAAAAGCTGCGATTTCCTTGGAAGTTAAATCCAAAAAAATCATAAAATAGGTCTGGGACTAATCTCGATTAATCCACAGCAATTCCAAAATTATTGTTGCGTTGTATGTAAGACCATATAGAGTATCAACCATGACGAACAATGCTTAAATTAGTTGACTAATTATTTTAGAAGCAAAATTTTGGTGGCCTAGATTATTCGCTCATTTATGTAAATCCGGAAGATAGTTTCCGAAAATACAAACATTCCAACCACCATCTGCTGAAATAAGGTTGTCCTAGAAGCAAGGAGACAAAAGACGAGGCCATGTTTGATGGTATCAGCAGTGACACACACTGACAAGGGGAAACCCTGGAGGAATAAGGCGACCTTCACTTTATTCCACGGCCTGGTTTTTAGACACGATCGGCACTTGCTATCGTTGTCGAAGAAGTGGGAGTTTTTCCACTTTGTCCACGGGTGTCACTGATACAGGAAAAGGCGAAAAGTGATATTAATGAAACGAAATACTACACTCTTAATTCACCAGTGGTTACGCATAAAATGTATATCTTATTAAAACCCGCAACATTCGATTCTTTTAATTTGTTTAAATTATTGAGGGAGTTTTGAACATAAATGGAAGCAATTTATGGCCAATTTTTTCTTTCCCTTAAAATAATTTAACATTTCGCTCTAGAAATCAGTGATAAATCGTTTTACAAATCCAAAACCGAAGTGGAAAGGTTTATATCGTTATCGAATAATGTAAATTAAGGAAATAACGTGGAAACATTAGGACTAAATTTATCTGGTAAAGAGTTTAGTAGTTATGAAGTTCAGAAATTGACTTCAACAATTCAAAATTTCAGTAGCAGGGAAGGGTGTGTGCACGAAATTTTAAATAGAGCTATGCTCCACGAAATTGCAATATCGTGTTGTTTAAATATCTCGGAACTTCAGAATAACTCATCTATAAGTTATGCACAACTCAGTGCTACTTCATTAGCGAATTTACTGAACCAGGTTTCTGATTCACTGTAATAATCGGTTTTTTTAATCGGACTTAAGTTTATTATACACATCCTTAATTGGTCTACTTTAAATTGTGGTACATTTGAAATGGATAAGCCTTTTTCGTCACTAGAGACACTTGGCTAAATACCTGTCTTTGCAAATAGGAAATTAATTAAAAGTCAATTAATCAACCACTCAGGGCATCGGACAGCTGGCACTGGGTTTCTCGCCCTCCCATTGGCTGTATTTCCCGCCACTGAGAGGCGCGCTTGAAGCCAGAACACCCACACACACCGAGCGGGTAATTAGCAACGGACACGCTATGCGACATTGAGTCCTACACACGGTCATGCTAAACACTGCGCCATTGTCATTACCAGCCTTCACCCTCCTACTCATCTTCCTCTCCTCTTTGACTTCCAGCAATGAGCTCCGCACGATGCTTGTGGAGTCGGGACGGGGCGATGACCCTGTGCTCTCGGGCATCAATCACGAGAACGACAAGATCCTCATTTCCGAGCGCGCCGGCCATTCCTACATGATGGAGAACAGAAGTATCAGTGGCGGAGACTATGTGGCGATGCCACAGACCGCGAGCACATCCAACGGTGTGGTTAGGATGCAGAACCGCAAGGTCTCCGAGCACATCGGGCCGGACGGGAGATTCAGGTCGAGCATCTGCGACCAGCCGAACGGGTTTTTGCGGAAACAGCGGGCCCTGTGTCTGCAGTACATCCAGCTGATGGAGTCGGTGGTGCGGGGTTACTTCATGGGACTGCGGGAGTGCGAGTACCAGTTTGCGCAGCATCGGTGGAACTGTCTTGGATATAACCTCACCATTCGCAATCCCCCGCTACCACGAAGGAAATCCGGCAAGGTCCTGCGGTCCAGCCAAGGCGACACAGGCAGGAAACGCATGAGGACCTACATGGATCGTCTTCTCTCCAGTGGTGCGTCCAGTTTGAATCTTGACCGAATTTCGCTGTAAACTGAATGGAATCTCGGTCTAAATTTTGTTGAAGTTGTCTATAACTGGTCCTTTTCACTATAGAATGAAGAAATGAAATGTCATCCTTCAATCAGATATTGCTAAATTGGGTATTCCCGACCAGGGAATTATTTAGAAATCCAATATCCTGAACGTGTCGTTTTATTTCCTCCAGGAATTGCACTACCAAAGGTTTCAAATGTGTAGGTTAACCAGATTTAAAACCAAACAGCCTAATGACCTCTGACCTGAGACGGATGATTATGCGGTAGGTTCAGATGGTAATAAATTGAAACCTTTTCCCGAAATTAGGGTAAGTCCCCGAAGGCAAATTCTGAAATAATCTCTTATTGGTCTCCTTCTCCCATAATCAGGTTGTCATTTTTGTTCAAGTCGTCTAAGACCCGTATTTTTTTTCTTCAGCAAGGTTGGCTCACCTGGATCCACCCCCCCGGCCCCTTTTTCAGCAAACGCCGTTCACAAATCTAATTAGGCGAATGTAAACTTTCCCACTGTGTGCACACACGAAGAGAGAGAGAGAGCCCCGTTTCTATATTTAACTGCGAGTAGAAGACCGGAGGAGTAGTAGTAGTGGTAGTAAGAGAGGCTTTTTCTCACTGCCCCAGCAAAAGGCGACTATCCATCTTCCCATCCCCTGGTGGAAGTGAGTTTTTGCTTCTCCTCCACCTCTTCCCCAGGTTCTTTTTCACGGGAAAGGTCAATTTTACTTGGCTGGCAGCAGCAGTAGTCTGCAGCAGACCTTCTTGTTCATTTTATCAAAAGCTGGACAAGTTTTGACTTATATCGCGTTGCCCCGTAAACCTGTCCTCATTCCCAACTCCCTGATGTACTAATTAGAATCGCCATTTGGCTCAAGGCTTTTCCTCTATTCGCACACACGGGCATCTGCTGCCCTCGTCACTCCTCATCATTAATCACCTCCTCCTTCACCTCCTCCTCCTCCACCTCTCGTCTTCATTTTAACCCGCTGATGTTTACATCACGGGGTGGGGTGTGGGGGGATGGGTGGGGGCTAGGTGCATCCTTCATTTACCAACGGGGATAATTTGATCTGGTTTCGGACACGTGGCCCCAGGTGTAATTAGTGTTCACTATGTCCTCCCAAGGGACTCTCCTGTCTACTTTTCTGATCAAGGGATATTCTCATGCCCCTTCTGGCAATTTATGGGAGCACTTTGAATTTCCCAGTTAAGAAATTTGCCCATTAAGCCGAATAAACCTTTCTGAATGATTTGCAGCGGTGTTCCATAAATTGTATTTTGCAGTTTTTAGACCTATTCGTCACAATAAAGAAGAATGTGGACAAATAATCTAAGATTTAGATTAGAACATTACTTTGCAGTTTCATTCTGAGATGAATCCTCTTGGTTTCGGAAACCTGACTCCAGACTCCTTCACCAGTCATCAGATAACTGCTAATTGAATCACCAATAAACTAATTACGCCATCTAAGTCGGTCATGGACGAAATTATTAGCGTTAAAACAAAGTGAAATGCGTTGTGGTTAAACGAGCCGTGGGTGCGTTTTGTGCAACCGAGAAACAGCTGGTGAGTGTCAGATTTTTTTTTGTTGCTAGAGAAAGGGGAGTATTGGCGAGCAGATGAGAAACACTTTAGATATGCACACTGCGAACTGGTCTCTGTCGAACCATTCCCAGGCTACAACGTTAGTTAAAAGTTGGTTGGGAGAGGGAGAGGTGTGAGAGGAAAGTTTTAAAGTGGAGGATATCTCCCACCTCGCCAAAACTCGGTGACTCACTTAGAATTCTTGCTTAAAAACGGACTTCAGTTGCTGCTGCTGCTGCGTAAACGTCTCTAGATTCGCGTTGGATTCAGCAAAATCCGTCGTTGGCTGATTAAGAATGCCTAAATTAATTCAGTTTTAGCTGAATGTACTTTCACTCCTTTTTTAAGGAAAGCGGAAAAAATTACTGTTTTCTTATCGGTTTTATACAGTCGCTTAGTAAGCTAAGTAGCTAGATATACCGTTTAAGTAATTTCTCATTAACGATATAGTAACTGAGACATCTGATAAGTAAGTAAGCATGATTAGGAAGCAATATTATGTTCTGACAGAATTCTCTTCAAATCATTAGAGAATTTGATCATTTTTCCCTATTAGACTTGAAATTCACTCGAATGAACCCTAGGAACGGGGCTTGAAATCCGATGTTCGTCAGAGTGCCATTCAATCAAATGAATACTCACAGTTAACCATGCTAATAAATCCCTAATCGAAGATACCACTTCTCCACAGGGTCTCTTGATTATCGAAAATTGTGCCGGTTTATCAGGACCATGTAACTGCATGACTAATGACGGGGAATGCTACAGTGTCTCCGTGGTTGTCGTGTTAGCGCGGCTGTCAGGTTGCCGACACAGAGAAGAGTTGTTGGAGGGAGAGAGAGAGGAAACAAAGGAGGTGAGAAGCGGTCGGCTGTGTCCCTCCTAGTGTCCCACTTTCGGGACAGTGACCCGCGGCCACGCACGGGTCGCTTTGATCAGACAAAGCCTTGTCAGGATTGTCAAAGTCCCAAGTTCGGGGTAAGGGAGACTGTCTGTCTGTGTTAGCCAGGCTCTGTTAATCCAGTCGGTATTCATCAGTTCTACCCTTGACTATCGACATGGGTCGCCTTCTCGATAAAAGGTACGCGCGATGAATTTTACAGCCAGAAGAAGGTCTATAGACGAGGAAATCACACTTTTTCCATTAGGAAGTTTTGCTCTAATAACCGCCGTGAGCATCGTCTATTGCAGGATCAGTCGCTCCCCAGGAACTAGAGCAATTAGATTTAAGACTTCCACTGGGAAAGGATCTCCTCTAAAGCAGGTTTGTTTATATTGTCGATTAGGTGGGACTAAGTGTCTCTCTAGACTTGTTGTTCATAATAGTCTATCAGAGATTATGATCTTGGGAGTTCAGCTGAGGCCAAACGAGGTGGGACTCGTGTGGTTGCAATATTGGCGGTCGACAACCATTTTGGGTTTTCCCTGAGGTGAATACTGTTGCAGCCCTACATACGGCTAAACCATAGAGATCTGTAATTCCATGTATACATCTGAGTCGAAACTGAGCCTCTGCGACACTTTTCTGGAGATTTCTGCGAAATTCTGCTGCGCAGGAGCAATAAGACCGTCTTTTATAAAGCCCACTTCTTCTGGTCATCCGAGTGTTCATAGAATAGCATTGAGCAGGGACTCCACTTACCTTAAAGGTATAAAATATTCTTCTCTTCTAGTTTGGTTACAGTCATCATCAATCTCATTGGTATCCTCACACACATGATTATCGAAGAGGGTAAGGGAGGAAGGGTAGTTGACTCGGCGACCTCATAAACATCCCGAAGTAGCAGCTAGGTATTATTCTGTAAGAAACTCAAAAGCTCCACTTCCTAGGCTCTAATGACACCTCGTTCAGGATATTTAAGGTGCTTTGGATCCTGAGCTCTTTGCTGGGTGCAGCACTTTGGAACAAGTGGAAATGGCAGTGAATAATTGTTGTGAAGAGGACTAACTAACCAATTACGCAAGCGAGCGAAAAAACTGCGTCCTCCTCCTCCTCCTCCTCTCCTCCAGCAGTGGTTGTTTTTGACCTCCAGGCGAGAGAGAGAGAGAGAGAGGAAGGGGGAAACTTCGGGGTTACCAGAAGGCGCTGATGGTAACAATAGCAGAAGCAGCAGCAGCATCTGGACAAGAACACGAGGGCAGTTGGGAAGGAAACATGGTCCTGAAATACTAGCTTCGCAGTTGCTGGCTAGTGGAATTGAATCCCTAATATTGTTTCCTGTTCCTGGTTGGGAAAAAGTTGTCTTGAAATCTCCAAAACTACGACCACGTTTACTGCGAATTCGAGTGAATTTTACAGTAGAAATAGGAGAATCATACAGCCCATAAAATGGGCTTTCAGTGACAAAATCAAAGCCTCTCATAACACTACTAATTGGCACATTTCAAGGCTCTTGTCTAGGAAGAAAGCCCACTTTCCTAATTGTTAAAAATATTTTTTTCTTAGATGTTAATTAACACTATTAATTTACGTACACACACACACACACGAAAATGAAGTTAATTGAACATGGTACCAGAAAATCTAGTCAGGAATGATGGAAAAGGCCATAGGAATGCACCCTTATTTACCTTCGACCTAGATATTCTTTCCTAGGCACGAGCTACATGCATACTTGCGGAATTTTCTCTTCATAATGCTGTTAGTGACCTGGAATGAGAAAAACGATTCTCTTAGCTGGTTGGAGTTTTGCATAGGATATTGAAATTGCAGAAGCTAATCTAACAAAGTTAGTTCAAAGTGAAGTAATTTTGACGTGGCAATTTATTCTTGATTCTTCAGTTGGTGTTTTTTCGGAATCCGACGGTCTGCTCTGTCTAAGATCGTGCAATTTCTAACATGTTTTTTATCCAGTAGCTCTGGAAACAAGGCCTGAGAAGACGTATAGTAGGGTCTTGAGCAATTTTAGATAAACTGATGCTGCATTAAGTCCTGCTAGATAATAGCACACAGCACAATATTATTGCCAACTTACAATTCTGACATTGCATATTCCCCTGCTTGAAAAGGATAGAGCCTGAATTTTCGATGTCTATCTGATGCACAATGAATGAGGAAACTTGAGACTTTGGACTACTGCACATGGCTACCCGACGAAACGCGAAGGTCTTAATCTAAACGATAACTTAGCTAGAAAACAAGGTTCCACACTTACACCTTCATTGTGAATGAATGCCAGAAATACAATATCAGTTACTTTTGCTACTACAACCACGACCCCAAAGGGCACTTTCTCACGCGAGAATAAGCAGTTTCACTTTCAGCAGAAGAAATATCACAGGGTGTGAATGTGTTAAACGCTGGCCAGTCCAACTCTCTGACACCTCTTTGGCGTTCCAACCAAACACCCTACCCAACTCCCCAACCAAAACCTCACACAAGATTGGTTTCAATGACTTAATCCCACATTGCAATAAATGCCATGACATTCCTTCCCTCTGATTAAGACACTAAGTTTAATTCCCCACTTCCTCCTCCCTCTCCTCTTCTATTTGGGTGGTTTAATTATGGGACGTAGAGACGTTGGCAGCCTGGCTCCCCACTAGCAACTGCGCTGAGAAAAGGACGTAGATCTGCAGGTTAAACTGACTGAGCAAAACGCCAACTGGTGCTAAAAAATACACCCTAAAGCTGTTGCAAAGCCTTTGTGCATGATGGGATCTCCACCAACCCCGGTTTGAGTAAAAGAGAGATTTGAAAGAGACCACATTTATCAAGATTACCTATAGGGAATTCATCGAACAACTCTAGTCACAGATGGCTTTGGATGTTAACATAATTTTGTAAGAATTAAATAATGGGTAGGTCGTCCACCTCCTATTTATTTAAAGAGAGGTAATTCAACTCTAGATTTTTAGTGAGAAAGGGGAAATTTATTTGGAATGGCTGCTTGCGGTGTTGTCCAGTCAACATCCAGAGTGTCATGGTAGCGATAAACTCGACTCAGAACCCCGATTGGATGGATAAATTCTGGAAACCAGCAAGTTGAGTCGTGTTTCACTAGCATGATCAATGTGTTTGCTGGTTGGAGGAAGGGAGTAGAACACAGCAAGGGTTTGGACTTGGACCCTTCGTAAGGGTTCAAAATGTTCATTTAAAGGCGAGATTACAGGATGACTAAAAATAGGGTGGCTTCGGATCTAGAAACCCGAGCTGGTAAACTTCGTACAATGATTTAGGCTCTCTTGAGTCAATGAGCTGTAAATCCCTCACAGTGGGATTATTATATAACCCCATTCCCGTCATGACTGAAAAAGGATCTATTAGGTTTAGGTGGAAGGATGTAATAAATCTAGCTGAAGGTCCGAAAAGGAGAATTGCCTCCAACTATCCATAAAGTTGAAAATTTTCGCCTGTAACTGAATCATTGGCGTATTTTCTATTTGAAGAATTCACTGATTGTGACCAATCCCTTAATTATTGGTAATCGATAGGCTCGTAGGGCAAATTCAACAGGAATGGGGCATACGGATAGGAGGAGATGAAGTATTTGAGAACTGTTTCAAAACTCGTGCAGCAACTGATCCACAGCAGAAAATAGATCGGAATTCTTGACCAGAATAGAATAACATGGATGCAACAAAATTCACAAGCTTTAGTAATGTCGAAATCATCTAAGAATCCAAGTCAAATTTAGTTATCTCCTTTTTCTTGATAAAATTTGATCTTTAATTGCAAATTTTCAAGTTCTCTAGTAGGGGTAAGTTATCATCATAATAGTAGATTTTTGCCATTTTGAAATTCTCCCTTTTGCTAAAATTTGAATGCAACTCAAAGAAATGCACAATTTTGATTAACTAAATTTTTACTCGGATATTTGAAGAACAAAACGTGGTGGCCATAAATGGGAAGATAAATTTGCAAGGTTTTGCTGTTTTGCGATTGGCATTCGGTCCTAGATTTTTTGGAAAGAAAATAACTGTTTAGGAAAGCAAAGAGAGTTTTTGTTTTTCAAAGTACTGTTGGTTGTCTACAACTTATCATTATCCTAAAAGTTAAAATGCTGAAAAAATAAACTGACAAACTTCAACGCGTATTTGTGAAAATGGTGCAAGAACTAAACCTCATTTTGCTTTTTAATTGGATTAAGTACTAGGTAGTGATTTAAATCCATCGAGTATTTAGAATTCTTGCAATTTTACCAAATTAAATATTACATATAGAAATACCTCTCAATCATTTGTTTCAAATACTTTCGAATTATGGTATTTTCAGCTGTTTAAACGTGCGGACCAAGATTTGAATTTTTTGCACTGTATCTGAAATGGTAACTTTCTATTCATTTAAAATGACTGTATCTCGCATTTGAGCTGTTTTTAAGCAAAAAATTCAAGCTATCATTTAATCGGTGAAATTAAGCTAATGTAAATGGGAATATCAAGGAGTTTGTAAGGCAGATTTTTTACTTCTCGATCATAAAATTATGCTTTTTGTCGAACCAAGTACAGAATTCTCTCATCTCATTTCTTATTCCTTTACGGGGAAAACTAGGCAACCTATATGCAAAAAAACCCTAACATCTGCATTTGTGCAATGGAGAACGCGGGCAAATCTCCTGAAGTTAGGATAATGTAAAATCATTTTGACAATCCTGTAAGGAGCCAGTGGTTTGAATGGTCCAAATTTAGCTAAAATCGCCCTCAATGACTACTGATATTTTGATGCGCAAATAAAATGAAAACAAATCTTTGTCCCATTTAAAAAATACTTAAAGAGAATATTTGTTTCCGATTTGGCAGATTTTAGCATTCTGAATGTGAATTTAAGCCAATAAACTATTCAATATTCGATTATTTTTTCAAGTGGGTAATTATTCACTCTTTTAACATTAATGGACATCCGGTTTCATTGCAAATATTGACTCCAAGTGTGTCTTTGGCCTTCAGGGACGCGTGAGTCAGCCTACGTGTTGGCGGTAACCTCGGCGGGGATATCGCACGCGGTGACCAAGGCCTGCAGCTCGGGCATGCATGACAGTTGCGGCTGCGACCGCACCATCTACGACCACGAGCGCCAGCCCAACTTCGAGTGGTCCGGTTGCTCCGACAACATCCACTTCGGCGCCGCCTTCTCGCGCAAATTCCTCGACTCGCGCGAGAAAGGCCGCGTGCAACGCAACCCCAAATTAGGTCTAACCAACCTCCACAATAATCACGTTGGAAGACAGGTAATTTGGAGTCTACTGGCATTTTTAAAGTAGTTCGATATTTATAGAAGATACTTTGAGGATGAAACACAAATATGGATTTACCAAGGAATAACACGTATAAACCACAACAACTCTAATTAATATAATTAAATATATGATTAAAGTATGACTGATTGTTGTGTCAAAGTTCATAAATATAATCTACTTATTTTGATGACCAGAGCAAATCATCATTTAAAGTCATTTCCTAATTAATTGGGTTCAGTCTGGATCCAGTCCAGTTTTCATGACGTGTATAAATGAAAAACAAGGATTGAGACTTTCAGAGGATAAGAAGTAGTAAACAGAAAAACTTGATATACCTGGAAATGGAGTAAAATAATGTTCTCTAAGATATATACCGTGCTCAGCATATTTAAGGTATGTGATGTGTACACTCGGTAATCTAAATAAAACCAGACCAAATTGGCGAATAAAGTGCTCAAATTTCTCGAGAATCAAATTGTGAAAATAAAACGATATGGATGAGCTTTTTGGAGCCTTTAATATCGGATTGAAGCTAATAATATCAGTATTTACAATTTTTCTTCTGCAGTTTAATGAAGTACTTAATAGTCAATTTATTAAAGAATAACGTGTGCCTGACCTTCACAGAAATGTTACTTTTAAAAAGTGAATAATTAGAATAAAAGGAACAATTAAATAAAGGAATATAAAATAAATAGTGAATGAATGGAAAGTGATTAAACATACCCATTTGATGAAGTAATTTTCGCATATATTGTCTCATTAGGCAGTGGTAAATAAGATGGACATAAAGTGCAAGTGCCACGGCGTGAGTGGATCTTGTGAAATGCGCACGTGCTGGCGGGCCCTGCCCGACTTCCGTTCCGTTGGAAGCCAACTTCGTGAGCTCTTCCAGGACGCAGTGATGGTCGACTACGTGAACAACCGGCTGGTGCCAATGTCGGCTCTTTACCAGCGCATGCCGCCATCGGGGGCGCCGCCACAGACCTCCCTGTCTGCCGGTGCGGCCCCGGTGCCCCTCGGTGCCAACCCAGCCGGTCTCCCAATGCCCAAGGAGAACGAGCTCATCTACACAACCCGCTCCCCATCCTACTGCCACCACGACCCACGATTTGGAAGCATCGGCACCTATGGACGTCGCTGTAGCGTCGATTCAAAGGGACCCGACAACTGCAACTTCCTCTGTTGTGGTCGGGACTATCGACGAGAGGTCTTCATTCAGCAAGAGAAGTGCAAGTGCAAGTTCCACTGGTGTTGCGAGGTGCGCTGTGAAACCTGTGAGAAGACAGTGGTGGTTTCTACGTGTAACTGAGACGACACGGCCCTTGTCCCCTCCCGCCCCACCTCACCTGAAACTACCTCTGTATATTTAGTCACTCTGCCAGCCCTCCCAAAAATAGCAACCACTATCGCACAGTCACTGGTTGTGCATGCGGCGATGACTGGTTCGTCTTTTGATATTTGCTGCATATCGCGATCTATATACCTGTATCTCTACTACTGCTGGACCTGCAGAAAGTGATGCCTCGTGAGTTGACGATCAGACTCGTGTCTTAAGCGCTCGCCCCCTCCCTCACAAGGAACTAACTAGCCCTCAAGCCCACTCCTTCTACTTCCTCCTCTTCACACGATAGAACCTTCACGTCGAGACTATGATACACATCTTCGTTGCTTGAGCTGTCCGCCCCCGTCGCCCAGTGTGTCTGGGTGTGGGCTCTTGTTTTATGCATTCATCACTCTCTTCTACACAAGCGCATAACCGTCTTTTTGAATTAAAAGCAATCGAAAATAGCAGTCGAAGCTGGGTTCTTTAATTTGTAATCGTGATATTTCCATAATGTTGAGTCTGTCTCCCTTGAAAGACGTGTATTAATAAAATCACGTGATAGTACTTAAGTTTGTAAGTAGACATATTCTTGTGTGACATTGAAATCGCTGTAAGTGAGATTACAGGGTGTTTGAAACAAATGCAATAGTCTTATCAGGAAAAAAAGCAGTAGGAAACTAGACAATTTAGCAGATTCGAAAGAATTTTTATAGACAAGGAAGTTGCACTAAAGACTGATAACACTGTCACCTACTACAGTTTCAACCCGGCTCAGCCTGAAACTTGAAGCATGCGGGGGAAAGATCTTAAGAACTACTTGCACTACTTGCAATTAGTAAGTTCGGCTTGATCAGGCACTTGGATAACTTGTGAAGTCTTTGCTAAAACTGAACGACGACTTTCTCTGTGAGAAGTTGAACTCTGGAAAGCTAATATGAATAGCTGGTCACTCCATAATTTCTCCCCAAAATATACCTGTCTTTCAACTGAACAAAATTGAAAGAGTACTTTATGTCTAGTGAAGCCGAACATTCTTTGCTTTCTTAGATGCCTGAGGACCGGTCAAATAATATTTTACATGATAATAAAATTCAAATTTGCCTGATTAAAACTTTATCAACAAATCATTTGAGGCACATGATTTTTTTGATTTGAGACTAGAAAGAAACATTCACTCAGTTCATGGAGAGTAAGGTGTGAATGAAAGATCTCACAGGCAATGGTTTGGGAAATCTAGAAGTGGACATTTCACCCTCCAAAAAAGACTGAGATCGAACAGGACGACGCCCGGTTGAGTTTGATGACAAGCTTCCTGTTGCTTTATCAAATGAGCTGGAATGGACAATAAAGCCTAGTTCAAACAGTGCAACTATTCTAGGTCATCCTCAAATGCTTGAAAGTGTTCCCAAGCGTGCGAACAATCGAGTTGACATGTTTTCTCTCTATTCTTGAAAACTCCTTTCACCTTTTTTAGAAAGACTCGTGACTGGCGACTGGCGAAAAATGGATCCTTTATCGAAATATAAAACGTTGCAGACGGTGGCAGAGTCATAAAGGGGAAGACCCCAGCCACAGACACAGCCAAGAAGGGAATTCCTTGGGAAAAGGACTCTTTCTCGTTAAATTTGGTGGCATCTTCAAGGAAAATCCCACCTAATGCAGTAGTAACTAATACTCTCATCTGCGGTCAGCAGTTAGGGCGATTGAAGCAAGCTCTAGTGAATCAAGAAGGGCTGATGTTTTATCACGACAATGCAATCAACAAGCATCACATCACAAAAGATAGAAGAACTTGGTTGAAATGAAATTCCTCATCTACAATATTCTGCTTCCTCAGACTACCTTTTATTTTTAGTCTACAAAATCACTTGGCAGGAAAAACAGATTTCGCAACACGGTGCGAAGGCATTGAAACTGACATTTGTGAGTTTCTCGAATTACCAAAACCACAAAAAGCATGCAACAATGAGGGAGTTAATAAGCGTGTTAATAGATGGAAGGAAGTCATAGCTAATCAGTGCGAGTACACTGATGATTGTAACATTTGGCCACTTGCTTTAATTGTTAGAAATCGGGACAGAACCCATGGAAGAACCTGGTAGTAGCAAAGCGTTATGGTAGAAGCTGAAAGTAGTAAAGTCGGAATTGCTAGTTTATAAAAACTGCTATGCTGGTGAATGCAAATCGAACTGCCTTCCGTCATGTAGACAAACTCGTAGTTACCGATTCATACAGGGGAGTTTTTTCACATTGTTAGATGTAGATTAGTAAGCAGTGACTCCTTTTTGATGCCCAGTGCGAATTATTAGAATCCAACTTATTCCTCATGGGTTCCAGTCATCATTCACTCTCGAGGCTTTCATGAACTATATGAATCACAGAGTTAAACCCTAGGAAGTGTATTATGAGTTAACACCTTTATGAAATCCGAAAAGGCAACCGATTATTATTCTATAAGATTTATTCCGACCACCCTAAATAGCACCGAGTATCTCTAAACCCAAGTATTAGTCCTGAAAAGACAACAAAGGAACAACGGTAAATAGGTTTCTGGACAAATACTAGGACTCAGTAAATATTTTTGTCCTTTATTTCAACTGCCTTGTTTGCATACTGCTTTAGAGAATGGCACTACTGAGGGCATTAACAAGGAAGCCTAGCCTCTAATTTTCCTAACTGACTGCGTAGCCTGGCACCAGGATGAGTTTTTGTACCATTTTGCAGCTAAGAGTTAAAACTTTGGATCCCCTCTGTCAAACCAGCCTAAACGCGTGATATATAGGACATCTATAAGCATCTAAAAAGGCTAACAGGACATACTAGGTGGATCTAAATCTTCTCGAAGCTGTTCTAATAGAGGTAAAATTACCGAGCTCAAGTACGCAAAAAATACGAGTACAACTAACTAGGATTTTCATCTCGCTTTTATTTGCCTGCAGTCCGTTGCTAAAACTGCAGCTGAACAGAGATTGACGAATAAATGTCACTGATGGTAGCTACGACCCAGAAATTTCCTCCGGTCTGCCAATTGAACGCTTGTTAAATTTAGGCTTAGCAAGCTTTTAGCTCAATGGGTCTCTAAAGCGTTACGAGGATCTGATCAAAAGACCCTGTCCAGTAATATTATTGAACAAATTTGAGGTAGAAATAGGAACAATTTCTGGTGGCGAAAGTTATCGCAGGAAGCGACACTTAGATTTACTGCCACAAGAGTCTTTACGACCACCATCAGATTCAAATCTCAAAATTCGACTCAAAAGTAATGGCCACATTTGCTCGGGAATCAGAGATTTCATTCTGATATATTCTGATATATCAAAAAGTAGTGACAAGAGTTTACCAGGCTTCTGAGATTTTCGTTTAGGAGCCAAAAGACGCTTTGATTAGATGGAAAATAACTAAAATTCCTGAGGGTATCTTGTTTCCTCTTGAAGATTAGATATTGCTCGAGGGTTGCGCAAGCTGTCTTTGGAGAATGAGAATTAGTCCCCATTTATTTCCTTCCAAATCCCTCTTCTCTTTTCCAAGATAAAATGGAATACCTAAAGAAATCATTGTGCGAATGAAACAGGAAATTAGCGAAACACTGTTGCAGTACTTGAACACGAGGACATCTTCCAAAACTCTTCACAGTGGGCGGCCTTCGAACCTGGAAACATTGTCTCGAGAAATCCATTAACCTGAGTGGCAACTACAGAGTTTGGACAAAAGAGTGGGAACAGCTAACGTTTTGACATCAAAACAATCAATACTTGACATATTTTGATGTGTTTTGCTTATTAATTTTGTTATATGTTTGCTTAAAGTGTCTGTACTTGCAGATAATTAAGAAATTGGTTATAGCCTTATAAAAATGGCTGACGTCCTTTACTTTCAAGGAGGCCAAATTGTGGGTGCTCGTATGGAGGGCTCTAGTGCACCAGAAACTGACCGAATGCCTGGCTTGGCATTACAGTCCCAAAAGTAATAACAGCCTCCTTTGAAGCCTAGAATTAAAAAGGCTATTCTCAGAAAAGCTCTGGTCTTGCCGAAAGTCGAAGTTATTGGCTGAGAGAGACCATCGCAGTTTAAATCTACGAACTGCTAGAAAAAAACGAAAGACCACCGCTCTTAAAAACACTACAGAAATCAATGAATACCGACAGAACTCGGTTTCCACAAAACTGTTCCTCGTCGAGAGCTGCATAAGTCTGGATTCCACCACGAAAGAGCTGTAATTAGAAAACCTCTGCTCTCAAAGACGACAAATGCTTCAAGTAGAAACCCGCAGCGGAATTGGTCTATCTCTCGAGCAGTGGAAAAATGTGAGTTTTCTGACGAAAGAAGCACGCAATTCAGACTTCTGCCTTCTCTCAACAGTAAAACATGGCGGTGGGGGTTCTGTGCTGATGATATGGAGTGCTACTTCTTGGAAATCCACCGCCGGCCCAATGATTTCCCTCCTTCGTATATGAATTAATAGCCAAGACTACGTAGGGGTTTTGGGTGTCCAGAGGGGAACGCTGCAATCTTTCAAGAAGCACCGATAAATGCACCAATCCATACAGCTGGAAATGTTAAAGAATGTCGGCACGAGGAACAACATTCTAATGAGGTTGAGCATCTCATCTGGCCTCCACAATCCACCCCAGACCTCAGCCTAATTATTGAGGAGCATTCATGGTCGATATGAGAGACTCAAGTAGGAAGTCGCTTCCCGCCTCCGCCATAGTCTCCAAAAGAACTGAATGGGCTAGAATTCCTTTGGAAGCAACAATTCACAATTTGTATGAATCAATACCTCGGAGAATTGGGCCTGTAGCTGCCGTGAAAGATGGTCCTACACCATAGTAAAATACAGTTTTTTTGATTTTTCAAGTTGTTTCCACTATTTTGTCCAAGCCTTGTACGTTGGGCAGTGAACTCCAAAATTAAATATTAATCCCTTTCAACTTCATCGAGCTGTTTGATCCACTCTTTTATTAGACTTCGAATGTGTCGTGGAGTCAAACTTTTGGAATCTATAATCATGCTTCGGCATGGATTTCCATTGGGGATTAAGACCACGGCACACTAAATGCCATAAATCTAATTCATTTACATGAGCTACATTATGAAGGAAGATGTAATAATCATTTACCTAAGGGGAAATAATACAAGGTAATTTGAACCTGTTTAGAGTAAAACATTGGTTCGATAATCAGATGCAGCTTCTAGCAACAGTTATAGACAAAATTTGACCAGCTATTGTCATTTGAAATATTGCAATTATATTCTAAAGTATCTCGCAATAAACTTTTAAGTAGATTAAACAGGTAACTTTTGCCTAAATTCTGAAGAGATAATTGGCCTCTTTAGAAATCCAAATCTTTTGCGCTACTTTCCTATTGAAAAATCTACAGAATCTCTATTTAATTTGTTTCACATATAGAAAATAAATAAACAAATAAATGTATAACATAATTTATTGTAAGCAAATTTGAAAAAAGCTTTTACTTTGTATTGTAAATAATAAAGTTAACTGAAGTGTCTCTATTTGAAATGATATCCTTCGCCAAAATTGTAATTGAAAGTAAATGTTTTTTTAAATATGCATTTTATACACTATTTTTATAATAGAGGAAAGGGAATGGTGTACAGCTTAAAACTGCAAACGGTCAGGGAGATTAAATGCACCCTAATGGAACCAGTGGTGAATTCCAGAGCTCTGACAAAGCGGCTTTTGCTTCCGTGTGCTCTATTGGAAGAGCAAAGTCAAAGTACTCCTAAATTAAGCCAGAGAAGGACAACAGTTAGACAAAGTTGAATTTTATAATCAACTGCTTAATTCAACTCATACCTTGGTAACTTAGTTTGACTTGTTTAAGTTTCCGTAGTTGGGCTTTGCTCATTAAAATAGTTTGCTTCTGATGTATAGTGAAGACGATGGTAAAAAATGTTTTTCCTTAAATTTGTAAAATTTGCAGAAAATGCAGATAAGATGTAGGCCTATTAAGTGAGCCACATAGCGGATCAGAACTCAGCGCACTGAATTCGTCACGGGGGAAGAGTACACCCTCTCCAACCCAGACAAATGGATCGAGTTAGCGCTGTCATACATGTTTGATCAACACTTCCTGCTAGTTTTGGGTACTTCATTCCATTAATTGTTGAAAGCCTCTTATAATGTTCACTTATACTGGAGTTAGGTTCAGATTAAATATTAAACCCAATCAAGTCAATAACCTCTAGCTCCTTTTAAAATATCAAACAAGTTATTTGTACTAATCTGTAAAAAGCATACAAAGTGTGTCATAACACTTATCAAAAATTAATTTCGAAATCTAACATTTAATTAGTTTGAAACGTAGAGCACTCCCACCGCGAAATGTCATGGTTGTCACCACGCGCTGCTGCTCCAATTCAGTATGACTCCAAGACGGAAGTGATTAGTTATTTGCCATGCCGATTCCCACATTAAGGAGATTCTTTTAACTCCTGAATGAACCTCTCAACACCTTAAAATCAGCAATCAGGTGGTATGGCGACTACTTGGCATGAACTCAGTTTTTACCGTAACACTTGCACACAATTAAAACTTTCACTTCTACTCGTGAGTGTTGTTGAAGCTGCTATTTTGAGTACAACGCTTTGTGATAATAGTTCAACTTCCTTTGTTTGCCTAGTATACTTCGTTATTAGGCCAAAGCAGTCTATTAATTGTTTTTATTAAAGAAATATCTGTAACCCTTTGTTCATTCTCTAAGTAGTCCACATTCGTTGGTCCAAGTACCTTTATGATTTTCAAGTAGAGCAGATCTTTGATATTGTTTTTTAATTACTTAAAGTGCAATGTATAGTAATTTAAAAAGGGAGGCTGTAATCACAACATCATTAATTTCTGCAGCTATAAATAAACATGTCTAGGAACATTCTTCGATAATACATACACATGGAGCTTGGTCATGTGACGCATATCATGCAGCAATGACTGCAAATGTCAGCATTGACCATTATTTTCAACAACTTTGGTCTTGTCGGTCCAGAACAACGCAGGATTCATCTGGTCTTTCAAAGATAAATGTGCTGCCAAATGAACTGTGATGACCTCATCCACTACAACTGTTCCCGCAGTGAATATTTATTTAGTTTTTGTGACATTGTTCCATTAAACAGAAAATATAATTACGAAGTACGAATTACTGATATTTTTCTGTAAAATTAATCGTGATTCAATTATCAGGTGACATTTTCTTATTTGTTTCGATTTACATCAGCCCTCGAAATGTATTTTAGTTGTTCGATCGGTCCAAACAATGAATGATTTTGAACGTTTAATCGACTTAAACAGGTATTATTCCATTATTCTTATGCTATTTCCTGTTAATTTGACAGAAAAATTTCTTTGAATAAGGTTTTTTTATTTGAAGAAAAAATTGTAATGCCCTTATAGGAATAAATTCGCTGCAGTGCTTGAAACACGTAGATACTGAACATTGGTTCAAAGGTTCTAAAATGAATAAACCATTTTTTTAAAAAACTCAGATCTTTCTGTAGCTATGCATAAAGTAATTAAATATTACGCATTTATACCCAAATGGAAATCAAAATACTTACAGTTTTCTTTAACCAGCCTTGATCCCTCGATGAACTCGTTGAAGTCGATAATACCGTCACTGTTGAAGTCCAACAGAATTGCAAGTTTCTCGATCACAGAATCCTTTGAAGGGACACCCTTTTCGGCGTAGAGCTGTTTGCATTTCTCTTTGAAGTGCTCAACACTTACAAAACCTATTCGAAACGATGAAAGAGACTTTGCAAACTGTTGCGTTAGTCTTAAAGAATCCAGAGGTTATTCTTTCCGCCAAATTGGAGAAATTGTTAGTACAGTAATTTACTCTAGGTGTTAAATCTGTTACTGTAGACTTGGCGACAATTGGAGATGCCTAAATTTGGTAAGGAAGGCACACCATTTCATAAGAATGTTAAAATTCAAAAGTAATTTAGGTATTTCTATTAATTGAGGAATAGTTACGGTATTTCCGGTGTTAATGTCGTACTAAAGGTAGTTGGCTTAGTTGATTCTAGGTGACTTGGGATTTTCTTGGTAAAAGGCAGTTTAGATATCTATGGAAACAAGAAAATTGGGAAACCAATTCTAAATCCTCAATAACATTATTTGCTAGGTTGATGCATAGACGGAAATAGATCTCATACCCCATTGGATATTTCCAAGCATTGGAAAGTTATTATTGGCGCATATACTCTTGTGGCTGACATCTTTAGCTCCTTTCTTAGTGGTCTGTTCCTGTTCAAGCCCCAGTTTGTCTTTAAGTGCACCTTTTATGGACTAGAATACTTAGATATTTTTATTTTCAATTAGTGCGTCAGTTTCTAGAATGTTCCTAGAGATTCAGGGTTCCTGATCAGACTTCCCCTTTCCACATAAAGGAAACATCCTTATCCTCTTTTATGCTAAGGCATAAGTAACACGGGCTTTAACTGCGTCTTGTCGAATAAGTCTGAGCTCCTTGCGAGTCTTAGAAAAGGCGGTGAGAAGATCAAATCCCTAACGGACTAGTTGGCTATCAACGATAGAAGCGTATATTAATACTTGAAATAAATAATCCCTCTACTCGTAAAAGGGACTGCTGCATTCTCATTCCCCGATGGTCAAGGAAATTGGAAAAAGCGTATCTGAGAGTAGTTTAGTTGAAGAAGTAACCGAACGTCGAAGCGGGATGTCTTTGACACACTGGGACATTTTATATGATTTGTAGGAGTCAGTATTGGTCACTGCCACAGATGTTAAGTATAGTAACAGACAGAGGTTTTAAGGATGGTGCTCTTAGCGTTCGATGGCTACGGAGTTGTGCAAAGGACGTGGGTGCTCTCTGTGACCCAAGAAATTGCTGTCGCTAACGAACCAACTCAGCAACTGCTACCTGGTGAATAAGTACTTGTTATCTAGAGGTGTTGCAAATTAATTAAGTCATCACTAGGAGGCCAGCCACCTCCGCTGTACAGGGGATAAAGTGCCCCTTAGTGGGTGCAAGTGGATTCTTCTTTGAAAGACGAATGACTACCTTGCGTGGCCCCACTGGGAAATATAGCAGCAGGATTATTATTTATATTTACTATAAAACTTCGAATTTACAGTACGACAATTTCTGTCTTTGGAATTAATTTAATTTAATCACTAGGCGTGTCATTTGGGACCATTACAGGAGATATGCACTTTCCTCTAACTGCTTCTCTGAATCTCGCAAAAATATGCATTTTAGAGATGGCAATGCAAACGCTAAGCAACTCCATGGAGTCGAATTTACTGAAACCTCCTGCAAGCCATTCCATGTGCTTTTGCATCATTTTCACAGTCCCCCAATGATAGTTTTCGTATCATTAGCAAGCTGATTTTTTAGCTCTAAGCATCGATCCTGACTATTTTCATGTAGATTCATTCCTCTGGGGCCCCGATTCTCACAAATTTATACTTGGTTTTCATTGGATTTAGCAGAACAAGCACTTCCCCCTGCAACTCACCCTTGTTATCAATGTCAAACTGCTTGAAAATCGATACCAACTCGTCCAGGTCGGTGTAGTTTTCACTGGTGAATTTCCTCCTCTGGAAAGCAAAACAATATGTGATAAATAAATTCTGAATAAATATCGATAAATATCTGCTGCTCCCATTACTTATCCTCAACATTTGCCACTTGACAGGATCTGGGAGGAACTTATAATGAGGGCAGAAGGCACCACTAGGAAGTATTTTTGCTTACGCGGAGAGGCTAGAAAGATTAATGGTCAAGCGAATGCAAGCAATGATTGAAACAACTACTAAGTTAGGCTCTTTGTAGTTACATATAGTGAAAGTTACCCTGCAACTTCACTTATCAAATGCTACACAGGCCTTAAAACGTGGAATTTAAATCGAAATGCTATGTACGCGTCCACGGAATCTATAGGTAAAATAGATCGAACTTGTACTAAACAGATGCCTAAATAAGATATTGAAAGCTTTAAAGGATTAAGTTCTTGTCTTACGACATAAAAAGACACAATTTGTTTGATTAAAACCCTGCTAACTGGTAAGCACCCAGGAATTGTTTGAGACACAGTGTTTTATGACTTCAAGAAAGGCAACTCAGCAGCTGACGAAGTGGCCAAAGGCAAGCACCCAATTTATGGAGACCGGATAAGGGGCTTTCACCCTCCATGAAGATGAGGATGGAATCGGACGACGCCCAGTCCTTAAAAGGCCTCTCCTGCTTTATCGTTTGAGGAATTGGCAATTAACCTTGGATCACACCTCAAAAGCATCCATTGAAGTCATCTTCAATGGCTAAGAAAAGAGCTGAACTTGGAAAATGGGTGCCTACCCATGAGTTATCTGAAAATAATCGACTCCAGTCACGAGTTGATGTCTGCTCTTCTCACTATTTTTGTCTCTTTGTGCCTAATGACAGTGGGATGTAAAATGGCTTTTTTCGGAAGTTTAAGCGTCGTAGACAGTGGGAAGGTAGTAAAGGGGACAGAAGCCAGCCACAGACGAGAAGGAAAAATCAATGGGAAGGGGTTTTTCTGCTTCAGTCTGATGGGATCGACAGGGAATACTCAACTTTAATTTTCTAGCCCCTAAAGCAGCATCAATTAATGCTCATATCTGCTGTCAGCAATTAGAGCGTTTGAAGCAAGTCTTGGGGATGCAAAGGGATCTTCTCTAGTGAGTCGAAAAGGGGTCGACACTGCAGCACGAAAGGTCGAAGGCGTTGGTTGACAAAATAAAATCCTCATCCACCTAATTTTCCCGACGACCTTACCCCTACCTCAGACTATCATTTGTAACTTCAAAGCCCACAAAATCGTTTGGGAGAAACGGCTTTTGCAACTAGCATTTCATAGTCCATCGAATAATAACAATCGAAAGAATCTTACAATGGCGGTATTAATAAGCTTGTTAATAGATGGAAGGAAGGCAGAGATAATGGGAGAAATTACGTTGACGGTTGAAACATTATTAAATGTAACAATTGGTCACTTATTTTATTTATTCCAAATTCGGATATAACTTGTAAAATGGGTGACTCATGAGTGGGCTCTGAAAACAATCTCCTCCATTCTGGCCAACTTGTCTCACATTTTATGTTGGATAGATTTGTGACTGGCGATGAAAGATAGGTCTTTTATAGAAGTTTTAAGAGTCCAGACCCTGGCGGCTTTTTATGGGGGGAGAGACCCTAGCAACAGCCGATAAGGGACCTTCATGGGAAAAAGCTTCTTCGCTCAGTCTGGCAGCATTGCCACGGAATGATCAATTTTGAATTGCTACCACCTACTAATGTAGCAGCAATAAATGCTCAAATCTACAGTCGTCAGCCATTAGGGCGTTTGAACAAAGCTTTGAGGGAAAAAGAACTGACAAAGTGAATCGTAAAATGAGGTTTTATCAGGACAAGGCACAACCCCCTTCGCAGTAAGATTCATGACCCACAAAAGATCCAAGGCGTTGGTTGACAAAATAGAATTCCACATTCACCTAATTTTCCCGACGACCTTGCTCCTACTTCAGACTACTATTTGCTTCGCCACAGCCTGCAAAATCATTTGGAAGAAACAGCTTTTGCAGCACAGCAGGAAAAGGTTGAAAGTGGCATTTCCTAGTTCTTAGAATAAAAAACAAAAGAATGTCACAATAATGTAATTAATAAACTTGGTAATAGATGGGAGGAAGTCATAGATAATCGGGGAAAGTGCATTGTTGATTGAATCTTTGATTTAGTGTAAGCTCCGGTCACTTGTTGGATAATTGATATAGGAGTTAAAAGTACGTTTTCTGTGTGATTCATCTTTATAAACTCGTTTTAACTCCAGTGCTGCACAATATGAGTTAAGAAATAGCCCATCCGGATGGACAGTTGGAAACATTACGTTGAGGCTCATAATCGTGTTGATGGATGCTAACTACCTCCGGTTTACAGGGATAAGAGTGCCTAAGGGCCTTCGCAGAAGCCGCATTCTCACCTCGCATATGGTAACCTCTCAGAAAATCTAACCTGCCCTCTCACTCGCAGGATGATTTGTGTTTTGTTAACCCCAGCACTAGAGTATTATTGAAGGAATGGTTGTTGAGACCAACCATGGAGTCGGAGAAAATCTCGTGTTTGGGATCAAACATGGTCATGTAGAGGACGTGAGTGCGTGGATGCGAGGTGGAGGGTTTGACGAGAGAGTAGCGAAGGATTCGCCAGGGCAGGTTCGGACCAGCGTGCTTCACCATCACAGAGCACCACTGGTTCGTTGTCACCTCACCTGTTTGAGGACGTAAAAGGCGTTTTAATTGTGCTCTTACTGAGTTAAATGAAACAACCTGCCAGAAAACCCTTGATTGCGACCTTACTCTCGAGACCAAGTAAGCCTAACGTTCATGTGAACCATTCTTGCTTCTCCATTCAAACGAGGCTTCACTGTAGTACGTTATATTCTAACTTGATTTACAAATGGATTATATTTATAAGTTACTGATACCTTGTGGCTTGAATGAATAATAGATTTAAATAAATCCAACAGTTTATTTTAATTTACTGAAGCACCATCATTTTGGAGCAATAAATCCAAAATGCACTCATTAACAATTATAAGATTTATTTTTGGACAGTGTTGTTCATTATTTCTGATATAAATATGAGTCTGCAATTACGACTTAATGACGTAATATAATTATCCAAAATAATTCCTATATGACAAAGAATTGGCATTAATAAAGTAAGAATTAGTGAAATTAGAGAACTTAAGCCAGAAATATTTTTTTATTAACTTGGATGGCGTGTTGAGCCACAATTTAAGCAAAATAAACAAAAAGTTTTCAATTACTTGTCATCATTTTGAGAATCAGAACATTTAATTCGGCCATTCAGTAGGAGAGATCCACAGTTCCTCATTTTTTATTAACTTAGTTTTGAATTGCTAGCACAATCTTTGTAGAATTAAAGAAATTCGCTATGAACTTTCGTAGCTGACCTTGCTGTTACCATTTTAACTTGATGAACCATTTTTTAATTACACATTTCGTGTGGTAAAAATTAAAAGCATCACCCTAACTTTTAAACCTTCATTAACAAACAATTCCTCTTCTCATCTCTACTGGAAGTAACTGTAACCATTCTAACCAAAGTTACGATAAAGGAAGCAAGCAATAATTTAATACCGTTGGAACGAGTGCATTGAATGAATTACTGACCAATTTTTTGAGGATCATATTTCTCCAAAGCCGCTAAGATAGCGCCCTTTCGACTGAGAATTCGTTGAAGAAGCATTCGGAAAGCGGCATCATTAGAGGTCCTAAGTGATAATGCAAAATGTTTTACCTTACAACCTGTAAACACCAACATCGATATCAGACACTAAAATAAAGGTAATTTTAGGAAAACATGACATTTAAATGGCTTATTGTCACTTAAAAAACCAGGACGTGTCCACCCCAGAAACATTCTCGGTTGTTTCACCTCCGGTCCATGGTTTTCTGCTGTCGCTTCGATCGACCCGCTCGAAAAGTGACTATTCGGGGGAGAAGAAGCGTCTTGACCACGTGTTTCTGTTGTCCCTCTGGCGCATCGCTGGTTTTTGACGGTTTCACCACTCGACTGTAGATCACTGAATCGGAAGCAACGTCAGCCTTAGTCCAGGGATCTGCGGCGGGAACTTGGGAGGGGGAGGAGGAAACAGAGAAGTCGTTGATATCCACTTCACTCGGCTCAGCGATGCTAATACGAGCCTCGGTGGCGTACGCACCGACTACCCGTTTGGCGGACAGTTTGATGAATGCCCCAAGGTTACTCTCGGGACCATAGTAGTTGGAGGCGGAGAAGATGGTCAAGCACTATAAAACAATAAATAGATAGCTTGTAACCTTTAGACATAGTGTCTCTAATAATGTCCTAGGTGATAAAATTTTGTGATAAATGGTTCTGAGCGTTGGGAATTCTAATAAGACCGGAGATATTTTGAATTCACATATCCACTTCAAGAGGTCCAAATTTAAATATGTTACAAAGTGTCTCATACCATAAGACAAGCTTAAGGTATAATGAATATGAAACAGTTTTACTAACTTCATTTTTACGAAAATTGATGTTTCGTTAGATAGTATTTTATTTTTCAAGCATTTAAAAGTTGTCGGAGTTTATTAAACTCATTTTGATTGCTTACTTACAGATCTACCGCACATATCAGGCGAGACACGAGGAAACCCAAAATACATTGAAATTAATTGCTCCTTACAAAACTTTTATCAGAGCACTTTTTCGAAACTCAGAATAATTTTAATCCTGAAATACCATAGGAATATATGTTTAAAATCTAAGAATGACATGGGTACCAGTTTTTCATTAAAATAATTAATCCTGAAGGATTGTATTAACTCTGTCTAGTGAAATCCACGTAATACCTTTCTGCTTTGCAGTTTTCATGCCCATCACTTTAAAGGCGTTTTACAGATTTGATTCTTTTCAAAACTGCGTTCAGATGCTTCAAATAGATTTGGCTCTTGAACAAAGGAACGAGGTGGAACTTTTGTTCTAGAATTAATGAAGTAGTCCGACTACCCAACAAACAATCCTTCGAGTTTCATTTAGATTTCGATAGATAACTGGTTCAGTGATTACCTCTCCCCAGTTGCCGATTTTCTGCATTCATCTATTCTAAGTTTAATGCTGTACCTCTGTCTTGGGTAGGAGAGTGACCAAGCGCAAAAGCCAGCACTCAAAATTTTGAGTCATGGTTCCTGATATAGCATAATATGTGCAGCCGATTTCCTCTTAAAATTGAGGCTTTTAGGGCATCCTCCACGAGATCCAACACCTGGTTATTATGGTCCATTTTCCATCCGTTGGGGCAGCACTCATGCGAGCGAATAAGCAGACCAGACTTGAGGTGTCCCAGCAGTGTGGCGGAGACATCGGGTCCAAAATTGCTGCCTCCACCACGCTTCAAGTTCGGTTTGCAGCCGGACTGGGTCTGCGGGTCACTCCATAGGATGTCCAGCACCTAAAACGGTATTTCGCATCGCCATTACAGTGGTCTAAAACGCTCATAAGAAGGTAGGGAAACCCTTTAATCTTGTAGTAGATTATGCCATAAAATCTTGTAAACAGATTAGGAAGCAAAGATTCAATGTTCAAATGTTCCAAAATGACTTAGCGCCATATTTGAATTCAAATCTTTATTCCCAGTGCTTATTTATTGATGAAAAAACTAACTAATATTAATTCAGCATAGGGAAGTCTTGCACATTTGATGCCTAGATCATCCTGAATAATTTAGTTCAAAATGGACTGCAGATTTCACTTGTGGACAAACATTAAATCGTTTTCTTCTCCTCTGGTTATGGATTTTGCAAATTAATTTTTCATAAAATGGTGAAAATTTTATGAATTCGAGATTTGAAAAAGAGCGTTTGGTTATTTCATAACAGCCCAATGTCAGTAAATGATTGAACAAAATAACAGAAATGGTTTCTTTCAAATATTACACCAGAACTTAATTTATAAGAATCAAGATGTATTTTTTTGAATTAAACAAGGCTGCGAAGTGTGGAATCATTTCCCCTATCAACTGCTTAAAATGTTAGTAGATATGGCGTTCTGAAAATGGGTTTTTTCTTTGGACTGGTAATGAGTGTTAATGGCTCCAGATAGCCCATTGAAATGGTGCACGGGAATATCAATTGCAAGAGCCATTTTCAAAACAGTCATGAGTTTACTTACCTGCCTCCAGTCGTCTATGGAAACTGCATTTTCGCCTTCCAGAGGGGGTTGGAGCACCGATGTAAACTACACCAAAAGTAAAAACTCTTTATTTTCTTCCTAAAAACTGGAATAATAATAAACACACACCAAGTAACATGAAGTAAAAGTTAGTTTACCCTTCATTTTAGATTTTATGGGCGTAAACCCGTATTAATGTGACATTAAATTCGAAAATTATTATAAACGACTTTAAAAAAAAACATCAATTATACCGAAAACAAAAAATGCGATTGCAATGCAATGTATGAAAAATTCATTTCATTAAAATCCACAATCCAAATAATTTATTTAGTGGAACCAAAATTAAATTGCATTGATTAAGTACAAGACAACGATGAAATACGATGTTAACATGATAATGGTCAATTTCAAGACTTCATAAAAATAAAAACCGAGGTGATTCACAGAAAATGGCTTTTGGTTTGGTTTTACAAAAAAACATGAATTGTTTTAAATAAATCGAGTCAAGATATATCGTAAGTAAACTGCTTAATCTTACAATTGATATGGATAAAAACCTTATCTCAAATGAAAGTTCAAGCAAATAAAAGGTTAAAATTAAAAAGTACCAGTTTGCGATCGATTTTTGCAATTTTTGTCAAATCAGTGGTTCGAGAGATACCCCCATGGCAGACAATGATTACTTCGTCGAGCACGATACACAGCGGAATCGCACAGAAAAGGACCTCGATCTGCCGCAGAATCTTCTTGCTTTGTTTCTGAATAACCAGTAAAAGCAAATGTAGGCATCAACGGGGCGCCGGAAGTTAATGGTCGCCAGCTATAATGGCCATGCCTCCAAAATTCATGTCAACAGTGGCGCTGAGCATGTTTTTAGTACTTGAAGCAAAAGGAAACGGAACTTTGTGGGATCTGAAAACTGACCAAACAAAATTGGATCAAAAAATTTAGCAGAATTCTGAAGAAATCATTTTATTTTACAAAACTGCCTTACAAATATGGGCTCATTTTCAATATGTTCACCATTTAGATCTACACAGTTCTCAGATCGATGCTTTCGGTTTCGAAGACGGTCTTTGGATATTTTAGAAACCAAGAAGTGACTCAGAGTGCTGCTTCTTTACACATATCATTACAATGGCATCCTTTAGGGACATCTTTAAGGGGAAATGGGAGAAATTCTGATGAACTTAAATTTCAAAAATTTGGTGACTGAGGAAGCACTTTACGGTTTGATTCTCAAAGTATATCTTACAAAACCCTCAAAGAATAAACTTTTTCATTCCCACAAGGAAACAGGAACACTATGAAATTTTACTTTACCTTTATTTCAATCAAAGTATCCATTAGAGTCCTTCAAATATGCTCATACTAGACTCCCTGTAGACTTCATTGATTTTCAGGTTAAAATCGTATTAGCATCGCAACTTATGAATCCACACAGATAAACGTCACCATCAGTTTTGAACCGAATTTAAGGTTTTGACTTGATTCTGGATCCTGAAGATTATCCACGTGAACAAAGCGTTAAATTGAAGGTATTTTGGACTGGGTTCATTCTAGTAATCACCATAGTTTCATCTCCGGTCTTAAATTGCTCTTCACCACCTGCCACGGTTACACTTTATGTGCTTTTATGGCTTTGAACTTCAGTACTTTAATCGGACCGGAAATTTTGCGAGGTTTTTAACGCACCCTAGCATAATGACTTTCCTTAATTTATGCAAAAAGAGTAAGACCTAGGTCCTTAACTACTATTTTGTTTCTTGAAAAATAGCAAAATTGTGCTTATTAGTTTAATGTGATATTAGTTTGATTGTCAAATTAATTATTAGCAAACATGAAAATTTACCCGTTTTAACCTTGTATTATACATATTTAAACAACATTTCCTAAATATGTATATTTTCCTAGGTAATATAACGAAAGTCTAATGATTTGACATTAAAACTTAATATCAATATTCAATTAAACGCGCACAGCATGAGATCAGTTATCTCTATCTCAGGATAGGATTTATATTAAGTATTTAATTTCTCGCAGGAATTGAATTTATTAATATTTTATGAAACATTGTAACTTTGTTAAAATTTACTACTCCCTGTACGCTGGTCTTTAAACTAAGGATTTTCTTGGTAAATAGACTGATTCGTAGATTCTCTTGATATCTTAAGTTCGTTTACGTTTGCAATAACTGAAAGAGTTTGCCATGTAGCAGTCAGAAAGACATCTTGATGTTAACGTTAGAATTCTATGCCCGTTGCAGCACTCTTAGCTTTGATTACATTATTTACTTTACCTTGACTTGACTGATAAATTGAAAATTATAAAAATGGTACCATCTTCCAGATTGCTACTCTAGTGTTTCATTAAAAACGAACTCACCAGATCTCTTCTATTGTTATCCTTTTACCTCATTAACAACAGTAGGGTTTCATGAATAAATACTAAGGACTAAGGATTGGCCGTTTTACTAGATGTGTTAAAGGAGTTTTTGTCTCACTAGGCCATTCCTTCTTTTAAGCGTCATCTTCTTCGTTATTCATAAAAGAATGACAAAGAATGGGTTACAGGAACCTCTCCAATTAATTCTTGACGATTTTCTTCAACCATAGAACTGTGGTTGTGGTAGCTGCTCAGAGCTCCCTGAAAAGAATCCGCTTGTAAAAGATGGAGTCAATGTGACTGTGGTGGCTAGAAGTAAGCAGAACAGTGGCAGACTACCCGATCGGCAGCAAAGTTCTACGAAAGTCTGCAGAAAAGTGAAAAAAGCGCTCAGGCTGCATTCAAATGTCTACTTGTAAATGCTGATAACCGTAATTGAGCATTTGATAACGCGGATAACAGATAATAGACTGTATGTTAGGCACCAGGATTTGGCCTTTTACCCCTACGCAGCAGGGAAAAGAAAAAAAGATTTTTTCAGACAATTTCCCTAAGCTTAGCCTGTGCCGAACCTCTCAGATCATCTTAACCGATCATTGGATTATTCTACCAGGTTGAGCGCAGCAAACTAGAATGACAATAATCACCGCCGTGCTGCCTGTGCTACAAAAGCTACTCAGGTAAAGGGAAAACAGAACTAAGGCAGTGTTTGGGGAGATCCTTGGAATTACAAAGTCTGCTTGCTCTAGTCTGATTTGGGGTTGTTTCCAGTTTGGGAGGCTGTACCAGACACTGCTAATGCCGGCGAGTTATTTTGAGCAAATTCTGAAAGGACAGCAGGGTAGTTTCTTTTCCAATTGATTTTTTTCTCAAATCTACCAAATTTTGCAGTCATGAAACACATTTATTCATTTTTTATTTTGAGTTTGTAAAATTTATCCAAACATCCATCTCGTCGCTTTTCATTAACTTCGTTTTCGTTGCAAAACGGATCTTGACAGGAGCTGAAGAACAA
This sequence comes from Anomotaenia brevis, assembly GCA_030710315.1. Taxonomy (NCBI): domain Eukaryota; kingdom Metazoa; phylum Platyhelminthes; class Cestoda; order Cyclophyllidea; family Dilepididae; genus Anomotaenia; species Anomotaenia brevis. The sequence continues at coordinate 100,006 of JAUOZQ010000010.1, forward strand.
GTAAAACACTGTTACCCTTGGTGGTTTAGGTTTAATTTTTTTGCAGAAGTCACCTCATTAACTTTCTAATGCAACAACTCAGCCTTGTTACATATAACACTTCCACCGGAAAAGTTACTACGCAGCTCTGCCATCTAGAGCGTGCTCCAAAATTTTTCCTATGCGCATTTCTTACTAATTTCATCTGATAGAATTGTCGATTTGTGAGAAATGTGCTAAGTCGCACTGTAAACCGACAAATAGCTTCCAGCCAAAGCTATAAGGCATCGCCAATCTAAATGGCACGAGTCAATATCCTTTCCCACCGTGGAAAATATGAAGCATAAAATATAACACTTTTCAGAAATACTAGTAATGAGGAAAAAGCAGTGTAGAATTCCTCCATTAATCATGACAAGTTTGTTTTGAGAAACCCCTATTGCTGAAAAAACCATGTATTTAGTGATTTAAGGACAATATTTTCGAATCATTGACAACTCACGGGGTATTTGGATCGTATCTCATCGGTGAAACCATACCTATAACAATAACGACAACGAACTTATTAAAATGCTATTGATTTGCTTGCGGGGCAATTGACTTTACCTCTTATTAAGCATAGGATCCTCGTGATTGCCCCGATTCAGGAAAACGGCAGAAGGATGGGCGATGAGGCAGGAGAGGAGGATGATGAGGACCTCAATCGAATTGCTGCCCCGATCGACGAAGTCCCCGTTGAAGATGTACGGGTTGAAAATATCTGGAAGTCCATTCTGCAAAATGGAAATGCAAATCAGAAATGTTGGGTGGCCTTAAAACTGCGTTTTCCGATAATGTATGGCAATAAATGCCATTTAGAATGTTTGAAAATTTAGGAGAATTTAGACTTCATTTGACCTTTTTAGAAATTACTGACAAGATTGACTACTTAGTTATATAAAAAAATGATAGTTCGCATTTTGAAAATGTATGAATTTCAATATGTAGAGGTTCGAAAAAAACAACCTATTAAAAACAATCAAAACTTGAAATACCTTTAATGTTTTTTATTTATTAAATTTTGGTTTGCCATTTTTACTTAAAAGAGCTGTTTTTATAGGCATTTAAAAGGGCTATAACCATATAGAAATGGCAAACATCTAGGACTTTCAAAGAGGTCAAATTGTTCGTTCTCGTAATACAGCGTAACGCCAGTGCATTAGAAAATGCCCGAATGTTTGGCGGCGTTTCAAGAGGTACTGTGTCAAAATTAATGACTGCCCTTGAGAAAGAAGAATAAAAATCCTCTTCAAAGCCCAGATCTTGCCGAAATCCCAAGTTGTCCGAGAGACTGATGGACTCTAAATCGAATTGTTAGAGATGATAGCAAGACCACAGATCCCAGTTTCTCGTCGAGAGCAGCACAAATCTGGATTCCGCTACGGAAGAGCTGCAATTAGAAAACCTCTGTTCTCAAAGACGACAAATGCTTAAAGGGTTTCGGAGGCGGGTGGAGTAGAAACCTCCAGCGGAATTGGTCTGTCTCTCGAGCAGTGGAAAAATATGAGTTCTCTGACGAAAGAAGCACGCAATTCAGACTTCTGCCTTCTCCCAACAGTAAAACATGGCGGTGGTTCTATCAAGATAATCTGGGGGTGCTTTTTCTCGGAAATCCACCGCCGGGCCAATGATTTCCCTTCTTGGTAGATGAATTAATAGCCGAGACTACGTAGGGGTTTTGGGTGTCCAAGTTCATCCTATGGTTGTTCAAGAACTGCGGTTTCCAGAGGGGAACGCTGCAATCTTTCAAGGTGCACCGATAAATGCACCAACCAATGCAGCTGGAATTGCTAAAGAATGTCGGCACGAGGAACAACATTCTAATGAGGTTGAGCATCTCATCTGGCCGCCACAATCCACCCCAGACCTCAGCCTAATTATTGAGGAGCATTCATGGTCGATATGAGAGACTCAAGTAGGAAGTCGCTTCCCGCCTCCGCCATAGTCTCCAAAAGAACTGAATGGGCTAAAATTCCTTTGGAGCGAACAATTCACAATTTGTTTGAATCAATACCTCGGAGAATTGGGTCTGTAGTTGCCGCGAAAGATGAAACTACACCATATTAAAGTGTAGTTTTTCGATTTTGAAGTTGTTTCCTCTATTTTGTCAAAGCCCTGTATATTTTTTACCGTTTTCCTAACAGTGGTACTAGAAGTAAGATCCCTGTGGTGTTTTGGTAGCACAGTACTAGTCGTTTCGATGTACTTGAACTGAAAAGTCTTTCTTGCTAGGTACCACCGGTCATACTTTCCCCTGAATCAAACAGACTCGTTGACCTTTTTCAGCGCTCTCATCGTGGATAGTGGCTCTTCCTCCTCTCTAATAACGACAGAGACCGCCACTTAATGAATTATTGGGATTGTGGGAGATATTGCTTCGAAAATCTTCGCAAAAGGTGGACCTACACCGGATTAAAATATATTTTGTTGATTTTTTAGGGTGCTTGCATCATTCGGCCCAACCTTTGTATATTGAGATTATATGCCCCTGGAGCACAAAGACGAGAATAAAGGAGTATAACTTATCGTGCTCATATTGAGAACCCTAATGAAGATATGGAATTTAAACGTTAGCATTCTGGCTTTTAATAAAACTCTAGCAACCATATTTTCACATTGCGTTTTGTTTCTTGGATATTTGGTCCGAAAATCCTCTGAACTCCTCTGGTCCCCAAGTGGCTACCGTCAATCATTAATAAATGCTGGGACTTTTTAGCCTTGAGTAAGCCTTTTTATAAACAAATTGTGCTGACTTGAATACACGACTCTCCATTACGTCTCAAGGGAGGCACAAACCGTGCGCAGCTGTCCAGTCACGTCACTGCCCCGGCTCCTGACAAATGGCCGTCTGACTCGAGGCGATTTCGATCTCGAGAAGGGCTTTTTTACTCACGTGATGCCTTAGCAATCTCTTGGTGTTTGCTATTAAAGTCAAGCATGAAAGTAATGTGAATATTGACTCACTCGAGTCTGCTGTGGATGGAATGCGTAGAATAGAATATAAATGAATTTCCCAGTTAATTCTTGAGAGTTGAATTATTCTCATTAAAAAATTATAAAGATGGTTTTGCTTAATTAAAATAATCGCTTTTGCTCTCCCAGTTCCTAGCTTGATTAAAGGCAAAGGAGTAAAATGGGATATTTTTGTATAGATGAGAGTTTTAATAAATCATTTCATCAGATCATTCTTCTCTAAGTAAATGGTCAAAAAATGTATAAACCACACTTCGTCTGCAGTTCAAAACTATCAAACTTAAAGTAAAGCGATAGGGTAATGGTCTTTTTCAGGAATTTTCTATTTCCTGAGATTTAGTTACTCCATCCTCGCAATTGTTCCCGCATAATGCATCAAGACCACTTTGAATTTCACGTTGGTTACATACATATGATACCTAAATCAAGACAAGAAATCAAAATTGAAGATCATATTATACAGGAATACCTCTACAACTCCCAAATGTCTCCAACTTTTTTGGATCAGATAAGCGTAAAACTTGCATTAAATGAAGAATTGCCTTCTTCTTAAGTAATTGCAACATTGATAACCTCATTTTAAAGCTCAAAATACTGCAGTGCTTTTTATGGCATTTTCATCTAACTTTGTCTTTGTTACTCTAATCGTCGTCGGAGGTTTTAATGCACGACATCTTGTTTTCATGCTTATTATAAACTACTGAGAATAAAGCGCAACTACGATACGCGATTTAGTAATGGAATGGGCCTTTGGGCATGCTTCAGTCAGTTGGTGACGGTAACACCTTTTTCCTATAAATTACTTTGGTTTTAAGCCTAGTAGGTATCCAAGTTTGATAAATATTAACCCTTATCATGTCGATTTGCTATTTCTTCTTCAAAAACTCATTTATCCCTTTCAAACGTCACTCAGTCTTTCAGAACACACATCTTAAAACAACGCCTTTACACAGGAAAAGATCATTGGTTTTAGATTCCCGAAGCGCTCAAATGAATCGGTGGCTTATCCTTTACAGATCCCCGTCCAACTCTGCCTCTTAAGTAAAACTACAAAAGTTGATTTCCTATCCCTCGTCAAATGCACGTCTAAAATTCTGATTAAATTTTTAGAAACCATATCTTTATACACTAAAACTCCCACTTTTCATTTGAATGTGACCTTGATTGCCTTCCTACTTATTGTATTTGAATAAAATTAAACCTAATTCTCCGGAATTCTTCAAAGACGGTTCTCGAACTTGGGACGGGTATTGACTTAAACCGTGACTGATTTGAGAATCGAATTTTTTATTTATATGGCATATGAGAAGTGTTGTTTTAATTTCTCAAACTCACCATTTGAAAAATCAATGCCAAATCCGCCAATTGGCCGTGAAGGTCACCGATTATGGTGATACACTTGGAGAGGGCAGTGGAGACCCGTTGGATGTTTGGGAGGTTTTGGAGGATCGTCGTTGCTTCCTCCAACACCTCACTCACCAACTCTGGGTCCAGAATCTGGATTTTCAAAAAATCTCTTTTAAATGATTCTTATTCTTCTTAGAAAATGATCCTTAACTATAGATAAACAACACTTCGAGTGAAAGGAATACATTATTAGTCATCAAAATGAAGGATTCATTAATTTGTCCAATTTTGATACTGTCTTAATTTTAGAACGCAACTGCATACATAACACAAATAATGCTTAATTTAGAGTAAAATTTCTGCTTTGAAAGACGTTTGTTGTGATTTAATTTTAAACACTCTAAATTATTGCATTCATTGAATCGCTTTTTCGAATCTATCAACTAGATATATTGATAATTTTCTTTCAAATCCACAACTCAATAACGTAAGGAATTATGGTACTCAGCAAATATGAATTTTAATATCTGGAGAGTCATTAGTAGACAAAACTGTCCTTTGCAAACGTGGGTGACTAGAAAAATAATTCGTTTTATTTGCAAAGCATTAAATTCCCCACTTCTCAGGTCTATCTATTCCTTAGTTAACTATAATTAATTAACAAAGGTGCATTTATATTTCTACCGCAATTCTTAGTAGTTAATACACTTTTTTCCTTACCCTAATGCAGTGTGGTTACTCTATTTTAGCAAATAAGTTCGTCCAAATCCAGCATAGTACTTGAGTCTAGAAATCATTAGCATACCTTTCCTTGCTTTTGAAAATCAATGAGGCTCTGAATGTGGTCGTTGTTGAATCGTGAGTGTTCGTGGGAATCCCCTCCTCGGCTACCACTGTGCTTCCGTCGGAAGTCGCTCCGACTAGCAAAACTCATCTTCTGCAGACGACGCTCCAAATGGCAGGAGAAACCGCCTTTAGATTGTGATCTGGACTTTTTCAGCGTCTGTAGTGGTTGGGATTGAGCAGCTAAAATAAGACACTAAATCTGATTGGCCATCTCTCGTTTGAATCGATCGGATATACTGCTCTCTTGGGACCCTTCCCTAAAACCTTATAGTGGCTTGTGGAGGCTGATGGGGTCTGTTGAGTGGTTGGTACACAACCGGGATTAGACGCTTTCACCGCCGGGTCTCCTACTCCCTTTCCCATTGGTGACTGCATTCAAATAAGCGTCTCTTATCCACTAGAATATGTTCTCTGTGTAAGAATGATTCTAAACGTCCCACATTTGGACGTGCTGGACTACCATAGAGGCTACAGTTTTAACCAACGGTGCAAGTGTTTGAAGCCATAATACTAGCGACCTCTCTTGTGGCTACAGCGCTTCAAACCTCATGGCCTCAGTGGTTGCCAACTCGGAAGCTTTGTGGCACGGCTAGATATTAAATGTCTACGACCGTGCATGACACGACAGTTCTTCGCAGAACTAAGAAGGATTATTGACTCAGCTGTGGGGCAACTTAATTCGAAAGTCTTCAAGTGGGAGGAGCTCGTAGGAGTTAACTGTTTCAAGCTAGTCTACAATTCGGCAAATAAATTAAAAAGCTTACACTTTATCGATCGTTTTTTGCCACACCGAATTCCACATCTTTTGATATCATTACTTGATTCTCTATCATTAAAGATATGCTACATTATTTAGCACTTTATAGCTGAATTTTGGTAAATCATGTTCTAGTTTCGCATTATTTAAATAGAAATTGTACTTCCTCTTACCTCCTTTTTAATTGGTTAAAAAAATAAATTCAGTTGGTGAAACTCACGGCTGTAATTGGATAAAATCCATGTGAAGAAGTCCTTGAGCTGGGGAAAATATAAAAAAATACACGAAATTGGTTTTCCTGATTAGTTTCAAATCTGACTCCCAAGTAAATCTGTTATTATGAGTTTCTCCTTGTACAGAGAAATATAAACTAGAAATTATTTTAAGTCGTACATTCATCAGTTATCAAATATCAAGCAAAGGGCCATTTCATTCAAACGAGATTCAGTCACGTGGCAACGTTGTTTTTGTTCAATTATTTGCCATTTCACCGGCCAATCGTTTAGATTGTGGGTGAACCCTTTCTAATCGGTGGTGACGCCCGGTGAAACCTACTCATGGTTCGACAAAGGAAGGAAGGTGGAGGTTAGTCTCCCTAAGTGGATTTATCATTCGTATTCATGCACTTTAAGAAGTAGTACTTAGGTGGTTATGGAACAAAGGTTTCTAGAGTTCTAGAGCTCTAGCAGTACTTATACTAAGGCTAAAGGGGAATTTACGCTTACATGTCTTTGGTCGTCAGCTCCGGTGTATTCGAAGAACTCATAGATCTTCCAGGCGCATCGTCGGCGCATCTCCAACTCGGCCTGGTGTCGTCGATACCATGTCTGAATCAGAAGAGCCGCCTTCAAAGCTGCAAAACAGCCAAGTCAGTGGATAAAGTGCAAATTGGAACTTGAAGATGAAAGATAAGGGTGGATTTCATGAAAAGAGAGAAGAAAAAACATCCGGATTTTTTTTGTCAATTAACACGCCGATTTCAGGAGGAATAGAGTATTCATGGAAAGATTGAAGATGGATTTGCGTAACTGATTGTAAGTGGCTATCGATCAGCTCACTTAATTTTGTCGAGTTGTATAAATATCGTTAGAGAGATAAGCAGTTCTATTTTATAAGGATTCAAACCCCTAAACCGGACACGCCTCTGTAAATAAGAATCAAACGCTTCTTCTTATAACCCACACAAATGATTGAAGTGGATCGCTTGTTAGCTTTAAACAATATTTGTAATCATTATTGAGAATAGAATCCCCTGCTATTGCAATTTTGCTTGGTAATTACAATAAACAATGTCCTAAACTGTGCAAAACTTATTTTGCCAATATAGTTAATTCTATAAACTGTCTTAGAAGCTCCCAAAATATATGGGGATATGCAATCATGATATGAACAGAGATGCTTCTTAGCAGAGGAAATTAAGGCGAATTTAGCTATAAAACAATAACAAAAATGTGTATTATAGTAATATCCAATTTGAATCAAATATTTAATGAATTCCTAAATGACCAAGTGTAGTTCATTTGATTAATTTTCCACTTCTAGAATTACGTTACATTTATGGACCCAAGTGGAACTTCAGATAAGTTACTGGTGTCACTTTGAACTGATTTCACATTAACAACCGAAATTTCGATAATATTTTTACTAAACTTGAAGTTTTGGTTGGCCTGTGGATAACACCAAAATTATACCGTAGATGCTAAAATTTCAAATTCTAATTTTTAATTTCTTAATGCACCCCACGTCTGTTAAGGGAAATAGTCAATGCAGATAGATGAATGGTGTGCAAAACCCCAATTCACGGCGTTAAGAATAGGACTATGATGCTTTCGAATTATAAATAAGTAGTATATTACCAACTCTATTGAACGTACATATGCATTGTTCGTGGTCTTTCTTTATGCGTCCGTATAGTCCACTGGCCGGTTCCTTCACAAAGAAAAGATAAATAAAATTTATTGAACAATATGCATTTTAGGTACTCATATTAAGTCCATGCGGAGATGTGACGAATAATTTCCGATCTTGAATTAACTCAATTATTTTTTGAAAAAATTCAGTTGTATCAAAATTGAAACAATGAAACAAACTAGAAATCAAAAGGGGTTGCTAATGCATTCTAAATAATATTTTTACTGGATTATTTGACTCGACACTGAGTTGTAAGGTTTCTTTATGCAGGCAAATAATTAGTTTATCCCTGGGTCTTTTTATGGGCGACATAATAAAGAGTGAAATAAGGGTCCTTACATGCTTGGAATGTCATAATTCAATAGTAAAAACCTAATCACGCACCTCTATTTTGGCCATGATTTACTATTGAGAGCAGGAAAAAACTGCACAATTTTCTAAATGCTCACCTCGGTCCAATCAGGTGTGGCCGTAAGAAACTCAAATTTTGATTGGCTCCTAGCCTCAGAAAACTTGAGGACGCCCCAGGCATACAATTTATCCAGGTCGACGTTTTTTACCTGGCCGTTCAAATTCAATGAGCATCTTTTAAGTTGCATGATATTCTGCGATTTTCTTCTGGTGGGAATGATAGCGAACAAGTCCTCCTCTAAAGTGATCCTGTGCACTGAAACTCCTTACGAACCTGATCTATGATATAAATTACAAAACCGTATTTGTACAAAGGTGGATCAAAATTTCGATTAGTAAAGTCCTGTTCTCACGTTCGAAAATGTGGATTCCATTTTTGAGGGGTACTGAGGCTTGCATAAAACTGCGTTCAGGTAACGAAAAGCAAGATTAACACTTAGTGAGGTGTTCTGCAAATTGAAACTTTGCAATTTTGATCCAATTAAAAAATTTAGCGAAATTTTAGATTCGCTCTCATGTGCCAGAAATGAGCTCTACATTTGCCAAATTTTGAAGCTCTCTGGAATCAAGAAGGATGAGAGCATATGATTGCATAGTATACAAAACGTCCACAGCTAAAATTTTATTTCACCTCATGCATGTTAGCGATATTCTTAGCACCATCGTAAATTTAAATTTTTGTTGAATTCAGGATGGTTAAAACTTCCACAACTCCTTCCTTAAGCATCAGAGGCCCGGAAAACTACAAATATGTGGCAATTTTCTTCTCAACAAATTTTTCGTCTTCTGATTTCTCCTAGGGTACACCCACTCCATTTTTTGCTTTATGAGATATTTTCTCATTTGAAATAAAATTTCATTTCTATTTCGCTGGCTTTAGAATAACTCCTTTTGGTAAGAAAAGAACTTCAAGGCCACACGGCTCATTTGTGTTTCTCAAATCGAAAATCAGTTCATTCTTACAGTATTCGAATGCAGAAAGCCGTTTTTTTTCAATCAGCAATTTGCTGATATAAGGAATTGCTATCACTTTAGATTGGTGATGCCAAAATAAAGAAAGATAGACAAATCCTATAAACTAATGTGTTCCTTCTCTTTGTAACAGCTCTGTACAGAAGCAGGTTACCCAACTCATCAGCCTAGTTGTGTTTGGTTTTTGGTTATTTGGTTCGAAAACACAGTCGGGTGCCTATGCTACTATCGGTAATGATCGTCAGTTACTGCTAGGTTCATTATGGTTACTTCGGCCATGCTCCCTCTTTTAGTCCACCCCTCCATGGTTACCTGGCGCACCGGGACAACTCAGGAGACTCACTTACCCCGCACTTGTCTAGTCAAATCCCAACCCGGACACCTTGGGGAATGGCTGTTTTACCCCGTAATAAATGTCTCTTCTTTGCAGACCGGCCTTTGCTCAAGAAACCGCTTGGTGGAAACGCCATGACAAGTTCCAATTCCATCGAATGATGGAAAACGCCCTTATTTGGGTAACTCAAGAATTCTTCATGTCTCGTGACTACATATGAGAGCCTAACCCATAATTACCTGTGTCTACATGAAGTGAATAAGTACAGGGTGAGCTGGAGAATTCTGGCAGCCTGATCAGGAAAGGTTTGATTTTGATCATTGGAAGAACTCGCAAATGTCCCTTCAGTAACCTCTTCCTACTGCATTGCCAAAGCTGTTTCTTCCAAATGATTTGTGTTGGGATCGTGCATTGCCCTGATGAAACATCACCCATCTCCGATTCACTAGAGTGGGTCCCTTTTCTCCTCCTCAGAGCTTTTTTTTCAAACTCTGTAATTGCTGACAGTAGATTTGAGCATTAATTTTTGTTTTGTTGGGTGGTAACAACTGAAAATGCATCATTCCTTCTTGACGATTCCACCATTTCGAAGAAAAAGAAGCCTTTTTACCACGAATTTTCCTTCTCGGCTGTGGCTGGCATCTTTTCCATTTACAAGACCCTCACTGTCTAGAGCGCTAGAAATTTCGATAAAATATGGTACATTTTTCGTCGCCAGTCACAAGTCATCCACCAAAAAAGGTGAATTAAGATGTCAACTAGAGATTTGCGTTGACTGCTTTCAGACGATTAATGCATATGTACCCCTTCTCTGAGTTCAGAAACTTTTCCAAGTTTTTTCGAGATGACAGTGGTGAAAAGTTGCATGGTTTGAACTAAGCTTGAGTGCCTATTCCAACTCAACTGATAAGGCAGGATAATCTTTGTCAAGGGCTGTTGTCTCAAGAAGCTTGTCGTTAAGCACAACTGATTAACATCTATCTTCGAGAATGCAATCTCCACTTTTGAATTTCGCAAACCATCTTGCGTGCACGAACTGAGAGTGGATGTTTCTAGCCTCCTCGAATGCTGATTTTCCTTGTGTCAACTCATCAAACAGTGTGTGGTGTACTCGAACACTCTTAGAACTAATGATGAGGAGAAAGCAAGAAGGAATATTCTGAGCACCATATTTTCCCATTTACGTGTGTATGAAAGTGACTTTCTAAATCAATATAAACTTATTTGCTTGACCTTCAAGCTTTTTCCAATCCTCCCATTTGTTTATATATTCTCCAAATCACAAGATGACTCTTTGAACACGGGATAGACTTAAGAGAGCACATTGTTATTTGGCCAGACAGTGAAAGCTTGCCTCGGAGTGAGTGGGCGGGCTCCTCATTGTGCGTCCCCATTGATTGTCGAGGCGTGACGACCGACTCTAATCAGGACAATGATTGGATGGGAACCTTCTTGAAACTGCATATATGTTTAGTGGTTGGGCAACGGTGAGTTGATATCACCGAGTGTGGACGCTTTAGCTTGTCCTAAAGTCCCAACAACCTTATTCTGTCTGTTCCCCTTGCTGCCTTAGCTGGCGCAAGTTTGTAGTATCGAGCCTTCCCCTTATGGGTTCATATATTCATGCGTAGATCGATAAGACGTCTGCTAGGTAACTTAAAAACTCATCAATTTGAGGGGTTGCATAAAACCCTCCACTACCTTTGGTCACTGGCAAATAAGGGCAGGAGCGATGGAAGCGCACTGATTTGAGGGATGGTAAGTGATGGAAATTATTGAGGCGGGGGTGGAGAGCGGGATAGGGGATGGGTGGGGAGAGGAAGGGGGAAATAGGCGACGCCCTGTTAATTTCGTCCCACTGGGACTCGCCCCTAGCAGTGCAGTGACGCCGAAATGGACGCATGTACACACGAGCGGGAGCGTGATAGCCGGTGGTGGTGGTGGTGGGAGAGCTTGAGAGACGGACGCCGGTAGGACCATAAGAAGGCTCTTAACGCTCGCACTGCAAAGTCACTCACCTCCCCAGAGTGAAATATCCAGCTGGAATTCCAAATTCATGCGTTTTCCCATGTTGGGCTTCCATTGAAGTATAATCTCTCATCCGCTACACGTTAGCTGGAGCCTATAGAAAGCCAAGAATAGTATACAGGCTTTAAGATGGCGAATGTATAAACAAGGCCGTCAGAGTGTAGAGTGTGGGTTAGGAGTGTGATGATATATCAGGCCATCCCATGAGTTCTCTTCACGTTTTGAGCAACTAAAGAAAACGACTAAATGTTACAACTAATTAAAGACTCGATCAACAATCCAGTTTTCCTATTTATCTATGGCTCTCTTCCATCTAGTAATAAGCTCATTTATTCTATTATTTTCAAACACTTTGGTCTTGTTTATATTAGGAACTCATAAGTGTTTGTGTCAATCACTTCCCTCAGCTTTGCAAACGTGGTTTCTTCCTAATGATTTGCAAGCTACGGAACAACTGATAGTTTGAAGTAGAATAAGGTGGAAGAGGAATTGTCTCCCAACCAAGTTATTCTTCGATGTTCTTTTGTGAAGTTTTTTTCCCAAAACTTGGCTCAAACGTCAAGCATTTATTAATCGTTGAAGTAGGTGGCAGCAAATCGAAGTTGATTATTACTTGGCGAGCTCAGCACAGTTTAGGAAGAAACCTTTTCCCATGTAACGGTCATTCACCTTCGCAAAGCCACTCTCAACGATGCTACGAAATCCAATAAAATAGCCAGTTTTCGTCTCCACCTAAAAGGTGAGAAAGTTGACGGGAATGGAGGAGAGAAGAGCAGATGTCGTCAACTCGAGATTTGACCGATTCACCGCCTCAAGAAGCTTATCTTCAAATTCAACTAGACTTTTTAAATTTAAAATTTAAAACCAAAACAAAACTAATGGGATGGCCTGTTATAATAAGCTACAAAACTACAGTACTGGCTCGTTAGCTGAATTTGAACAATTTTAGTGAATCGCTATATATATTAGCATAATAATTTGTTTGTAAAATTGGATTAAAAACAGATCATTTACTTTTTTTGCCATTTCAAACGATACTCAGAGCGATATAAAAATAAACTTCTGGCTGAACAGTGGCAAAACCAAAAATTAGTTCAGTAACATTTCTTAAGCGAAAAAGAACTGCCTTTTAGGATCCTACATAACCAGTCGAGGGAATTAAGTATGCTCTACTCTTCCGAGGCATTGAAGTATTACTTACCAACCCCTTAAGAGTTCTACTTAGCGTAATCAAGTAGGCTGTTGGCAGTGGAATCGCCTAACATGATTCATTCCTAAAAAGCCTAATTAGGTATTTAGTGAAATAATAGTCAAGTAAAAGTTTGACATATGAGGAAGTCCTTCCCAAAGACGATTTAGCTTGTTACTTCTCAAAAAGTGTAGATGGCATTATCGGTGGCCATCAGAAAAGTAAGCTGTATTGTGAAGATGGTGTTTTAACTCAAGTACTTCTGGCAATCCAAATAAAATAACTCTTTTTCAAAGAAGGCAATCCCAAAAACCCATAATAAATTGCATAAAAATCGATAACTTCAATGAAGAAACGCTGGTGCAACTCTGACTGCTTAAAACAAAAGATGAACAGCCTTCCAATTTTCAAGAAGCTATTATTATAACCTCTATAGTGTGATTGCATTTCCCTCAGATGGTTTTGAATTTTCTAGCACTATGAGTGATAGATTTTGGTGATTTGAAGAAGTCTCAACCAGGTTCCAAATCAAACTCATTAAGTGGAACTTTTAAGGGTTATAGGCGCGTATTTCTTAGACAAAAAACTTTGAATTCGTGCAAAATCGCTATCGATTCAACAAAACCCCAGTGAATATATGTGGGTTTCTTTACATTTTTCAACAATTAATCAAAATCTTCGGAGCAAGGCCGATCTACAATTATTCCAACAATCCAAACACCTCCGTCCATTTCCTGGTTAAAAACTCTCCCCTTTTCTACCTCCACCTTTATAAAGACCTTCCAATATGAGTTTGCGTACTTACTAGCCGTTTCATAGAGATTCATTTAAGTTTCTTCCTGTTCCTTGCGGAAGCCACTGGGTATTACTGCAATAATGGCAGTGTACCAAGCCTTGTATTCAAGGAATAACAATGCGGATAGGTACTAGAGCCTTGTGTGGGAGCGTATTGGAAAAGTCTACTTCATGAATTATAAATCTTAATTCTAGGAACTGAGAGCCTACATCATTAATTCAAGGATAATTTGGTATGACCAGCTTTCTGTTCCTTTATTGTTATTCTAAAAGCTCTCTTAATTTTGCTAAAATAAGGTCTGGTTGAAATGCCTCTATAATTAAAAAATCAACAGTTATTAGCTCAGGCGTATTTATAGCGAATTCAATTGGCTGTGAAACAATGAGTTGGGCATCTTGAAGAATTACAATCCTAGGGAGTCTACTTTTAAACAGGGTAAAAATGGTGATGTAAAGTGTGAGTTCTCCCAATTAAGTCGAAAAAATCTATTTTTAGTGAATCTATAATGCATTTTCAGATTTCTGCCGTCCCAAAGGTAATCAAGGAAAACTTCTCTTCCTAGAAGAGGAATGAAACATCATTTCTGCTCTCTGACGTAACATTATTCATTCCAGCACTTCAGTTACTTGGAATACATGAAAAATGACGATTGAAACCGATTTCAAAATAGAAAAATCTATTATTAAAAGCCCATTGCTGGTAATAATTACTCCATGAAACTAGATTTCTTGTTGATATTGACTGTCTTGAGTTCATTAGTTTAGGTGATACAATACACTCAATTTGAAAATGTTCAAAAATCCCTAGCTTATTGGTCCTAATGTATTATAAAGCATAGCATACCTGTTAAATGGAAACAACTCCTTGAAGGTGTCCTTTTCCTAACAATGAAAGAGCTGATATCAGGTTTTTATTGTGTTTAAATACATCTGAAAATCTGAGGCACCTGATAAAACAAGTAGCTAGAAAGATCATGTTTTTCCCCAGATTTCATTCAGTACAAGAGACCATGAGTACGATGTAGTGCAAACATACTACTTACGATTGGCAAGTAGGTGATTTCATCGAATTAATTATCACCAAGCTATCATTTCGATGTCACTCAATAACTAGCTTTTTACTAGGGGCTAACTTACTTGTTTATTTAAGGACTTTTCGTAGAAGATGCCAACATTTGATGGCAAATAAGAATGGAAAATATTTAAATTAAAGGAAAATTTGTGATTTCGAAGTGTGATTCTGCCCTCGTCAAGCATTAGGTTGCCTAAGATAAAGTAATCTTATCTAATTAACCGGATCAAATTCCTAGATGTATTTCAAGCACCCTCTTATCCCTAAAACTTTGAAGACTTTCTTTGATCCCTTGGTATTCCCCTATCTCTCACTATTTTAGCTGCAATAAATGCCCAAGTTTCTATTTTTCTCTATTCAAAAGGAAATCAGATCGATTGTACTGAGATAAAACAACTCAACAAGTAAGTTTTCAGAACGTTCTAAGCATATCAATATCCATACCTGAGTCTCACGCAACAATAACGTATGAATGCTGAATGCTCTGCCTGGTCAAAGGCACAAATACCCCTTCCAGCAGTCTATTACTAGGTGTGATCGAATAAATATTTGTTTCCTGGCTTCTCTGGTCCTCTCGTGGTCTCTGAATGATAGTTAACAATGATAAGAACCAGCCAATCGATTATCTAATCCTCCAGAGCAGTCTGATTGGATTTTTTGCATTTTAAATCAGCAACTGCTCCGATATACCTCTTTGCCCTTACTCAAGGGACTTACCCGAGCTCCTAGCTATTAACTGTCTCCCTCCATCATAAATTTTGCCCGCTCCATTCTAGCCTTTGCTCACACCGGTAGTTGCTAAAGATATTGCCGACCTCCTACGTAGATCTGCCACCATTTTCCCATCGATTTATCCTCTAAATAAGGTTTTATTTATATGTGTAATAGCTCTTTCCATCCCTCAAATTAGATGTTGAACTCGCATAGTGTTAGAGTGCAATGACCACGTGACATGAGAATGATATTTTTTCAGTTTATCCCACGCAATTTCAGCTCTGCACGCTAAACAGGTAGCGGAACGCAGATCATGGGTGTTAACATAAACACGCCTTCGAAGAGGGATGGTTTCCAACAAATCACCAAAGTTGACTCATCGAATGAGTGTTAACCGCTACATTGCTTTTAGCAGTTTATCACTGTCAATGCTAGCCTTCTTTTTAGGTCTGCAATATGCAGGTCTCATCAGAAAAAATGAGCTAGAGGTAGCAACAGAACCTAGGAGATTAAAAAGAAATTAAACAAACAAGGCATTAACAGTCATTAGCAGCGTACATTACAGCCTTGATCCGGCCCCGAGATGGTGCTGGATCAAGCTGATTTTCACTTTTCCTGGAGGTTAGCGTCCCAAAAACTGTGTCAGTTCTCTTGTCGACGATTAAATGCGATTTGCGGTTCTGGCAGCATTGCCGCTGGTGCCTTACTCAACAGACCAGGATGAGAAGCTTAGAAGGAAAACTTTGGAACTGGTTGACAATCAGGTTCGGCCATTGCCTGGGGATCGAACGGTGATGTAGTTATGTATTTGGACTATTATTGGCTACTCTCGTTGTCTAGGGTCTAACCACAGTGCCTAGCCTAAATTCTGCCTGAGTCCCTCCTCCTCGGGCACACTTTTCTACCACCGTATTGCTTAATGCTAGCCCCCACGGCCTCGCAGTCCCCAGTGCAATTCATTCCCCAGTTTATGCTGCCGGATTTTTGTTGTCATAGTGTCCAGAGGGGAGCATTGAGCAGCGACCATAAACTCCTGTTTTGATCAAGGCCGACGCCAATCATAATAGGGCTAATTAATCTTCTCTCCCATGATGTATGATGTGGATTCCAGTCGTCATCCATTCTCTTGGTTGAAGGAGGCATTATTTTGCATTTACACAATTTTGCATCTAAAAACAATCAAATATTCTTCAGGGCAGTTTATGAAAAGGTCCTCTAATATCAAAAATTTTAGCATAAGGGCATTTTACTTTACTACTAGAATTATGGAAGTTGAGCCAAATCATAGAAGCAAAGTATGGGAATTCAGGGGATCAGATTCATTAAGAGAATTGCGAAAATTTTCTTTTTGCATAATAAAGGGAGAAAAGTGAAAGCAAAGACTTTTTCCTACATTTTGATGATAACAGCCGGGACACATTTATTTAGTCAATGATGCAACACTTTTCAATGAAATTTAAAGCTCGCGATAGCTTAGAACACTATTGTTGCTGGTATCAGAAAAACCGAATCTTTATTTTCCCGTCTGTGCTAATGAGAGTGCTCAGTATGTTGAATAGCAAGCAGTGTCATGTGTAGGTTGCCATTCTTTATCTAAAGTGCATCCACTAATCATCGTTAGATGGTACATTACCATGAATTGATCCCCTTTTTTAACCTCCTTCTATTGTTCCTCTAACCGCACTCTTTGATCCGTTAAAGTTCACAACACTCAAATGGCTAAAATGAGCGCTAGAGGTAGGACGATCTCTAGAACAAACCTCATCCTACAACTTCAACTCCTTTATCTTGAAAGGTGTCATATGGAACACATTACAGCTCCACACTTAGCTATTGCATCTGGATATTCTCCGGTCCTTCCTGAAAGAATATAGACCCAATTGGTTCCTTCGTTTAAATCTGAGCCTATCTCACTTTATGTTATGTCCAACACCAATGACAAGTCCTGTCGACCGCAGCAGAATCTTTCAGTCTTCCTAAGAGACGTTGATAATCAAAGCAATAAATAGGACTCATTAATAAAATAGCACCTCTGAAGAAACACCTATGACGCGAAAAGTTGGGACTGAATGAATCGAAGAAAGTTATCTACAAAAATTGTAATCAAAGACACTATTATATGCGTGTAGAATAAATGGCAGATGTTAGTCACAGCGAGAGTATGATGCAAGAACCCTGTTGAATGGTACCACTAAGGGTGATGTAGATTATATATAGAGTGGAGGATCAGGAAATCTCCCAATTTCACTCATCATAGTAGGCCTACCGCCTAGAATTGAGTCTCAATTTTTTCGATGTCAGAAAGAAGTCAGCTGGATACTTATCATGTTACCAGGCTGTCAGAATCCAGCATTACTAATGGACTTGCAGAGGCTACATGGATCCTTTACCAAAAATAAGATGAAGAGGCAGAAAACCAGAGAGAGAAAACGTCCCTCCCAGTGTGAACCAGCGAGTGTGCGTATGCAAGTGCTTACAGGGGCTAAGGTTTAGTTGACCTGATCATCGATATAGAAACTTGGCAAATATAAATAGGTTCAAATAATCAAACTTGTGAACTCTACGCTCTGTCTGAATCCTTCTGAAACAAAGATGTCAATCAGCACGCTGTTAGATAACGCTCGCTGCATATAACTCAACTCGACAACTTCCAGAATGTTCCCAACCAATCGGGTTCCCGATTAGAGTTCGCTGCTATCTACGGCCACACACTGGGGACACAACCTCTTTACGATAGACTCTGGGGTCAACACTGAAGAACACGCTTACCCACTCACTACCCATCCTGTTACTGGATCTTGTCGAATAAATCTGCGCCCTCACTTCTTGGTAATATTGAGACCGACAACCGACGGATTTAATCGATTCCCCAACAAAGATATAAGTAAAGGGACGAAAGCCCCTGTCCACTTTCTCGCGGAATGGCCATATTTCACCTTTATAAACTAATGACAATACTGTTTAGTCTTTAGAATCGGTGGAGGTTGTGGCGGCTAATACACTGCCAGGTAGAGTTCAGACCATGCACTTTGGTCGCCACAAGCACCTGCAAACTTTATGAATCACAGCCCGTAACCCGAACAACACACAAACACCGCGACAATCAACCGAGGATGAGTTGAAACCCCACAGTCATGGCAACACACACAAACACACACATCCACCCACACGCTAAACCACCACTTCAAGTAGCAGCGGGCTTGCAGATGGTGGCGGCCAATCAGGTTCGGCCCAGGATGCAGACAGTTCAGCGCGTCTCAGGCCTGTGGGGACAGAGAAAATCGATGAAAGAGGAGACCTTACGCCAATTCCCTGCTGGCTGGTGAGGGCAGAACGCACCCACGATGCTATGCTAGTCAATAAAGTGAGATAGATTTTTGAGAAAGCACCGGAATTCTGATTCACTCTGGGAGTGAGTCATACATGGAAAGGTGGATAGATCCTATTCACGGTGAAGTGGATCCGCAAAAACTGGTTGATTATGTGTAATCTACCGCAGACGGTGACAAGCCGCATTATCAGAGATAATTCTGGTTCCTTGAGTATCATCTTTTCGTCGAAGGTTCTAGTAAAATTCATAATGATAAGATCTGTTAAGAAATTACTCGCTTCACCACATGGCATTTTTGCTGTTAGCTTTCACCAAATCCTGGTGGCAGAAGGAAACTATTTATCAAAGAGGTAGCACTTGCAGCAGTACGTTCTAAATATCAGTTACCTACCGAGCGGCTTAGGTTTCGTAAAGCTTGTGAACTCTTTCGTGTGAATAACACTTCGAACCAAAAAATACGACCACAAGCACTTATAGTATTAAATTTGGTACCACTTGAAGCAAGCTGAACCTACCTGCATTACTAGCAAAATTCTCTGCCTGTCCGTATACCGAATGCAGGGGACTAAACGCGATTGGCTGGCCTAGTGGTGTCGCACAAGAACCACGCGCTTACCGATCGATTACCTATAGCACCGAATATGCAAAATTCGCTTAAACTGTGGTGCAGCTATGCACTATTCAGTCAAATATTTAATGCAAGTATTTAATGTGTATGTTGGAGCAGCGGCTAAATTATCTGTATCGATTATTTACTTGCAAATTACAACAAAACAATTACCAAGCGCGATAGAGCGCTTATTTCCTTTTTTTCAAGCACTGTGGGACAAAGCAGCATTTTTAAATTGGGGAGGTTTTTCAACCAGAATGATCGATGTATTAGGGGATGACGCTTTTAATTTAATTGCCAGCGGGTACTACGGTATTTAAGGTCAATTCTTACACTCCTTAAATTGCGATTGTTGCAAATGGAACATGGAAATATGTTGACTTTATAAGAGTCAAATGTGGTGCCCAAAACTTAAAACCAAAATCAATGGAAGCTTCTCGAATCGAATTAGTGAGTCGTTTAGCAACTAGCATGGTATGGATCTACCTAATTTGACCTCGCCAATTTGTAATTGTGTTGAAACTTTTAAGGTCACTCTTAAGTGATAAAATCTATCTCCAAGCTCACCGAAGTCCAGGCCATGGTATCTAGCATTTATTTATAGATACCTATCCTGTTTTCAAGTATTTGTTCCTGCAGCAATATTGAAGTTACCAGGGATACTTCGGGCTTGGTCCACTTTTTGGAAAGCAGGATCAACGAGTTCGGGACTACGTAGAAATAAGATAATTTAAAAAGCGAGTTTTGCTCAGTAATGTTAAGCAAAGATCACGTCGACGAAGATTCGGTTGATCAGTTTCTAATGATTTTAGCATCCGTTAGGCTAGACGTTTGCCCATTCCCAAATTACTATCGTAACAAACTGAAATTGCATCCGACCCACAGAAAAATTCTCGGGATGTGGTTATCTGATCGACAGCTACCGACTAATATTTTTATTACATTTTGAATAGCCTGGATGATGTTTTGCCAATTTTTGAGGTTTCGGATCTTCCCGAGCGAGGGTCACCTCCTCCTACTTTGAATAGCCTAATCGATTTGTAAACTGTAAACCAGAGCACTAGTTCCATAAACATTTCCCATAGCCTCAATGATTTGTGCTTCTCTCCATTGGAATCTTGCAAAACTTTCCTAAAGATAACTGTTTTCCATGGTCGAAAAGGTAGTTTCCATGCTTGTAATGCCTCGGAACAATACAGAGGCCTGCTTGAAACTGATTGCAGGTAAATAAGTCAAGGTAAACACGATATGCAGGGACCAACTCTTTTAAACAAATTTTAGCACTTGTTGGTGACATGTTATAGTTAAGGATTTTGTGCTTAATTAAAGAGAATTATGAGTTTGTAGTGTTTACACGTTGCGCTGATGTAAAGACAAGGACACGAACGAACCAATCACAGATCGCTTAGTCACAATTTGTGCCCAGTCACGATAATTAGTGTACACACCTTCGTACAACGGCGTGCAAGCAAGACATCCTTCGTAACGTGTTAGCCATTTATTCTAATACAAGTTAATACGTTCATCCTCGGTCCTCTCTTACTTGGGAAGTATTTAGAAGTCTTTAAAGTGATAATCACTTTAAGTTTCAAGCTCTGTTTAACCTGCTGTGGATTCTCTATCCGTTTTACCCCCGCTGACTGGAAATGCAATCATTTAAAACTATTACTTTCTAAATAAAAAGCAACAAATATGGCTTTGAGTGAATTAGGTAGACGAGCCAATGTAAATCCCCTGAAATAAATCATATAGAGGTACTAAAACCTTTAATTCACTTTTTACTGCATATTTACTTTATATTAAGAATAAATTTGCAGAAAACTGTTTTGTTAATTTTTCCCAATGTGCAGAAGACATTCATACAAACTGCGCTTCCTTTACCATAATGAAATCTTAATTCGTAGACAACGCGCATAGATGATTGAAACTCGTTACCTGATTCACCATGGAATAGCATTATCATGACTAGCTTTAGCCTTGCTCAAGATAAGTAGGCTATGCTCGATACCTCAATCTAACCTCTGAATAATGTGAAAACAATTATGTGACACGAGCTAGAGATGTGCAATGGAGTCTACGAAGCTAAAAAGCCAAAGTCTGAGGTTTGTGAGTTGGTAGAATCTAGATGCCTACATGGAATTCAAACTGATGAGTTTAGTCGATTGTAAAATAAATGTCCAGTTAATCAACTACACAATAAGGCAGTTTTTGACGACACCCGTCCCTAAGAAAGTTCACTGTCAACTAATCAACTTAATCACGGGAGAGTAGAGTGGAACTCATCAGAAGCTGCGAAAATTATGGGTGATATTCTCTGTTGATAGCACAATTCCTTTGTCTATGTAATGTCCTTACGTTTGCTAAATTTTTTAGCTACCAACCATTTTCTTCTTTTTACTGATGAAATTGTCCGATTCATCGCAAGCACCCATCTTAACCTCTGACGGGACCTTTTTAAATTTTCGAACCTCTTACAAAGTGATTCTCTGCTCATCAGACTTTCCTACTGCTGCTGTTCCTTGTATATAATTCGTGTTTAGGTTGCTATATTAACCAAAACAGGAACCTGAATTTCTCTAAATAGAGCTGGGAATTTGGCAACTAATGAGCTACACCACAGATTCTATTTCGACTAATGTACACGGCTGCTCGTCATTTCAATGCTTCAAGACCCTAAGCATCCATTCCATGCATTTGGATTTGCTTTAGGAGGGGATTCTGCAAGGCTCATGAAGAGCGGCCTTTGATGCAGCGTCGTGTGACTGTAATTAGTCTTGTATTGGTGCGGTGCGTCGGTGGCAATTAGTCTTGTCGATTTAGTGATAGGGTCCGCCTAGGTTTGAATTAAATGACGCGGGATTCATCAGGTGATAATTACGAGATCAAAGAAATGTCCTGAGAACTGCCTGAATCCATGGACGCTGCTCCAGGTCTCCAAGGGTAGCAGCTCTGATCACAGAGACCATCCAGGAAATCAATTAAAAGACCAGAAATCAATAGCTAATCACCTACCAATTACTCGCTGACACGTGATGTCAGGTAAGTGTTTTCTACGAGAACTTATAGGGTGTTCGGAATAAATATTACAAAATAAAATTGAGATTTTTTCTAGATTTTTTAAAGGTGTTTATTCCCATAAGGCTTCCTCTGAAAGTGGAAACTCTTATTCGATGACAACGAGGATAATGGATGACTGAACTCCGCAACCTGATTCATAATGAAAGCGAATATCATGTTGCATGATAAGTTTCATAGGCCATCAACAAGAAAGAGATTTTAACACTCAAAACCGTCGAAATAATCAATGAATCGTAAGACTTCATTGGAGATTATGTGGCTGTGGTTTCTGGAAGAAATCAGCTTTACAGAAAATCTGATTTCGCTCGCACAGGAGCAGATATCCTCATCGAAAATCTGCAGAATGTGTTTCAGGCCCCTGGCGACATCCCAGTTCTGACTTTGTTACCGATTCGTCGAAGATATAATTCAATGAAGACATTCGCTACAGCTCAAAAATCGTCACCGAGGCCAACTTTTCTGTCACGCCTCTCAGGAGTAAGTCGAAAAAGGGTTCCCCATTCCCTCATGTTTGGGAACACTAAATGCCGAACTGGTACTACAAAACGATCCATTTAGTTGATGGCAGACTGAAAGGTGTTCTGAGCACACTCTTTCCCAGGGAAAGTGTCAAATCATCTTTTTCCAGGTCGCACACGATTGAGACTGTAATAGAAGCTAATCGTTGCCGTCATTTTGAGTAAAACTGACGAAAAGAGTTTGATTTCCTTGAGTACTGATTTCCCTCCTTTAAATCAATTAACTTTGTAGTTACGATATAATTTTTCGTTCCCATGATGAGAGTGAGACATTTCCTAAACAGGGACCAGAATCTTAGTAAACTCCTCTTACTTAAACCTCCAGAACAGGAGATAATTATGTTGACCTTCGCCTGAACGTGACTACATTCATGAAAACCAGAATATCTTATAAGTGGGTAGAGCTTCAGTGGTTAGAATTTGCGTTAGTCATGACTGGCTTTGCACTGATACATTAGCATATTTCCGTGTGTCATCCACGGCTTGAATACAAAACCACAACGGTAATTATGACCAGTGTTTATGTTCATTGGGGGTGCAACTCAGCACATGTCTGAAACGAATGCTTGATGAATCCTAAGTATGGCCGCTGGGGATGAAAATAAGGGTGTTCTCACTGGATGTCACTACTAATTTCTAGAGCTATACAGGGTGATCGGAATAACTTTTAGGAATAGTAAGTGGCTACTTTCTCCAGGCGAATTGAAGGCGCGTTTATGGACACTGCACCTTAAAAATGCATACCTCCTTTCATTCACACTGATGATGACTTAATGCCTGGCTCCCCTCAACTGATTTTTTATTGAAGAGAATAATTTGTATCGCAGTGGCCATCAAAATAAGGATACTATAGTAACTGTTCATTGCTTTACCATAAACACAGTTTAAGCAATAATCCGGTAGCATAAATCGGGAAATTACCAGGTGGCTGTGACCAGAATAAGTTTACAACACAACGGCAGATGACCCGGCTGAAAGAAGTGCCTGAGGGGCATGGGTGGTTTAGTTCCAGATGCCTACAGGGAAATCTGGCTGCCCGCTGTAGTTAAGCCCTGGATAACCAGGGTAGCCATGTGTACGGCAGTATGATTCGGTGCGTTGCCAATCCACCTCAGGCAAAAGTTTCAGCGCTTCTCAGCAGCCACCTACTCTCTGCATCTCAACCCGCCGATGGACACTTATTTATTACACGGCGCGATCGAGAAAGGTACCACTCGGGTCGCCATTACTACGAATTCCCAGTTAATCGACATAATTTAAAGCGACGATTTGTGAGGAAACCTCACCAGAAAAGTGAAAAATCAGCTTGCTCCAGACCATTCTAATTTCGGATATTTTGAGCAACACTCTTGGCGATAGCACGATCTCTACATCGAATTTTGCAGTTGGCAACCACTATCTGCTTCCTCAATAGACTGCCAAATTTCTTCTAAATAACATCTCTATCTCATCATCAAGAGGCCAGCAATGCATTCTGACATCGTGGGTGGAAATATTGGATTGTTGCCTTCATGTGAAGGTGGTAATAAAACATGATAGGAATTCATCTCGACTATAAATCATAGCTCGACTCACAGTTATCGATTGGTTAACTTGATGCTTACTGGATTAAGAGAGAAAGTTAATGACACAAGAATAAAAATAACTTGCATTTTTCAAACACCAGGTTCCTCATAGGTCTGCATTATGAATAGAGTCTACAAAAGCAAAAACAACACAGATCACAGTCACTACTCTACTATCCACTAGTTTTAATGCACACGAAGTCCATTCAGCAGGGTCGATTCATTCAACCCAAAATGCCGTTCTTCTTCCTCTGATGAATGTTTGAATGCCTCGACAAGTCGTACATTCGGACAAACGTGGCCGGACACTCGGAACAGGCGTAGGGTCGCTCATTCGTATGTCGGCAAATGTGTTCCCTCAACTTGTTCATCTTGGGGAAGATTTTCGTGCATCCCGGGTAGGGACAGATGTGGCGTCGTCTGCCAAAGGGCCCTACCACCACTATGGCCTTTTCCGCCAGCGCTGAAGCCGAGGGTGTGGCAGCAGCCTTGCTGGATCGTTGAATCAGCGTCGTGCGCGATTTCGATGGGCCTGTAGTCACCACTAGACTCGCTCCAACCGGCGGCACTATCGTTGCAGGCTGTAGCTGCTTCGGAACTTGAGTTAAGCCAGGCACATTCTTTGGTTCTTCTGGCGTAGCTGTCGCAAGACTGGGTAAACTCACGGCAGCGGGTGTTTGAGTCTCCACCACGAAAACGCCAGTAGCTGCGGTGGTGGCGGGTACTTCGTGTCGAAAACTGTGTCGGGTGAGGGCGTAGGCTCTGGCAAAAGACGCTTCACAGCCAGGGTGGGTACATTGGAATGGTCTCTCCCCCGTATGAGTCCTTACGTGCTCACGGAGTTTATTTAGCCTTGAATAGGCCTTGCCACAGCCCTCGTAGATACACTTGTACTTCTTCTCTTGCAAGTGGTCCGCCTTGTGGCGTTCATAGTCGTCTTTATTGAAGTAGCGTTGCTTGCAGGTGGGATCTTTGCAGTAAAACGGACCGAATCCCGTGTGGACAGCTAGATGCTCGTTCAATCGATGTCGTCTAGGTGAGGAGTACTCGCATTTTGGGAAAGGACACACGTGACGGGAAGTGGTGACCTGTCGACGTGGCAGGATTGATGTTATCAACAGGTTCCCCCTAGATGGTTTAGAGAGATTCTCTTCCTGTCCATTGTGCCGTTTCTTCAGATGATTTTGCAACTGGAGAATGCTTTTGAAACGGCGATAGCAGCACGGTTTGGGGCAGATAAATAGCTTTGGTCGGCGGTGGAAACGAGCGTGCTCCACCAGGTGGTATTTGAGTGTGAATTCACACTTACAACTCGAGAAGGGGCACTTGTAGCATTTGGGAGGAGAATTGGCCAATATGGACTTGAGAATGCGACCTGATTTGGTCTTCATACCGGCTACAGGAGGCCCATTACTTCGATCCGACTCAACCTCATGCTTCGCTTTTGTGGGTTCTTGGGAGACCTTGAGATCCGTTGACCGAGGAAGGGTGTTCTGCTGGGTCTCCGTTCGTTTGGCATCCTGTTCAGTGGGCTCGGATTTCGTTGCTGAATTGGATACACTGATAGCTGATGGAACGGGGCTTTCTTGAACTGCGGTAGCGTTGACCGTTGGCGTCGGATGTACTTCATTCAGTGAGCAGATGCTTGTTGCAAGGAGGCTAGAGATATTCATCAGTGTGGTGAGCCTTTGGTTGATTACCTCCACTGAACTGCTCAAATCAACGGTCCTGTCGGCAGCAACAGCGTTCACGGCATTGGAAATGAGATCGGCGATGCCAGTCGATAGCTGAGCTATGATTTGACCTGTAACCTGATTCATCAGGCCTCCATACAGCCGTGGATTAGTGTGTTGTAGATCCTGCAAGTTATTCAAAATGTTCGGAATGAGTGGGGGGACCTGAGGAGAACTTAACACAGCCGTATTGGGTGGAAGGACAGAAATTACTTGAGGTTGGGGCTGTTGTTTAATGGTCAAAACATTATTGGACGAGGTAAGCACAAAACCTGTCATGGTTTGCTGGGTAGAGACATTACTGTTAGCAGTGGCAGTTCCATTGGCGTTCCCAAGCTTCGCATGGAGGACTTGCATCAGACGATTCGCCAGAACCGGATCCAGACGAACCAGACTACCGGTTGGTTCACCCGAAATGGCACTAATCCGGGCTTGCACGTTTTCCATCTCCGGGCGACGGGACGGGTGAGGTGAGGGCAGTCACTTGAAGCAGCAGGAAGGCGAAGTGAGCCGGGTAACCAAGACTAGAGCCGTCCTGCCCACATTGTAGTCGTGTGAACCAATCTCCTCGAGACCTTGCAGTGGGTCAAGAGCAGCACGCGCGAATAGCATGAGACGGCGCAGGCATGTACGCACTGACGCAGCAGCACTCACGCACGCAGCGGGGACAGGACCGCACGTTGGCTAAAACAACTCTCCGTCGCAATGCGGCTCCCGGATTGGTCACGCCCTGTAGGGCAGTTTGCTCGCTCCCGATCGATATAGGCTTGCAATGTTACTCTCGCAGGCACACCTTTTGCGGCTTACCCACCTCCAGATTGAGCGGCGTTCTTGATAATGCCATCGGGTTATCGATCGATCGGAGGGCGTGTGATGGCCTACTGCAGGCCCCCTTATAAGTGTCAACGCCGAATTGACTGATCAGCTGGCATATTAACTTTAGCTTCTGAAAGGAAATGCAATAAAAGTGGTACAGGATGGTTCCCTTTAGGTACTTGGGTTTCTTTTGTCCACTCGTTGAGTTAAATTCCCCCTTATGAAGCTCACCAGAGAGCGAGCATCAGCAACTGTGTACCAGCATCTGACCCTCCATAAGATTATATGGAGGTTGTGAACTCAGTAGATGTTTAGATTTATGCATCTACTAACTACGTAGCATTTTCTAACTACGGAAAGTGTATGGGGACCCTGCTTACATAGTCGTAAATTGCCTGTCTCACTCTTCCTATGATCACTTTTTGAAAACCGAATGGCACATTTGGTGCGTAATCGACTGGTCGACCATCTTCTCCCGTTTATATATCGCCCCTTAACTACAAGGGGACCAGTGGAATACAAGAATAACAGGAGAGAGCAAGGGTTTTATTGCCGGAACCCAGTTGCAGCATAAGTAGGATTGCGTTGTCATGGATCCGCAGCGTCTATAGCTATGTTTAGAGGTATATTTCCAGTATTTCCACGTTATGATAGCAATGAATCCCAATCAAGACACCAATATTCCAGAAACTGGTGATGAAGTGAGTAATGTCCAACTGGCATGATCGATATGCTTGTTGGTTTGGCGACATTGAGTAGAAGTCAGCAAATGGTGGCTCTTGGGGCTTTCGTAGGACCCCAACAGCATTAGCATGCCTCTAGATATGCGTGCAGGTGACACCCAAGCAACCAGGGTGATTGTACGGCCATGGCTACGGCTACGCCACACACAAGAGCCCGCCTTAGGTGGGTGGGTCCAGAGGTTGCTAGGTGACTCAGTCTGATATTGCCCAATCACAATTAATTCCCTTCTCCTTAGCTCTCTTTCCAAATCCTGGTGACTTATTTAGTGACTGTGACACTCATTAGAGCGGGATTAATGTTAAACCCCTGAACTGTCTAGGCATTGCCAGTAGGCTAGTAATTTTTAGTTGTTAACCATCGATCGATCACCCTGATAAGCTTCCATGCAGACCAGGTGAACTCTAATACAAACCGAGGGCTACCTCTCGACTGATCGATAAACGCGTGTGTTGTAACTTCCCATATCAGTTAAAGCGACTACCCGGAATTTTTCATACTCCATTATCACGTGATAATTGACAGAGTTCGCCATGTGCTGTACTCGCTTCACTAAATGCATTCTAATGGTCGTTTCTGCCAAACAATACCACTTTTGACTTTTAGATCGTTAGATCCTCCATATTCACGAAAAACCACACCGCTTTTCTACTGAGATGGCCCTAGAGTATGCTTCGGTAATTCATTTGAATCCGTTTGTGAACACAAGTCCAAATCACAAGTGCTTAGACGTGCGGCCTGCAAGATAAACCCAGTAAGTGTTGCCAGCTAATACCCTAGTGTCATGGTGATTTTGCGGTACCATTTACACTCTCAAATGAAGTTGCAACTATTTCATTTCTTAAAAATACGGCTGGGGTGTGATTGGACAACTGATTTGGCTATTCTTGCACAGTTGAACTGTCCTCTCAATCGAAAGTGTCGATTAGAAGCGCATTAAAGGGAAGGACACAACCCGTATTAAACACTGATAGGTCGGTTGCTGATGTTTAATGGCAACAGCTTGGAAACGGTTTAAATACACAGCTATGCTTTTGAAACTAGTATAAAAATCCCGATTTTGTTAATAGATAGGGTGACCTGCAGTGTAGGGTTGGTAGAGAGCTGAAATCACTCTACTACAAGTACTCATGTAGAATAACTACAAAATTAGCCTCTTTATTGTCGTAACCTAGTCTATTTATTCCCACTTGCTTCTACAGGACATTGATGGATAATGGTGCAAGTAATAAAATCGATGATACCGACATATCAAGCAGACTAGTGTCCACACACAATCGCAAATTTAGTATGCTACTAATAAAATGCAAGTAGCATGAATAGGAACAAAATAAAAATGGGCTGCAATCAGAATGGCATTGGAATACGACACAAGAAAAAATTCTAAGTGAATGCTTTACAAGTGCCCCAGTCCTGAAAATGCTTGAAACTCCTACACTAGTGAACTTCAACTAAATTCCACAGCTTCAGATGCAGTATCTACCATGTTTTAACCGACTACTGACCGCTAGAGGTATTTTACATGGAGTTCAACCAATTGAGATCCCCGCTTCGTGGCCAAAAAACTTCGCGTTCTGGAGACACCGACAAGACACTTAATACCTGGAAACTAAGGTAGGAATCCCGCACTTTCCCCCACTTCACAGAATCAATGCGTCCCTAATGTGTAAAGGAAGAACATTTGTTTCCTAACAGTATACCAACCAAAATACCGGGTAAGGTCATTAAGAAAACATGAAATCGTGATATTCTAGTTATTATGAGTCATTCCCTATGTTTACGTTTACATTTTTTGAGTCAACCCTGTTCAATATACCAGTCTATTTCCGGCCGTCTCCTATCTGTTTAAATACTAGCTTACTACTCAGACTGTGAAAAATATGGGACATTTTTACAATGCTACCTCCTTGGTACCCATATCTCCCTTTACTTTTTCCACGTGTAGAACTCTAAGGAACAGAGAGCCAACCCCTCCTACCCACTTGCGATGAGACATTAAATTGGGAGCGGTAGTGTCGAGGCGCAGAGCACGAACAGAAATAAACGTACTTTTTGATTCTTCAAAAAAAAAATCACTGAGATATTTTTTTGGCTTTTGCGTATTTTAAAAGGAAATTATTTACAATGTAAATGCTACCAATATCTATCATGTGAAGAAATACTTTCGATAACCTACAGTGATAGTATATCAGATGACCAGCAAGGTCGGAAAAAAAGTACGTAGTCTATTAGAAAATATTTTATATAATAAAATAAATAAAGAAAATAACCAAACTATTGTTTTGAAAATTTGTTTGTCTTATGATTATTGACTAGTAGCATATTTGAATGCACTTTGTTTAAGTTCACTTCAGGTGGTGTTGCCGCACTGTATTTCCTTTAGTTGATCGGGCCCTACACTGTAGCGGTTGGAATTTAATCAAGTAATGTCATCCTGTACCTTTTACATCTTTATCGTTATTTTTCTTAACTTTATGCAATGTCTTGGTTAGCCAGTGCTTAATTTTCTCTTTAGACTATGCTACCATCGACTGGATACTCTTTGGAATCCTATGGCGCCAACGTACAGCACCAGCAAGCTCAAGAGCAGACTGATGTCAATGCGTCAAACACTATCGAGACCATCGACCTTGACAAAATTCAAAAATTAGATTCAAGGGTTGTTCCCGCTGACCCATCAGCTCCAATATACTCCAATATGAATCCTCTGAGACTAATACAACATGGTGATCAGTTCATAACAACACAACCAGTTGACGAAAACAACCTGCAAGAGATCGTCAATATTCTCTCAAGACAAGGTCTCATTTCGACCAACAGTGACCAGGATAAAATTTTCACCGTTTATGATCAAGTGAGCAATAAACAGATCAACATAAGGGTTACGCATCGTCGAAAGCGCTTGGAATCTGAAGCTCCAACTAGCGAAAACGGAAGCGCATCTACTTCTCAACAGTCCACCATGAAACGACGCCGGGGTCGTCGCCCAGGTCGTAAGAACAAAAATCCCGATGATGACGATCCTGATTACGAACCAGAATTACCCGAAGAAGTACTTCTTCCCTTTCCAATAGTCCGCAATAACCATTCCCCCGACCATCACCCTCATCTCGTAAGTGCTAAATCATGCATTTCTTTACTCGCATTTATTAACTGAAAATATCTTGCGTACAGTTAAAACAGTCTGCACTGGAGGACAGCGATGAGTACGAAGAAGATGATGAAGATTATGAAGAGGAGCCCATCGACTTAAATATAAACTTCCCCACTAGACCAGCCTACAAACGACCCTGTAAGTCCAAATCCTTCATTGTTTTGTGCAAATCGGTAGTAGCAGCATATATAATTTGCATTTTTTCTTGTTGTCTATTGTTGCAGTATTAGACACAAGCACGAGTTTTGGCTGCGAAGAATGCGACAGGTACTTTGATACCAAAGCCGGTCTCTCACGACACCGAATGCTGATGCACAACCCCGAGGGAAAGAAGATTCGTGTGGGTCGCAGGTGCGATCCCGCATTGCAGGCATTGCGTCGACGCAACAACCTCAAAGAGGCCCTAGAAAAGGCCACGCCACTGGACATTGTCGATATAGCCGGTCCCAAGGTGGCCGAGTGTATGGGTCTCTGGGATTTCCTCTTTCTGCGCACCGAAGCCGCCGTAGCGCCACCACCTCCCCCTCCACCCTCCGACTCGACGCCATCTTGGCGCCCCCCCAAAAAACTGCCCCTCCCGCCGCCGAATCTGCCCGACCTGGTCTTGGAGTACCTGCGTTTCGTCAAACAGTTCCGGGAGTTCTTCGCCAAGCATTCCAAGCCCACTGCCCCCGAGATGCGTCCGCGCAAGCGGAAGTCAAGCGTAATGAATACTGAAGAAACCGGTTTAGTGGACGTGGATAATATCAAGTTGGACGAGGAGGATGAGCGGATCCGTGCCAATGCCGGTCCACTCGCGGGCTCGGTGAAATTGCAAAAGATTCTACAGGCACGGAAACGGCGAAAGCTGGCGGGTTAGTTTCCATTTCACTAGTTGTTTGCAGTTGTATACTCGTGACTGCCGATTCATGTGACTGTTCCTGCGTTTTTTCCAGAGGAGGCTGCAGCAGCTGCGGCGTCAGGAGCCTCGATTACTGACAATGGTGCTGAGGATGCCACTAATGTGACTGAAAAATCTCCTGAAAATATGTCTAAGTGTGAGGAGGAAGAAGGGGAACTCGAGGAAGTCGTGCCCGAAGGAGCGGTTCAGGTTGGCTTTTTTATGTTGTTTTTATTTTTATCGTGCAATTGCAATACAATGATGGATTTCCTTACTCTCTACCTCATAAAGCTTAAAGACGAGCTGGAGGCGTCCATATTGGGTGTTGAAGCGGGTCTCTACGCTCCCGTGATCCCCTTCGATAAGGACTACCTCCCACGGCGATTCGATCCTGCCCTACAGCTGCGTAGGGAGCAGCCGCAAACGGACCAAGAGCAGGAGCACAGCGAGGGTGACGAGGAAGAGCAGGAGGAAGAGGGCGATCAGAATCAGCCAGAGCAGGAGCAGCAAGAGGAGGTAGAAGACTTGGAGGAGGCCGTACTGGCACCCGATAGTCCTCGGTCTCCCTCGCCTGTGCGGCCTAGCAAATCGACGGGAGAGGCACCAAAACGCGCCAAGATCGTGACGGCGGACCAAAGTCAACCCATCCAGACAATCTGTGAGGCCTTATCCGAACCAACTGCTCTTGCTGGTGTAGCAGCAGAAACTAGTGAAGCTCCTCAACAATCTCAAGAGGCCGAGAACACCACGGACCAATCGACTTCAGGGCTTGCTGTAAGTTCATCGTGTTTGTCATTTAATCGCGGAATGTGTTGGTTATCTCTGAAAATTTCACTGCTTATTGAAGTTGATAAGTTGGTCCCCCTCCATTGCGTTAAACGCGAAAAATCTTTTTGCTGGCAACGTTCAATCTGGATAAAGTCAGGTCCCAAGTACATTAGCTCTCTAACAGCACATGACAAGTTTCAATTAAAAAAGAACATTTGGATAAACATGCTGTGTGGGTCAGTCATTTTGCGTAGCTCCAATTATCGATAAATTGTTACGGAAACGTGATACTTATCCTGACGCTCGAGTTGTGGTCGTTCTATGTAGAAAGCGGAGGGCTGTTTGGTGTTCATAATCATGACTGTCTTGTTCTCTCGCCTCTCCAGTACACCTTTCTGCAGGAGGGCCTGGGAAAGGCGGTGCCGCAGGAGTGGATCGATAACGGGACGTTCGCTGCGTGCCTGACGGAGACGGGGGAGATGAGTGAGCTGGTGCTCGAGGTGGCCAGCGGGCGCATCTTCCACCGGCCCACGGGCCAGCTGGTGAGTCTGAACGAGGGCACGGAGGCGGTCTCCACCGAGGCCCTCGCGCACCCTGCGGGTGAACAGGTGGTGGTGACAAGCCTCTCGGCGACGGAGAGCATCGTGGTGACCCCCAGCGGGGAGCACTACCGGGTGCAGCACGGCCCCGAGGGTGTCACCAGCGAGGTCCTGCAGACCCTGCTCCAGCTCAATGCCGGCTAGATGGAGAGTCGGCTGATCGTGTGACTGTATAGAACTATTCTACTTGGTGTACCTGCAAGAGCAATATTATAGTTTTGTAATTTTTCTGTACATCCTCCACTTCATAACTCTTTCTTCTCTTATGTGTGAAAATAGACCACTGGTACTTATGTGTGCTGCAGAGGTGCTTTCGTGGATTAGCTGTGGGTGGTAAATAATGGGAAAAGGCGGAGGAGTGCACACTTCCTACAATCTGCGTGTACACATCGTGAACTATTAGTTTTGACATATGCGACGAATCAAGCTGGTATGTGCCGCAGCAATCAAAATAAAAGCCTTAGCATTGCTACTTAGGTAATATTGCCACTAGTGCTCCCTTAAACGCATCTCGGGATCAATCAAAAGACAGGCTGCGGTAAGTGGTCTTATTCGGCAAGGGCGACCTGAAATTTGTTACAAAGAATCTGCTAGAAAAGTAGATCGTGCTTCCGTGGAACACAATCATGATGGAGACGTTTAGGGGGCGGATTTATTCGTTTATATTTTTCTCTTTGATTTGGATTTCGCGTCCACATCTGGGTCAGGCTAGAGTACAAATAGGTAAGATTTCATGGTATTTAAAAGAAAGGTAATCATTTATAGTTCAAAACACACCTCTGCGAAGATTGCAGAGTCAACCTGTTCGTCTATGAAATTAGAAATTTTGATTTTGAATGTGGGTCAAGGAAACGAAGGCTAAATGTCTGTCTGCTCACCAGTATCATTTGAATTCCTTTTAGCCTCATCCGTTCTGGCTTGTTTAGGGTCTTCTCTCTGCCCCTCTTAAAAAAACTAAATGAACCCAGTAGTATAACTGATTTACTTGTATCCGAAGGTCCACGATCTGTAATGCATTTGGCTAAAAGATATAAAGCCGGTGAACTTGTGCAGTTTAGGAAAAAAAAGGATGATATACGCCTGCTACATTCCATTGGT
The DNA here is from genome assembly GCA_030710315.1 of Anomotaenia brevis. NCBI lineage: Eukaryota > Metazoa > Platyhelminthes > Cestoda > Cyclophyllidea > Dilepididae > Anomotaenia > Anomotaenia brevis. Next base: position 134,264 of record JAUOZQ010000010.1, read on the forward strand.
AAAAAGTTTTAAAATTTAATGACATTGTATAATTTATAAAATCCTAATGCCACATACAGGTTGCGCGAAAGAATTCACACAGTGTCATATTAACTATGAAAAGGAAGTTCCTACTGAAAGAAATCGCATATTTATCGGCGTAAAAGCATTTCTCCGTTAATTGCTACATAAATTAGCATTCGAATAAGGGAGATGGTTTTTTCCAATAAAGTAGAGAAGGCCTCTATAAAGAGCATTGAACTTACTTTTGGCTTGACTTGAAGGATGCATATCAAATGAATTTAACAGGGGGCGTGGCGACCCGCTGCCATCTCGTGTTCGTATCGATTTACCTGATCTCTCCTAAATAACTTTACATGCTAGGAAGAAGCTCGAAGTTTCTGTTTATATTCAAAATGACGAAAAGTTCAACTGATTAAGGTCTTGTACTCTATTTTGTGATAGGAGAAATCCTTTACCTACAACGAAAAATGAATAGTTGGGTTAAATTTACTGATTCCAAAAAGACCTACATTAAAGGAACATTGTGTGCCAGTCAACTTAGCATGATGTGTGGAGGAATTTTCTGTTTTTCTTCAGTTATTAACTCGAAATTGGAATAAACAAGAAAAAAGGGAACTTTAGAGGATATCACAAGGTACCATACTTGTTAACCAGTTGCACATGGCAGTGAACTAAATTTGCGCTATAGCAATGGAGTAGTAGTTAGTACGAAAAGAGATCAGAATCAAACCACCTGTTCAACTAGTTATCCGATTTTATTCTAGTGAGTTTAAACGAACAACTGGTGTTTGGAGAGGATGGGGATTAGCTTGTTTAAAAGCATTAAGGGATGGCACTTTGTTAAAGTGAGATGAATCAATGTTTGAGGTTTTTTGTATCCCAAAAGACAGCTGGATGAAAAATTGTAGCATGAATCACAAGAGCGCAAAGCATTGTGACAGACTTTGAATGACTATTGCAATTGCCACTGAATTATTTGTAGATGCTAACGTCTAGTCTATATGTTATACTAAAGTATATGCTTTAATTAAAATAAAAACAAATATAAGCATAATTGGATTAAATTTTTAGTGACATAATAATAATTTTCTGTTAACCTTTGAGTGTTTAAGTCTCTAAATCCACCAGCTTGATGTTGTCGCCGCTGCATTTAGACCTTCCAATCGTGAATTACTTATGCACTTTCCCTTATTTTTTATCAATTTATTCTATGCTTTCACCAGAGTTAAAACGCGTAAGAACGTCTAACTAAACTCCCTATATATCCTAGAGGATTGTACATTCTTTCCAGTTGTACCTCTTGGCATGACCAATCGTTACTTAGGCATAAAAAACGAACAAATTACTGCATCTTCATGGTTTTCATCCCAAACAAAGCCTTACTATGGCCGTCTCCATATTTCAGAAGGTAATATTTTCTTTTGTTCACAACGGGTTTTAGCCTTTGAATATGACCCAGCTATTCGTAAGTTATTTGCAATATGAAATAACTGTGTGCATAAGAGGGAGCCGGTGCCTGGATAGCAAGAACTAACAATAACCAGCAGTGGATTCAAATAGACCTCAGGAAAAGAACAATTATAACATCGGTTGCAACTCAAGGACGCCGTGGAGCTCGAGAATGGGTGCAAGATTATTACATTTTCTACTCCGATATGGATGTGCCTGTGCAGTGGTCACTTGTCAGAGACTCCCTTGGTGAACCTCAGGTAAATGCGTTTTTATTAATTAAATTTTTGGAGCTTTTCGATGGAAATACGGATGATAATTCCGTAAAACTGGTCAATTTCTCGCAACCAATTGTGGCCAGATATGTCCGCCTTAATCCTCAACGATGGAATGGACTTATTGCTCTGCGAATGGAACTCTTCGGTTGTGAGTATCGTGAGTACAAACTAAATTACGGAATGAAGAAATCCTTGAAATATAGAATAGAGTTTACCACCCATTTCTGCATTTATACATAAAGGTCCATTCAACCTACGGTTCGATGGCCAAACGTGGATAGAAATGCAACTTGACCAACCGGGTCGTGATACGCAAACGGCAGCTGACCGTTTAAAGTTCCGGTTTAGAACTTCAAAAGTCAACGGCCTCATATTCTACGGGGACGACAGCCAAAACGACTACTTTGCCGTAGAGCTTTTCAGGTAACAAATACCTCTGCAACACCTTTCATTCATTTGTCTCTGGATCTTTATCAAGTTTTCATACTAGGAGTCAAAAATAAGTTTCTTCTAGCCGAATTTTGCCAGTTTTCTGCACTTTTTAGATGGAAGTACAGTTTGTCCAGGAAAAATACGGTATTTTCATAAGGCTAGGACCTTTTATCTAGAATTGGACTTGATTTTCGCATGCGCCATCAAAGGCCTTTATTGAGGGCAACTTTCATGGTAAAGTCTTAGGCAGTAAACTCAACCCTCGATAATGCCCTAGTCCCGGTGCTAGGACACTTCAACACTTATTTCTGCTGATTTTGAGGAAATCTGCTCTGCGAGATCAATCAAATCTCCTTTGCTGTTTTTCCTTCAAGTCACAGCCCCATAGTGTCCATTACTATTCTCTGGTTTGTGCTACTGAGCTAACTTCTTTATATTCCGGTTGGACACTGAGCAGTGACTATCATGTCCTTCTTATTTCACTGGTGGTCGGTGAGGCAAATCATCACGATACCAGTTATTCTCTTCCATGATTATTCATTTGGGTTCCAGTCATCGTCCAATCTCGTCAACATAACCATACTTGCGATTTGCTTAAACACAGAGGCCGCTTACAAGTTTCCATGGGTCTCGGCACCTACCCCTGGTCCACAGACCGCACCGAGAACGTCGTAGTCGCGGGCAGCCTTCTGGACGACGAGAAGTGGCACGACGTCTCCATCGTGCGCATCGAGAAGAACCTCAATATCTCCGTCGACGGCGTCTCGATCTGGCGCAACCTCTCCGCCATCTTCATGCACATGGACATGAACCGCCGGGTCTACATCGGCGGGGTGCCGAGTTTCTCCAACAAGCGCAGCGTGACAGTCACCGAGAACTTCGTCGGCTGCATGGAGGAGTTCAATTTCAACGGGGTCCAGGTGTTCCGTGACACCCTCCGCATCCGACCCGGTCTCATCATGAACCAGACGGTATGGGAGAAGGAGGACTGGCTGGACGCCCTCGGCTACCCCCCACGCGACCCGATTCTCTGGTGGGGACCGCCAACGACCACGCAACAACTCAACATCACCGGCTTCATTGTAGGGGGAAGCGGAGTGATCCAGCAGGACTGCATGCCACCGACTCCCGATCCGACGGTCATCACGTTCCCGCGCATTGAGCAGTCGCTGGTATTCATCAAACTGGAACGCGAGGGCGAGACCAATAAAGTGACCGCATCCCTCGACTTTCGCACTTTCAACAAGGGCGGTGTACTGTTCTATCACACGGTGGATAATAGCAATAATTTCATTTCTGTGAGTTTTATTTTGGTTGGATTATCACATCTGATTTGTTCCTACATTCGTTATGCCTCAACAGCCGCCATTTAATACCATGGTGAAAGAATAAATCACCGTTAAATTTGCAAAATACGGTTAGCACGCGGGTAGGATTGGGTAGGTGTGCGCCTCAATGTATGTCCCCACGTTATCCACAGCCGTACTCCAGATGGTGTGTTCAGTATTTATACGGCATGAGGACAAAGAACTCAAATCAGAAAGCGGATTGGTTTAGCACATTCTAGAGACTAACAAGCTACCATACTTTCGATGTTTTAGTAATGATTGTTGACGCAGTGGCTTAGCCCGAGAGTGTGCGTCAGCCATTGATGGGGTTTTGGCCTTCAACAGGGTCCCTACAATCCCACCAATTTAAAATTTCTCTCACGAGAAGAGTTTCTTCGGTTCAGAACTATTTCATGTGAATGTCAGACTAAAAGGGAAGACCAGTGTTATATTAGAATTGCACTTTTTGAAAGAAGAGCTGAATCGTCAGATACATATAAAGTAATCAATATCGAACATTAGTAATAATGAAGAAATTTAACTATTTTTAATAATAATGGTCCTTATCGTGCTCAATGTAAATTCATATCAGATAAGGAGTAAATTTCATTTTTATTTGTGCATATTCAGCTTTTGGAAACAAACTAATTAAAGGATTTTATTTATTTATTTGCTTAACCAATCAGCTTGAGATGGAGGATGTGTATGGGCACCTACTAGTTGAGGTACTGATGCCGGGAGTGAATTTCATTCGCTATACGATGCCCAACGGCGATTCAGCAGCCCCGAACGGAACATTCGCAGACGGCCTGTGGCACTCAGTGTACTTCGAACTGAGTCAAACCACCCTCTTCACTCGTGTGGATGGGCGTGAGTACTACACGGAGCAGAAATTCCTGGAACCCGTAGGTCATGGCTAGCATAAAAACTTGGATGCTCATGTTTTAATGCGAAAATTGCATGCACTATATCAGACGCTAGAATAGAACTAAAGGCTCGAATATCTCTGGACATGTGCAGGGTGTTTGCGATGAATTTAAAGGCTCATCAGGAAAAGTAAAAGGCGGTTTGTAATTCAAGAGCTACATGGACTCAAAAGACATTCAATGGACAAGGAAATGTAGCTATTGTCAAAGAGTTTTAATGAAAATAACCGTCGACATTAACAGTGTCTGGAGCAATCAATAACCTGGAAAGAGCTGACTTTCCAATTTCCTTGGAGAGGGGTCTCCTCAAAGCTGCTGTTTTAATTCTAGCAGCAGAGATTGGAGAATTACTTGTCGACAACTCCCAGTCGTACATAATAGTCATTGTCATCACTCTGGTCTTAACTACAGGGATCAATAATTCCACCTAAGACCCTGAGCTGCGAATATAACAATGCTAGTTATTACTTTCCAAGATGAATCAATGGGGCAGTCACTCATTCTCCTAATTTTCATAACCTAAATTAATCTTGATGAAAGTCAAAACTTTGAGAGGAAACCAGATGTGCCAAAAACTATAAAAAGACAAATATATTTCTCTACTTATTTTGATCATCCTTAGTGTTTTTGATGCAATTTATTGCTCACCAATTGCTGATAAGACAAACCCTCTTGGTTTTCTGAATTTTAGTGAATAAAAAGTCAGTTTCATAAATGAAATAAACTAGATTTGTTTTCGAAAATAGCCGCTCTCTGGGCACTAAATTAGAGAAATGACACCGAAGCAGTGGATTTTCATTTTAGCTTAAACGGTCGGCCAGCATAGCATATTCTTGTGTCATAAAGAAATGGAAAATACATTTTACAGAGTATGTATGTTGCTGAGTGAGGGATCGGCAATCGAGGAGAGGGCTGATTTATTTTGAGCTGTTGAACAGTGGTACTGATCTGTTATGCTACATAAACGCTTTCCTGGGTGTTTGGCCGAGGATTCATCAATAGAGTTAAAATATTACGGGTTCTTTCCTCTATATTTGGATCGTAAGTACAAATCCATCAATGAGTGTTTTTAGTTTAAATTATTTGCTCTCGCCATCTAGCTGAACTTCGAGAAGACCTACTACATAGGCGGAGGACGACCACAACGCTTCAGCTTTCAGGGCTGCCTTCGAAAGATCAGTGTGAATGCCGAGGAGGTGGTGTGGGCCAAACTGGATCCCTCCAGCCGATCCAACGAGATCGTCAACGGCAGCTGCATCATTACAGACCGCTGCAGCCCCAATCCCTGCAAACACGAGGCACCGTGCACGCAAAACGGGGCCACCTTCTTCTGCGACTGTACAAACACCGGCTACGCGGGTGCTGTGTGTCACCAGAGCGAGCATTTCACCTCCTGTTCGGAGGTTGGCCTATTTTATGGTATTCAAGAACCCCAGAAGTATGCAACCATCGATCTGGACGGCTCGGGGGTGCTGGATCCCTTTGAGGTGCTCTGTGACTTCACGGGTAATTTTCGGAAAATTTACAGCTACTTATTTTACAACTAGTAAACGGTATTTTACAGAACAAATTTCTACTTACTGCAGATCGAAATAACCCAGAGACGAGGATTCAGCATACCGACGAGGGTTTCATCACAGTGGATGGATTCCAGGATCCCGGCTCCTACAGAAGGATGCTGAACTACGGAAGGGCTACGCGAGCGGCGTTATCGGAACTTACTCGACGGGCTGTTCGCTGTGAGCAGTCGGTTGCCTACAGGTGTTGGAACGCAAAGTTGCTGGCGAAGCCACAAGGTATGTCAAAGAGTATTTTATGATCAGTAATACATTCCGTGTAAAGCGTATTGTACTCTCTAGAGAGATGTAATTTGAGCTTTTGCTAAGACTTAACTAGTAATGGTCAAGGGACCACGTCAGTCTCGACTCAGTCTGCCACTTATCAAATAGGTTCAACGTACCCTGCTATGAGGGAAGAGTCTTTGATCTTTGTGGCTGCGATGAGTCAGTAGCAGTAACTCTCGGGGAGCCTAGGCAGGCACATGAACACAAATGTTTGGGGTGAAAGCCTTAGTAAATTGATAATTTACAATATTAGATAGTCTGGTTGATAAAAGTGCTTGGGAAGGGGGTGAACAATTTGGAACAAGCCCTTGGTGTCAGCTAGGTCTCCTGGTGGGAATAAAGTGAGCCTCCGGCTGTTTTCATTACCTGGCAATCGGGACTAAACAGTAGGAGTCTAGCAACCTCCTTTAGGCCAAAAGTTTACTGAACTCGTGATGAAGTGTTAAGGAGCCCTCTAAAAATGGTGTTCTTTGTGGCCTTGGAACTTTGTGATAATACGATTTTGACTAAACATAGAAACGCTGTTAGACGCCTTGAGTCGATGAGCTAGGCCTCCTTAAGGGCCGCAGATGCTGCCTTGTCCAATTGTGAACCACAAAGCCTGATAATTCAACGACCAAGCCTAATAACTTTATTCGACCTAGAGCCTGCTTTAGGGCTGCAAAAGACACCAACTCCAATAAATTTAATGTTTTTACGATAACTATCAACCTATCAAACATATTTCGCGACTCTGGAGGTCCAGAAGACGAGTTACCGAAATTCTAGGAGAGGGGATACTATCTATTCATTTTTTAAGAAAACGTCTATCTCTTGCCCGGAATAAACGTGAAATTATGTTTAAACATTTTGTGGGTTACGCATGTTACGAGAGGAAGCCTAGATAAACTTCAAACAAAATCAACCTCATACAGTATATTTGGCATTAATTAAATCATATATCCTTTGATGAAATTCAGTGCATGAAAGCTTATTTCTGTGCCTTGGAAATAACTTCCCAAAATTAATGCAACTTAACTCTGTCCCTTCGAAATTAGTGGAACATCTGGAGCATTGAGCGTGTGAGAACTTGAAATATTTTTGTGGTACTGAGCCATACGCCAAACATTATGGGAAAAATATTACATATTTTAAAAAGTATATTTATTTATTTTAAAATTTAACAACTGAGGAGTTTCAGATAACAATTCACATCTTTGTTTTTTTGTTCAGATACATGGTAAGTGTCCTTGAAATCTGCAAGAAATAAAGCTAGGATATTTTTTAAAGCCACTAGTTCACTAGCAAAAGATCAGGAGGTTTCTGAAAAAAAATGCGAATTCCTCGGCCTCATTAAGGTTTCGGGGACGGACAGGACCTGACATGGGGCTGGTGGCTGAGCCGGAGCGGGCGCCCGCGCTACTACTGGGGCGGCGGGGTGCCGGGGCTGAAGATGTGCGACTGCGGCGTCCGCGGCACCTGCACCGGTAACTCCCTCACCTGTAATTGCGACGGCGACGGCTCCGACGCGCCGCCCCTCGTCGACACCGGCCTCCTCATCTTCAAAGTATGTGAGATTCCCTAGGAAGGCAAAGCCAGAGTCTCAAAAACTCCCACAAAACGGCAAAAAGGCACTTGTGCTGGCCTGTTTACTAGATCAAAAACCAATTTATGGTTAGGTTGGAGAAACCAGAAGAGGCGACACTAAAAAGGAACCAAATTTTCTCTTTAGGAGATAGGGACAACTGCTATGTGCCTCACCATTAGATTGTCTTGTCTGTTAAATGATTGATGATCATTGAAAAGAGATTTAGTACCCAGCAAGCCCAGAGGCCAAGTTGTATGCATATCAGGCTGTCCTTCGGGTCGCTGATGCTAAAAAGCTTATCACCGAGGTTATCACGGCCAAGCGGGTGGCACTGAATTGCTGGTCCAGGAGACAAGTGTCTATGAAAGAGCTAGGCGAGGCCTTGGTCGCGCATGGCCCCGGTGTTACAGCCGCTCTCTAGGCGCCTCAACTCCTGGGTGTTGATGAGCAAGAACTCTGGGGTTACCAAGAGAGTGTGTCAATTAGCACTTGACGTTGAGACTCGGAGGCATGGATCTTCAGTCCGTGTCGTAGGCGGATGCCAGTTAATATGCAAGAACAAAGACTCCACCTGCTCGGTTCACGTGTACGCTCCATTGTCTGCCTTGGGCAGACGTTCCGGTGTGTTCTTGCCACGGTCAAGGAGATGAACATGTTGTGCTAAGCGAAAACAGTAACTCACGTGAAGATAAAAACGTCGACCTGTGATGAGGCAGAGGGCCCTAGCATTGAACCTCAGTGAGTGCCTCGGTTTAGTACAGTTTTTTCACGCTTCGTCTATTTGTCATCCCCTTAGTAGGCCTCCCAAGATTCACCCCTCGGATCTTTATCTTGAGGAGAAAGGATCACACCAGGCAACTGAAGGCTGGTCACTGTTAGTGGATGAGCTTAACTGCTTGTTGCGCGTACTACAGATTCGCTAGCTAGAAAATCTGTTAGGGCTGACTAAGAGTTACTTTTCATGGCTGATGCTAGCGTCACTCTGAGTCTTGTGATTCCTCTGAGGATGTGAGCAGAGTTACTTGTTGCGGGTGATTAAGTAGATGTGAAATGACATTTTGAATCCTATGATTCCGGACAAGACTTATAGGTCAACAATGCGTCTACTACAGTGCAATCGGGGGAAACCGTTGATCAGCTAACAGCCGGTTTTTTAGATCATCGAAAATAATAGTTCAGTCCCCACCATATTCCTTGGACACCCGGGCCAAGCCCTCTGATAATTTAGTCTTTTAGTCAAGGCTCTGGGGATTAAGTATTAACCTTTCTATCATACATTTTCTAGTCCTGATACGACAGTTGCGACAAATTGACGTGTTTTTTTTCCAATAGGAGGATCTCCCAGTTTGGGAGATCCGATTGGGTGACACAGGAAACCTGGCAGATGAGAAGCGGTCTGAGTACAGCGTTCAGGAAATGCGCTGCGTTGGCGACCAGTTCTTTGACAATACCGTAACCTTCGTGAAACTGGACGCGAACCTCGAGTTACCGTCCATTTTCGCCGAGTACGAGTTCGACATGAGTTTCCTCTTCAAGACCACCATCAAGGACGCGGTGCTCATGCAAAATGTGGGCAGAAAGTCGGGGCACTTCTTTGAACTCCGCATCAGAAGTAAGTGCGGAGTAAGTGAGCTTTCTACTGTAACCCATCATACCAGGCAATGGTAAGACTTCCATCGATATTTTCTTTACTTAACCTTCAGGAAATCGAGTTAATTTAAAAGAAACAGGTCCGTGTCCAAGCTCAACCGAGTTTTTTACCCGGGGGATTATCATGTACAAAGCAAAAGGTGGAAGACTATCAGCAAAGGGTTCTCGATATTCGATTGGTCGATTTCCTTAATATTTGCAACCACTTTATGAACTTATACATTTTAAATCGAATTATACATTCTGTCCACGTATCCAGTTTTTCAGGAAATTTTTGACAATTTTGCGAATATTCTTATTTAATTTACTAGGTGGAATAGCCTTCCGTTTTGCCTTCAACGTCGGCAACGGTCTGCAAGTTCTCGAGGTGACTACTGCCTATTGGCTCAACAACAACCAATGGCACGTAGTTCGACTGGAGCGTAATCGAAAGGAGTCACGACTCATTGTCGACAAGAATCCTGCAATGGTCCTTGTGGAACCGCAGGAGCGCTCCTTCCTCATGTTCAACTTCGACCAACCTCTGTACGTCGGAACCACACAGGTAACTCATAAGACACCGTCTACCTAGATGGTAAAAGCAGCACAAACTTTGTACTTTATTTCCTGGTGGGTTCCAGGCCTATACCGACGGTTACGTGGGATGTATATCGAACCTTCTGGTGAACGGAGTGGTGCAGGACATCCGTGGGATCGTGGAAAGGGGAGAAGTGACCTACGGTGTGAGACCTGGATGCCAGCCAAAGTGTGACACGAACCCCTGCCTCAATCGTGGTGTTTGCATTGAATTCTACTCGCATTATTACTGCGAATGTGGCCTAACGCGGTACCGTGGATTCATTTGTGGACGTGGTAAGAGCTGTTGGATTATCAATTGTGGATGCTTCCTCGGATATAAACCAAGGTCTGAGCTATTTATCAGGGCCTCTCAAGTGGTCAAAACCGTAATGAGTTAGTTGAACACATTAAAGACTCTTTTTGGATTAACAAGGTGTCAGAATGGGAAAATACACCCAGCCAAAAATGCAAATAAGATTAATCTTTATAAGGAGACACATTCTAGGAACTGGCATGTTGGGCTCTGTTAGACCAGCAAGTTCAATCTGCGTGCTGGATGGACGATGAAGAGGAGTCGCCTGCTAGGAGGAAGGAAATTTCTTTCTAGCCATGAGTCTGAACTAGCGTTTTCACTACAGGGGTTGGAAAAATAGTGATAACACCTTGAAAAATAAAAATATGTTTCAATATGGGCAATTTCAGCCTCAATTTCGAATTGTTTACAAAGGAAATTTAGCACATTCTTCAAGTAAAACACCCTCCAGTTCTTTTAGAGACGGTGGCGGCGGTGAAAGTCGATCTCTTACTTGAGTCTCTCATATCGACCATAAATGCTCCCCAATAGTGTTGAGGCTTAAGATTGTGGTGGCCGGCAGATGAGATGGTCAACTTCATTAAAATGTTCCTCGTGCCTGCTATTCTTCAACAATTCTAGCTGTATACGGTTATAGCCATTTTTTAAACAATCTGTGTAAAACAGTTACATTAGATGAACAAATCCCATAATAAAACAATGAGTGGAAAACATCAAAAATATGTGAAGTTTTGATAGTTTATAACATGTTCACTCACTGTAATGACAAAATGACAAAAGGTTGTTTCACCTTCCCACGGTAAAGTCATAGCTTGCTAATGGAAAACGCATGATTGATTACGAGTGCTTTGGGTTTTTCCACCAACTATGATCAGAGAATAGACAAAATTGTTGTAGAACAAAGTTAATTCCCAGGGAGAAAAGAAGCCCTTTCCTTGGCTCCCTGCAGCTTTTGGGTAGTCAAATAACAGACAATGTAAGTCAGTTACAAGCTGAGATTCTAGTATTCATGCTGGTTTGTTCTCTTTATCAGAGCTGAATATAAATTTACCAGGATGGTAATTCGATATATAAACTGCTCAGACCAGCTATCAGAGGGGTTTCATTGTTTGCCGCAATGCAGAAGTTGGTGGGACCTTCAGCAACGGTCCGATGGTACGAATCGACTTGTCGGTCATGGGAGACAGTCTGGGCACCCTGGAGGAGTACATAACAGTAGGCTTCAAGTCCAAGTCGAAGAGCGGCATCCTCATGCAGGTGCGCGGTGAGGGCAAGACCAACTACATCATCCTCCGCATCAACAACAACGGCGGCATCACCATCGAATTCGACGTTGGGTTCGGTCGCTTTGAGGTCACCACGGACTACATCGTCGACTTGGCCAACGGACAACATCACACCGTGAAGGCCTGGCGCACAAACATTGGACAGGTTTGGCATCTTCAGGTAAGCGAGCTCGTTAATGAACCACAGAGCTACTACAAAGGGTCATTCTCCCGTGGTGTCGTAGGTGCTCTCCCGACGCCTAAGCTTTTGGGGGTCGGTGAGAAGGAGTTCTAGGATTACCACATTGGATGCAAGAGCTCTAGGTGGAAGTTGAATGGACTTCTGGTTCAGTGTGTGTTTTGATCTTGAGCCAAATTTTGAACTAGTTAGCCTCTAATAGAGAGCTTATACCTTCATTTGCGAGGTGCCAGAGGGCTCCCTTTGTCTGCCTTAGCCAACGTTGTGAAGGCAGGTTCATTATGGTCAAAGAAGCAAACAGGCATGGGGGCTGGCGACGTTACCTATCATGGCTTTATGACTGACAGAAAAGACTAGCTTAACAAATTCAGCTATACCATAGAACTTGGAGTTTGTGAAAGCTGAGGCTGTGGCATCTGAAATACCCAAGGCGACTGAAAATTTTAGGGTTGTCCATTGCACCCTAATAAACTGGCTGCTCGGAAGAACACTATGAATCATGGTTAAGTAAAGCAGAAATTGTAAGTGATAGGAGGTTCGTAGGTAAATGAAATCGCCACGGGGACACTGGCTGTGTCCGGGGGAAACGGAGGCGGAAACTACTGTGTGACTGCAGGTGAGCACTTTTGGAAGATGCTGTTTTCCCCCGCTCATTCATCAGTAGTTCAGTAGGCCGCATGGGGCTTGTGGGAGGTGAAGAGTCCTTAATCCCTGCCCTTACGACACCAAGTCTCTCACCGAGGCAAATATTATTCTCTGTAACCCGATAGCAAGAGCGATTTGTCCCAAGGTGAAATGAATGTTAAGAGTATGGCTTCGTAAGACCTCACAAGAACAAAATCCATCTCTGACATTGAGAATCCCCCATTTAATTGAGATAAAAAGTGGAGAGACAGTATATAAGTGAAGTGGATGTGGTGAAAGCAGGTGCGCATTTGGACAGTTTCGTAATGAAGTGAGTCAAGTTTGGAGAGGTGGGTAATGAAATACTCCTAGATCTTATCCAATTCATGAGAGCACTATTTGAGCAAAACAGAGTACAGGAGAGACAGAGCACAGGTTCATTTGTTCAGTACCAGTAGGAGGGGCGTGTCTCATCACTGCGAGTTCGCGAGTGTCTCTGCACATATCCACCGCCGTGTCACTGAATGGGCAAAGGACTCTAAACAGACTGGTGATTGGATAGACCCATCCCAGGGACCGGCGCGTTGGCCTTTGTTCTATCAGCGTGCTCTATTTGCGCGCTGACTGGGTGACGGAGACATTGAGTCACCTGGTTTGGCTACTTTGTGGGTACATCAGCTTGGGCTTAATAACTTTGCTTGTTAAATATTTGTTTAGAATCGATAAAAGTAGAAAATAGTGTTGCATGTTTTATAAACAGTGCCGCTTTTGTCAAGCAACACAGAGCTCAATCTAGCCTGAATTTTGCATGCGATTGAGGCGAAATTTAAATTTAGATGAAAAACTTATCATTTTTTCATCCCATAGTACAGTCAAATCTACAGTATTTTGCTTTAAACAATCAGTTTCTATTCGGGTAGGTTATCAAATTAAGTTACGAAAAATAAAAGAAAATTGAGAAGGAAATCGGTTTTAGAATACTGCAGGGATCTCCATCAACCTTCATGTAATTACTTGCGAAACCGAAGAACAAACAAATTTTTATTGAGAAAATCGGTTATTCAGCCAGGAGCCTCAAAAAGGTACTTGATCGGAAAACTGCGGGTACGGGCATCCCTTGAGACCCAAGACAGCGTTCTGTTGAAGTTTTAGGTAGTTTACAAGTTCCATCCCCTTTTTGAAGCCCCAGTAATCTTTGTTCCTTTCCATTCAGACTTTACCGAAAAATTTGTATCTCAAAATATCCATTTCGATGGTCGGAAAGGTGGCTTCTCTTTTTAGAGAGACTGGGAGATTTCCATGTATGCATGAAACTGATTGAAAGGTAACTAAAAACTATACGAACACTCAGTGATGTGTGCGGACATCCTTTAACTAATCTAAACATGATTAATTTAGTGCTATAGAATGATTGCTTGAACTTTTTTGATCAAACCTCGAGAATTTAATTGGGGAAACACTCTGTTGATTTAGGTGGACGACTACCCAGAGGTGATCAAGGACTTCCGACCAATCCTCTCTGAGACGGCGGACACTCGGTTGGACAAACCCCAGGTTCTCTACTTGGGCCGCAACGACAGTATGGCCAAGAGCCAGGGCTTCGATGGCTGCATGTACGGCGCTCAGTGGAACAACCTTTTCCCCCTGCGAATGGTCTTCGAGGACCCCAAAAACCCCAGTGTCTCTGTACAACCAGAAGGTAACTGCTAGTAGTAGGGAGATGAAATCACACTCCAAGGGTCAAAATACAGGGTGTTCGGGGCAAATTTGAAAGTTTCGTCGGGTATAATAGAACGTCAATGCGAAATGTAATATATCTAAAAGATAAATTCAATAAGATAGGACATTACAGTATTGCCTTCAAAAGGTTTCACTCAAAATATCCTCCAATAGGGGATTATATTTCAGCAGCGACCCGTAAATAAAGTGGGCCATGCAGAGTAGTCTGTGTGCGGGTTAAGGTTTGCAAGTTTGATTGAGGTGAAAGACGTTATCTGACAATCACTTTTTACCTTCTGGGTAGGAATCTTGTTACTGCCCTACGCATGACTACTTATTATTGAGTTCCCTCGTTATCAATCTGGGCTTAACTGCAGTGCTCAGCAATACAACAAAGGAGGCATCTGAATTCAACCGACCCCCTCCCTCCCCCCAACACATTTTATGAGGATTTTCTAGAAAATCTCTAATGAGAACTCATTCAGATTCTAATTTCCTTTAGCTACGGCCTCCTGGCAATTTCGTTTGCAGTAACGCAACCAGATTCTTTTCAGTTTTCCAGAGGAGCACTGAGCAGTAACCGCATTTATTTCTTTTTCGATAGTCTAGTCGTTATTTTTGATTAGGATTAATCTGGTGGGTTCCACTTAGCATTCATGGTCGTTGCCATAAGAATGAAGGTTAAAACCTTTAAGAGGGTTGGTGTACTTGAAAACTTCTAGCATACTTTGTTATTGCGAAAGTATACCGTCTTCTCTAGGTGTGCATTATATTTGTTGACTCAAGTAAATTTACGTTAAGGAAACTTAGTAAAGCTCGGGGGGTGGATGTTTATTTAGGGGAAAACTGAGAAGTCGCTTATTAAATGATTGGCCACCTGTGGTGAGTTTGGATGTTGATTAACTGTAGCTGGGCCCGTCATGGTGGTCGACACATTAAATAGAACGAATGAATTGCTAAGGTGATTTAAATCTACTACATAAAAACTTACGGCGAAAATTGCAGGCTCAGTGACGGAGAACAAGTGCGGTTTCGAGGAGATCCTACCGGCACCGGAACCCATCGAAATTCGTCCCCCCACACCCTTCCCATCCAACTTGACGTTGGTTGGATCGGCCGAGGATCTCACCAGACAGAGGATTGTATTCGGAGGTAAGCTGACTAGACCTATTCTAATAAAACAGACACGTGTAGTCGTTGTGTTGAGAAGAAATAACACTGGTTTTCACCAGACACAAGGCTCTGTAGTGGTTTCAGGAGCCGTGATTTTGCGATTCTCTCTAACAATTCCATTTGGAATCCGACCGACGGACTTTCAGCCAACCAGTTCTGTGCTTTGCTGAAAACGACGTTTTTCCTTCTCTTTCGAAGGTGGCAGTCATTACGTTTGAGACAGTTTCTCTCGCCATACGAGCACCAGCAATTTGGCATCTTTGAAAGTCCGTGAGGTCTGCACTTGTATAGGGTTATAACGGACTTTTTAAATATCTGAAAAAAGCAGTTTTTTTAAATAAGCATATCAAATAACAAAAATAATAAACGAAATACATTAAAAATGTCGAATTTTCATTGCTAATAACATGTTCAATGAATATGACGCCAAAATGACAGGTTGCAGGACCAGTTGCAGAGAGATATGAAGGAAAAAGATTCATCCGATAAAATCCACATGCAACATATGTAGGGCGGGGTAGTCGTGAACCTTACTGCTTGTCACTCCCTGTCCCACCAATATCTAGAGTGTGTCCAATACTTATGCGTTAAAAATAGCAAGAAGGGTTCAAAATGTATGAGAACATTCTGGAAACTTACTTGCTGAGTTGTGTTCAATCAGTTTGATCGATCTGCCTACTGGTAGGGTTATGGGTAGTCAAAATCGCAGGGTCTCGACTCATGGGACTTTCCTAAGGCCCCTCCATGTCCTTCAGACAATCTCAATTTTAAATGAATATTTCTTAAAGTATATGATGACCTGAGTAGAAATGTGCTGCTACAGATAACTAATGAAATCAGGATTTGCACACACTTTTGACCAGAAAACCGAGTATTGGAATTCCACTTTTGTGTTTTTCTTCCCAGTGATTGGTGTTCTGCTGGTTGTGACCATATTGGCTCTTTTCATCCTCTGCTGCCGGAAATTCACCCTGAAAAAGGGTCATTACCGAACCCAGGAGGCAAAACAAACCACCAACAATGTGAGCTCAGTGGACGACGCTCTTGCTGCGACGAACACCATTCTCCCCGGGGCTCGGGAGAACAAGGAGTGGCTGTTGTAGAACTCCCACTCTTTTTCATATTTTAAATTAATTCCAAAAACGATCACCCTTCTATTAAATAACGCTAAATTGGGACAATTAAGAATCATTTTACTGATTTGTATCTTGCGACTGAGAGATATAACTTTGATAGTTTGATCGATAAAACTACTCTACTAAATATCAATTAAGTATGTAGTTGTTTTTCTAAACTGATTATGGAATATGTTACTTAATTAAGAAATTATTTATTATCTTCAGAAATTGCCTAGTAGTTCTAAATGTACAATCATAAAGGCACGTGGCCTGTTGAACAAAGAGACAAAAGTTCCCTTTGCCTATCAATGGCCTTATTTCGCACAGGTCCAGAGAGTTTTCTTCCATCGCGATCAAGCCTGTGAGAACAGCTTTCTCCATTTATAAAAATCGGTCACCCCCAGATTTGCACGATATGTGGTGTAAAATTTTCCATTTTTAGCCAAAATCGTTAATATATTTGGCAGCTGGTGTCTCGGCAATTAGTGTAACCTATTGCAAGTGCATTTGTTAATTTCATAGGCACAGTTTATTAGGCTTTAGGTGTCATGCCATCTGTGAGAGGCTTCTGAACCTTTGATCAAGAATATCCTGGCACTATCATTAGGGTGACAAAGAGCAAGGAATCTGGTACAGGGGCATCACTTCAAAAGGGTAACAGGACGCGGTATGCTGTGAATGCCGCTGCAAACAGCGTCGATCAAATTAGGTCTCTTCACCAGGCACTGCTGAGCGCTCTAAATTGACACCAAAAGGTTGCATACCTCACCTCTTCGCCTTGAGTACCATTGAGGCGACATTAAGACAGCTCTGTGAGAGGACTGATTCAAGGTTGCCTCTTGTCAGCCAAATTATCACTGGCGTTTTTAATTATTGAGTTCATTAACCTCAGCAACACTTTTTGTAGACTGAAAAGCAGTCGACATTTATTAATTCATCGTATTTGTCATTTTACTACAAACGTAAAGCGACCATCCAATTTGGGATACCAGTTGCTACAACATAAGCGGATAAATTTATGTAGCCATTGATGAAAAAACACTCGAAGTTGGTAGAACGATCAATAACTTCGTTGTAGTATTTGAATTTCAGTAAATAACGAGTGGTCAATGTTATTTAATGGACAATGATACTGTGTTGGCATTTAGAGGAAAGTTTGGTTAATTCAAGCATGATAAAAAGCTCTAAAAGTAGAAAAAAACGCCGCTAAAACGGGCTAGACAATCAAGATCTACATTCCAATCGAAGCTCGTTCTTCTGCCAATAAATTATTTAATCCAGCATCTCTCATAAATCCACGATGGTATGGACACTGGCATTTTTCATTCCTTCTTAACAAACCAACAGGTCTCTTTATCTACCTCTGGATCCATCTGCCTCAAAATTGATTTTACACAACTTTAAGAAAGATATTAAATTGGTAGTTCTTGATCGATAAAGTCAATCAGCCATAGAAATCTTGTAGCAAAGCATAGACAAAGAAAAGGCTTGTAAAAAATGTCACTTGCGCCCAGTTTGTGTGAGATTTGAGGCAAAGTACCATAATTTACATCCTCGACAACACAATTTTCATTCACGTTCGTAACAATCATTGAAGAAAAAACACTACAGCTTAAAAACTGTCCTTGAACATTGAAAGTGGGTGCATGTATTTGTCGTGATGCAACCTATAGCATAGAAAAGCAATGCATCTTTAAGACAAAATATAAATCATATAAGAAGCAGAAAATACGTTTCAGATTACTGCATTTTTTGGTTATAAAATGAATTTAAGAATGATCACAACATTTTTTTTTACTCCTCATACTTCGTCAATGGAAGAATCTCAAAGAAACAATTCAGGGAAGTGAATTTTGTTATGAAATTATGATTTTTTAGGTATAGTCACTATTAATTTAGTGACTATAGCTTGGAAGCGCATGCGTGATAATGGTTTAGGTATTGAGAAGCACCTTGGCACTGAAGAGTTGCTAAGTAAGCAGAGACTCAGAAGATAAGCTGGTTGGCAACAGGCTCGTTCACGTCCAGCGGGAAGCGATTCACGGCAGTCAGCTGCAGCTCGAATGCTGACGAGCGTGGTCAGGCACGCTGCCGCCTGTCAGGCCTCTGCGCTCACACATTTCGCCATTAATTACTGTTACTCGCAGACGTACTGAGAGCTGCTGATAACTCCGACACTCCTGAAACCACCTCTGTGATGATACCGCTAGGTAACAGGTACCAACATGATATCCGCACTGCACATGTATGGCGGTTTGATAGTTTTCATTACAGGCGGAGTGAAGCTGCGATGGAAACGTTGCATTTTAATTTAGCTCAGTCGCTGAGGTGATATTCATTAGTAGCAGTAATAGCGCTTTAGTGTGTCCAGTGTACTGTCTGAGAATGCTCCCAAAATCATTAATCAAAAGTATTGTTATCTATCTTGATTTTGTTTGTACTTTTAAAAAGACTAGAAAGGCGAATGTACTATAAATCACTTTACCTTAGTTACCATTGTCTGACTACGCACCTACCATGGCTCTTTACAAAGTTCCTGCCTTTTAAGTAATATATTTCTGTCTTTTTAAATTAAAAAAGGGTTGGCGTAAGTATTCATAACTCTCCAACAGAAAATGTTGAGACTTAAGAATAAAAAAAATCAGGCGGGTTTTCTTATTGAGAAGTTATGAGTTAAGTGGTCTTTCTCTCTAAGATTAGGATTGATGCGTCTGGATCCAGTATTTGTGTCTATTATTGACTGATTGATGCAGTTCAATCAAATAGTCTCTTATGATATTGTCGAAGTCATCACAAGGTAGTTGTGTCGTAAACAAGCCAGTCAACAGTTTTACGGTTTGGGGAACTTATTTGAAGTTTATAAGATCACCACACGTTCGTACAAGTAGAGAGGGAAAATAAAGAGTCAAAGCTAATCCTTCACGTCCTCTTTCCTTTTGTGACGAATGTATAAAAAAATGTTTCAAAGCCCTGGCCTCTGTGAATGTTGTTTTTAGATTTTATCAGCAAAGTCTTACAGAAAATGTAAGTTTCTTAATTCAGAAACTATGAAATTTTTGCATTGTTATTGCACTACCTTCCATTTATAGATGGGTGTTCGCACGATTTTCTATCTCAGCCTTCAAAGAAGTTGAATTTGGTTACCACCCTAAATTTTAATCCATGTAAAATTATTTCAATCGGCTGATTTCAATTTCATTTTGAATTATGTAACTATAGTCTTGGTTTAAGAAATAGCAAAGTACAATTGAACTGATATCAATCCCTTTTTCGTTGTTTTTTTCATTATAATGATTAACAAAAGCACATTGATCAGTAAGTGCATTTTATCTAACAATAAGAAAAATTAGAACACCTATAAATAATTTCAACCCTTTGGAGTCAGCTTCAAAAGGAGTGAAATTGAAAACATAATTCATGTAGGTTTCCAAACATAGCTACAAGTTTTGACTAGGTGCACATTCTTAATCATTGCTCGATCATATTTAAATACTTGTAAGTTTCCTTTTGGGACTGAAACACATTTCAATCATCAAATTTCGAATATGGAGTATCCACTTTACTGCTATAAATTAGAGAATAGTGGTACCCACTACTTCATTCAAAGGGTCTTTGATCCGAAGGAATAAAAAAGGAAATTTCTTAGTGAACAGAAGAACATCAACAAAACAGAAAAAAGGCTTCTGGAAAGTGATGTATTTTTTAGTGCATTCCCCAACAACGGGTACCTGAATAATAGCCCAAACCCTTCTTATATCCCACTAAAATATTTTTTTGGCTCTGTACATTTTATACTCGAAATGAACAGTCAGGTAAAATAAAATGTTTAGAATCAATCCTGCATATCTTACAGAGTTAACAAAGAGAGAAACCAATACATGCAAAACTAGTTTAAATTAAGCTTGCTTTAAACATATATTTCATATTTTTTCTAGTCAAACATCGTCTGAATAAATATCACAGTGTAATTCTCTATTAAGTGGATTTTTTATCTTTCTTTGAATAAGTTAATGAAAGCGTAAGTCTCATAGCCAGATGTACTTGCGATATCGAATAATCCAAGGTATTCGACAGTGCTTACCCATAAGGGTGTGTCCCCTGAGTATTTTCATAATAACTCATTCTACTTGAGATTAATAAACATCAACTCAGAGCTCTTGCACCGGAATCTTAACAAAAAATTACTTGGAACACTCATATCTTTAGTCAGATTTCCCTATTTATGATTACCTTATAGGCATGGAATAAATTGATTGCGAAGATTTTTGAAAGACGCTTGAACTGCATTTCCGGTATCAAATATCACATCTTATTTGAGCTCAAAATTTCTTAAATCATCCAATTAATCTACTTATTTGGTACATAAAAACTATCAGACTGTTCGAGAATATATTATTACACATTTTAGCAGTTAATGTCACTAAGAATATTTCCCCTTAATCATTAACTTTTTACTTCCCTTTTGTCACATTATTTTTTGAGTATCCCATATTTTGTATTACTACTTTTAGTTGACTTTTTAATTTAAATTTCACGAAACTGCTTTCTTGCACCATCGTGCCATATGAATTAATTTATTTCAAGAAATTTTATAAAGGAGCTCCAAGTTGAAGGAAAGAAACCTATAAATTACAATTTGATATCCCAAATAGAGTCTAAACTAAAACACATAGTAAAAATTTGCATTTTCCACGCTTCGGAATAGTGTAACGAGAGGTTATTGTAACCGTATAAACGCTCTCACCAGCAAAAAAAAACAGGAGGGTGGAAGAGCATCGACTGGTTTACTCTAGACCCAAAGGGGGTACGCGATATAAATGTCACCGAACACATTCCCACATCACTCAGGAGCACAGATATGTGCCAATATGTAACTGTAGGGTGCAACCCTGCAACTCTGGAGGCGTGAACATTCACACTCAGGTTCAGACCCGTCAGAAAATCGATGCCTTCAACCGATTTGAGGCCTATTGGGGTAAGGGGCTCCGCGGTGTAAGCGTGCGTGCTCTCGCGCATGCTTGCGCGCAGGCGATAATTCGATTTACGCATCACCAACTCACTTTCATAGAAGCAAACACACCATTTGCAGGGGGAGGGAGGGCCAATCACGCCTGGAGCAGCACTCACGGTGGAGCTATAAATATTGGTGCAGGTGGAGGACTCCGACAGTAATTGCTGTTGTGCTGCTGTCTTCGGAGGGGCTTACTCATCAGTTAGGGGTCGAATTGGCGGTGCCACAAGTACTCTGATTGTCCATTCGCATTTCTTGCTGCATTCACGTGCCAAGTTCACGAGTCGTCAAGATGTGTGTATGGGCATCGTAGTGCCTGTGGCTAGGCGGCTTGTGGTTTGTTTTATTTGTCCTCAATCTTTTAATTGCAAATGCAGGGAATTCTAACTATTTCATCGTGTATATCTAAGTTTTTTCACCACCATTCAAGCTCTATAAAATGCTCTCAATTTATTCACACGATTGTAAAGCGCACTAAAATGTTATGGGGATGCATAAAAACGCATTCCGCTGCATTTCAGCTCTGGCTATGAGTTTTTGATTGTTTCGTGTACTATTGAATGACTTTTTATGGTATCACGAAATCAATAAAGGCATTTTACTTGAAATCTAAAAATGTTGCCCTTTTTAGGAATCTCTAAAATCTCAAGTGGAGTGCGGAATTAAGAGCCCGTCAATTTCATTTCTGAACGATTGCTTTTGCACCACCTCCACCAGCGATCGAAACATATTCGCACTCAGACGGTGGTCTGATGTGGCAAGGCGAGACATGTGATTGGGGCTACTCAAGGCTTCTCCGAGTGCATACACAGAGATAATTAGATTACGAGATCCTCACGGTGAAGAATGAGCTGAATCGATGAAACTGACAGCAAGTTGCAAGTGTCTTTCGAGCAATCGATGCTTTTCCACAGGAAATTGCAAAGTTCACGTGCAAATCAGGCGAATTCTTAAGAGATGAATTTCCCCCAGAATTGTTCACTCAAATATAAAAATATATATTAAAATTGATATTTTTAAAGATCTGTCCAGGCTTTTAAATTTTGTATCTACTGAAAGTACCGTAAATTTGGCCTCTGTAACAATTGAGTGGAAATGAAATTCTAGATTACCTTGATATATGCTATAACATAGCATTTATGAACTCATTACTGCTCTACTTTTTGTGAGGATTGAACACAAACAGATCATTATTGATATCAGCTAGCGTATATTTCTTTATTATCAACTGTTTATTAATTGCCGTAAGTCAGAATTGCGAAATTGTTGATTTCATTAAAATAGTTAATATAAATGTGCGATTTATGAATCGTTGGTCAATTTCGAATAAATTATTAGTAAAGCAGTAAAGGCCCAAAATAAATATAAATTCCTTTAAAAATGCATTGAAGTATTGGGAAAATTTTAAGTTAGATACCCAAATATAATTGGGGGATTGATAAATTCTACTGAAATTTGGCTATGAATACGGTTATATCTTATCTATCCGATTAGAGTTTAAGCGCTTTTTCCAGTATCATGAGAAAAATAGTAAAGGAAATTGAAAGGTAAAGAGCTACCCATGACCATGCAACCACCAAATTTACTGAGAAAAATTCTTATTTTACGGGAGGAAATTCTTTAAATATAGTGCGTGAAGGAAAAATACTCCGGAACACCTGTACAATGTATATTATCACACTGTGGGTTGCGTGGATATCCTTAGACACAAAGAGTGAATATTTCCCCAGTAAAGATGGACTAAATTATTTCTCTTTTCATAAATTTAACAATTTACTGAATTTTATAAAAGCTGAAAAATTACAGCGATTTTGGTTTGCAAGAATAGACCATTAATCAACAAAAAAGGATAAAGGTTTCCTCGAACTGACGGTTGCAATGGCATAGCTCTCAAATCTCATGAATTCCAACTCAAACAAAATGAAAATCAATCACTAAAGTAAAAATGTTACCCAAATATTTGTTAAATATTTTCAGATGATGAATCCATTACTTGAGTATCAAAATTTAGACAAGTATACATATTTGTCTTCAATGTTCAAGTTAAAGTTGAATGTCTATTTTTCTCTAGACATTCTGATTAGGTGAATTTTAGATCGAATTTGGAATAAAAATCTTCTTATTAACTATTTAAATATACTGAGCAGAAGAATAAATATTGGCCGAGTAAACGCGCCAATGCATTCCGATATGGTGAAATTATTAAAATGATTACTTCAATAAGCGACAAGAATGTTTGAAAGCTATATGTTCAAGGTGATTCCTCGTGGAGCCATTTAGTTGAAACAGGATGTTGAGCATCCGTTTCGGTTCTTTTTTCGTCGGAAATGAAAAAAATCATCGAAGACTTGAACAACTTTCTATGCTTGGAAATTCCAGGTGAGCGCATAAATATTAGTACTAATTTAAAAACGGACCCTTAAATCTGCTTGAAATTGAAACCGCTTCAGGATCGTCGTGGGTTAAAGCCTATTAATTCAAGGAACTAACCCAAATGTTGAATTGAATGAGATTAACAAGCATTGCAGTTTATAAATACATGGGTTGAAAATTTTGGTTGCCGATTTTTCGGAACTTAGTGACAAGAGTCATAGCCAAGTAGGAGACTCCAATTCCGCAGAATGATATAAAATTTCTTGATTTTCAAATATTTGCCTTATTGAGAATTTTAACTATAAATCTACTCTCTGTGTAAAATCCACTCAAATGCTTAAGCTGAGCAAAAGAAAACAAAAATTTTGATTTTATGTTGAGTAGTTCCACGAAGTTATTTTATCATTTATCCTAGAGGAATAAATGCCAAACCCAAGGTCATCGTAGGCAAACGACCTTGAATTGGTGAAGCATATTTACTACTGGTAATTTGTCAGCCCGCGTTTTCTGCTCATGGGCTGGTGACTTCTTTTAGTACTTTTCTGTATTTTTTTTCTGCTCTGTAATATCCTACCTATAAGCAGTGGCTTGAACGTACAAAGTTGAACTTAGTCTGAAATATTACACAGGAGCATTGATTCGCTTTACAAGGCTGTGAAATCTTATTCAATTGGCATTGCTGATATAACCATTGACAGCCAAATTGGTCTTACAATTTCGTGAGGTGTGTGGATTTATTTTCAGTTGCATGTCATAGATACTCTCGAAGGGATTTTGATCTGCAAACTCTACCACCTGCCTTCTCTGACCGTTTGTGTGTGGTTTCCAGTATAGTAAAGGGCCATCATGAATCACGATGTAAACCAAAAATATGCGTTCATTTAGAACTTTTTACCCAATTTGATTGGAAGGTTTGTATTGATTATGGAGACACTACCTACGTACAGTATTCATTTACAAGTATGTTTGTGTTGTAACCCATTTACAGCTCAATTACTCCAGCAATGTTTGCGTGAATTAAGTGAACGTTATCGAAATGATTGACTAATCTCCAAGGTGTGAGCGACATTTTTTGATGGAATCGCCATGGACACCTATCTACCTCACCAAATATTTTACTACGATGCTCTCATGCGGGTAAACTGGCCCCTCCTTATTACAGCATTTAGTCCCAATGCCGCACCAGAAACCAGCTGCACTATGGAATTATTCGACCGGCCGAAACACTGTCATTCCGCATTCACCAATTTAGAGTTCCTATTACCAAATCGCAATTCCTCAGTCACGGCCAGGCAAACATTATTGAAAGAAGGTATGATATTATTTTTATAACATTATTTTATACTGTACTATTTTCAATCTGGAAAAATTCTTGGGGTGTATTACCGGTTTGAGTACGGTTTTTATTTCTAACTTTTTACATTTTGTCATTTTTGTTTGTGTTCTACTTATTAAGTAAAAAATCTAGGCTGTATCGTTACATCCTATCTGTTTGAGCATAATAATTATGAATCAATAATTTCGAGTTTATAACCCTCATTACATATTTATTGATTAACGTATTAACACATTTCCGCTGTGAGGCACAGATGTACATCGTAGTGCGTATTCAGAAGTTAAAGCGTTATTATTTCACTAATTTCACGAAAATTTCTGCGCAGTTCAGATGTCGATTTTTTTAGTAGTGCCTTTGCGGGTCCGACTGAAATACTGCGAGTTTTCATTTTCATTGGTAGCTCTTTCGTCTCACTCTTTCTGTTTACCAGTCTTTATCTTTCTTTAACAATTCACACTTTCATTCATCCTTCTGTCAAATACTCACTTTAGTGCTTCCTCTGTTTTTCATCACTTATTTCGCTAACTGTTCTGTTTTCGTCTCCTTAGCATACATTTTTTATTTCTAAATTTTGATTATGTGCACTTCTGGAACACTGTAGATGAAGATGGATGAGCTTTATTTAACAAAGGTGGCCAAGATCCAGATCCTGGGATTGGTTGTTGATGATTGGCTCGTTTATGACAGATATCGCAATCGAAAGTGGCTAAGCGGGTCTCACCCCACTCTTAAATGGTTACGGTCATTGGTGATCATTCCTTCACCTAGCTTAGCTTTTGGTCACTATCGCCACTTCCTAAAGACGCACTCCTATTATCCTTGCAGTTATCTACTGCGGTCTCTCCGGGCGATTCCAGATGGCTCACCCAAAGTTGTTGGAGGAGATCGTCACTTGATAGGACGCCTCGCGCTATTCGATTGAGGGCTTTTTCCGTTGGCAGTTAAGTGCAGTCGTCACTTCGTTAACGAGGTTTGTCAAAACCCACTCTCCTTTCGACATACTGCTTCGTTCTGTCAGACTATGTTTGTGAAATTCGGGAAAGGTGTAGAACGCGTGGAAAATCGTGTCGATCTGTTGATAATTGGC
This sequence comes from Anomotaenia brevis, assembly GCA_030710315.1. NCBI lineage: Eukaryota > Metazoa > Platyhelminthes > Cestoda > Cyclophyllidea > Dilepididae > Anomotaenia > Anomotaenia brevis. The sequence goes on from JAUOZQ010000010.1 coordinate 160,517, forward strand.
GTCTAATTTTGGAAAACAATAACCACTCGATTTATGTGGTCAAGCCAATATTGGTTCTTTGGGAGCTTTTGAAATAATCGAAGATGAGGCTTTACAGCAGTTTTGTTTCAGTTCTGGGTACAAATTAATCATTTCATTAGAGATAACCTCAATAAACCTATTTAGATAAATGCGGTAGAGGTGAAGGTCATCGCGCGAATATAACCACACGTCCAACCGTCCTCGGCAAGGGCGTGAAAAAATACAAGACTGAAGCAACAGTACACAGTTTAATGAGGGGAGGCGCCCATTGTGTGGACCTGTACCTGCCTTGTCATGGTACAGTTTCTTCAAGCTTCGTTTTTGTATCAGCCCTAAATGGCCTTACCCGGTCTCGCCCCCTTCTGTCTTTACCCATAGGGGCAAGGGTCCACCAGACTGGAAAAGGTTACGGCTTATTGAGACTCTCGAACTCAAATATAAGTTACAGCAGTCCACTCGAGATGTGGACTTTTGCGAGGATCGAGTGTTTAATAATGACATTCTCAATTAGACATGATATCCATCACGCGGATTTGTTAGGATGGCTTCAAGTGGGGAATTAAAAGCGCAGAACTTCTCAAAGGTCGTTCCAGCTTGGTTGGTTTTGGGAAAGGAATATTTTCAAAAATGTTCTATCGGGGTAGGCTTTGCATCTCTATTTCATATGGTAAAACTTAAATTGCATTCTGATGACGCAAAATCTTGGAGAAGGGAGAAAAAGAGTGGGGTGGGGCCTCGCGGAATCCCAAAAAAAAGGGGCTTGAAAACTCGCAGGATTAATTTTAGCTAGAGGAAAATGGAACTCCCTAGAATCGTCGTTAGATGGTTGGATGGAGAGTTTTATTTGATGCAAATTTGTCGATGGAAGCCTGTCTAAAATAACGGGCTCGGTCAGCATAAATCGGAACCTTTTGATTTGTAAATGGGTTTCATAATGCTCAATCAGGAACTGGGAGGAGCTGATTGTGTTGGACTGGAGTGAAGGTGAGGACTACGCGATGTCGTACTTCGATGAGGCTTTTAATTTTTTGTAGACTTCTAGATGGTACCCTCTTGTAGCTGTTCCTACGAGTGTGATGCTCAAATTCAGGGGCTCTTTCCAGCTTATTTCATGAAAACTCCATTATTACGATCAGGAGGCAGGAGTTGCCCTTCTAGTGCCTGGAGTAGGTGAACATAGGTGTTTATAAGAATTCCTTGGTACTTGAAGCTAGGGAGACGCTGTTATCAGTGTCTCGTTAACGTTATTATGTTTCGGTACTCAATGAATCCCACTTATTTAAATTTCAAGGTTTCCATTCGAATGTTCTGTTTCATTAAAGAAACTCAGTAGATAAAAGCCGAATCTCTGAAAGAGGGCAATTTCACTCTAGAGCCCTGGATCGGAGTTTGATGTTTTTCCAACTTCCAGGTCCGTTCAATGTGCTTATCACTGTGTTAAACCTGTTTTATTACTTTTCGTTGGTTAGTATTATGTGCAAGTTAGTAGCTTGGGAAAAATCCAATCTCCTTTTCTATTCATTCTAATAAATGACTTCTATGCATGTCTGGGTTACTTTCATGAAAAAAGGTCATAAGTACGTCAAGAAAATGACAATTCCATTGTTTCGGGCTTCTCCACCAACCCTCATATGAGTAAAGGCGCACATGCAAGACGGTCAATCCCAAATATCTCTGAGTAGGCACTTGTCTCACTGCTGATTTCGATCTAGTTGTTTGAGACTTTATGAAAGACTCAATCGTCCAGCCAACAAACAGGTAGATCATGATTGTTTGAGCACAACTAAACTAGCTGGATTTAAGAATCAGTCTCCGTATCGGGGATCATCTCAACCAAGACATATAAATACTGGATAAGTACGTAATGTTCATGTTAAGTGTAGTGAGGATTGATCATAGTAATTTGGGAACTGCAACATGATCTGGCTGCACCAATATACCTGCGAACAAAGGCTTGTTGTGATGACTCGAAGAGCTGGGAGTTCGGCTCCCTGATACTCGCTTTGGCTGTTTTTAGTCTCGGTTTGCTGACTGGTGGATGGAATCACTTGATAAAATGGAATAGAGCCCAAGATTTGCCTTTAATCTTGTAAAATGTGTGGATCGAGCCGACCTTTGAATGATGAATGTGAACTCATTCAGTCGATAGATAATTGAGTGAAGCAGTGCTTATGAACGGACCTAAATATGTTTCGATGCATTTAGTCTCTAATCCAATTTAGTATATCGTCAAAAGTGGATAACGGCCAATTTTAGCTTTCTATGCAACTGAAACATCGTCTAGTATGCTTCAAAGCCTTCATACTCTATTTAATACGACAAAAGTTAGCGGTTTCTTGTAGAACTAAGGGCAAAACTTCAATTCACCCTAGTTTTGTTGCAAAAATGCAGCACAGCTTCCAAATAACGGCTAATAAGGGTTAAATTGGATGTTTTTTTTTCTATAAGAGTTATTTTTCTCAACATTATAGTTCGGTTATTAAGTTGAAGGGTGAGGGGCGTTGTAGATTATGAATAATTTAGAGGGGGAAAACGGTAAACCCCACCAATCAGGGTACATTCGATAGATAAAATCTATGGCTAGTTTAGGGTTACAATCTGGAGGCATGGACTTAGTTGAAAATCAGGGGTAGCTGTGGTTGGAATGGTAAACCCATTTGTTAAATCACAGGACAGCGTTGTGGTGCAGTTATGGCGATTCGAGGCCATACATCTAGTCCATCCGAGTGATTGGTAGGCGGTGGTCGAGCGCGCCTGGTAAATCGGAGCTAATGGTCGACCAATAAAACCATCAAGAGTATACTCAAGGTGCTACTTAAACGCCGTTTATCTGTGTAATATTTGAGCGCTCTGAATTCTGTATCTTTGAAGTGGCTTCTTCATCGATCAATAGTTTCAATGTAACTCAGAGGAATTCGTAGGGTTTTCAGAACGGGTCTGCGTTGCTACATCGTAAATTTATTTCTTCATTAGCACTGTGTTAACGGTAGGTTCAACTTTATCATTGGAACCGAGTAAAACAGCTTAAGATGGAACAGTAGTGGAGTGTGATTCTGAAAAAGACAAAAGGAGGATTATTTGTACCCAAACGTACCTATCAGTGCAGATAATACGTTTGAATAAACATAAAGTTGAGGAGGCTTTTATGATCTATTTATGCCCATCTTCTCCAACACACGAGAGTACCGATCCATCATAATGCCAAAATGGGAAAGCAAGGGTATATTTAGATTGGGTGTGTGCCTCTCCAGTGTCCGTCACGGCTTGTATTGACGTGTGTTCCTCTCCGGTATCAGTTGTTTACACTGTATTTATGCACTACAGCAACGATGAGATTAATCAGGACAATGATTGGATGGGAACGTCATGGGAACTAGCGTGTTATGTCCAATCGGCATGATGGAGCTGCTTGTTGGTCTTTTAGAACGGCCCTCCAAAAGCCCTTTCTTGTTGTAGCGGGTCCGTTCCCCAACTTGGAGTCCACTACTGAGTCGCGCTACATTCGGAGCAGTGAAAGTAACATGCTTGGGAGTTGCCTGTATTGATCGATACACAGTCATGAGAATTGTGGGAACAGCGATCACTTTTAGTGTTTTGCGTGAGAATACTGGTATTTCGTGAGTAACACATACAAACTAGATTGAAATCGAACCAACAAGAAAGTTATATCCCTTTTTGAGCCTAATATTTGATCGATATTTTGGCGATCGAGTTTATTTATTGCCCGCCTCACAAGCCCTCATTATCATTGCTTTCCTTTTCACTAATCGTTATTTTAGACGATGTCTGTCAGCTGGATGCGACCGTGCTGGCAGCAATGCCCTGGCAATGCATATCTACCGCTTCGCAACACAAACCACCACTGATCCAGATTTCTATTCTATCGGAGACGATTTTGCTCGAAAACGAGTAAGTTCAACCTCTGGAAGCCAGATTTAGAATTGCAGTTATTTCCAGCCTGCTGAGGCCAGTTGTGAGGGTTACTGTCCAGATGCACTGGCTCGTTTTTGGTTCATGGTTAGTGAATATTTTACTCGTCTAATTAATTGTTTTCATGCCCAAATTTGCTTTAAGAAGTCGTTGCTTGATGAGCCTTGTCGGCTCACATATTTCTGTAAATTCGTGTTAGGCGATTTAGCACAGATTTATGGGTTCTAGGTCCGAATTTATAGCTTTGGTGGAACTAGCCTAGAGCTCGTGAAGCTTTCATAATAGTGCACACAAGTGGACAGATTTCGGAAGTGCATACTGATGCATTTCCTTGACCTTCAGTTGATAGGGAAAAGTACAGGTTTTCGAATTCAACTTTTAGGCGTGTTCTAGGTCGCTAGGTGGACAAATTTGACTCAATTCAAGGACGGGCCCTTTTAATTTCGCAGTCCTCCAATGCAATTCGATTGCCGTAGGTTAATCTTCTCCGGTCTGATGATGAAGTTGCTGGGAGATTGAAAGCTCGGAGCAGTTAGGAAAGAGCACAATGGCGTTAGAAAGTGGATAGTTTACCCATCACAAGAAAGTAGAAGCCATCCAATTCTTGTTTGTCTAGAAAAGGGGCAGCAGAGGCAAGTGATGGAGCTGCATATATTTGAGTCTATAAACAAGTTACCATGGAACCAGTGTCAATCTAATGCTCGGGGTATCGCCAGCCAAACCATTGCTGATGAATGATGGGGTAGTGTGCAGTAATCATGAGTACTGTTATGTTTATAAATGGAAATAGCCAGTATCGCCCTAATGCTACCAAAAGAAAAAGCTGCTCCAGAAGTCTTTTGGATATCTTGAAATTGACTTTTTCATCAAGAAAGGGAAAAACTTGATTGGTAAATAAAAAGTTTGGTGGACTTAAAAGAAAGTCAATAAACAAGGGAATTGCACGATTATCAGGTTTTTGCCTAAAATCACCGTCACCGTTAGCAGAATCTAAACTTCAGTCAGTCGCAACCCGAAACCTGATTGAGACTCGCTTGGGCAAGAGTCTCCTCAAATTCTGCTGCCAGACTGGGCAGATTTTGTAGTACTGGCACAGCGGAAGTTTGTTTTTTTCGACGTCGTTCTATTGTCCATAATAATCCATCTTCGGTTTAAGAATTGGAATGGGGTTCGGAAATCCAACATTGGGTGGTCATAAAAATTGGTTGACCGGCATTTTTGACTGCTCCTTAAGGAATTCATATGTCCCATTCCTGACAGCTACCCTATTTGGCATCCAAGGGACAACTACAGAAATCAAACAGAATTGCATTGCATTCACGCTACAAGGCACGTTTTATGCAGATTTTCAAGGAAACCTGCTACTGCGATCTTACAATTGTATCGAATGTTATATTGCTTTCTTCAAGCCGCAGCCGACACGTAGACTGTATTGCGACTCTCTATTTTATGCCTCGGGATTGCTTCCACAGTGTTCAGGTGGAACACTGATAGGCGTCCATAATCCCCGCCTTGTTTTATCAAGGGCGGTGCGAATTACCATGGTACAAGTAGTTTTTCTCTTCCTTGATGAATCTGTTCTTCTTCGTCCGTTCTTCTGGTTTTCATAACGTATATGAAATCAGTAGAAAGTTTTAAACTTCTGTAGGAAGTGTGATGTTCATTCACACCTTTAATGCATCTGACAAAATCAAATACTCCTCAGAGCAATTTATTTTAAACATCCTCTTGTATCAAATGGTTAGGTACATTAACCCTAGGATGTTAACGGTATTTAGGACATTTTAACTTACCATTACAACGATTGAAGTTGAGTTAAATTGTAGAAGTTGAAGCTGGGAACTCAAGGGATCGGATTCCTCCGGATCCATTTTAGACTATTGGCTAGAGTTGCACCTAGCAGTTGGATTTATATATAAGTAAAAGCTTGTGCAAACATGAATTATAAAAGGATGTATATAGGTGAAAAAAATCTTAAACTTTTAAAGGAAACGGTGTTATTGGGCACCTATAAAAAAATTTGCAAAAAACGACCAAATATTATTTCGTCAAATCTACGCTGAACGCTCTTATTTCCATTTCTGACGGTTATGAACTATCGGATACAGATTCTCTGTGGGGGTGTTCGAGGATAACGAGCAATCTTGATTTAATCAAACTCCTTCACGTACGCATGTATAGAGGAAAAGCAATGCCCATTGGGCCCAATTCCACATTAATGGCCCTTCGAAATCCATAATCCGGATTCCCTTTTTCGTTGTTGGTTCATTTCGAGACCAAGGGAGCCACTACAAATATATCATTCTTTACAGGAAAGAGTTTCCAAGCTTTGTTGACACGGGGAGGGCAGCTGCTTCAGCGGTAAACCCATCCAAGTGGGAGAATCGTCCCTATGCCAACACACCTGGTTCCGTTCTCTGGTATCACCAGCCGACTGTCTATTTTTGCGTCCTTCTCTCCACCTCCTCTTCCTCCTTTCTATGTACACATGAACTGTACGTTTGTTTTTTTCTGAAATACACGGTAGCACGGGGTGTCTTGATTTCCTACTGGAGTCCTTGTGTGCGGGTGTGTAGTGTGCCCTCCTTTCGCGTTGACAGAAATGTGAAGAAACCAACGGGTTGATAGGAAAAATGGCTTCAAAATTCGCTACTTCGAATACCTCATCGCCTGGAAACTCCTGGGTCGGGGCTTGGAGCGGAGCCAACCAACTTTTGGAGGAGAACTTTGTCAGGGACTTTGACTCAACCTCGCCTGAAGCAAAAGTACAAGCCATTCGGTGAGTTCGTTTCTCGGTTATTTGGTGCGAAGTAACTCGTCTCGAATTTTTGTAGAAAACCCAGTTCCGTTTCCATTTATTAAAAGCTTACTAATATCATCATTATTGTAAATTCTGTTCGTTTTAGTTATTTGAAAAATTCACAAATGTCATTTTCAACTTCTTTCTGTGGCATTGCAAAAGTTGTTCCGGCCCAATGATTTTGTGAGATGCGAAAGACAGTTGTCTGAGGGAGGAAGGTAGAGAAAGTAAGGTAGATGAGGGATTTTCTCCCAACCAAGTTCTTCGGTCTCCTCTGACGCGATTATTCTTGCTCTGTGGAGTTGATCATGGTCCTGTTTAAACATCTCCCGTTTTCGATTCTCTAGAGCAAGTCTTTTTTCATCATTAAAGTTTGGCTCAGGGGCTCTGATTACTGACAGTAGATACGAGCATAGATTGTTGCTGATCGAAAGCAAAACCTTTTTCCTATTAAGTTTCCTTCTCGGCTGTGGCTGGGCTCTTTCTCTCTGCTCACGAAGCCACTGTCCACGACGCTTAACATTTCGATGATAGATCCATTTTTCACTCAGTCGCCATTCACAAGTCCATCCATCAAAAGTGGTGAAACAAGTAGGCGAGGATGGAGAGAAGAGCAGATATCAATTGTGCCTATTGTCCAAGGAATTTTTCCACGTTTTTGAAGGTGAAGATGAACAGCTGTATGGTTTGAGCTAAGCTTAATTGCTAATACTTCAACTGACAAAGCTTGATAAGCCCCTTTAAGGTCTGCTTCAAGGAGCAGCTAATCATCAAACTCATCTGGACATCGTCGGATTTGATCTTCAGCTTCGTGGAGGGTGAATTCTCCACTTCCGAATTTCACAAATCATCTTCTGTACGCACATTCCTCTTTTTACACCGAATGAATGAATGCTGAGTTTCCTTTCTTTAACTCTTAACTCATTTTGTGTACTTCAAATGACTCTTGGGTACTTCCATGAAAGCATGGTCTTAATAAAGCAAATTTTTAAAACAAAATTCTGTAAGACAAAATTTGTTCTGTAAAACAAAATTTGGTCAGGCCAGATGTATCTAAACATAAAATTCATGCCGATCTCAATCGGAAACGATAAATTGATCTTTAAATTCCTTTCAATTTAAGCTGATAAAATTTAGACAGGACTTTTGGGATCACCTGATAGTGTGTCTTCTGTTTTTCAAGCCTCCATAGCTTACGTCCTGCTTAAATGTAATACTTTCCGTTTTTGTTTTTCGGATAACGGCTCTTCCTTGTTTCCCATGGATGTCTAGGCCATTCCTCATAAATTGATGGAATTTGTGAAGTTATCGCCTCAAAATTCTTTCATTAATGGGATTACCATATGGCCTTCTTATTAGTTGTCTTCGTGCTTTAATCGCATGCTTCGATGTTTATTGCACAAAAATGGCTTGGTCTACCTAAATGAAAGAGGAAGTCCGAGTAGTTGGAAAGTATTTTGCTATGGAACAATCGCCTTTTTGCCGAATTAAAATTCCAAATATTTGCGATGGGAACCAACATTTTAGACTTTCCTCGAGTATTTTCGGAAAGGAGAGTTTTGGCATTCTCCACGATCACGAAAGGCGGGCTTTATAGATTTGCGTAATTGCGGAGAAAAGCGCTTGATAATTGGTCCTGGAAGGGGAATTGGCTCTTGGCCTCATTTTGCCTATTTTGCTGTAATTGTTTTCAGTCCATCTGACATAAGCCTAACTTGAATGATTAATATCTTATTCAGTCGCTCAAAAACATTCGTATTAATGCACCTTCCTACAGCTTCCTGCTGAAGTGGTTAGACGTTTCGCGCAATTGTCAATTTCCTTTAAAATGGCATTCTTTTATTTTTTTATGCAAGTGATTTGTGCAATTTGCAGGGATAGTTGCGCTGCGAATGCATCGATCGGGCATATATTTAAGGAGAAAATGTCTTTTTTCTATAAAATATGTTGTAGAAACTTTAAAAATTGTAGTCCTGATTTATTTTTTGCTTATCTAATAAAGAGCTTCGTAAGCTCAACACCGTCAAATGCAGTATTTAAACACAACCGACCACTAATCCCAAAATACTCCTTATCCCGTGATAATACATCCCAAGAAATCGATCTGCCGTAATTACGGCCCCTTGAACAATCTTTCTATCCCGAATCTCAAAAAGGAGTCTGTTTGAAGCCTACTGACCACCAATCGCCAACCCCCCCCCCATTTTACCCATTTTTTATGTATTTGCCTTCTTTGCATTTTAGAAGCATTAGAAACTTCATCACAGCAAATTCCATCAACAAAAGGGTCATCGTGCAGAATGAACGCATCTACAAACGGTATGTATCGGTTTTTCAAACTTATTTTCCGCGTTTCTTATTTCATTAAATCTCGGAGATAAAAAAGACGAGTGTTAAGGAACCGTGTCTATTCAGAATGAAACCTCTCTAAGGGATTTACTGAAGATTCATGAAAACATTGATAGGCATTAATTCTTGAGATTAAAGTGCGACCTCGCCATGAAGAAAGTGATAATTATCGACTGCCTGGGCTGAAATGAGACAATGTTTACAGGTTAATCTTTTGAATAGAGTACATTTTGGCCAACAAGATTTTAAACCTAATGGGACATTACCTTTATCCTGTGCATTTTTACAAAGAAAGATATTTATAGAATAATCCATTGGGCGGCTTTACCTTATTCTTAATGCAATGCACGAGAAAGGAGTTTCAGTATTGGAAAAATAGTCTATTCAGAGGAGCGACCTTCCTCTTGCTGTTACTTTAATCAATAGATTTGACGCCCTAAAAGTTGAACCAACTGGCATTAATGGACCGTTTGGTATGACCGGGTAGAGACTGACCCTACTGCTCCATTTTTGCGCCTAGCAACTATACCTAGACACAAGTTGGGCATCCTGCTGAGTGCATGATCAGATAATGAGGACTGGTTTCTGGGCCGCAAAAAATCCATCCATGGTCATTGAATTATTCAGTTTATCTGCTCTCCGCAATTTCTGTTTACCTTAACCTATTCAGTAAAGAGACGTTGATTCGAAGTCTGTGGTTAAACGTTTGTTGGGCCCCACGTAACTTGCTCGTTTAACGTGACTAAACTCGCCACTTCCCAGATTGTTCCCATCCAATCAGTGTTCTGAGTAGAGTTTAGCACAACCAAATAAATACTGTACACTCCAATGCACAAGAAGACGAGCATTGGCGCACACCAACGCAATTCTGCCAGTGCTAGGTCGGGGTCTGGTCAAATATGCCTTTTTTTAAATAGGCCCTCTTGTGAAAGAATGATACGAAGTGGCAAAGATCGATTGCCAGTCGATTATGTAGACCTCCATATCGGTGACCCCGGCATGATATGCTTCAGTCCCCCTTGCAAAGGTCATTTATATGCAATGACGTGCATTGACCGTTCCTCCCCCTAACGGGAAGCAATATCCTCGACGGGCATTGCAGCAAACACAGCGGTGGGCACCAATAAAAGGCTCTGTAAGGATGCCTTGAAGCAATTACAAATGACCGCGGAAAGTAGCTTTGTTAATCAGTTCCCTTGGCAAATAGGATACGCATAACAGCATATCGTCCCACTGTTGATGGTATGACTGGACGTATTCAACGCTAATTGAGGGCTGATCCAATGTGCTTACTTAACCCAGGAGATTGGTATGACGTTAAAAATTTCAACGTATTTTGAATTTGCTTACTGTTCTTCACAGGGGCCCCTTGGGCGACTCATCGCTCTCAATTCCCTGGAACTAGAAGAGTCCGTTAGCAATTTAGTTGGATGAATCATTCGTTTCTGCATGACACAATTCCAGTGTCTCCTCGACTTTCAGGCGAACTGCTATACGTCAATCCGAGTCTTGCAACATGTCGTGGTTATGAAGCCTTGAAATAATCCCAGAAGACATCCCCATTTGATCGATAGGGCAAAGAAGCCAGCCGGCATAAACAGAAACGAAGACCTACTGGATTCACTTGGGAGTGTTGCGTGTACTTCTTTTGCGTCTGTGTATGGGAGCTTACTGTTTACGGCTTCGAACCATATAAGAGTAGAAGCCACGACGCTTAAATCTTTCTGTACAATCCGCTTCGAAAGTAGTTCTTTACTATCTTTTAGAATCATGTCCCTGACATCCGCCTTTTCGCCATCATGCACTTACAACTATTCGAATGATTTCAAGCGCGACTGTCTCTGCATGTACTCCAGTCTTTTGCGAGACACTACTGGCTTTGCTGAGGAGATTTGCAAGCAGCAGAGGTTCCTAACTGACCTCCTTGATGCAGGTAACATTTCCGGCACAAGTCTCCCCGGTTACGCCTTTGCAAATGCCTAAGTGGCGGTTCCTCTGGCCTAGTAAACCCAGGTTGTGAGGGAATAGACCCATCCCTACGTGAGGCCATCCTCCTCTTCTTCAAGACCCTTTTCGAAGCCGACAATCTGGACCAGGAGTTTGGGTCCCTGCCTGGCTTCAAGAAATCCACGGCTCTGGTGAGTTCTAGTCACACTACTCAATCGAAATGTGATAAACTTTACCATCCATTGATGTGTTTGGCGTTATTTGCTTTTGTTAGTTGATCGGAAACTGTAGGATGCATGCATTCTCTACATCGCAGTTCCGAGGATTTATTTAAATTGTCTAGTCAATAAAAGGATTCAAAAGCTCGATAGTGTGGACTGAAAAATGGGAACATGCCCATTTATTAATTGTTGATGGTCAGAGCTTTGTGACCGAATTAACAACTAAGTAGCTAAAGCTAAACACTGAGTCGATAAGCTGGGGCTCCCGCTGCGTAGAGCTGCTGCCACTTCTTTAGTCGTAGTATCCTTTCTTCAGCGAATCTTACCATTTCTCCCCTACCTTTCTTCGTCTTATTTTGAAATAAGTTGTATTAAACTACCTCGCTATTATCCAACTGTACAGGGGTTGGTCAAAATAGTGTAAAACACTCGACGTTTTTCTCATCATAATCTTTGAACATGTTATAAACAACCAACACTTCACATATTTTAATGTTTATTGCTGTTTGATGTGTTTATTTAAGATAACTGATTTTACAGATATTAAAAATATTCGTTGACCTTATAAAAATGGCATACATCTCGGACTTTCAACGAGGCCAAACTGATGGTGTTAGTATGACAAGTGTTTGTGTAACAGAAACTGCCCCCGAATGCCTGGCGGCATTTCAAGAGGTACTGTGTCAAAAGTAATGACTGCCTTTGAAGTAGCAGGCAAAACGCCGTCCTCAGCAAAGCAGCACAGGTCTGGCTGAGAGAGACCATCGGACTCCAAATCAGTTGGTTGTTAGCGAGGATCGCAAGACCACGGCTTCTCTTAAAACCCAGTTTCCACAAAAACCGTTCCTCGTCGAGAGCTGCATAAGTTTGGATTCCACCACGGAAGAGCTGCAATTAGAAAACCTCTGCTCTCAAAGACGACAAATGCTTCAAGTAGAAACCCGCAGCGGAATTGGTCTGTCTCTCGAGCAGTGGAAAAATGTGAGTTTTCTGACGAAAGAAGCACGCAATTCAGACTTCTGCCTTCTCTCAACAGTAAAACATGGCGGTGGGGGTTCTGTGCTGATGATATGGAGTGCTACTTCTTGGAAATCCACCGCCGGCCCAATGATTTCCCTCCTTCGTATATGAATTAATAGCCAAGACTACGTAGGGGTTTTGGTTGTCCAGAGGGGAACGCTGCAATCTTTCAAGAAGCACCGATAAATGCACCAATCCATACAGCTGGAAATGTTAAAGTATGTCGGCACGAGGAACAACATTCTAATGAAGTTGAGCATCTCATCTGGCCACCACAATCCACCAGACCACCTCAACCTTATTATTGAGGAGCATTCATAGTCGATTTGAGAGACTCAAGTAGGAAGTCGCTTCCCGCCTCCGCCATAGTCTTCAAAAGAACTGAATGGACTAGAATTCCTTTGGAAGCAACAATTCACAATTTGTATGAACCAATACCTCGGAGAATTGGGCCTGTAGCTGCCGTGAAAGATGGTCCTACACCATAGTAAAATACAGTTTTTTTAATTTTTCAAGTTGTTTCCTCTATTTTGTCAAAGCCCTGTATATTTTTTAGCGTTTTCCTAACAGTGGTACTAGAAGTAAGATCCCTGTGGTGTTTTGGTAGCACAGTACTAGTCGTTTCGATGTACTTGAACTGAAAAGTCTTTCTTGCTAGGTACCATCGGTCATACTTTCCCCTGAATTAAACAGTCTCGTTGGCCTTTTTCAGCGCTCTCATCGTGGATAGTGGCTCTTCCTCCTCTCTAATAACGACAGAGACCGCCACTTAATGAATTATTGGGATTATGGAAGATATTGCTTTAAAAATCTTTCCATAAAATATGGTTTCATAGGTTTTTTACATGTTTCTTTACCTGAACTCGGAGGGTGAGACAAGATTCATTAGCCAAGGGGGAAGTGCTGCCGATTTAAGAAAGTTAGATGGAGAAATTACCCAGGTTGCCGGATTTTCCTGTTGACTTCAATGGACAAGGGGTGACAATTGCATGCACACGCTTTAGGTTAAAGTGACGCCTAAATTTGTTATCGGAAGTTTTGTTTTTAACGCCTGTACAGTTCATTTTTCTTCAGTATCTTCTTCAAAATTCGAATTTATTGGCGTCTCACGTATCCCCTAAGTTTTCCAGCCCTCGGTGTGGTTTTCCACATATAATAACTACTGCTACACTTATTAGTTTTTTCACGATTCTTTCCGTGTTTCAAAACCTGGAAACTAACAATTGTGGTAGAGCGTGCTCCCTCTAGAGTTTGAAGTGTTGGGCAATCGATTGGTCGTACATCTCCTCAAAACCTTTTAAAAATGCAGATGAAAAAGATCATTCACGACTATAAAAATACTTGAGCACGGCCCAGAGACCAACATCAGCCAGTGAAATACTTCTACCTATTTCTGACAGTCCGATAACAAAAATCACTAGGCCGCAGTTTAACCTGTAGGTAACAAGCTCAAACTGTGAAGCATCTGTGGTGGCCTGACCCTAGCTAGTCGATATCAGGTTCTCAGGCTCACACAAAGCCTGACAAAACTTAGTTACCGGACACCCCGTCGCCAATGGAATTGTGTGGGTCATGTCCCCTTGTTTCTATATTATATAAAGTCCCGAGTGCAACACACGCACACAAACATACACAAATAAACGTTCTGGTGCGCAGGTATTCTCTTCTCTTCTCCCTCCGGGAGTGGACCATCTTAACAGGGTAGTAAATCCATCTCGTAGAGAACTTAAGTGTAGCCTCTCCGCCACACATCGATTGACAGCTCTGGTAAGCTCCCAATGCAGTCACTTAACGGCAACTACTTCATTGCTGACTGGAAAACCAATCAAAATCAAGAACCATCACAGATGACTCTGAGAAGTTACTAGTCTATTTGTTACTCACAACCGTCTTCTCCAAGTTAGGAGACGATCAACATGCGAATGAGAGAAGAGAGCCCAGGCTTATTAGACTTAATTCAGCCACGGTGTGAGCAAGAGTCGGTAGATGTGCGCCTTATGGTGTCCTCGCGGCTCTTTGGCAAGTGGCCCTGTGGCTTCTAGAGTGTGTTTAGTATTTAACCGCGCTGAGGTCAAGGAACTCTAACCGGGACACTAATGCGATAAACAAATTCTAGAAACAAAAATGTCCGATTTGTGTCTGTTTAGCTCACGTGACGCTGTCAGCCATTATTGAGAATTAAGCCTTTCCTGAGTACGCTTCGGTGGTTTCTTTACCAACTCAACAAATTTGTGCCTGGTTAACTTGGGACAGATGGGATAAACTGACGTCTTGTGTCGATCTTTCAGGATGTTGTCTCCTTCCTGTCCACCCAGTTTTCTAGCTCTTCTTGTTTTTTTGGGGGTGTTTTTAAGTACTTCAAATGTCGCGATACAGCTCACTATTGGAATAAACTAACTTCTTGTGGCTGCTTTGTAGTCTTGTCCCTTTTCTATCGCTTCAGGTTCATGGTTTTCCCTCTTGTTTTCCACAGATAAAGTTTACTAACATGCTCATTTACTCCACCATTCTGTCTGCGTGATGGCAGCGAAAAGTTGCTAGACTCATAGAGCTGGCCTCAGTAGGAATAATCGCGGGTTTAGCTTCTTGACCATGGAATTCATTGCTCTCAACCGATTTGTACCTAGATGCCCTAGTCACAGTTGATTACACCTATTTGCATCCCATCGATTGAACTACTTCCTCCCACAGGAACTCTTTACACCCACTCGAGTCTCCCAGTTCATCGGACTCACCTCCGCCCTCTTCGACGCGCAACGACGTGGGAACACGGCCACCGCCCGCGGCCTTCTCAACGCCGCCAAAGTCCTCGCGCTGCTCGCCTCCGACGCCACCGCCGCTGTGGCCGGCGGAGGAGCGACTGAGCAGCTGCTGCGACTGGCGCACCGCGGCGCCATGGCTACCGCCTGTCCGCGCCACGCGCCGCTCATCAGGCAGGAGCGAAGCCTCATTCTCCCCTACGACGTGGCCAGGCTCGCCCCCTGCCCCGACGCCACCTTGCATGCGGTGAGCAAACACTCTTGTCGATGTCCTCTTAGGAGTTTAACTTAACTTGTGTGAGTTTCTAAGTCCGCCAATGCACTCAAATTACGACCGTATTAGGTTGGTCTTCTCCCGCCTCAGGATCAAGTTGTTGGGAAATTGAGCAAACACCCTATTTAGGTAGAAACTGTTGTGTCGTGGTTTGGTGCCCTGGTAGAAGTCAAGCCTCTTATTGCTCAATTTTGATACCTCGTAGAGGGTAGAATTATTCGACCGATTGTCGAGATCGCCCTTTTTGTAGCAGCTCAGCCCATAGGTTCTGTCCGGATTCTGACTAAATAAAGCAAGTGACCAAATTTGCATTTATTAAAAGATTTACTGGTCAATTCACTTTCCCTCATTACTTATGACTTCCTTTCATTTACTGGCAAGCTTATTAATAGCGTTACTCTAAAATTCTTTTGTTTTTGAGTATTCGAAGAAATCACAAATGTCAGTTTCAACCCCTTCTTACGGCGTTGCAAAATCTGCTTCTTAAAAATGATTTTGTGGTACGAAACAAATGGTAGTCTGAAGGAACAAGAGCTGGAGAATAAGGTGAGCGATGAGGAACGTTCCCCCAACCGAAGTCTTCTTTGATCTTTCATGATGTGATTCTTGTTGTGGTTGGGTCGTGTATTGTCCTGATGAAACATCACCCCTTTTCGATTCGTCAGAGCAGGTCTTTCCTCAAAGCTCCGTTTAAAAGCCTTAATTATTGGTAGTAGTTTTGAGCATCGATTGTTGTTGCCTTATGTGATAACACTTCAAAGTGGTGATCCCGTCAGATTTAATCAACAACCTTTTTCCCATGAGGTTCCCTTCTCGGTTTTGGCTGTGGCTGATCTCTTTCTCCCAGTTTACGAAACCACTGTCTACGATGCTTAACGTTTCGGTGAAAGTTCCATTTATCACCAGTCATCAGTCATAAGTCTATCCACCAAAAATGGTGAAACAGGTGGACTAGAGTGGAGGAGGAAAGAGCAGAAGCCAACTCTAGATCCGAGGTTGTTTCCAAACATTTCATGAGGCGCCCATTTTCAAAGCTTGATAACTTTTCCAACGATGATCAGTTTTGC
This sequence comes from Anomotaenia brevis, assembly GCA_030710315.1. Lineage (NCBI taxonomy): Eukaryota > Metazoa > Platyhelminthes > Cestoda > Cyclophyllidea > Dilepididae > Anomotaenia > Anomotaenia brevis. Next base: position 176,905 of record JAUOZQ010000010.1, read on the forward strand.
GTTTTGGAATGAGCTTAACTCCCAGTTTCTCGCATGATAAAAAGGATTTTCTTCAATGGTTGCCTCGAGTAGCATTTCATCAAATTCAACTGAACGACTGAATCAATCTTCGAGGAAGGCGAAATCCCTACCCGCTGAATTTCACAACCCATCTTCTGCAACCATCTTCTTACTTTCACACATTCCTCTCTAGCGGCTGCCGAGTTATCTTTCTTGAATGTATAAAACATCGTGTGCCTCAGCTGATTCTTGCATACTTCCATGTTAGTAGGGGTTTAATCCAGCAAATTCTAATGTATTTGTTTTGTGAAACCAGCTTTGACTAACTTCAATGTACCAAAACTTAAAAAAACAGGCTCAGCTCAGACATTATAAGATACCCTTCTCTGAATTTCGTTTTATTTAGAAAGGTAAAATTCGGGCAGAACTTAATGAATGAGTTCGTATCAATAACCACTGCACCATTGAAGACAGAAAGCGGAGATAGTTGGAACACAGGTTTATTAGACCAGACTCAAGTATAACGTGTAAAGCATTGTGTTGGTGTGTGTCGCGGCAAATGTCCTGTCAGGATCCAGAGCAAGCGTCCGCTAAGTATGCATTCTTGCAGAGATTAAATCTTTCCAGGACTCCGATTAGATGTGGAATTTTTGAGTCAGGCGATCTTGTACGCAATCGCCGATGGTGGACTCTTGGGATTTCTGTATGGCCCCAACAAGCCTTGAAAGGGTCTTTACTGTTCGTTTTTACACAATTATTGTAATATGCTGTGTAGAAAGACAGACACTCTGTTGGAAGTGTCTGGACAATATCTGGGTGCGTGCAACCCTTGAGTGTTAGAACAGCCTTGTGGCTCAGCAATAGCTGGTCTAGCCTATTTAATTCGTAGTCCAAAGACCCATGGGACGATTTCTAATGATTGACGGGCTGTTTTTTTACCGCCGTATGACCCAAATCAGACATTGTTAGGTTTTTTGACCTAGTCATTCGGCTACTTCGGGCTACGGCATTTTGAGTAACTGAGGCTTGCGATTTCATAAAATGCGTTTTTTAATCCACCAGAAAAAAGTTTAGGTCTTTTTTGGACATGGGGATGTTTCTGTTCCCAGGAACTTCTTAGTGATCGGAGCGTTGCTGCGAACTTATTCTCCGAAAACAGGAGTAGTCATCTGGGGCAAATGTCGTGTTATGGGGACAGATCTTGCCCTTCCCCTAGTCGGGGTTGGTCTAGTGCGTTAGCTTCCCAAAGTAAAATGCTGAAGCCACGCGCGAAAGCGCATCTAGAAAAGTGCGAATTTATAACAAGGCTTGAACTGAGACATCTAGTCTAATAGCCCATAAGTTCTGTTCGAATTGTGGAGAAAAAAAGTGACTTTCTTCCATCAATTAAGAAGCTTACTTATACCATTTTTGAAAAATTCTTTTGACTTTGATTCGAAGAACTCACAACTGCCAGTTACAACCTCTTATTGTGGCGTTTGCAAAAGCTGTTTCGTCCAAATGATTCTGTAAGCTGCGAGGAAATGGCATTCCGAGGGAGGATTAAGGTAGGGAGAAACAAGTGGATGGGGAGGAATTTTTTCCTTGTTAAATTCTTCGGTCTTTCATGACTTGATTTTTTGCATGAAATGTCGCCTCTTTGCGGTTCACTAAAGCAAGCCTTTTTCCCTCAAAGCTTGGTTCAAACAACCTAATTGCAGACGGTAGATTTAAGCATCAATTGTTGCTGAGTCAGTTGGCAACCATTCACAGTGGGTTATTCCTTGGTGATCTCATCAGACTGAACGAAGGGGAATTTTTTCCCTTGAAGTTCCCTCTCTGCTGTCTACGACGCTTAACATTTTGGTAAAAGAATCAGTTTTCGCTTCCAGTCGCAATTTGTCTATCCAAAAAAAGGTGAAACAAGTTGACGATAATGGAGAGAAGAGTAGTTGTCACCTCCATGTTTGAGATTGTTTTCAAACAATTTGTGGGCAGGAACTTCAAGAAGCAGCTTGCCATCAAACTCAGCTGGTCGTCTTCGGTTCGATCTTCGTCTCCGTGAAGGGTGAAATCTCCAATTCCGCTGATTTTCGCAAACTTTCTTATACAACCATCTTTCTTCACTCGCACGTTCCTCTGCATAAACTGGTTGATGGTTTCTAGCTGCTTTGTCGACTCCTGAGTTTCCTTTCTTGAATTCACAAAACATTACGTGCCTCTAATGGTTCATGTTAGTAGGATTTTAATCTAACCAATTTACATTGTATTGTTCTGTAAACTTAAATTTGGTCAGTTTTAATTAATAAAAACATAGAAATGCTGTTCAACTCCATTAGAAACATGGTGAAAAGCTCAACAACTTGAGCTGACAAAACCGTCTGGTCTTAAGGGTTTTCCAGGCCAGAAAGGCATGAATTAATCAGCCATCATGAAGTTCACTTTGTGTGTTGCGGTCCTCGTTAGATCGCCCCTTGTAGGGACGCTTTCAAGGGCTCAAAATACTGCTACCTTCTCAACGTGACCGTTGAGCGTCAATTCTGGGAGTAGTTTATGTAACAAAAATTGCAAAGCTATTAAGTTCTCCGAACTAAAAGTGCTTCAGTTCCGCTTCGGTAGTTTCTCTTAAGCATAGGGATCTTTCCCGATGGATTTTAATATTGCTTACAGTTGCTGCGGTGATGAATGCAATTTTTTTCAAGCCGTCAGCATGACTTGACTAGATAAAATGTGGTCGCCTAGAAGTCTAATTCTTTATGTGTATTAATATTAGTAGTCCTTTCGAATACTTTTTAAGGACAATATAAGTCTGGATTTTCTTTCAAGAATCAACTTCGATAGCTTTTGGTTGGATTTTATTTGCACATTTTGAAGATACAACGATGATTTCTACTATTTCCCAGCCAGGCCACGAGTTCTTAGATGTACCCACATGATTCAAGATGCCAATTTAGGCTAGTTTCTCCAGTCTCTTCAAAAATAAACAGTGATGCATGTGCTTCAGGTACTTCGATGTCAAGACGAAGATTAACCTAACATCTCTGCAGTGAACTGTTGTGTTTCCTCAAAAGTACAGCTGGGAGCCAAGGATAGGCTGTTTTTCGTCTGCCATCACGCGCTAATTCACGTAGTCGTGAATCAAGGCGACTCGTTGGTAGTCATGGTGAGTTGGCTTTTAGAGACGAGGGGTTAGGCGTTCACCCATTGGTCGCTGGTGATGAGCCAGGGTGTAGCTTTGTCTCCGTGTGTCTGCACCACGACACTTTCTCGTCTGCTGGATCGATAATTCGCAAAACCCTTTACTAGTTTGGCTGTTTTATGATTTATGCTTCAACTATAACAAGTTGATCCAAAATCTAGAATTTAATCAAGACAACGAGGTAGAGTCTTCGTAACGCGGACGTAGACGAAATTTTCTTTTATGGATTCGAAATTCCTACAGCACGGTTTAATCGAAATTCGAGATATTAAAATACATTTTATGAAAAAACTGTTGAGGTTTTTTCATTACTCTGGATGTGTTTTCAATTCTTCCTCAGTCTTCTTCGCTCAAAAGGAGATGTTGGCTTCATTAACCACGAGTAAGTTAAATGAAATTTGTTGGGGGGGCTTTATGGAAGTTTATTCAGCAGAGATAAATGATAGAGGTAGATTAAGTCAATTAGATTTCAAGGTAAGACTAGCTTTGATACAATCTGGATGAAATTGGTAGTCTACGTCACTGAGGATTTCAAAACGGATTGTAAATTTCCGATATCTTTCACTCCATTCTACTTGGTACGATATTGAAAATTTCCGGAAATCGTGCCCAGCTTCACAGCACTCGCAAGGAGTTTCATGAGAAAGTAAAGCTAAATAAAACACGAGATTATGAGAGGAGCGCTCAGTTGAAAAAAAACACGTTGCGTTCCAGACCCCTGGTTGGAATGGTAATGGTTTTCACATGACCCGAAGTTCGCGAGGAAAGTTGAGTGCATGTGTCGCCGACAACACTGCATTCCATGTTGTTTCAAACCTTTGCGTTCAAATTAATCGCTTTGTTATGATTTAACTTTGCCTAGCCCAAGATAAAGTAAAAAGTAAGAATGGACTTTTTCACCTTAGAAAAGATTCCAATGGACTCGATGCTTATTGCTTATCGAAGCTCTTGCTGGTAACGTCATTATTACGACTTAAATTACCCCTTTGAATATCTTGTTTTTTTCTCAGTGGTGCAGAGAGGATGGCTGGATAAAATTGAATTTTAAATCTCTCCGTAATAAGATTTGAACGATAGGTATGAACTCACAGGTTGCAGTTGATTTACTAAACCGAAGGTCTCTTTTTAAAAAGTAGAATGAGAAACTTAAGTATAAGGGTTGTTAATCATTATGGTATATTAAGGGGAGAACATTTTTGAGACGATTAATGAACAGGTTCAGATGGAATGTGGCGAGACCGAAGTAAATGTTTAGGTTAAGCGGTGCGCTACTGCTTAAAATTTGTTTCTTGTCACGAAGCAGTCACTTTGTATTTTGTAATAAAACTGCACAAAACAATCCTACACATCAGTATCCCTTTTGTCTAGCTTTTGGTTTCCGAGAATTCATTCTGCTCCCAGGTAGGCGTTCTTTAAATACTTCGGGCTTGTTACTCCTTTGGTTCTCCCTCTCTCGCTTTTTAGACTACCTAAGGCTTTTACTGCTACTCAGGGGACGCACACGTCCCTGGTCACTTCCCTATCTGGGATGTAACCGCCTTCATTCTCCTCGCTTTTGTCCCTCCGAAAAATCCTCTCTTATGCACTCATGACTAATTTTTTCTCTATTTTCGTCTTTTAGGTGGCACGCTTTTCGCTCAAGATCCTCTTCTTTGTCATCTACCACGTTCCCTCGGCTTTTGAAACATTCAAAACTAGTGAGTCTTGGTTTTCCTTTCCTATCTTACATTACTTGTGTTTGTCTATAAAAAGGAATTCCTAATTTGATCGAGGAGAAATGAGTGGGGAGAATGCAAGGGAACGTCATGTTTGATTATCTTGATAGAATCCTACTGAGCCCTTTTAAGATGAAGAACAAACTGGTCCAGGAAAATGGATTTATGGAAAAGCAAGGACAAATTTCATTGTTCCATGGTAAGGAGCGCTGATATAAGCTTGCCAATAATGGTAAAACCCTAGGACACTCATGAGACAAGCTTAATATTCTCGATTTCGCTTGATGGCGCCCCAAAATGCATGCAGAAAGGTTGAGGGGGCACATTGAATTTGGAGGTTACTTAACAAATAGTTGCCATAGCAATTAGGAAACTTATCTTTTGTGTACAGTAGATGGCAATTTGCATAAGTGCAAACTGGGGATTTGTACCACATAAATGAGATTTGATGCCTATTTTTCTGTTACTCATTTGGGCGAGATTTTATGCCAACCACTTTGTAACAGAATGTTTAACTATATTTTTGCGTCTCCATCGAATATGATTCAACTTTGAGATTTCTCACCATAGCTTTTTCAAGCCGATTTGACATTTATTTTTTGTTCAGCACCTGGATAATTTTAATGACAAACAAGTTTATTTTCGTAACTCAAACGCCAATCGTGTGAGTTCCGAGGGAACTATGTGGTTGAGATGAGAATAAATCGGGAAAATCGTTGTTTTGAGATCACGAGTACTCTGTAAGGTTGGCTATTAAAACCGGTAATTAATTCGCAGTGTGATGCAATGAATTTGGCATTCTCATCTGAGAAAGAAAAATTGTGTTATGTGACTACAACAGCTAATAGATTTAAAAGTAGTTCGACAGACAATGAATGGGCACCATTATCAAAGAATTTTACTCAAAGCGATCAAAATGAGCGCCTATCTTGCGCAACCTGGAACCTGAAGCAAGCTGACTTTGCGCTTCCCTGGGGAAAGAGCCTCCTTAAAATTGATTGCTAACTTCTTCCAGTCACCGCATTCTTGTCGTCTCTACTTCTTACATGATTGCTGTTTTCACAGTGTTCGGCTTCATATGCAGATCTAAGTCAGTATTGGTCGCTTGGTGTCTTCACTTAGCAAGGTTTATTTGACACGAGTGAATAACTAGAGTATTTCTTGTGCTTTATTACCTGATATCACAGCTTCACTCACTAGCTCGGTCAGTAGGAATTCTCGTGATTTCTGGGAGACTGTGCCTTTCAGCACTTCAAAGTATATAGATTCTGAACTGGCTGTGGTGGTTTGCACCTCAAGCCTGATTTGAAAACGATATCCCACATTTGCTGCTTGGCTGAGAGAGGTAGTTTGCTACAATCAAGGAGCTAAACAGGCGTCTGGTGATTGCTCCCACGGAACCTTATAAATCAAGTAATTTTGCGGCCGAGCCCACGTCTTCGTAGTCCCTGCGGTGTCATTTTCTATGCGCTATGACCGTAAAGGATGGCTAGATCGTCCTATTGACCAAGGCCATAAGACTTCGGAGCTGTTAACAGCTGATGTCTCAATTGGCCATGTTTGGGCATCAAACAAGTGTTCTGTTTGCCCTTTGACGGCTGTTAATGTTATCATTTTTTAACCAGCGCTACTGTAGGTACCAGCATCAAGCGGTAATGAGGCGCTAGCTGCACTCGATGAAGACGTAGTGGGAGGCTCCAGCGGTGTGACTAAGGGAATTTCTTTAGCAAGATGCCGTTTTACCCTTCAGTGGGCCCCATCGGGCTTCATCCCCGTTTATGTAGTGAAGGGTCCACCCTCAGAGTTCTTCTTCACACCTTAAGCGGCAGTAACTGTATTCAAGAAATCAAAAACCTTCCTCTAGCCTAATATAAGGGTACAGTCGAAAACACAATAAGAAGCGCTTACGGTATCCAGCTGTTTTAGCCACCACAGCCGGGTCTAAGGCCGCAATGGACATGAATCAAAAAAAGAAATTCTTTGTCTTAATGGTAGACACTGAAACCTGTTGCCTTGTTAACTAATTAAAATTGCTGTTGTCCCGGGAGGGCTAACTAATTCGCATTCGATTCATTTTTGGCAAAGGAGTCCATCGTAGCAGTATCCGACAGCACGATTTGCCCATTAGAATGAAAATGAACTAGCAAGTCACCTGTAAATCTATTAGGCTATATTCATTACGAGGTCCAGGTGTCTTAATAATAAAGCAATCATCTGTGATGAGGAAAGAGGAGGTGGTGAAAGAGCAAACAAGCATCACTGCTTTCAAGGTAGGATACTTCGTATTTCCCTGGGAATTATGGCTCACTATCCCGTTTCATAGTTCGAAGTAATCATCCATGACCACACACATGCCTAGGTATCACGTTCGCCTTTAAAATTTAATGTAATTTCTGAGGTGTAAAGAGTAGGTTGAATAATGCTTGTATACATTGCTAATTTATCAGTCAACAGATAGCAAAATGCGCATCTTATAATCTCACTTGGCGCCTATTAATGATCGGTAGCTTGAGATCAAGTTATTCAGTTAGGGGTATCTCTACCATGCCGATTTTTATTGGGGTGGCATATGGTCATTCCTTGGGGGCTTTTGTTTCAGTATGATAGGATGAGTAAGTGGCAACAGCAAATACTTTTGATGGTGGCTGGCGGACTCACTCTGGGTAGTGGGCGTACCTTTGAATATTAATTTCAGCTTGATACCAGGAACAATGGCTTCGCTCAACCGTTTTCATGGTACCTTTTTAATGGCTCCGTGAACGTTGATTGATTTGCCGATAGACAACCTCTGACAAATTTTCTAAAAACACCACTTTAATCACAAGGTAATGGAGGTAAAGCACGTGAGATGGAAACAGGCAAGCAACGACCACCTAATTATACCGCTTGCCGTTTAAAAGTCACTGAGCAACGTTCTCTCAGTGCATTGACAGGTGAAACAAACAGAGGGAAGTAGCTAGACCCAGGTAGGTGATATGCCTAGAAGACAAGGAAAACTAGTTCTTCAGTAGGACTGTACAAGGGGGCGTAAAATTTCCTGAGCTCCTTGTTGACTGTTTCTTTAAAGGGAATGGATTACGTTCTTGACTTGAAGGGTTATTTAAAGCTTTTGGGTTTGCACTACAACAGGGAGAGACGTATTCAATCGGTGGATCCGTTCTCATTGACTCATTACGTTCAATAACTTGTTTTTGATCAATGGCATACAACCTTGCTTGCGCATTGGGAGATTACTGGAATAAAGCACTCAATTTGTCGTTTCCATGTTTAGAGTCCTTTCGAAGCTTTTCGATTAAAGCCACACATTTTACGTCGTTATGTGGTAGTCTTTTCTGCGTTTACACTTAATATAACACTAATTCTTCTTCCTCTTTGCACTTAGGCTAGAACACCGAAAAAGAGCGCTCGATTTTCCCCTTTCTAGTGTTTGAGTTCATTCTGTTTTCCCGTTAAAGCATCGCAAATTAAGTCCTTTTTCTGAAGCAAAAAAGTTAAGAAAGCGTTGTTTCCTATTCCTCATTGTTTGTTGATCAGAATATTTCCAGCCTCTCTTTCGACACTTTGTTTTTTGAGCCTTAGGCCTGGAAAAACGGTCAGTACTTCTGCTTGTCAGCTACGTTCTCGCTGGTGTTTTTTGTTCTTATTCAACGTTATGGAACTGAGTGAAAAGTGGCATTTATGCGAGATTGCATTCTGAATTATTTTTAATTAGTGAATAAGTGCTTTCAGAAAGCCTACTTTACACCACCATTTTTAGCGAAAGTTTTTTTCTGGTCACTCCTATTCATTTAAAATGTGTCAGGACTAAAATCCTTATTTCGAATGATTGAAATTTGAGGGGATATATATATATGTAGAAGCCTAACGTTCACACCTTGAAAGCATTTACCTTTTTATTCTTTAAACTCGATTTAATTGTCTGTTTCTGTATAAATAATTCAGTAAATGACTCTTCCTATAAAAAAAACAACAAAAGTGAACAAAGGTTATTAAGGAGGAAGATGGTCAGGCCCTAGGAACCCGTGGGATGCGTGCGTCCCTTGAGTGGCGGTTCAGCGTTTTGGTGTATTTTTTTCAAAAGGTAAAATGTAAAGTAAATCCCTTATACCAATGATTGATGGTCGCGGTTTGTGGACAGGATCAGCATAAAGCTGTGCTTTTGTCCTCAGCAACCATAGCTACTAGACAAATCTTGAACTTTAAAAATGTTTATCGGTTTTCAGGTTCCAAGCCTTCAGACCTTTTTCTTTGGGACTTGTCCAACGCTAATCGGTTTCTCAAAAGCTGTGTGCTGTTTGATAGTTCCACTTTCGCCCATTTAGTCCTGTTTCACACTTCTTGCTTACGTGGTATTAATAGTATTGGATAAAGGCTATAAAGGAAACTTCTTACTAGCTGGATTTGCAACACTTTAATATCTTTACCTGTCTAATAGAGAGCTTAGAAATGGTTACTGGAGTAGTATCCAGCTGTGCTGTTGGACCTAGCAATCAAAGCTGGATAATGAGTTGATTAGCTGCGCATACTGCTAGGTAGGGCTGCCACTTCCATTTTTCCCGTGCTACTTAAGTTTATCAAAGCCTAAGTTTCACACTTTCGGGCTCCCTTCTGACCCCGCAAACTTCCCCTAGAGCTGTGTTGTGCTGAATAGTTTGTCTGTTCCCACCTCGCTTTCTCTTGCTTCCGGATTGTGCATATTTAAGGTTTCACACTGGTAAGAAAGCCTTTTGCAAGGTGAATTTGTAGTCATTTATCATTATGGTAACAATTTTTATGGTATCTTGAGCTGTCTATACAGCTTTATCTACACCGCTTTTATCGTGATTCCTTTCAATCAAAACATTTAGGTTTGCGTTCTCACTTTCCATTTTGGTTTTATCCTACGTTGCTAAAGCGAGGGAAAAGGAGCAGTTATGCGAGATTTGCATGTAGAGTCCTCGTTCATTATTAATTTTCGCATAGAGACGGCCAATTTTAGCGCCATTAATCCTAGCGATGATTTAGTGCTTTAGGGTTGTTTATTCAACAAAAAGATTTTTTGTCATTCGTATTTATCAATTTTAGGTGTGTTCATGTGAATTAAGGACATCCTTGGTTCCGGTGGTCGTAATTTGATGCGAGATTTTTTGGGAGCTTATTCAACTTTGAATTTGAATGATTTTTCTAAGAAACTTCCGGATGGAAAAGGAACCAATTTCCAACGGAGCATGATGATTACCTCCTAGGTGTTCGTGTAGGGACGTGACTGGGCAACTACTAGGCCAGTGCGTCCCTTGAATGACTTTAAAGTTCCATTTTTCGGTGTGGTCTAAAAAGGGGAAGAAGTTTGTGCTGCGCAAGGGAATTTTTTAATGATTGGTGACCGCAGTTGAGCTGTGGGTCTGTACGTAGTGGTCTTAGCACCTCGATCTGCTACAATCTGTAATACTGCCTGATATTCATTAACAAGTATACCTACTACTAAGGGACATGAAACTCCGTTTCACGCCATGAGATGCTACAAACGTTCCTCAAAGGCTGTGTGCTGCTCAAAAGTTTGGCAAACGCTTTGTCGTTCCCATCGTCTTAAATCATCGATTTATCGTCGATCTCATATTCACGTCCTTTTTCCTCTATACCTCAAGATAACCTATTCAACAAGACTGAGAGGATAATGGCCCACATACAAAGTGGTAGGATTGGGTTGATGTGAGCCCTACTTTGCATCCCCAGCCTCCTTCGTGGCGTGTTGGTATGTTTCTGTGACGGATAGCTACTCTTAGGTTCTCTTCCTAGCTGTATCAATTACCCAAGATAAAATGAAGTCTACTACGAAGATGTGTGTGTGAAAATATGTGTACAAGAGTGTTAAAATTCGGTTGACCTGATTTGGCCAACTAGATAAAGGTTAATGCGCTGAGTCCAAGGGTACCTCAGGTATCCTTGGTTGGCGGTTCAAAGATACTCTTAGGTTACCGTAGGGCTACTGCAGGTCTTCGCCAGTATCCAGAGTGTGTGTTCAGTATCTGCAACATTGTGGTTGCAGGATCTATACCCCGGGCACTTATTGGATGGGAACGTTCATCGGAAGTGGGCCTTTCATAAGGCTCTCAAATTCTCTTGCCCTTACTTTTAGCACTTTAAATTTTCTTATTGTTAAAATAGCCTCTTATTAATTCCAATTTAAAGCCACTAATAAGCTGTTAAATCCGATTTCTTTCTAATAAATAAACTTCGTAGTCTTTTGAGGGGTGTCTATGTAGCTTAATATGCAATTTATCATCAGGAAACTTTAGTTTTATTGCGGTTTCCTTCACTCCGAATGTAGTAATGCCCAACAAGGTTACACGTTGTCTATCGACTTCAGCACATGACTGCACACGCATGACTTAGCCATAAGGATCGGCACTATCCCATCACTGAAAAGCACACAGTGTCTCTTATACTACGCCTTTGTTTAGTTGTCAGTGAATCGGACCCGCACTGCCTCATCTTCGCCTACCCTCACCTGTCCCAGCCCTACTCGCGCTTCTGCTGTCGTCTGGCCGCGTTCCGTGGCGACAGCATCCCCACCTCGCCTGGGGCCTGCTTCTACCACCGTCGACTGCGGCGCTGCGAGACGCAGAGCGATCCATTTCCCATCTACGCCCCTCACGGCGACCCAGACGACTCGGACAGCTGCGAGTCGGACGACTCCTCGTCGTCGTCGTCAATGTCCAGCGGCGAGGCAGGTGTGGGGATGGACACCCTGGGGCTCTACTCGCCGGACGGCGCCTTTGGCCTGTCTGGCACGGCAGATAGGACAATGTGCCTTATGGTCGGCCTGCTGAGGGGCGTCCTCTTCTGGCGGTACTGTGAAGCCACCCGAGTAGGGAAGGAGGAGCCTGGAGACGAGAGGAAGATGGGGCTGACGGATGATGAGGTTGCGCTGAGGGTGAGTTGCAAATTGAGAGTGGTATGGGAGGTTGTCGGGGATTTTTAAGGCTGTGTTATAAAGTTATTGGAACGCGTTTTCTTTATTATTTGATTCTAGATGATCGACTGATTGTTGATCTTCTGCAAGATATTGATGAGTTCAGTCTGCTTCCCGGAACCTGGAGAAAGTTGAATTGACACTCCCTGGGGCTTCTGAGGTGATTAGCGTCTTTCTCAGTGGCACAGCCCAACCGTTTATAAAGTTCCATCTTCGGGAGTCCAAATACGGGTGAACTAGTGTAGTCGTAAAAATGCCGGCCTAACCCTGTTATTTGCACACGCAGGGCCCACTGTTGGCTTCCCTCATTATCCAAGAGCTCACGAACTCACACAATCCGATCGTTTAGTCAAAGCTACCTTGTAGTCTCCAGTTCATGCTCCAGGATCGTTTTCATAGTGTGCATTAAGTCACGACTATAATCCCCCTTTCTGGTGGTCAGCGCGAATCATGGTAGTTTCTTCTCTTCCATGACGAATCGGGTGGTTTCCAGTCATCATCCATTTTCTTGGGTGTTCGAAAGTGTAAGGAAACTTGGTGTGCTTGAACTTCAGTTTTTATCAAGCTGTTTTTATGAATACCTTTTCTGAACCACTGGAGAACCTGTCGAACGACAGATTTACATGAGGATGTACAGATTTATTCGACCAGGCCTAGAAAAAGAAAGTGTTTGAGAGTGTGGGCGTGCATTCCAAGCGTCTGTTGCTTCGTGTTGTCGTGTATTCCCGCCAGTATCTAGAATGTGTTCAATCTTTATAGTACACAAAAATAATGTCTAATCATGTCGTTGATTGGGTGGGAACATTCTGGAAATTAGCGAGTTCAATAAGCATGAATAATCTGTGTTCTTATTAGGCGATGGTGAGTAGAAATCACCAGTTGTGAAGGTCTTTGGATACTCCACGGTGGATTTTGTTTATCTTTGGTTAATTGGCAGTTCTCCGATCGAGCTGACCCGCTTGTCCGAATTAACTTTTGAGAAGCTATGAGTTCCTGGTGTAAATCAGTGCCTTTAGCTTTTTAATGAGGTTGGTTAATGGTTCTGGTTCTTCTATTAAATGTGTTTGACAAAATGAGTTTTATTTTGGTTTCGTCTGTTGTTTTTTACATTGCGGTCATTTCGATCACCAGTAGTGGCGTTCGTGCGTGTTTATCCGTTAATCTGGAGCAATAAGTGTGTGAATTGAACTATGAAGGTCGCGGTTGCTAGTGTGGAGCTGTTTTTTTTTCCATGCAATTAGCCCTTTTAAAGGAAGCTGTTAACTACCGATTTGTGCATCCTATCTGTCTCTAAACGCAAATATTTCCCATTCACCTTCTGAAGATCGATAAGCACGACTCAACTCTTTTATATTGAATGGAACACCACCACCAGCTGCTGCTTTCTCCTCATTTAATATCAGACGACACTAAATGTCACCGTTGCTATGGTTCCTTTTATTGTTTCTTGTTAAAGCAAGACCTGGAAGACAACTTTGTACTGTGACTCATTTGACGTGGGGACCGTGCGAGTCCATTCACAGTGCTTTACGGGTTCCTAAGGGTGGCCGTCTTCGCACTTTTTGGTACTTTCTTTACTTACACTAGACTTGTTATGAACCCCGTAAAAGGGCTTCATCGACGGACTCATGCCAAATAAGATCTACTAACTCTCGTGAACTACGCTCAGTCCTCTAAGTAAATCTAGCTCCCCTAATTTCACCTTTTTGACGGCAAAGTTTAGCTTGGGTGCTTTCAGGAAGTTTATCATCTGCTTTTGTTAGTGTATGCTTGTTTTTAGTTTTCCAATTTCATATCTGCGCAGTTTTTCTCGTCGTTACCTTTCACTTCCCACGCAGAAAACTAGACAGAGTGTTCTTTTCAACTGTGAGGTAGTGCCAGCTATGATGTTTTGATTCAATCGTGAGATTACCTTGTGTTCTTCACACGCTACGGGTAAATGAGACAGATCATCAGTGAATCATTTTATTCTAGTTACAAAAGATTCCCCTGAGGTTTGTTTGAATTGCATTTTAAATAGCCTAGTCTATAAAAAACAGTCGATGAATCGAGGTGGTGCAATCTCGGTAAGGGATGTGTATCCAGCTTCGATTTTTCACCTAGTAAACAGAGTTAGCCAAATTTTGCATCCTACTACCACGAGTAGTAGGATTTTGTCTCATAAAAATCCATCAATAAAAACACGACTTCCTTAGTGAAGCCATGCGCCAGTCATGTGAGTAAGAGGGAGGTATCGATTAGCCTTTGTCTGGGCTCAAATGAAGGGCAGGAGAAAAGACGACTAAACCGATTGAAATACAGCTGATCAATCACATTTTCGAAGCCACACATCATGAGGCCTTATTAAATCCATTAACACACCCCAAAGATGTCTTTTCGGGTTATTGGTGTTGTTTCGGTTTCTGTAACCATAATCTTCAACCGTTGTACAGATCCTACAACCCCTGACGCAGAACAGCCTACCGCTGAACGGGACCGGAGTGAACACGTGGACCTGCCACGTGTTGGTCCTGGTGCTCAAGCAGCGCGCCAGTCTGCACCGCCACTTGCTCTACAGCCAACTCCTCACCCCTGAGTTCGACGACACTGTCTCCTGCCTCCTCAGGGCGCTCCAGCCCACTTGCGACTATGTGAGTGCTTTCCTGGCTTTCAATCCTCAATGCTTCTAGGTGACTCTTTATAGCAAGGGTATTGACAGGGTGTTCGCAATGAATTCGACATGGGAAAATAGAAAGAGGGAGTGGATGCTAACTAAGCAAGTTTAATGGACCACGAAACTACCTATTGTATGAGTTTTTATTAAAAGTATCCGATTTTGGTGTCTATTACAACCTCAATCCGCCCACAGAAACCTGGAATAAGCTGATTTTCCACTTTCCTTGTGCTAAAAGGTCTCCTCATAAACTCTTTGAATTTCGCCGTTGATTAACGAAGCTTTTTAGTACGGGTACAGTGGCCATCTGGGGCTTTCTAGACGACAGCGTTAATTGGTGAGTTTTGGTCTGGTTTGGAAACTATTCCGTAAAATATATTCCGAATTGTAATGAATCTGTTGGCAGAATCTGTACATCTAAAGGCGCCCTGTTGTTACCTTCAGCCCATTTCTCTGGGACTTTCACTATGTACCTTCCTCAAACCCTGTAAAGCAAATATCATATTCAACAGGTTCGGGCTCCATCTGCATTTGAGATTCCCGCTTCACGTATTTACCGTCGGTACGAAAGCATAACTTCAAGTAGGTTTTAAACTTGGCTGCCTCATCAGATAGCGCGTCTTCCCCATAAATTGCCTACGTCGCCTACTTCCTTCCTTTGATGTCGATGCGACAAAGAACCCCTTCAAGCTGATGCATCCCCTTTATGTTTTGTTTTGCAAAATTGGACTAGATGAGTTTGAGGGGGAAACCTCTACACCACAGGGCTTCGGTTCGAGCCAATCTGCTGTTTAGATTATTTAAGAACGCAGAGGTTTATTATTCCGTCTGGTCGTCGAAGGCATCTTTTTTTTCAATATTTAAGGAGAGTTACGCGGATTTTCTGGAGCAGCTGATCCCCTTCTCGCGTCTCTTCGCCTGTCTGGTATCGACCCTTGAGGATGTTCGTGTCCGGGTGAGTTTCTCGCGTCGATTAATTAGCAAAAAAGTGTTCCTTGACCGATTGATTGGATGTGCTCATTGTAGGTCGGTGAGCTGTCGATGATTCGAGCCCTGATCCAGATGTTTGTCACTCATCCCTCCCTCACTACCAGCTCCTCCGTTGCCAGTCTCAATCTCACGGTAGGAGACATGAGTGTAGACAATTTAACCACGTGATTCTAAACCAAGAGTAAGAAACAGGTTTGAAATTCTTTATAACAACGCTGGTAGCCGCCGCCCCTGCGTTGGGTTGCCCTTTTCATTGACCCGAATATCGGGTCGATGCTGTCATTGACCTCGACACTTTGCAAGCCTTAAATACCACCCCAAATGGGGAATTTCATCTACCTGTGGATTTGTCCAGACCTGCCTACTGACACGGCAGTGAAAAAATGTTCGAAAGGCATGTTAATTGTGAATGGAATTTCGCAGGTCGCCTGCTTACAATTAGTGCTGAAAAAAATAAAACAATCGTAGACAAAGTGAAATAACTGCCTAGGAACCCGGGAAGGGACTTGACTTGGCAACCGGGTTGTATAGTCTAAAGTGGACAATTTGGGAAAAGGCTTAGAAGGGTATACTTTGCAGGATTATTAGGTGATTTCGCAAATTTTGACGGGGACAGTTAAGGCACAGCTTCGGAGCAGTGAGGTGGGCACCCTACTGCTTAGTAACTACTGCATTGCAAATATCAAAGCAGCCGTTGATCAGTGGATGAAGAAGTTGTGAAATGGAAAAAACAAGTTATCGTTGTGTTTTAGAAAGCATGACGGGTTGGAATCCTTAGGCTGATATTCGTAGGAAATCTTGCAACAGTGTTCTTGCATTGAAGCGTTTGTCAAAGACTGAGTGGGGTGAACGATTGGCACTACTTTAGAGCTGGAAAAGAGATGATGCTAGACGAAATACGTATTACTACCCAAGTAACGTCTAGTAATGACTGGGGGCGTAGTCCGGGTACAGGCGTCCTGTTGCGCGGCAACTACCACTTAGGCTGCTGCCACCATCTGTTGTGTAGCGTCATATGTAGCACAAATTTGTTTAGTTGACATACACAGTTGGTTGACGCCTTACACAACAATGTTTACCTAACACTAGAACTGAATGTAGCATTCGATAGAAGCATTTAGGTGTGATTTTCTTTTTCTCTAGCTTACCGTCTGTCAGCTGCTGCATGGTCTCTCGCGCTCCGTATCCCTACTGCACACAGTCTTCAGTGACGTCTCCATCATCGATTGTCTTGTCGAGGTGCTTCCGCCTACCCCTTCCCATAAACCATCCATGCCCCGGTGATTAGGTTTATTAAATGAATTCGTTAGTCCTTATAGCTGCCAATTCGTAGTTGCTATCGCATCAGACTATCATGAGACTACTTCACAAGAGCTAGGGGGTTTAATCTACTACGGTTATTTCACTTAGTGGCACACATTAAATGGATGCTAATTGAGGTTTGAGAGATTTGCAGCTTGTGCTACTTATGTGCTGCAAATCGGGTGGTTGATGAATTTCTTTGTCTGGATATCTCTTTTAAGTTGTGCACTCGACTGGCACCTATGGCCATCACCGACCCTGTCCATGCTCAAATCCTACTGGCTGCTTCCTCGACACTGGTCAACCTGCAACTCTGTCAACTTCCCGACCTTGATGTGAGTGCTTCTGCTCGGATTTGGGGTTAAAACCGTTATGTCTACTCTTTAACTAATAAATTCAAACATTATTGCAATAAATCGGGCCCAATGAAAGCCGTAATCGAGTGGATTAACTGAAACGAAATGTTACTAGGTCTAGTAGAGGTATTTTGACTGAGATAATGTCAGCATTTTGTAGTACTCTTTGAAATAAGTTCATTGTAACGATTCTCTGAAATCGCACCTTCCATCTTCTATTAGCGTAGCTTTCAAAATAATGAGGTTAGTTCGTGGAACCACGCAAAAATCCCTCCGACCTCTAATACTACATAATACATAATACTACATAATACTCATAATGTTAAAGTCACACTGACAAAAAACCTTTATTTAATTAAAATGTAGTGCTACCTTTTGACATTTTAAAATCAGACAGTATCTTGAAGTCGTAGTAGGTAATTCTCAGTCACCACTTTGCACACAAAACTTTATGCGAGCTGGACACAGCCGAATAAACGGGAAGTAACTCCAGGCTGTGAATACCAAATGCAGGAGTTATTTTTAGGAAAAACTTGGTTTTTTCTAGGCCTCTCGCCTAAAGTGCATCGACATCTTTCGATCCCTGATGGCCAGAAGTGTCACGTCCGACCGAGGCCGAATCCCCCTCTCGCTGTGTCTCAACGGATTCTGGGGATTGGCCAACTGTGCCTCCGCCGCCACCTCCAACCGTCTGGCCAATCGCAGTGAGACAATCGAGCGACTGGATGCACCCAACACCCTCCCAAGCGTCATAGAAATGTGCGACGCTCTTCTATCCGCGCCTACAAAAAGGTCAGTTTATGTCTAAGCGTAAAAACTCAGTAAGGTTTAGCTCGAGTTGAATCTAAATCGGGATGCTTTAAAATTCTCCTGAACTTTTTATTTACATCGAGTGGTCATCTGCTGCTTAGATTATTATAACTTCACCTTTTAAAACTTGTTCTGGTACGCCAGTTACGTAACACGTTATCACTTGTGCCTGTTCTAGGACGAGTACTGTAATTTGATAAACTTCAACAAATTATTACGTATATAATGTATATGAAATACAAATTAATTTGCGTTGAATAATGAAAATACTAATTTAATAAAGTTAAAAAATGTACATTTGAGGGATTTTTGTGAGGTGTGCCCTTGGTTTGGAAAGCTTCTCAGCTGAAACACCCACAAAGTTCCCGCCTCCTTCACGCATTTGCTTGAACTACGTGAGTTCATTTTTCTTAGAGCACATGACCTCGCTTAGCCCTGACTACTTTCCTCGTTTCTCCGTCACTTTTGTGACGTAGGCGGGTTATGTCTTAATCACCGCTCACCGCTGAAGGAATTATGGTGTTTGTTTCCAGCGAATCCAACACATCGGCTGACGCCAGCATCCCACCAAAGATTATCTTCGAGACCAGTGGTTCAGTGCTGAATTCCTATCCTCCATTATCTGAATTGGAGACTCAATGCATCCACAAGAGTCTCCTTCTAATTCGTGACTTGTTTGCCATGAAAGATGTGAGTGTGTGCCATCTATCTACTTAGTAGGATTTCAGTAGCATAAAATAGTGCGTTTCTCTGTCTCAGACACAGGATCCAGAGCTCAGCGAACGCACCTACGCTCTCCTTGCAAAAGTGCTTTCTTCAGAACAACCCCCGGGGATCAAATACGAGGCAGGTTTCCTACTAGTTGCATGAAATTAATAATTAGACATCCTGGCAAGAGCCTGTGAACGACTCAGACCATGTTTCGAGTAGGGCTAATTTGAACAGCGCAACTTTATTGGTTAAAACAAACAAGGTCAGAAGGCTAAAATTCAAATAGGATTTTCACATTAATGAATGAGTTTCATAGAGAAAGGAATACGAATCTCATATAGTTGTTTCTATACAGCGTTGATCAAATTATCCATCGAGCTAAGAAGCACGCACTGATGAAACACAGGTGAATGCTTTTTCTTTCGATTTTTTTAGTTTGGAGGTGTCTTATTGCGTATGTGATTACTATTTGCGCACTAGGGTCGAGTTTACATCAGGTCATAGCCGTTTGTCTACTTCAGTGTTCCTGGGTCTGCTTCGGAACTACCTGAAAGAAACGCTTGCTGTGAAATCTTCGGAGTCCGAGGTTGAGACGTAATAATTATCGCGCTTCACAGACGAGTCATAGCAGACAAAGAGGGTACTACTTGAGGGCCTAGACAACAGGGAATAAATATGCTTGATGAAAGCGGGTGGTGATCTCTACAACTAGCACGAGAACGCAGGTTTCGATTGTCTTATCTTCTTTATCGGCTTCTGAAGAAGCACAAGTATTATCTGGGGCCTGGTTTTGCTTACCTACCACCACTTTCGTACATTCCTGTTTCGTTTTCTATCTAATTTTTTGTTTGTTTGTTTTTTTCTAATTACAGGCCATGGCGATTGTTGCGAACCTCTTGTCAAACGCAGACGCCAGGAGTCAGTTTTGGCACCAGAAAGACCTTCTTGAGGCCATGGCTTCGACCATAAAAGTGAGATTTTGGAAAGGGTTGACGTGTGCAAGCTAGAACACGCAAGCATGAGTGGCATTTTCGGTAGACTGAATTGCCTTGTGAAAACGTCGAGTTGGATGTTCTCACTGACTTTCGAAACAGTTTATTGGTGTTAAATCAGAAGAAAGAGATAAATAATGTCTCAGAGTGATTCGTACTTAGAAATAGGGGAAATCTGATTCACAGGGACATCGTATTTTCCATTTGGAGGATACATTCGAATAAACTGTCCAAGTAGGGTTACATTATGCAACCCACTTGACTGCACTGTTATTTCCACGCAGACCAATGCCGACACCTCGATTCTCTGCGGTGCAGTAATCGTGATGGTCAACATTCTGGAAGCACCTGAGCGTAAGTCGACCTCCTCCTACAGAACCCATGCCTTGGTTTGGATGAAAGATGCATGAACTTTTGGCGATACGGCAATACATTGAACGGCGGCACAATGTTATAAAGTTTCTGCTAAAATCCGTGCACACCCCAACAAGATGAGGTTGATCAACGCACAACTGCTCAGGCTCGGTGCATACCAGGAGTGCATTTAGGAATAATTATAAAGGTAGCAGCAAAATACATGCAGTAAATAGATTATAAAGTAGTATGAATCGAAAGTACTATGAATGTAAAAAGACGGGAAATTCGGAATTTACTGGTTAGTTTATAGGATGCTTTCGTCCCCATTTAAGTCTGCATGATCTAGAGCTTTGGCCTCTCATATAGGGATGTTTGAGACAAGATAGTGTGTAAGTATTAGAGAAGTTTTAATGTCTGTAAAGGTGCCCACTCGGACACTTTAGCCGCAGGCTCAATAGTGTCAGAAGTCTGATTTTTTAAGTTTTATCGTAGAGATTTGCCTGTTTACGCAGTGTAACGGAACCTCTAGGCTAACAACAGCTTATCAACGTTTGAAACTCCCAAGACATTAAAGAGGTAGCTGATGTAGGGTTTCTAAGAAGGTTCTTCGTTTGTGCTGTGGTTATTGGGTTGTGAAAATGCGATAGCTGCCCTCTATTCCCTAAAAAGGGCATATAGAACCACTGTTTCGTATTGTGCAACTGCTCGTTATCTAGGAATGTGTATTTAAGCGAAACCGCCTCTGAGGAGCTAGCTACGTCAACTATAAGGCAAGTGGAGGGCTCTAAATCAAGCAATGACATTTTTTAGATGTTCGGTGTAGCTTGAGTGGATTCTGGCTAGTTGACTTTTCCTCTTTTTCATTTTCTAGCTCTCGCCACTACCGTGGGTGGCGACTCTCCGGGCGAGCTCTTTACCCAGGTCCTCTCCCTCCTCCTCTTTGAAGACGACGGTCGCGTTGGTAGCTACGGCAAACACGCCTCTTCCTGGAGTCGTCGTCAACGCCACTGCTCCGCCACCCACCGCCAGTCACCGGAGCAACGAACGGACCCCGTCACCACCAATTCTGAAGAGCCTCCCTCCGTCCCTCCTGCCGAGCCCACCGAAATTCCCCTCCTCACCCTCCTCGCCAGTCTCACCGACCTCCTCTCCGTCTTCTCCGAGCCCCGACAAGCCGTCCGAGACGTCTGGGACTGGCAGTACCAGTGCGGGAGGTGCGGCGACGTTGACGACGAAGATGAGGATGACGACGATGAGCCGGGAGCTTCAGAAGCCACTACAGCTGCTGACAGCATCCAAGTGGTTAGGCAACGTCTTCGTCGCCGTCGACGCCGTCGCAGGCAGCGCAGTGGTCACGCCAGACATCTGGCGATAGTGACCAAAACGGGGGCGCTGGAAAAGCGGTTCCGACTCGTGAAGAGTTTCAGCAGTGGCGTGGCTGGAGGTCTGAAACAACTGTTGGCGGCGGTGACGAAAGATCTGGAGGGAGATGACGGGATGACATCGACGCGGTCGATGTCTGGCTCGCCACCGAGGCTCGTGGAGACCGTCGAGGAAGCTGGTTGTGCCGGGAGTGGCGAAGGGGGTGGAGGAGGAGGAGGGATGTCGGAAAGAGATGAGGAGCAGAAGGGAGAGAGGAGACTTGATGATGATTGACTGATGAAAAGAGAATGAAGAAAATTGACTCACCCTGCCCTGATTATTATTTTGTCATAAAATACGCGTATCGTCATCAATTCGCGGTGGTTTTGGTCTAATCGAATTATTCTGTTTTATCATAATTTGATAGTCGATAGCACGTGTTGTTTTCGAGATTGTAGACAAATGATCACCTTTACATATTTCTACTATTAGACACGCCAGATACACAAATACGCAGTTACCGAGCCAGGCACCTCATACTACCAACGTTTTCGTCTATCATATCGTAGGAAAATGCAAATTGTCTTTGTGACATCAAATTAACCTACAAAAGCTACTCAATAACGCCCATTTGTTAATAGCTACCAATTCCATAACTTTCATATTATTTTTGGCTTCACGTACAAAAGAGGATCGAAAAAGTTCGCAAGATTTTTAGTAGCAGTTGATTTGTCAAATTACTTAAGTTATACCATTTCAGAACACCTCAAATGGGGCTAAAAACTCGCTCCCGAAGGGAGTTAAACAGAAGGAGACGACCTTAAAAACTGTCTTCACTACTTAGGATGGCGAAAAAGTCGAGGCTTTTTAAATTTGATTAAAGAGAAAGATAGGCGGTGAAAAACTATCGATCAGATAACAACAACTCTAGACACTGTACTCAATGGGTCGTAAAATTCAATTCTGCTTCGTGATAGTAATAAGGGTTTGAGTAAGCTTTCGGTTCGATGGATCGCAATAAGGTTGTTGAGGCTTGATCAACAAAATACTCTAAGTTATATTTACTGATTACTGTTTGTAAAGATTTTGAGCAGATTTGTTAATGAGGTGGAGCTGAGTAATTAAGGTTAAATCCAAGCCAAGTTCTCTTCCGATTGACCTTAGTTAGTGAGAGTTGAAATCGAATTGATGAGTGCACGCAAGCAGCCTTTTACGACTCCACTACTGCTTGAGGAAACTCCTCTTATTGTAAGCAGAATAATCTCGGTACTTTTACTGAGCACTACTACTATCGTCATTGTAAGAACATTGACGGGTATATAAATCCTTGGAGTGTTCGATGGTCAAAACGTTCCATGAAAATTTTCAGAAATTATTTTTTTTACCTAATTAATTTATATACGTAAGTTTATTTCTCTGCACATTTGCTATTCTGGTCCATGCATCTCTCAAGTCGATGTTTACAAGTTCGAAATTCGTCCACGGAAGTTTGGCATGTTGTTTTAATCCCCTAAAATGAGGTCTCTGGAGGATTTCTGGGAGTTCTGGACTTGTGGTTTTTCTGTTTGACAGATTCATGTGGTTTATGCTCCAGGAGGATATGGAGGTCTGCTATTTCGCTCGAGAGCGGCAGCAGAATGGACTTTGTTCCAAATGCTGCCTCTTGGAAGTGCTATCAGTGGACTCAATGGCTTGTTTAACTGACTGCTTCTTTATTTATGAGGGGTTGTCAGCATTAGGTTAATTGATTTTTTCATTGGTTATCGTGTGAGGACCCAAGGATAGGTTTTTATTGGATTTAGGATGACTAGTGCTTTTGAATCGGTTCTAGACACTTTGGAGTAGTGTAATCACGCAATAGATGGTAAAGACCTCTAATTTATGTTGTATCCGTGAGTTTTTAATTCTATTTTGGAAGAGGGACAAAATTAACACTCTGGTAGCCCAGGGAGGCATGTGGGAATGTGTCCCTAGAGTGGCGGAACACATTGGCTTTATTTTGAGATGACCTATACTGTAAAAAAGGTTCATTAGTAGGCGACGAAATATTTGGTAACCATGGCAATTCCAGCAGTGATTAGATGGAACAGCCTGGGAACTGGTTGAGTACTCAGTCGCAATTTCAGCCCACGAGTAGATAAGATGGGCGCCCAATTTAGATTCAAAAAGTGCCGGGGTTTTAATCGATATAAATCAAAATACCGCTTTTATCGATAACCTGAAGAAAAACGCTCATATAAAATTTAATTATCTATTACTTATCAAGGCTGAAATTGGGTGTAATTTAAGAAAGCTTAATCAGTGATGCTATCAGTGCAATGTCCTACTTTTGCTGATGCAAACTGATATAATTTCTGTTTTTAGCACATGAACAATGTCCTATTTCACAAGCTATCGTTTCAGACTACGAGTCCACATGTCGCTCTAACAAAGTAACTTTTGAATTGAAGGTGTTTAATGGGGGCACCTTATCCATCAAAGTCTGCGCTGAATGCTCTCCAATTTAATGCAATCTTTGGGATTTACGGTGTCGTCACATACTTTTGAGACCATACAAATAGGCTATTCTGTGTTGTATAAATCAGTTATGAACTTCAGTGAGTTTCCTACTAATTGGGTAAAATTGCCCTGGCATAGCTGAATGGATTTTAGTCACTTCACAGCTTTACTAGACGTTTCCACACGTAAAATAGTCGTATAAATCTAGGATGCCTTGGGAGTGCACCATTAAGCCCCGCCAGTTGCTTCCGAAACTGCGTACGCCAAGTCACACGCTCTCTTATTACGCCCACGACTAGACATTTTCGTAGTCTAACGCAATTCCCTACTGTATTTATCTCAAAGCTTGTCGGGTGATATTCCACTTAGGCATTCAAGGAGTTACCGTGTTTCTCCTTTCCAGGCTTGTGATTTCTTTTTCATCAATTTCTAACAACGTGAAAAATAACAACATCACCTTGCAACCCCTAGTCGCATTCTTCCTTGTCTTAACTCTACGACCGGATTGATTTACATTATATCAAAAACGTTGACTATCGAGGGATGAAAGAGCACTACTAAATACCCACTCGAGTCTTAAACCAGAGTTGAATAAAACTACCATAGAAAATAATAGCATAGCTCGGTCACTACCACTACCCTTTCGACCAAAAGGAAAAGCGCCTGTTAGCCTGTGTAGCCAATTAACACTGAGCGACGGGTCATATACAAAACCTCTATCATATCCATATAAGTCGCTCCACCAAATTCATGCAGTAACTGTAAGTATTAAAAATTCACAAACGAAATTCGATGACGAGTGCACCATCGCTTCTGTAGAGAACAATAAATGAGGTCAGAAAGAGGTTAAAAGGTTAGATGGAAGTCTAGAAACTAGAAAGAGTAACCTGCGAAGTTACTACAGCGCAGATAAAGTGAGATTCAACTCTAATCACGTAAATAACCACAACGAAACATATGCATTGAGGAATAAAACAGCTATAAAAGCTAAGCACAACTCCTAAATACACTACAAATATCATTAGACTGCATGTAACGCACACCGAAGAGCCCCATTTGACAACACACTCGTACTGTCAAACGTCATACAAACCACATCAAGAACCAAAACGAGGACCCACCGTTGACTCCAAATAAAACACGGAACTAAGAAGCAACCACTGGTGCATTTATTCAGTGTCTGATCCACTAAGAGAAATCGAGTGATTCAACTGTTTTTCTAGTATGTAGGCATCTTTCGGTGAAAGCCTGTGGTAGTAGTTTTCGATTTTGCCGGTTATTTGGAATCCGAATTTCTCGTAGAACTTGACAGCAGCTTCATTTTCAATGTGAACATGTAGGTAGATAGATTGAATTTGCTTATTCTTCAGGCATTTTCGCAAAACATGCCGGAGAAGAACGGAACCGACACCATAGCGTCGGTAAGGTGCCAGGCAGCCCAACGTCATAATGTAGCACTTCTTGAGAACATCTGAGCCTTCTACCTTTTCGAACCGATAGCATACAGCACCAACAACAATATCATTGAAGTAAGCGAGTCGACAAAGTTGTGGTTGTTTGAGGAGATCCGTGTAAAACTTGTCAGTATAGCATACAGGAAACACCGTCCGGTTTATAACTCGTAGTTGATTAATATTATGTACGGTCAGTTCACCCAATTCAATACGCACATCATTTGATTTCTTGAGCTGTTTTTCAGCACCATTTTCGGAAATTGCTGTTGTCATTTCTAAGTTCACAACAACACGAGCCAGAAACCCGACTCCACACAACGGGAATTTAGCGCCGCCCTAATTGGCGCGTCATAAGGGTAGTAGCATCATATGAGTTTCTGCTTGAAATATTAGTCATATTTAAAATTAGATTCGAAATATAACTTAGATCAGTAGAATTTATTTAATATTTGACATTGGTATACGGGGCCTTATGTTTTTAGAACAAAACTTATCTTAAATTTATTGCTAGTTGTGTAAACAATAAAGAAACGTCAGACATTATTAAAAGTCAATTCCAACCTTGGGTCATAAGGAAGTTTGTCATAATTAATATTACAGACATTGCTTGTGCTAAAATGTAACTCATATTTATGCAGCATAATGGGCGGTTGTGTCATTACAATCCTTTTAAAATTGGTACAACATATTGCATTTCAAATTGTTGACAATGTAATAATTGTGTTCTATTCCCACATATTTCGGTTTATTTCTTTTAAGCCATCAGCCAAGATTAAGTGATCAGCATTTTTAACTTGACATTTACTTTTAACATTAGCTCACTTCTGGCCAATGATTTATACTTTATGCACCCTTGGTGCTATTGGGAGCTGGCTCAATGCAAATATGACAAGCTCTGATGTTGGGATTCGAGTTAGAAGTTGATTTGACAAAAAAGATATTTGGAATGTTTCAAGATCATTGCTGAACATTACAGACTATGGTTGAGTTCTAATCTATTTTATTCATTATATTTGGTAACTGTTTTTAAGAATTTAGTCAAAACTCCCAAATTATCCATGATTCATTTTGGGAAACCTTTCATTAGGACTAAACTACCACTGTAGGTTTACTACCTTTTCGAAAACTAAGGCTCTAAATTGTGTCTCATTAAACCAGCCTACCGCTAAACTTTCCTTCAAGATAAAATATCAGATATTTGACTGCAGAAATGTTAATTACAGATGAAAATTTGCAAGTATTTTTGTTAGGCAATTCTTTGACCTATCGAGCCGTCATTAAGTAACGTGGCCTAAACAGTGAAATGGTACATTATTTAAGGAATAACTAGAGATAAATTTTAATAATAAAAATGAATGTATTATTATTTACATATACGCATGGCATCATGAGTTTCAGGACTAAGAGTTGAAACTACCCGATTCCATTCCTCCGATTCTATTATTGAGTGATAAGGTTAAACTCCAGATAAATTCAATTCCCTCCTAAGATGGTTTATAATTACTAATTTAATGATACAGTAAGTATTTGATCTGTTGATATAGTACATCTAAATATAATCCAGGCAATAGATTTACAAATAAATATCAACAAGTTTAACTCGGAATTCTCCTCTTCTTATAGCATAACTTGGCGGTTCTCTCTTCTCCTCTACATTAGTAGAAGTCCGTTAATCTGGAAGATATCAGTATGAATAATGGATTGGACACGATAATATAAGACATCAGCCTATAATTACTCAAGCTAAATTATATATATATATCTCCTACTGAGAATCAAGTACAGTTTTGAAGCATCAATCCAGCAAGATATTGGTACTAAGTTGAACTGTTAATTCCATTGGGCGAGAGTTTCACTAAGCTTTACACGGATCACTAACTTTTTTGTTTCTTTATTAATGAATTTGCAGTTTATTGTGCAAATTTTACTTTTAACGGAAAACGGCAGAGCATAAATTTGAAAAACTTGCATTCCCGCTTTTAAACTAATAAGCGACTTCCGTTCCTGTGATACAGTTTCAAGGGCCCAGTTGATACATTTTATGCAATAGCTAACACCCTCTCATTCTTATAATTTCTTTGCGAATTACAAAGAAGTTCTTTATTGTTGAATAAGAAACCAAAGTCACCATTTGATCAGCCTTCGATATCATTGCATTTGCTCATCTTTTATGAATGATGAAAAATTGGTATTTTGTTCCTACTACAGCACTATTAATTGATGAAAAGAGGGCGGTAGGTATGATGAGTAGCATGTGACAGTTATATTATCTACTATCTGCATGAATGTTCCATTAATAGAGAGCCAATAACTTAGAAGTCGTCCTACAGACTGAAGTACGCGACGAAATTTTATAAGCAAACTCGTTGTCCCACTTAGCTTGATCTACCATAGTTTGAAAGACAATTTCAAGATGCGGAAGAACAACATTTTGTTTCGTAGATTGGATAGAAACTAATAAAATCGACCTTTTTTCCCATCACCATTCTGCAATAGAGTAGAGCAAAATCAATGATGGGTAAGCCTATCGTCTCCTTTGCTTCACACCAGCACTATCATATCTTCGTATCTGAGTCGATTTCTCCCAGGGAGAAGGAGGAAGAGAGTACTTCGGCAAGTTTTCTTTCCTTCTCCTTTTGTGCCCTTTTCGTTGTTGTAAGGGAGTCACGTAAGTCCATTGCTCTACTTTCTTCTCACCAACTCTGCCTTCCTCTCTCGCAGAATAGCGGCAAGAAGGGGGGAAGAAGCGTCATGTTTTATTAACAAATCTTAATTGACGGAAGAGGTGCGTGAAACGCTTCAGTTTGCGGATTTTCTCACAAAGAAGTTCCGAAGAAATAAACGTGACTTAGATCTACTTGGGAATGTACCCAAATTTCCAATTTTTGAAAAAAAAGATACTCCTTGGTCTATCAAGTTTGATCCGATCCTGACCTTATTCGTTAGATTAACTATCTTAATGAGATGACGAGACTGAAATGGGAGCAGCAAAGTCCCATCATATGGTAATTTTACTTACCCTAGTCCAGTCAGAGTAGAGATCGATTATATTGGTTGAACATGACTCTGAGCAGTCTTATCTAATCAACGTCCTGGACACATACTCTGGATACTGACATACACATACGATGATGACGTAAGCGACAAATTAGTGTTCCCTCATGTTTCTCTGTTATTCAACTGGTCTTCTCGACGTTTTCTGAAGTGCTTATGTTGATTCAAAATATGTTAATTTAAAAGATAGCAAATTGGTTTTAGACAGACTCCAAGTCGGATATTTAAAAGGAGAGTAACAAAAACGTAATCTGAGTACACTACAAACACCAGTGTACGTTTCAAGATTATATGCTATCCATTAAACGCAACTAAAATGAACTAAGCATCCTGGGATTCTCCTGAGTTGATCGGAGGGATTATTGGGATAAAACGGCTTCCTAAACATGGTTTTAGGAGGGATTAAGACTACCTTCGAGTCAAACTGACGTCGGCAAGGACGAACACAAACATTTAAAGCCTAGTTTTACTGGGTTTACCAGCCAATAGATGCCGTCAGAAGACAAAACTCCCAAACACTAATAACAACGCAAGTCTCCATCGTTCTGATGATGAGCAGATACATATTTCATTTTGTGCAAAGTTCCATAAACACGCATGTACATTTGCCTCCGATGGATTGGTTATCTTTGATGGTTCCTGTTAGGCCGCAGAAAAAAACAGGATCACCTAGCACCCATTTATGGCTTATTTACTTCCTTACTGGTTATTTGTATTTCAGGTACTATTGAAAGGCGAAATTACTCAAAGCTGTGTGCCGACTTTTGCCACTCTGTAGATCACAATTCGTTGTTTTCACGCATGGATGTGAGGCCATTGACTACCGTACTAATTGCTTCAAAACAACACTGTCTTAAAAATCCTTAGCGGAGTCTTCTACTTGGCATCAATTTTCCTGCTAAAAGGCTCAGTTTTCTACCAATTATCCCATGGGAAATTTTTTCATTTATAGGTACATAAATTCATAAGAGCGAGGAAAAAGTGACAAGTTAGTGGTTTCTTCTTTGTATTCTCCTTAAGTGAAATAGGAGACTGCTTAATTAGTCCTGTTTTCATGAACTCAACCACCCATTTCTTAACAACGATTTGGTGCAAAGGCAAATTCAATGACAGTTCGTAGCACACGTTTTGTGTAAATAAATCAAAATGCCTATTAAACCACGCTGATATCTTATTAATAGTCTCTATTATCCGAAAGATACTGAACAGAAAATTATTTGCACCGATTTCTGCTCACCAATGTCTTAATTTCCTCATAGGTTTGTGCCACGTAGCTTCATTTGACCTGAATGCTTAGCCACCCAATAAGAGATAATTAAATCAGTGATGGTGTCACCTCATCCACCTGCTCATATGCTGTCGATAGTAGAGAAGAAGTGACCTGCCTCCAGATATCCTGACCTAAATACCAGCTTCAATATCCCCATTTTAATAGAAGATATTGCTATCAGCCTCAACTCTTCAGTCAAATAACCCTTATACGTAAGAGCACATTGAAACAAATATGGTCATGATTTAATTAATAATGCCAACGATCTAGGCCAAGGCTAGAATACGTCAATGCAAGAGTGGATAAAAAATTTCACTATTGTTTATTAGCAGTTTAATTATGGGCTTAAAAGCGGTTAAAACATGTCCAGACATCTCAGTGCGTGCTTAATTTACTTAAGTTATTAACATTAAGTTACATGCAAGCCTCTGTATTGTTCAGAGGCTCTAAAAGAGAAGCTACTTAATATCTCTTGGAGATAAGGTTCAATATCACATTTTTAGTATTGCTTCAAAGGAAAGAAGCAATGATCCTCTAGGCTTTAGAGAACGTTTATGAAACTCCTACAGTCTACTACGGCATACAGGTGAATTCAGTGAAAGGAATAGACGACTTTTAAGACAACGACCCCAGCTCGGGAAGACCAGGAACCTTAAAAATGACGAGAAGGCACTTCCTGTGCGCTGCAATTACAATTCTTCTTAATGAAAGCAATTCTGGACTGATGTGGTTTCCAGTAAAATGAGCTCAAAGAGGGTTGCTGAGAATATTCGAAATGTTCTCTGCTGAACAATATCAATGTAAATTATATTCAGAAAGCCAACAGCTTTTGATAAGACCACACTTACTTGATTCACGTGTGTGCTTCGTTACCTGCTTAGATCAGAAGTGTCGGCGGTGCTTGCTACGGTCAAGGAGATGAACATGCACATGAGGGTTGCACTTGGAAAGGTACATCTGCTTTGAGTGTCCACTGTGCCCTTAGGAATGGCCAACTTGGATGGGCATAATGATCCACTGCTACGTGAAGCATGAGTACAGTTTGATAAGGGAAAGGTATGTGAATGAAGTCAGTGCTGTGCTGTCTAGTGCGCCAACCTGTGGTTTGGCGGAGGGTAACGGCACTGGGTCTCAGTGAGTGCTTCGGGAAGGGTGAAGTTTTTATAACCTTTATTTATGCATTAGCCTCTACCAGACCCCAACTCCCTGGATCTAAATATGAGAAGGAAAGGTCTCACCAAAGATGAAGCTTGGATGATTTGAGAGTGTATTATCCAGAGTCCGAAAAAACCCCCGAACAAAGCAATGGCAGCTCCGAAGATCAAATATCATAAGTCGGCTCAAAAAGCGATCGCCGCGTCACTCGGGGAATCGTTAAAAAGGTCCACAATGGACAGGGGCTGATGTTACATCTTTCAGGCAAATGAAGCCAAATTTTAGAGGGCTAAACGCAGAAGCTCTCTGGTATGAGGTTTTGATAAACTGGTTAAGTTTTGACATCGAACTGAAACTTCATTTCTAGCTTCATTCAAGATAATATAGCAAGTTAAGTTGAGCCGGTTCATAAAATCGTAATAACGTGCAAATAGTATTCAAAATAGAGAATGAGATAGAACAAATGAAGCAAGAAATATTGACTATAGACACATTAATATCGTGGAAATATTCACTCAGATAGTTTTCTTAATTAATTCATCTGATAATTTTCATTATCTAGACCCATTTCTGTCCAACCTATGTATAGTTTTATTTTTTTTCCTTTGTGTCTATTCGGTTTTATTAGATTCCCCAAAAGTGATTAAGTTGGCTGTATTCCTATTAATTAAACTAGGCCATTCACGTAAGAATTCATTGACGGAATAAAAAATAGGACTTCATTTTCTAGCTAATTTTAACTGAAGGCTGTGTTGGTTTACAATGGACGAGGGGAAATCAGCATAATCGGTTCAATCTTCCAAGTAAAAGTGCATTAAAATTTTCTGTCCTTACTCATCTGTTTGTTTCGTTCATTACTTTTTCAAATGCGATCGATGGAGAGAATTAAAAATAACATAAAGAATAGGTGGGTGCCCTTTAAAAGTGGACGTAGACTGGACCTTGAATGCATTCTCCACCTTCATGCACACTTTGACAAAAATGAGTGGAAAAGGTGTTGAAGAGGAAGGTTTTTGCAGGTATTATAGCATGTTTATTAGGGGAAAATGATGGGGAGTGTTTGGTCGACTAAAAAATTCATGAAGCATACTCGGACGGGTATAGTGATCCATTGCTGCGTGAAGAATCAGTACAGTTTGATAAGGGGGAGGCATGTGAATGAAATCGGTGCTCTGGCATCTCATGCTTGGCGGAGGGCCTCGGCACTGAAACCTCGGTAAGGTGCCTCAACATGGTACAGTTCCTTCAAGCTTCGTTCATTAATCTGTCCTTAATAGGTTATACCAGACCTCACCCTCTTAGATCTTTACCTGAGGGGTTTTAGTCAAATTACCACTGAAGGTCTCAATCCGGCTTAAACCTGAACCTAGGGCGATCTGTTTTTGCACTTCCCTGTCGATGTGTA
The DNA here is from genome assembly GCA_030710315.1 of Anomotaenia brevis. Classification (NCBI taxonomy): domain Eukaryota; kingdom Metazoa; phylum Platyhelminthes; class Cestoda; order Cyclophyllidea; family Dilepididae; genus Anomotaenia; species Anomotaenia brevis. The sequence continues at coordinate 209,120 of JAUOZQ010000010.1, forward strand.
TTTTCAAAAATTGGCTGACAATCATGTTTGGTGTTTCCCGGAGATGTGGTCTAGGGGAGCTCGAATCCTGACGCCATAAATGTGCCAAACTATCATTGGCTATCTTGGTTATCTAGGTCTGAACTTATACGTGGATGTGTCGAAGAGGAAATCTACTGTGCTAACGCAATCAGATCGTCTGCTGTTATGTTGCCAACTTCTTCTAGTCACCACAGTCTCTTCTTCATGCCACCGGATTTCATTTAGTATTCTGGAGAAGCACTGAACAGCGAACATAATCTTTTTGTTAGGCCGAAGGAGTGGCGAACATTCATTATTAAGGTTATTCTGGTTCTTAATAAAAAAGCCAGAGGATTCCAATCATTAATTCTCTTGATTATTGTCAACTATGTGAATGGAGAAGAGTGCAAACTTTTGAAGGAATCGCAGTAGACTAGAACTCCGTTGCCATATCGGGAATAAATATTATTGTTAAAAATTTTTCTGAATACCTTTTATTATCAAGGTTTCGCTAACTTAAATCCTCGAGGACATTTGTAAAGTTGCTTCCTAAATTGATTACCTGAACTACAGGCGAAAATTCAACTACCGGGATCTGCACTTGAAACGCAGCAGGCTGACTGTAGCACTTTCTCAGGTCCGATTAATTGTACAGCAGATTGTCAGGGGTGAGTACCTCACCATCCTTAAAGAGCGTCATGTACCATTAACTGGGTACAATACACGGCTTTCGGGTTATTAACAACCGTTTATGAGATTTTAATCGAGTACTTCTGTCGTCCTTTTAAAGCGGCTTCAATTTATTTTAAATAATTAAATCATGCCTTTGACATATCCAAATATTCTAAGAACTCTCGGAAAATTGGATAAACCATAAACTGTAACTTCAATTTTTTAAACTTAATCCACTGACTATTTATCAATTTTTCAATATTACTCAATGAGTATATTTCGTGAATCCTAAATTCCGCACAATGAATCATACGCATAACATGCAAAAATACATTATTTTTACAATCCCAAAATAAGCGCCATGGTATGTTTATATTTTGATTGCATACATTATTCATTGTTTTTGCACAAAATTGCTTTATGCATAGTCAGAATTAATTTTAAAAAAAGTGTTTCGAAGATCTACTAATAGGCATTTAACAGGGTGATAATCCATTATCTAAGCTGGTGAAATGAAATAAATACCACATCACATATTTTTAAACCTGCTTTGCACTAGAAAATAAGACAATAAACTTCATTACTAATCAAATCTACCTCTTTACGAAACAATGTCTTAACCAATCTACAAACAGTTTATGGGCATTCCCTGAAATCTTCGAAAAAAGTGAATCGAAAGGGTCCTTAGCTAAAGAACGGCCAGAGCTATCCCAAGTTCAGCTAAATTTCCATAGGTAGAAATTCAGGTGAAGTCATGTCTGAGTCCTAGTCTAAACAAGCCAAGTTTTCCCAACCCTTTGGAAGGCCACAACCTAACTTACTCTAACCAATAAACAAATTATAATCATCAGCCTAATATGGCTGAGTTCTAGCAACGGAAGTTCTTGGAACCTTTCTGACGGTTAAAAAAGCCCTGATTCACTGCTGCTCCGCTCACCCCTGGTAGCTAAGGAGACACTTCCTGGAGGATTTTTTAAATTATATAAGATTTTTGGCAAAATGAGCTATAGATTATACTGTCATAAATACAAAACTAAATATAGTGATGGCTTACTGATTTTTTAAATCTTAAAACTCAGAGAAAAGCCTTTCTAATCTTAGTGGCATGTAATGAGATGAAAAGAGAAAGACATGTCGCTAGCGTGCCTATGTCTCCATTGACTATCTAGTTTTTTAGAGGTCATGGGAATGATTAGATCTATGACTGGAACGATTCACCTTGCTCGCCTGGATTAAATATTTTTATTAGGAATTATCTTGTGAAAGATCCTTAACTTAATTTGGAATGATGTAAATACCTATTGCGCTGGATAAACGCATAAACACAAGATTTGCTGATAAATTAAGTTATCATAAGTAAATCTAATTCAATTAATGCGAAGCACTGCCTTTTATTCTCATCGTTACAATAATACAGCCCAAAATATCCGTTTGCCACCATAACAAAGTAAGCCTATTTAATTCAAAAGCAAGATTCGTTGGTATGACGGTGATTTTTATCGATACAAGTGAGAAAATGAACGCTTTTAAATAAAATTAAGATCTGGTAAACATTTATAAATGTTTTAACTAAAGTGATAGTTTTAACTATCTTGACTAAAACCACAAATCCGTCTGAAATTTAAACACCGTATTTATATAAAAAATCCTACAAATAAGTTCTTTACCTTCGAATCGAATTGAGATGATCTGCGCATTTAGAGTTTTGAATTAGAGCTTTAATCTGTTTCATTAGGATTTTTTGATAGAAAAACGACAGTGAATCTGTGCAGTTTACGAGCTTAAGTTTTTTTGTGGAAAAATTTCGACTCCGATCTAAAAGACATGAGGCAGTAGAGTTTACAGCGCTTTAATTCGAATTTTCAAATCAAAAGAGATTTATTGGAGGGAATCTAAAATTTTAATCAACATTTTCTTTCCCGTTATAGTTGCACATAAAATTACACGCACAATACAGTGTTTCATTTACATTCAGAAAGAAAAAAATCTTAAGGACAACATTTCGCTCGCCGAAGGTTGGTGGTTCCTACTTACTGTCGTCCAACCAGCAGGCAGATGGCTCATCCCGTTCGGGCATTATTCATCTAGTCAGGTTCCCGGATGTTCTGGTCCAATCAGAACCTCAATAAGGGTTCTAACAAGCAGCAACGGATGTCGGGTAATGGGATTGGTGAAACGACCCAGTTCTAGACCAAGTAGGCCTCGTGTTGAATCGCTCCCCTTGAGCTATAAACATTATTGTAATAGAATGAGGCTGACGACTTTAGTGAACTTGTGATTTGCACACATAGCACTCCGATCTGATCTCTAACCAGAAGAGATGGAACATCATCACAGCGTTTGTATTAGCGTTACACATTATTCGATGAAATTTTCTATTCAAGAGATATTTAAGAGTAATAGAAAATAAGCCACAAGTAATCTATGGCTGCATGCTATAAACGTATACAGTGAGAATAGAAACGACGCGCTCGATAAACCTTAGATAATGGATAAACAACAACCGATGCAAACATTTGTGAAGGCTAATGGGATACCTACCAGAAATTGCTGAAGTTCCTAAGATTAATTTTGCAAAAGTATGTAGCGGTTTGGGTACCCGGAATAACGCGGTTTCGCTACCAGAGACAGAGAGAAAAGGAGGCGTGTGAACTGGAAAGTCTGGTAACCACGCATGGGAATGAGTAGTGCACTCAAATGGCTTTATGAGGTAAAGGAACAGGGGGTGAAATGACTCGGACCTGGTTTTGGCGACAAGGTAATCCGGTAACTAGATTGGGAACGGCTTTTGCACGCCTGAGAAAAATGATGCCGATCAAGTTGTAAAGCCCGCCAATATGGCCTCATCCCGCCACAAGCACCCAATAAGAATTTTGAATATCGCCAATATTTTCATTCTTTTTATACCGTTTCCAAAGGCATAAATGCCGCCACCGAAAATTTAGCTTGCCTTTTAGTATATGAATGAACAATGAATTTGAAATATATGCCGATAATTTGAATAATGAAATATTATAATACTATTTGAAGTGCGTAGTTAGTATTATAGTAGGTCTATGACTCAATTACAGCATTTTAGATCAGCAGTCGGTGTCAAATATTCGAAATGATGCAAAAATCACATGCATGTCACACTTTTTGAAGATAATGTTGCACTAAAAGAAGTGAATCAAATGTAACACTGATTTTTTTAAAGGATCTTCCTTATGAAAATACCAACTTTAAATACAAAATTAACCTCTGACAAACTAAACGATTAAAATGTGTTAAATTTGACAAACTTTCCATCATTTCACCCCCATTACTTGTGCTTTTTAAATCTTACTGATATTTAAGGCTAAAATAAAGACAGAGAAAGTCGCTGAACAGCTTAGTGTCATATTGTCTGCTATTTAGAGTAGACTGGAAGAAATTAACCTTTAAATTGTTCATATCGCACCAAATAAGTCACACGCCTTCATTATGTCAAATATTTCACATGTACAGAAAACCATTTGACTTTGACAAGTATATCCAAATTTAAACTAAATCAGGCAAAGTGACAGTGTTATCAAATTTGTTAAACATATTTCTTAAAATAAATATAAATAACAAGTTTACGAGTACATATTAAACAAAATACAACCTTCTAACGACTGCTTTATTACTGAAAGTTTGTAATGACCAATTATCAACAGAAATTTCGATAATCATACATTAATGCAGAAATAGACAGCAATAATGAGGATTATCAATTATTTTCTAGCCATGTTTTGACATATTTCGAACAAATAAATGATTAAAGCGGATAAAATAGTAATTCCCTCTTCATGGCTTGTCCGCTCTGTAGAAGAAAAAGATTTACGTTGAATATATTCCTTTTTAGCATTATCGCAAATTACATATCGCGATCTTAAGCACGACCCATGTGTAGGTAAATCTCGTGGCTATATAGTATAGGGAACTGACTAAGCCTAATTAAGCCTCCACGCAGCTCAGCATGGGGTCAGCTACCCACACGCGGTCCGGTCTACCAAGCCAATCGACTCCTCCATCGCAAATCTAAGGCTGGGTCATGCCCCCTTGTTTCTACACCACATAAAATAGCTTGAGTTTTTCCTCAATTCTCACGCACTCCTAATAAACGGGGGATGCGCATGTCCCCTCTTTCCCCTCTGGTAGTGGGACCACCTCACATATACTGGAGATAATATCACCTCCAGTAGACAGGTCGTACATATTTTCATCCACTAGAGTACGTTATAGGTGACTTTCCCTACTCCCAGCCCACTGCAACCAAATAATGAATTTCATCATTAACTTGCAGAAGAAGCACCTCATTTCAATTTAAATGTGTAATGTAAAATTTTATCCTGAAATACATTAGCATCGGATTATATGATGCAAGATTACAAAAGCTCTTAGCAGTTGCTGCTAAAAATTTATCTAAAGGATTCAAAATTCTAATGTTATTGGAGGCTTAAATAGTGTTCACTATCTACTTCAATGCAACAATGTTAGTTATAATTGGGTTAATCTTGGGTGCCATGGAATGTCAAGAATGTAGGCGAAACGAACTGTGGAAGGTCGCTCAATTCGTAAAACGCCTATCACGAGGGGCTTGGCTTCACACATGGAAACTTATTTCTGTCCCCTTCAATAAAGTTGAAGTGTTTGACAAACTTAACGTTCACTTGGCCAGCGGATTTAGATTTCAGAGCTCTTTCCACATTCAATCTCCTTACACAACAGCCAAATGTTTCTCTCCCTGTTTTGCAATAACTTCCGTTCTTGATATTTGATACTTGGTTATATAGCATTTTTTATACACCTAGGTAGAAGAGTATCTTCAGATTATTAGTAAAATGAATTTAAATATTTGTAAAACGAACCTAGAGAACTTCATGAGAGCCCCAAACGTGCCCACATTGTCACACAGCCAAAACTCGCTACCATGAGTCCCAGTTTTATTAAGCAGATTCAAAACCTAGAAGTTAAAATCTATACTATGTAGAAAGTCCTTGACGCATTCCAGGACTATCTTCTAATACAGCATAGATGCTTGGATACATTGGGCATATTGGTTTGCTATAATCAAATGATTGGTTTTCCTCGGCATTATTTTAATGACTACGAAATGGGATTTTCGGGGGCCTGATAAACTCTTTAGTCAAGGTAAAAAATATAACTAACTTGTTCTGTTTTTGCCAGTCGATGATCACAGAGAATGACTGCGTTCTCTTGGTGGCAGGAACTATCTCGTGGTCAAAAGCAGTTATTCCAGTTTATTTATCTTAAATGCTCAATTGACAAAAAGCGGTTCTTTGGTTAAAGAAACGGAGATGACCCAAGTCTCTCTTTGTTTAACCCAAACACACTTAAATATTAATAAGTGCTGTAGTACTTAATGATTTGAACGCCGCTCATTGGTTATCCATGAGTATGTCGAATTAAAAATACGTTAGTTTTGGTTTTCGGAAAGGTGCAAAAGCAATGTCAAGCACTAAGTTGACGTGACAAACTTCACCGTTCAATCAGAGGGGAGATCGAACCTTCTAATCAAACGTTTCAGGTCCCAGTGCTCACAACAAGAGCAGCAAACACGTTGTGACAGGCTTTGTCAAACAAATCTGTGCCCGGTCCTGTCTCTGTTGTTAAACTCTCCCCTTTCTGGTGAGGAGAAGATGGCTACCAATGGGAGAAGATCTTCCAAAGTCTTTGAAATTACTAAAAGCAGATGATGACGAAATCCATTGAGAGTTAGTTGAAAGTGTTGTTTATATTACGGAGTAGTTTTTGATTATGAAGTACAAGTAAAACGCATAAAATGCAAGACGAAAAAACGTCAAAGAAATTTAACCTTGCTTATATAAAACAGTTTAAATTTCGTTTCTGTCTCAACAGACTTAAAATAGTGGGCAAATGTTGAAAATTGACAGCATTTCCTTTCGTTTTTAAAGTGCTACCAATTTATTCGCACCTGTTACTTAATAGAAAAAATTTAGATTTTCACTAACAAGCCGCATTACTAGTCTTTTATTTTAGAGCTTGAAAACTATTGCAATTCAGTCATGCCTTACTGATAAAATCAAAATAAAATAGGATTTTAGTACTGGTTGTGTTTGATAAAGACACATTTAAAGAGACTAAAAAAAGAGATAATTATCAAGCTATGGATAAAAAATTGATAATAGTCACACATGTCCAGAGATTTTAAGTTTCTTCAAAGATTCTGCGTTGGGTATTGACGACTCTAAGAAATCGACTGAGCTCCCACGGGGTGAATTAGAAACTTTTTATTAGCAACACAACTATCCATTTGAACAAGTTAAGACTTTTGACAAGCCTAAATCAATCTCTAGATAGATTCTAAAACTAGACAGCTCGTGGAAGGCAGTAAAAGCACTACCAGAATCCAAACTTGAAGTTTATAAAATTTAAGTTTGAATTTAATCTTCCGGAAAATTTCCTGAATATTTCATATAGGGCATGAAGCAGAGAAATTCCTTTGAATGTGTTTAATTATTTAAGTAGAAGTTCGGGTAAAATTCGTTCGTAGCCTACCTTTTAATTTGTTATTTGTTTGGATTTGATAGAAAAATTTATTCCTCAGTTTGAAATAATTTACTAATGCATTAATTAAGGTGGGTTAGAAAGTTAACAATTTACACTAAAACATACTCTATACGTCAAGATAGAAGAAAAGCCTTTCCAAACAAGCCTTGAGATTTTTTTCAGAAACATCAGACATGCTGTGAATGCATTGGCATTTGGAGGACCACACTGAACAGTTTCGATACACTCGGTATTTATTCTTGCCCAACTGGGAACTCGGTTTTTGTTTAGTCAGTAAGCAGCCTTTGCAAAACATTAACTTTATTTTTAGCTAATGACGCAATTTTCTAGAGCAAACAGATTTTCGGAGGAAATCTAAGTAAACTGGCATGTGGATGTTAGATTGATTCAGAAACTGAGAGGGAAGTTTAAAAGAATTAAGTCTTTCACCCCATAAGCTTATCATTAAAAGACCACATTAGGCTGTTACAACTTGAATTAAGCTTACATACTTATACGAACACCCAAATATTATTCGACATTCTCGGAAACTGACCATAACTCCTAATTTTTCTTGATACTTTGTTATATTTTCCATTATAGACTTTTCCTTGATAAAATAATGTATTTGTCAAACGCGAACCTATGCGTTGCGACAACAACCTTGGGGAAGGGAGGATTCATATATCTGAATGAGGAGGACATAAGTTCAACGGAGAGGGGTACGCACTTTTAGCGGGTTCTGAGGTACAAATCTATTCGGCCCAGACTCAGGCCCGTGGAATTCTTTGTGTCTCTCCAGGGGTTTTTTGTTGCTAAGTTGAATTTCGCTTTGTTCATGCAATCAGACATGGATCTACATACATTTGACATGGCTTTTGGGTTTCGCTGATTCCGGGATTTGATTTTGATGTACACGGTGCACGCAGCAGCATCTAAAAGAAGAAACGATCTTTATTCCCTTGATAAAATTGTTTATTATATTATTAATATTATAAATTGTTTTCATATCAGTTTTGTAATTTATTCATTACTTATTCTGTAATTTGTATTTTAAGGAAAAAAGGACGATGTCCAATTGAAAACGACTTAGCACTTGAAGATTTCAAATACCACCACATTTCCATCCGTGGAACCAGTATACTAAATATCCTTTAGGATTCAAATAGGATCTTATTTTAAATTTCAATATTATTTTTGATTTCACTAACTCCCTTGAATAAACGTGTGATTTTATTAAATCTTACAATTGACGACGACCGATAAACTAGGTGAATGTGTCTTAATCACAAGCCTATGTGAACACATTACGAAACTGTAAATGTGATATCTTTGTTCAGCTAAGTACAAATAAAGGCAAAATTTGAGATTTAATCGAGATTTTCAAAGGAATGAATCAAGAGATTCGAAAATCTATGTCAGTTACAAAATTCAATGAACCAATTTTTTCGGACGAGACAGAGACTCGATTGTCTGATTGATGAAACCAAGACTTATTTAAGCACAAGCTCAGACTAGTTGTCTGACTCTAGCAAATGAAACCTGATTCATTTTAAAAATAGTGCTTCAACAGTTATTGGCTTCTCTACTGTTCAAAGTAACTGAAAACTTCGTTGAAAATACATCATTTCAAGTTCGAATTAAAACTTTTAGCACATCTTGAGCTAAAAGATTTTAATTGTCCTATTGATGTGCAAAATAATCTGTCACGGAACTGTTAGTTTTCAATTAAAAATTGATCTTTCATATACTTTTTAGGTAAATTTATTTGTGCACTTTTAAAATTTAGAGAAAGTCAGTAAAGAAATATCCTTTAGGAAACGTTTGTATCATTTTTAAATTGGTTCAAATGTTCCCTGTAAACGATTTTTATATATTTTCTAATTATCAGAGAACATTAAGTTTAATTTCTGACCGATCATAATTTCCAATCTTGCATTATAGCCTAAAATTAATTTAAAGGTCCATTTTAGAAACCAGACATTATTACAACGAAACTGTTCTACTCTATCAATTTTAGCGACACTTGAAAAATTAGCATTTTGAGCTGCAGCTCACGTAATCTAGTAGGATTTAGTTTTAAGCCCAGTACGCATAACTATTGATGAAATACGTTGGCATGCTTTTATTCCAACCTAAATGGAATAAGTACTAGCGGATTTTTTGGGTGAAATCCAACCCACATGAACTAATTGCTATCACATTATTTCCGCTTAATTTTTCATCTGGAGTTCGTTTAATATCACTTGAAAAAAGTGAAATTTTCTGACCCGGGAGTCCTTTGGTCCCAATATGACCACTTTAAATGGAGGGGTGATACGTGACCGTTTGCTAAGTTTTCGCGATTGCCTACCACAATCAGACTATGAAGCTGCTGAAATTCGAACGGGCCATACTTTCTGCTAGTCCTTGTGAAACCCAAGGTAACTTATAATTTAGTAAAGCGACAGACAAACAGAAGGATTGATTTTTAACTACCCAAACACCCCGTAAATATTCCAGTAAAGTTTTAAAATATTTTAAAATAATTTTTGATCAGCGACAAACCTTGGAAGCTGAATTTATTCTGATGATCCTCCGTTAAACGTCCTGCTTATTATCGTTGCATGGTTTTCGACCCTGCAAAATGAAATTGAAAAAAATGAGGTGATTAACAAATGCTTATTATTTAACATTGTTTTCCTTAATAAAGTACGGATGAAATTTCCGTCAAAAACAATCGAAATATATAGGTAAACGAGGAAATATCCAGTATTTGCCCAAGTATTAGTATTCTTCATAAAAAACTTGTAAAAAAGTAGAATGCGGCATAAAACATCTTCTAGTCAGATGAAATTTACTATCATTCCATAATCCTAAAAGACAAAACAGGCTCATTTCAACGCTATGGCATGTGATGCCTTTTCCCTGTTCAAAAACTAGGCCATATTTACTCAGTGATAAGGTAGTCGTTCATCCAACGTTATTACTATGCTTAATTAACAATCGGAAAATGCAAGAGTGAAATGTCGACCGACTTTGAAATAAAAATTTTTAGAGACAGGAGGGAAGAGGTTCTGAAGAAAACTATCCATTCCCCTCCTTAAGCACTATTTAGCCCCTGGTGACTGAGTGTGTTCGGGTCCTAAACCAATTTTAATAGATCAAAGATGGTTAAACGACAACCCTGAAATGGTTACGTTTTACCAAATAGCAAAATGCAACGACAGTAACGCATTCTGGTTCTTCGATTAACATTTCTCTAAATATCTGCCTTTCCCGACTGGATGCAAAAGAATGTGTATACAAGCAGGTAGAAAATAGTATTCCCCAAAAATCTTGGCCCTCACTTATTAAAAGCACCGTACCGAGAGAATATTATCGTGTTTTGGTTGTTGCTTCTCTACACACGTTTGTTATCTTATGAATAAGACAGCTGTCAGTACCATGACAATAAAGCATTTATTTCGGTTGCATTTCCTTCGTGGAGGATTTTCGCACATATTGTTTGCTACATTAGTTTTAAGCCTGGTGGTAAGATGAACGTAGGGCAATCAATTCATAATTTGTATGTATGTGTTGGGCTCTCCTGTCTGAGCATAATTTGATCCAATCACTACCCTGAGCAGCTTTCATCGATAAATTTCGGTAGGTACTAGAGACACTCTGGATATCGACTAGGAAACTCGCTTGCATTTTCCTATTCACACTGATTTTGGCCATAGTCAAATATCAGTGTGCTCTCTCCTATCCACGTTGTGCTCAATGGACTTACATGTGGTTTAGAAATGATCGGTAAAAATGTCATGTAAACGAAAATAAGTCACCCCACGTTTACAGATGGTCACGATTACCCTAGGCGTGAGTATAGATTGATCAATTTGCTGTGACAATTTTTGGATAAGGAAACTTGGCTACCTAGACAGTCACTAATCTCTAATAGTAGCCATAGTAACCCCCTTGTTAATTACAAATTAACCTTATTAATAATAAATCACAAAGTCGGCCATTCAACCAACCTGAAGTGTAATCGTTTATTTACATTGTAACATCTTCTGGCCACATCTGCAGAAATCTAAAATACTTTTATAGAATTTCTTAGCGGATGCTATTTCTAAATAAATAAATAAAATATTAATCTACGTGGTTGCAAATAAATTGCATTTCTAAGTACATCCTCAAATATAAATTAAATGGATTGTAGGGCAGATATTTTGTATATCCTTCGAAGTAATAATGAAAATATTATCATCAAATTTAATGAAACAATCAAAGTCTTAAAAGTGCGGTTTTATCAGTTCGAGTGGCAAACGTTGTGTCAGTAACAAGTTCAAATTGCACAACTGTCCTTAGAATAATCAGTTTTACTGTTCACGACAGCTAAACTTGTCTATACTATTAAAATAGGGTGTTTATTGAGTTTTGAAACGAACCTCATTATTTGTATTGCAACTCAACTATTTTTTGCTCTCCGAATGGTTGATGAAGCTATCAGATTAGCAAGTCTAGCATTTAATTTCCCTTCTAAGTACCCACATTTGAAAATTCAGCCAAATAAACTAAAAATATTCCTGGCAAATATACTGTGATGTAATCATCGATAAAAGATGACATACATGTTTGCGTGCTTGAGTTTCACTTAAAAAATCGGTTATTTTGCATCCCATTTTTTTGAAAAACCCAAAAAACATTGGGTCGGGATTAGATGGTTTGGCGTGTTACTAGCTTTTGAACCTACCACAGATTGAAGGCCGTCTGTCTAAATGGTTTTACTTTCTTCTAGAATATTTTACCAGACATTAAAATGGCCAATGTAAATAAACCAAACATGTAAATTTTGAAATAAACCAATTCTGCTAAGCAAACAAAATACGCTTATGATATTAAGGTTGCAGGAATATATAAAGGGAGGATTGCACCATAAAAATTTCGTTGGCTAAAGTTGATCATTCCCTCTAAAAAGTTGCCTATGCTTAAGGAATTAGCCAATGGTCGAATCATCATCAATCGAATTTCACCGACTCGTATCAACAACCACACATTCCCATGGCTTGATTCAGTCTCAGTCTGGGTGATTAGTTAATATGCAGATATCTTTCAATATCTTCTACTTTTTCACGTTGAATGCACATTGTAGGTTGCATAGGTCTGGCTTATATCGAAGCAAGTGAATTCGGTTCATGCTTATTAACTAAAATTACCCAATGTTTCTACAATGGATGGTCACATAGCAAGATTACACTTTCTATTTGAAGCTAGTAAAACCCCGCCACTTATCTGGGCTGGTATCCCTTCTGTAACGTAGACCCTAGAAGTAAGTAATGATTCCAACTAAATCGGTTTCGTCGGCGGTGCACGATAATATTCGGCAGTTGAAATTATATGCCATTGGGAACCTTCAAATCAACGCAATTTTATATCCACAGAAATATCAAAATGCCTAGTGCTATCACCCTAGATAACATGTTAGCTGTTTGAATGTCGAGAATCTTTACCATCTAGAAGTTCTTAGGCTGTTGAAGATTTTCGTTGTGTTATGGAACGGTCATTTAAACTTCGTCAATAATCGCGAAATGCACTGTAGAAGTAAACTGAAATTCATTAAAATCCATATGATATAGCATCAGACATACCTTTTGAGCAAAGCAAATGTTCCATAAATAAGGTCATGAAGTCTCCGTCTTTCAAATGCACTGAATTTAAATAGGACTGACTTGTGCAAGCTTTCAGATGGAATATTTGGATATTATTCCACCTCCAAAATAAGCATATTGTGAAGCCAAAATTATATTTTTGACCTATTAATTTGTTTCCCAATACAATCATGAGTAGCCATTTCTACATCAAGATTCAGGTTATTGAAGTTCAAAAAATATATCGGAATTGTAATATGGAGTTTGCCACATTTAAAACATTTTAAACTATTGGATGATTAAAAGTTACCCTACCTCAAGTTCAATATAAAGTAACGTATCATTTAAACAAACCAAAAAATGCAAAAAAATGAGAGTAATAATTTGTGCAAATAGCTTCAGGATTTTTACTTGATCCCGGTTGATAAGGGTGAAATAAATTTATTTTAACTAAGATGGTGGATTTCTTTGCACGCATCGCTTTTAATATTGCATCCAAAAAGATTTACTACACGAATATATATAATTATAGATGGTTAAAATAAGACCGTCCGCATTTATAATCCAAAAGTTTCTTATGAAATTTTTTGTTCACATAAAAGAGAAATGAGCTGTAAGCAGTTAAATTACAATTCGCTTAGCAACGGTTTGGTTTTTACTCAATTCTTCCAGGGGAAATTGATGTCGGTGCAGTAGAAATTCACTGCCTTAATGAATAACCTTTCGAATTCTTTGGGCACTCTTTTAGAGCTGTGTTGAATGAATCATAAATCTTCCTCTTTTAGCGACTGATTAACAAGTACGAGAGAGCACTGGATTTCTTTCTCTGACTGCACTTTTAGCTAAAAATGAGCTTCATGATATTCTGCCATTTTTCTTCTTGGCATCATGAAGTAATTATGCGACCATATTGAAGATTCATGTGCAGTTTGGGCATATGTAACCGTAAAAATGCGATTTAATCTCGATAAAGTAATAAAAGTAATCTTTATAAGTTTTAATCAAGTTATCATTATGAACCTTTTTGATTTTACTTCATTTTAATTTATACATTTTTCACAACTAAATAGGTGTTTTCAGTGTTATCAGAAATGAATATCTTTTATTTGCAAGATCAAGTTGAAATAGGTCTAAATCTTCAATCTTACTTATATTTAACTTCTTTTTTTTCAGAATTTAAATGAAATCACAATATTGATAATATTCAGGGTGATTCGAAAGCACTGTATAAAATATTTTTTGATTATTTTTCCAGATGTGGAAATGCCATAGTTGTAACATCAACTACAAGTTTCAAATTTACTACTTTGAACTGTATAAATATCTCAGAGAAGAGCACTCACAGTAATCTGTTCCAGACACATCAGGAGGTGGTAGTGCTGCAACTGCGTTGGACTCATGTTGAAAGCTTCCATCGGCGTCTCTTCTGCCTCTTCTCCCAACCTGCACTTTTCAAAAGCCGCTTCGGTGGTGTCCCCTGTGACGCTCACGCGATCGGCGACGGCAGCGGGAACTATGATGTCTGTCTTGTCGTCGCAGCTCAAACTGGCTCTCCTAGACGACTTGGGAGAGGTCGGTTTCTCATCACCATCACCACATGCCACTGCTTTGATGTGCGTCTCAGCCAGTCGCTTGCCCATCAGGAAGGCTGAGTGCTGCTCTTGCGCCAGAATCTTGAATCGGGCTGCTTTGGATGCCTGGTAAAGGAGGAGCAAAGCGATTTAAGTGTGGTTTGTCACTGAAATGGACAGGGATGTTCGCCTATTTTTCAGATTTGTTAAAACTGTTCGAGCACACTACACTTCCTTTTCACAAAAAGCTTTTTTTTATTTTTAGAGTTGATGAAAACCACACTGATCAGCTTGCATCACGAAGCTCGCACTCCATGAAGGGGTCAATTTTTAACAGAAGAGGTGGTAAGCCCACTTCTACGAACAACTACACCGGTGAATTTTTGGACTCCGCCGAACTTCTCAGATAGTAGCCCTCTGATGGATTGTCTTGTTTTATATCAAGACAGATACTTATCAACACGCCACTACCACAAAAGCCAATTTATTGTTTTTAACAAGACCCTTCCTCAATTAAAGACATGTCGTTTCAGCTTGCCCAAACTCATTCGATGTACACAGCACTTCGCTGCTTAAGACGGTAATGGAAGGTATTTTTAGGACAAATCTCTCGTATTCGTGTATTTTCTCTTAAATATTCCAAAATTTGTCAAAAATTTACCCTTTTTAAATTTAAAAACGTTTAGAATGTTTGATAGTGCTTTATGGTGATTAATCTTATTGTATTCATACATGCATTTAACCTAATTATTTGTCTATAGCGAACAACGATTTTAAAATTTTGTTTGATTAAAACCCCACTAAAATGGATGTATCCAAGAATCAGTTGAGGTTCGTGGTGTCTTGTGGGTTCAAAAAGAAACTCAGAAGCCGACGAAACAGCTAGAAACACCCGCTTAGTATATGGCGAGGAATGTGTGGGTGAATGAACTTGCAGATGATGGTTAACCAAATGAATAAGCGGAGATTTCACACTTTAGGAAGGCGAAGATGGAACCAGACGACATCCAGTGCAGTTTGATGATTCTCCGCTTCTTGAAGCAGGCCTTGAAGAAACTTACCCAGCCTTATTAGTTGAGGAATTGGCAAATAAGCTTGGTTCAAGCCATGCAACTGCTCACTCTCATCTTTGCAAAAACTTGGAAAATTCCCTACGCTTAGAAAATGGTTGCCAATCCATCAATTGCCTGAAAACAATCAACTCACATCTCGAGTTGACATTTGCTCTTCCCTCCATTCTAGTTTAGCTGTTTCACTTTTTGGTGTATAGACTTGTGAATGGCGACTGGCAAAAATGGATCTTTTATCAAAATGGTGAGCGTCGTAACCAGCGGCTCCGTAGGCAGGGGAAGACCCCAGCTCTAGCAGAAACGGTAACTCAGTAGGAAAAGGGTCCTTCTTTCACGTTACAAGAGAGACTTCCTCATCCACCGCCTTATTCTCTCGACCTCGCTCTTCCGGACTACCATTTATTTCGTGCCTTACAAAATCCTTCGGAAGAAACAGCACTAGCAAAGAAGGAGGAGGTTGAGACTGACATTTGTAAGTTCTTCGAATCAAAATCAAAGTGGTCTGCCTAAGCTTTTATAGATGAAAGGAAGTCATACATGTTCGTGTAAAGTAAAATGGTGATTGAATCTTTAATTAAATAGCCACATGTTTTTATTTATCCAAAATGCGGACAAACCTTATGGGATGACCTGATACATGCTTTATGAAGGCCAAAGCTTTTATTAGAGGTTGCCTCTGAAGGTGATTGAAGGTATGCATTCTGCTATTCTAGGAACCCGTCATTTCATGCACTATTATTGCATTTGCATTAAAGGTCATTTCAGATGCTCATAAAATGCAATACCCACTGCATCAGTGCGATCAACGTCACCTGCAATTTCTGCATAAATTATTAATCACAAAGCATTCCAGCAGAAATGCGTTGGAAATAGCCCCAATAAAACTCTCGTTTTTTGCTAGATGAATGGCCAAACACTCATGAACCACAGGTCAGCGCACTAGTCTCCACAGCACTGACTTCATTCACTTGCCTTCCTCTTAGCAAACTGTACTGATGCTTCCCGCAGCATTAATTCACTACGCCCTTCCAAGTTGGCAGTTTCTTCGGGCAAAATGGGCACCTCAAGCACTTGCAGGTACGCATTCTGCAACCCGAGATTCAGTCATCCCTATACCTTAATTTTGTGATTTGTACCATGACATTACAAATGGAATTCCAAAATGCTAATACAGAATTTGAAATAGCTTTTTATAGGATAATGATTATTCGTTTTTTCTTTTCAGATGAGTTGAAGGTGCTAATACTAATCTCCCAACTTTAATAGACTAAGTCTTCTGTGTTTATATGACGAATGACAACGAAGAGAATGGATGATAACTGGAATCCCCCCATCAAAGAAGAAAATAAGTTGTGCCATGAAGATTTACGGCAGCCATCAAAACAGGAAGGAGATTACGGGATCTGAGTAGCCTCCCCTGAACACTGTAATATATGACTGGTGACATGAATAAGTGAAGCGCAATGCGGATTACAAGGCTGCAGTTGCTAACCAGATAGCAATATTGCGCTCACAGCACGGCATATTTACTAGAAAATCTACAGAAAATGTTGTGGGATGCTTAGCATAGAAATTCCAGCTTGCATCTCTAAGCCTTGCCCACACTCAAGACATTACCGACTACTCGAAACAAGTCCTGGAGGTCAGTGTCCCTCCCACAATCCAAGAGAATGTAAAAAATGCTTCTAATATTACACTAGACCCCTCAATGTCCTGCCTCCACCAAAGTTCTCACACTGTATCCCTTCTATAAACTATCGTGTTTGATTCAGCTCTTTTGTTTAGAAAGACAATAATAACCACCTTGTTGACAGTACCTTAAAAGCCCACTTCAACTAAGACATAATTAAAGACGTTTGTGTGGAAACCATTTCCCAAGGAGCACTGGATTTTTTGCCGTAAAAGACGCGGTTAATTTAAGTGAAACCTTTTAATAGTGAAGCAGTTTTTCCCTTTTAATTGCTTACAAAGCTATCAAATTTTCTAATAACCGAGTACTTTTTCTGGTGAGACTGACGACTTCATTGAGAATATACTTTAATATTTCTCCTTCTAAAGCTGTCGACTGGCATTTTAAGTCTTTGAAGAGCTTAGAAACCTTTCATATGAATTCATTTATATCGAATGTAGAAATAATTTTAAAACAGCTTGACTTTCGATTTAGTATTTAAAACGCCTCAGTTCTTTAGTGAGGTGAACGGGATGCGTTTGTTTCCACTGAAGAGAACACGAGAAATAGCTGGATAATTTGACTTTGGAATTATTTCTCTTAGTAGTACAGTCCCTACCATGATTAATACAAGTAACGTTTTTATGCCGATTGGTAAGTGCAAATACAAATAAGATGCAATTAAAAAAAGAAATTACTTGTCTGTTTTAATGATGGTAATCTAGTTTCTTTGGAACACTTACACCTCACTAGTCCGTCTTATGACTCGCTATCGTTATCGATTTCAGCGGAATTTGGCAAAATCGTCCTAATAATCCCGTTTAGGTATTGATAATATTCCTAAGTTATAAATGAAATTGAAATTATATTCGAAATAATTGCACCCAAACAACTGCCAACGGTTATTCGATCAAACTTGCAATTTATGGGTCAATTAAGCCGCGCCTGTTTTTTGGAAGTCCGTTGCAAGGAAAAGGTCAGAAAATTTATGAACGAAACCCGAATACACTAATAGTCTAGAAAATGACCGGTAGAACTCTTCATAGTATTGAAAAATTAAATACCCTTCATGGATCATAGTCACTTTATTTAAAGATATCTTCCTGAATTTGTGCCACTTAGCAGTGATTTGGATTTGCTACCCTCTTTTCAAAAGTAACCAATCACTCCTGACATACCAAACCAAGTCTTTGATAATTTGAGATGAGCGAATGTAAACTCCAGCTGCACTCAGGCCATTAGTACCGTGTTTTGCTAATAGAAGTCATCATTTGCTTTGTTATTATCAAGGAGTACTCATGAAAGAATGCATAATCTTAGCCATTACAAATTGTACGTCAGTGACTACTTTTCAAACGATAGAGTTACCAGTCCAGGGCATTAATCTCAGCTACTGGTGTTCCCACTGCTCTCATGGCAACCACGTTAATCTGATAAGAGTGTCATCTTCCCCATAGACCATCCTCACAAGCGCCCTCGACATTCTAGATAAGAGTCCCTTAAGAATAGCCTTGATTTATAATGACAACTCACTTAAGAGGATTAATGGGTACTAAGGGATTTTCCGTAATAAAAATAATACCATACGATTGTATGAGCCTTGATTTTTGAGATAATATATCGCGAGCCTTGGAAAAAGTGAACTGCTAGGGGGTGGCGTAATCTTTCTTACAGGCAGATAATTTGCCGCAAAATATGAACTCATTTCGCTCAATGTAATTAATTGTGATTCTGTTTAGCTTTTAAAATTTTTGCAAATTGTTTTAAGAAATATAGCTTATTTTAAGACTTCATTACCTTCATGCCTCTTTTTCGCTTTTGGAGTCTATACAAAAAACTAAAAGTTAACCAGATAAAATCTTAATAAAGAACTTTTTCGGCCAAACAGAAGCTACCTAACAAGGATGAAATTAAATCCATTTTAGTTAAAGCACTCGGACTTAAAAATAATTATAAAATGGGTTAGGACAAATAAAATTCTACCAATTATCAAATAAAGTTGTAAAATGATTGTGTCGACCGGGTTAACATCGTTTCGCCAGGCTAAGCAAGAAGCGCCTTTGATGTTGTACACACAGAGGCAAATTTCGCTCGATTTTTTTCAACCATCGATTATAAAAAGTTCTAAAACCTATATTAGGAGTGCTCAGTCAATATAAAAGTCCCCGTTCATTCGGAAAAATGGTGTTTAAATATCAGAAAACAATACTTAGTGCATCAGAAAATAATATTTTCGTTTTTAATGTGTTTTTGTGCCAAATTTTGACAAGGTTATGACAACAATTACCATTAGAAATTGTACTGGTGTTAGAAAATCCATTGTTAGCGTGTATGCTGTGTTTGATAGAGAATTTTTTCTTA
Organism: Anomotaenia brevis; assembly: GCA_030710315.1. Taxonomy (NCBI): domain Eukaryota; kingdom Metazoa; phylum Platyhelminthes; class Cestoda; order Cyclophyllidea; family Dilepididae; genus Anomotaenia; species Anomotaenia brevis. The sequence continues at coordinate 228,609 of JAUOZQ010000010.1, forward strand.
ATTAGAAGTATGAGTAACTACACTCGCTACTTTCAGAAGCTCTTGATCTATTATTCCGTTTTAACAGTTGTAGGTAGCGGATTATACACTCTCATATTCTCTGCCTTTGCAATTTTTTTACAAGGAGCGATGGCACGACTACATTCTTCAAAGTTTAGTGATGCAGTACCTTTTGTCTCTCTCACCAGTATTGAAGCCGTGCACATATATTCTATCACTGAACTCATCTGCTGTCTTACGGAAGCCTTTATTCGTAAATTTAATTAATTTATGGCTTAAAAGGTAATTATTTCATTAAAAAAATTTGGAGACTTTAACTTCAGCTGAAACAAAGTGAAAGGCTTTACAGAAACAGCATATTTAAAGAGTCACCTAACAATTAAATACCTGTGTAGCTAAAACAAATGGTTAATGTTTATTGTACAAATCATCATAACTGATGGTTGAATTTCATATTTCCTTTTGAATACTAATAAGAAGTTTTTTTGAAATCCAGATCTAAATCCTCGATGGGCGATGTCTTGGGAATGCTAGCCTAGTTCCCAGACGCTCCTCATCAAATTAGTTTCAAGAATTGGAATTTTCAATTAGGTTCTATGCGATCTTGTATTCGAAGTTACAAGATGCTCTCTCACTGGAGTTATGTAGACTTCACTTAAGTCATTACTCATGTTTATATCCCGGTTAGTACGTACACCGACCACACTACAGCATGCATGACCAGTGGAGCTATACTAAAGGGTCATTCTATGTTCTAGAAAATCATTATCCCACACGATTCTTCTTAAAGATAAACGTGTTTGATGTATTTTTTATGTTCCCCTTCCATTATTAGTGCAGAAAATAGTGCAATGTGCTGGTGTAATTTTCCCAATGTATACTCCCCAAAAGATGCGATGAGGAATCTTTCGTTTTTATTAAAACAGGAAACCCACTTCCATCAAAACGCAAATCCGCAAATAGATTAAATATTTAGCAATCTTATAGCAGCATCTTACCAGGATCTAATTTTGCTCGTACGGAGTGTCAACCGCTTCAAAAATAATCATTTATCGATTTCAAGCGCTGCTTTTTATGGTGTTTGAATTAGAATCTAAATATGCAAATCCGGCAGACCACCTGAAAAAACAAAAATTACTTTGACGACGCACAGAATGGATGCAAAAATCGTCGTTTTCCCCTTTTAAATGCAGATGAATTCTCCAGGGGACTTAAAATAAATCAAGGCGTATGCCTTGAAACTATGACATAAGATGACTGACTCAGTTCGCCCACACTTGTGGACGTAATGCTGCCGATATACCTCACTGTGAGAATCCCACCTATCTACAGGGTGATGGGAAAACAATTTTGAAGAATAACAGACGATCATTTTTCCAAAAGTGTGTTAGGGCCTTCACGTGTACCAAGCTTCTTTTAATAGCTTAAATTCATTAATCTGCAACAATATAGGGTTTGAAAGCGAGAAGAAAAGATCTAGATTGGAACCCTCCACCTGATTCATAACGAAAGAAAACGACCTGAATCCTTGATGAACCATTATGAGGTAACAATGGTAGGCCTTCAATGTTCCCCTAATGAACACTAAGAAGATAATGCAGTGGTATGATTTGGAGAATCGCAGCCTCTGATGGGTCTAGAAGTTAGCTAAATAACAGCAGACGCCTTGATTACATCAGCATTTTTTCTGCTGAAAAATCGGTTCCCGTCACGTTAATAACACGTTGCCACTTCTGCCTTGCAGCTTGCACTCGATAAATACCTTAAATATCACTAGTACGAGTATTTTCCCCACAGCTCAAGTACAAATAGAAAATGGTTGTTGGCCGAGCGTTACCCCGAATTTTCGGCTACCCGGATCTTACCTCATTAGTGTAAAATCTCCTCGTAGGATTTAGTCCACAAGAATTGTTAATGGTGATTATTTTGAGTAAAACTAAATGACAACGCGGAAATTTCCTTGTGCATTAGGTTTCATTTAATTTTATTACATTTTGTAGATAACAACTCCGTTTACTCTTTCTCTAATAAACCTTTCCGCAACTGTTATGTACCCTATGGTAATGAATGCCTATGCACCACTAAACAGTGGGTTCTGCACGTCCTTCAGGGTCGGAAATTTATAAGTGCATTGGCAGTCGTAGCAGATTTCATAAGTCATTTGCCCTGGACCACACAGAGGAACTCCCCTTGGCCCTACTGCCATGACCTCTCCCTCAGTCTCGAACGCTTCAGATTTCCAGATCGCACCTGCTGCCAACCTGGAAAATCGGTGACAGTCACTGACCTGAGTGACGACTACTCAGTAGAGAAAAATCAGTCCACTAATTTCTTCCCACCTCTTAGCCATCATGACGTTGGAAGTTAGAGCGTTGTTGGGATGGTTCCAAGTTTTAAGGTCCACCGCTTTACCTGCTGTGAGATCTTTTTGTCTGCCTGCTGACTCTGCTGGTAGATGCGGGCGAAGTTGGAGACGATCACGGGGACGGGGAGGGCGATGACGAGAACACCGGAGAGTGAGCAGATTCCCCCAAATATCTTTCCCATCACAGTCACCGGAACGATATCACCGTACCTAGCGACACAGGGCAGTAGAAAAATGCTTATTGTTTACTGACCAACTGAGGCAGTGAAATGGACAACAAAAAGAAGAATGTGATGAGAGATGACATTTTTGACAACTGGTGGTTATGCCTACAACTACTTCACGTTAACTACACACTGAATCTCTGGTTCATTTTTTAACTCAAAGGGGAATTTTTTGATGAAAACAGGCGGTACATTTAACTAACAGAGTTGGTATACCATGCATTTTAAAATAAACCGAGAACATAGGCATATTTTGCTGAAATAAATATACAACCACACATAAAAACAAACGTCAGTAATTCATATAAAAATATATTAACACGCTTTTATTCAGTTTTAGTAATATGATTTTGCAGGGATATGCTATCTAGAAGACTCGATTTTATTAATAAGCCATTCTTCTTCTTAACTTCTCTTTGCTAACTCCTACAAGATTACCTATTTAGATTATAAATTACTGAAAGATTGCACTTGTTCAAGTCACACAACTGAGTGATCGATCAAAGCAAATGAGACTTCAATTTCTGTGGTCCCAGGTCTTTTTCCCATTTTACGCCCAAGCAATTTCGCTCTTTATTTTCATTAAATAGTGACTTTTGACTGACATCGGCCTGAAGAGCACCCATAGTGGTGTATTTTTAGCACTCATATGTTGCTCTTAGCTGCATTCGCAAAGCTATTACTCAATTGGTATAGACAATCCACTCTACTACTCTTACTTAGAGTTTAAGAAATATAGCGATTGGACAGTAGCGTCGATGTTTAAGGGACGTTATTTTTAACTTTATCACTCTTTTGGTTAATTCTTCATTACTAGTTTTTAGAATTTTTGACTGTGTCGAGTACTTTAATGCTACTTCGCTAACATTTAAATTTCAAAAAATATTTAATCGTCTCTTTGTCTGCTCCCATCAGCTGATTGTAGTAATTTTAGCTTTAAAAATGCCAGTGCTTTATTCGTGACAGCTGCAACGATTTAAAAATAAAATTTGACATAATTAATAAAGTAAAGTACATTATATAATCGAAATTGGTAGTTGGTCTCTTGATTTTTTATCATATTTAAAGTGATTATTGGTTTCCGCTTAGACATCTTGCACGAATACGTTTTCAGTTCTAAGTATAAACAATTAATGGATCAGATATTTTGTCATCTAATAATTCAAAATTTAATTTGTAGTAAAAATGTTAAAAAGTTGCTTAATTGCAAATGTTGTCACCATAAATCCAGCATAAAGATCTGAATAAGTGGAAAAAAACCTTAACTTAAAGGTGGGAACTTTATTTAAAATTATCACTATTTCATGAGCAAAGAGCTTCCTATCACTGCTCATATCACTTTAAAGTCATCTTTGAATCAAAATATGACTACTTATAAATCGATTTCTCAACAGCCTTTTTACAATTAAATGCAAAAATATTTTTGCAGTTAAATTTATCCGTTTACCTAAGAGACGATGTTTTGTTTTTGCTTGCTAAACAAAATTTTTGGTTAGAAAAAAATTGAAAAATGACCAGTTTCGATGCATTTTGAACAGTTAGTTTCTCGTTTTATAACGAAATCGATTTTAATGCAAACAAAGAAGGAAAGTTTGATTTTATTCAGACAGTTTTGCCCGTTTTACAGTTGTAGAAAAACATACGTACAACGCTAAATTCACTGATATATTTTCAGGGGGAGACGTCGGTTTACTGTTCAACGAATAATAATGAAATTTTGCTTGTTTTTAAAATAGAGTTATTCGAGGTTGTAAACCTTGGCTTATTGGGGTGTATGGAAAAAACTGGGCCTGCACAGAGTCTGCTTCATAAATATAGAATTGAAGAGTGATGATATTCTTGTGGCTTATCAAACGCGCCAAACCCACTTACAAACCGATTGCACCACATCATTGGGATTCGGCTACTTACTCTTCCTAAGCCTCCAATGCAAATCAGGCGAATTCGTCTTAAAGCGCACACTACTTTCAACATTGGATTATGTTCAGGAATGTTTCGACTAGTTTAAATCAAAGTCTTACATAAATTCTCCGGGGATTCTGTCGATTAGGGGATTTTATTTCAGCATAAAAGATATCCATCTGTGTTGCAAAATTGTGAAACAAAAAATAACTCGAAATCAACAATAACTCAAACGTATGAATGAAAAAAACAATAAAAATCCCATGATAAGTGAAAGGTCGTTTTCACTTTGTGGCTTGCAAAACGTCTAGTTTTCACCAAAAAGATACTTTGACAAGCACATCTTGGGTAAAATCATCAGATGAAGTTTAACACTTTGACAGACTTTTGAAGTTTAAAACTGCTTTCTTATAATTTTTTAATTCGCCAATATGATTCAGGCAGGAAAACTATTAAATTTGCCACTCTGAAATAGTAATATTTTAAGACCAGAATATTGAAACTTTCTCAATATAAGTTGAAAATTAGGAACTACGACTGAGCGTTTCGGCTCAAAGTTTATATTTATTTATTTATTAGCCAAATAAAAGTAGAGACTGGAAGTTTCAAAACCCTTTTTAAAATACCGGTTTAATTTTTTAAAACAACACGTGCAGGATGCATTTCATGAACTTGTAAAATTGACTATAATCACCTTTAGGGTCGTTTGTATAAATTAACGGGCACATAAAATGCATCCTGATCTCCGGAAGTCACATGACCAAGAGCATAACCGGGAATTGCTGAAATAACGTCATTGCTGGTGAGTACAGTGCAAAGGTAAACAAATTTACAATACAAATGCTAAAAATAGTACAGTTCTGTAACCTCTACCACATTAAAGGACCAGCTACACAGCGTGTTTTGAATAAATTTTGGCGAAAAATATTTGATTGGGTCCTCTTCCGGATTCCTGGAGGTGTTCTTAAGCTCACCCTTTTGCTCCGTTCATAAAGACGAGGACAAAGAGAAGAATGGATAATTGGAATCTTCCAATGAAGTCGGTATGGAATCGAATATATTGAAACTGAATAAATCACTCCAAGACATCAAAATGAGGAAATGATGGTCACCTCCTACTCATTTCTCGTCTGAGCCCTGTGAAATTCATCCCATCTCAGCAGATCGAAGAATTTAGCAACATAACAGAAGATCCGATTTAATTCACACATGCGGATTATGTCAGAGGGGCTTAGGTTGAATTACGATGTCCTCGCGGAATTACTGATCACTGTGGTCAAGCCCTTGGATAACAGTGGTATGCAATAGTAGGCCAAATGAGTGGCCAAGGTTTTCGCCTCCCTCTTCAGTCACACTTAAGTAAAAAGTTAAAATGCCTATCAGCCAATTTTTATGACGGCTATGGAATTCGCTTACATTTGGCACTCCCATAACTAAACTATTATGTATAGACGGGGCTGTAGTCGAAAAAAGACCCTAAGTGCCAGTCTGCTGGCTCTACAAGAGTCAGTTTTTAAGAACATAACCATGGGAAGTGTGAAATAAACTATCTCAATGTTCCTGGTTAAGGATGCCATAGACGCTAGAAGTGTTTATCATAATAAAACTCCTTGGCGGCAACAGTTGATTTTTCATATTTAATTTCCTTTTTATTCTTTTAAATTGTGTTATTCAGACAGTTTAAGTGAAGAAATCTCAGGAACTTATAAGAATAAGAGTCTTTTGTGGAAGTGGAAGATTTATCTGTTAGGTTCTTCAATTTAATAGTTTTATTTATGCAGAATATGCAGGTTTAAGTGTTGAGTTTGAATATCAAGGTTTGGTAATATTTAAATGACAACAATTTATTACAGAGTTCTGTTTCCAAAACAATATAAAGTTGATTTTTTTCACTTGATATATCTAATCTAACACCGGCCATCAGTAGCTGGGGTTTTCCAGAAACATTATTTGTATCAAAGCGCCCAATATCTTACTTACAAAGGGTGAAGAAGGATATATCTGTTTTAAACGATTTTAGATTTACACAAAGTTTTTTTCTTAGTATGTTTCCTTGGGAATTTAGCAATTACACTGGCTGGGAATGGATAAGATTTATCTAACAAGCATTTCCAATTAAACTTATCAACAATTGGTTCATTAACAGAGCGGTTAATTTGCGTGCCGTTCAACTTGAAATGTTTTGCCCTGAAGGCGCAAGCAACACAGAAACTATTTTTTCAAAGCTGTTTCAGTCAGAAAAAATCCTGTTTTGCTGCAGCCATGTTTTACTTAGTACTGGGAAAGATAATCAAATTAGTACTTAAGGAAGCTTGCAATAATTAGGCAAATACGAACCATGGATGAAAAGTTTCTTGGCCTAATTGCTAGCTTAAAATTCAGCATATAAAGTGAATTTTTAATTTTGGAAATCTTCAGAACAATGGGAATTTTAAAAGTTTGTCAGGGTCGGGTTGTGCTTAAAATAAAATTAACTATGTCTTATGCGTTATACGTTGAACGCACTTTCTATAAATAAAACTTCAATTTTAATTTAAAGAGTTTGGTCTGTATTAGCAATTAAATGCCTTTAATTTGCTTATTTATTTGCAACATTGATTAATTTAATTCACTTGCTCATCATCTTGAATTTTCTGAGGTTGAGGTTGTCTATCTTGGAAGCCAATGGATGGATTTTGGCATGCTGAGATTCGTACCTTTCATTTTCCCACAGAAAAAACCATCGAAGACCACTGTCCTCCAACAAAAGTCTGCCATTCAAGTGGATATTTAAATCCCACCTATTTTCTGTGTGCACGCTAGGGGAGGCAGGAAATTGTCGATTTAATTTCAGGCATTTCATTAAATCTAATCATATTAAGTAAGACATTAGCTAATATTATTTTTCATTAGAAACGTGGTTTGACTGTATTCTCGGCCATATACCGACCCAATATGCCACAGATTTCCTGTACGGACCACCTTGTCAAATACACGCCTCTATCTCAGATGGTCCAGAAGTCAACTCCAGGTGATTTCTACACGCCGACGACGACCAGCAAGTAGATCGATCACGCTGGATGAGTCTAACTCAACCCGCCAGTTTCCATGATGTTCCCATCTAATCACTGGCCTGAGTAGAGTATGTCGTCCACTAGTCAAATAAATCTGCTCTCTCGTTCCTGTGTGGCTGCTTGCCGACTTGTCTTTCCGAGTTTGAGTGTAGAGAGATATAAAATAAGGATATTAGTCAAGTCCTTCACACTGGATGGGCTATGACATGCTTTTCTGGGTAATTAGGTCATGGACAGTCAATTCAACAGCTCAGGTTAATGTTGCTATCATAGTCTTCTTCATCAATCGTTGAAATGATTGAGTGACTCGCTGTAATCACAGTCATTTTTCAATTCTTAGCACCTTCTTTCATCTTTTAAGACCTCCAAGTAATGGTTAACAATATAGTGAGTCTATTAGAATTCACGTTATATAACTGAGCCTGTAAAAGCTGATAGTATAGAACAGGTTAAATGTCTTTCTGTTCTATTGAAACATATTATTGCAATTATTGATAACTGAAGCGCTTTACTGTGCCCAAAAAAATTCGTTAACTCATAAAGTATTAGGTGGAAATGTAGTTTATTCCCGATTTTACTATGAGGCTACCGACTTTCTAAATTAAAGTAAAAAACGGTGATAAAAGCTCTTACCTTGATAGGATTCAATGTTGTTAAGGCTAAGTGAGCAGATGCGGTTATCTTTTGCATTCCCGGAAAGCCCGGCCCGCTGAAGCAACTAGCAACCCTGGATTAGATAATGAGTCTATTCCCTTTAATCCTCTCTCCCTTAATTAGATGAAATCAGTGGCTAGAAGAAAAGAGTTCTCTAAAACACAAAGCTATCCAGTTCAAAATCTCACCAATGTATTCACTGCGTCCAGAGTTCATTTCAAACAACAGTCATCAAAAGCACATGATTTGAATTAGCATAAATGATTTAGATTTCAAAAAGAAAAGGCAAGTTGATTAATCAATTCTTCTACAAATTTACTTTTATAACCGTTTTTAACTTTAATAAGATTCTGAAACAAAAAGTTGGAAGAATTTTACGAGCCGTTTTTATTCATCAAAGTATACTTATATATATATATATATTATTTTGCCCTCCACTGACGATCGTAACACGATGGGACCTTACTTTAAATCAAATTAAAACTCAAATGCTAGTGCATTATTTTTCTGCAGGTATCAGTTAATGTTTTAATGTCTGTATTGTTTAAAAAGGGAACGAAAGGAAATTCTTCACATTTAACTAATTATGAATTTCCTAAACATTTTTAACACTCACGTGATATTTTTAAAATTAAAATAAATTTTTCATAGGATGAATATCCTGAAATCCTGCTTTGTGCGACTGGTGTGATTTGTGAGGTTACGTTAAGGTCGAGATAGCAATCAACAGGTTGACGAAGCCGAACTTCATCAGTCGCTATCGTCTTCAAATGTATTAAATTTAGGTTGAAACAACGCTAGGCAATTTCTTAGCTATGAGAATTCTGAATTAATAAATTATGGTATATTTTCAATAAATTATGACAATGTTACATTAATAAACCACTTTGCTGAAAGTCGTTAAAGGCCTCAAACTACGCAAGAATCGGTGCCAGTTAAGGTCGCCTCATTTATGCAATTTACTATCCTTCAAAGTAATTTTTGCTTATTTAGGTGCAACAAAGGGATTTTGAAGTCCTTTTTGGGTTATTTTAACGTATCTACTTTTTTATACAAATACGTTTGCATAGAGTCAACTTTTAAAAAAATTGAAATTTTATTACCAATTTTTCAATAAAGTCCACAACCAGCACTTATAAAAATCCAATGGGTTTATCACAATAATCCTCTTTTGAATAATTTATTTATTCGTTTGTTACTAACGCTATAATTCAAAATATATTCATTCATTGTCTGTATTCTTTTTCCATCCTTGCATTACTTTTCGTTAGGGGAAATAGCTGTACTTAAGCAATAAACCAAACGGTTTATGGGAAAAACCCGTTTGAACGCAATCGGAGCCACTTTCCGTCCTTTATTCGAGACAAAGGCATCACTGGCCCTGCAAAATCCAGGCCATATTTTGTGTTATTTTAGCCTTTTTTAATAAATAAAAATTCATTGCCGTTTTAACAGTTTTATTACCGAGTCCTAACTTTGTATTGTCTCATTGTATACCTGTCGATGAAATTTTATAAAACAAGTTCAGCATCGATTGTTCATTTATTTCAAAATAAGATAAAAAGCCCCCCGACTATTTACAGAAATGGGCCTGTAAAACTGAATCGTAAATGGAAGGGGAGGCCTTTTTCTCTTTAATTTCACTTAAGATGGAAGCGCTGCCATTTATTTTTGTTATTTTTTGGAATGTCAACAGTCGAAAGTTAGGAGAAAACAGTTCAGGTTAATACGCAATTTTGAAATATCTTGCATGCAGTATATTCATTAAATCTGTTTTTTATCCTTTATGTTCAGAATTAAAGCACTGACATTCCCTTTGACGGCTGCCATTTTAAAAAAAAGGCCTTTCGAATTTATTCTAATAGAAATGCTCTGTTTAATTGAATTCCTTCCCCTACATAGTGAATTTTAGCGTTCCGAGGCAATTATATTCCAACATACCAGCAACACACCATTTTCATTTGAAACCTTTCAAATTGCTTGGTTGTTTTTAATAACCCAATACTCGATGCATAGAAAACCTATTTAACATGCTAAAGGTCAGTTCCGGAGTAATCCTTCTATTTGCCGATTTTAGTTAAGCAGTAAATGTGAATTGTTCAATTTCAAATAATGGCACTCTTTACCAGTAAGGTGGCTTTAATATCTGGAACTTTTCTTCCTAGTTTGAATCTGCTGGAGAAAAGCTTTGAGAAATGAAAAGATGTTTTTGATAATTTAGTTTGGAAAATTGTTCACGTGTATTCAAAATTCGTGGACTGCTAAATGACATCACATTTGAGTTTCAAAATACATGCCTTCACAGTAAGTGCCAGCTGGTATTTAGAACTCGTATGAGATGCTGAGTTTTATTTTCCCCTCTACCAACACTAAACAGCACGTGCCTTTAAACCTGTTGTGCGTCATATACCTCTTAATGCTCCAGTGATTTGTTCATCGATTAAAAGGGCACCTTAAAATGACCACGTTCTCAATCATGAGCAAAAATAGTATGTCGCCGAAGAAATTCCCTTTGAACCTACTGTGGCTCCGTCCTTCCTTCTATAATTAGCAAAAAAGGCTTTGAAAGGGGATTTTCCATTCGTTTCTCTAAAGCAAAATATAAGCGCGTGGAGAGATTTTAAGCCAAGAATTTCATCGCATTTTGACGCCAAAACCCCTCAAACAGGAAGTTTGGCTGTCTACTACACCGCCTCGTCATCCAGCTTGCTTGTTTTTAAAATAAAATGTTTATTTTTCCATCACGCTGGGGATACTTCTCGAGCACTGAATGCGATTCTCCAGAGATGCAAACTATGAATGGGGGAAAATTATTTGTTCCACTTATGCAAAAGATAGAAAGCTCGATTATTAGTAAGAAATAAGCGCTCTAATCCTTTGGCCTGCAGTTAAACAAACAATTATTCCAGATCACGCATCTTAAAAAATCTCAAACTCTCACTAGCCTGTTGATTCATGCAAAGAGGAATAGTTCATGGCACAAAAACTACACTTCCCCAAATGTATTCGTCTTCTCATCCAAGGTCAGGGAAATTACTTTTTCCCTCAAATACGCCTTTTTATCTAATATCAAACATTTAAGGCTCAAAATAAGGTTTCGATTCACCCTTTAATTTTAAAATCTTCTTCCTTTTGCTTAGGCTGTACATTTATACAGTGCCTCCAAAAATTGCTACACGAACGCGCTTTATATGACCACCGCAAAAAACGAAACATGTTAGTTTCAAAATCCATGATACTGTCGCTAAAATAGAGAGTAAACAAGAAAATTGTTCGTGGAAAATTTATTATAGTTTTGTGATTTTAAAGTAGTGGGGTAATGAGCTGATTTAATTCCTAGTAAAAGCCAATTATATTTTTGCAGTGCAATCGAATTACAATTAAAAATATCACAACTTTTCTCCAAGTCCTGACAACTATTTCATCTTAAAACGATGAATATATTATTTTGAAAAAGTAAAAAAGCAATCTATGAACATAAGAATTGAATTCCGCAAAATTCGTGAAAATTTAGGAGCGCAGTTCGTGCTTGCCTTTAAAAACATTTTAATGTATCGTGTAATTCAATGTCTGCCGTTCCCTAACAGGGAACACGCGTACCAATCCGTGTACCAGGCACTTTGTGCATCCTGCTTCAATCAAAAAGCACTTAAAACAATTTCTTTTTTATCGCTGAGCAGAATCATTCGTGTACTAACAAAGGCATTACGATAAAAAATATCTTCAAGCAGCAAATGATCCTTACGTGCCAGACCTTTTAGTGGCCAAAAAAGCTGGATAATTTCGTCCATTTTAAGAATACTAAGCAATTCAAAACTAACGGTATACCGGCCCCATTATTATTTGCGTCTAACCGATACATTTGTAAATAAATTATAATGACCATATGGTCGCAGCAAACCAATTCAGATATGCGGAACAGGAATTCGCAGATGCAATATCTTAAGGGGTTCAACGTCTGCGCTACATATTTTAAAAACTAGTAGGCCTGTAGAATTTCCGACCACTTTAGAATCTACACTAAATAGGGTTTACTTAGAGTCAATTACACAAATGCATTTAGTCTTGTTGAGAAAACTCAGCACTTGATTTAGTCTGTACAACTGATCGTTTGCGAAGTCACCACTTTTGCATTGGTCTGAGTCTTAAAAAATTATCATTGTCAAATCTCTTCTCGGAATTCTAGCGCGGGACCTCTCCCTTTTATTTAAATCTAATTTCTCAAGTCTTGTGTTTATTTTCCAGCATTTCGCGAAAACAGATCGCCAAAAGGCCTAGAGCAGTTACACTTGTGAGTTATTCTTTTGTAATTGGATAAAATGTTCGCGGATTTCGTTTTAAAATGCAGTAACACTGTAAAGTCTAAACAAGTTAAAACATGACAGAAAATGATTATTTTTCTGCAAACCTCTGCATTGTTTAGACCCTGCCAAGCTGCGTTTTCTACCATTTGTATTGCTTTTTTGTAGAAAAAACTAATTTCTTAAAAATATTCATCGAGTTTTTGATTCATCGTAGTATTCAAAATACCCTGTTCTCAAAGCCTTTGAGGCTTCTGAATAATTCATTTTCCTTCCTCAAGAATTTGATATCGTCTTTTAAACTGCATTTTTTCTCCTCGTACTAGGATGCAGTCGCTGTAACATCTCCGGATTTGATTCTACTGGCTGAATTTTCAATGGCAAGGTTCTTTTGCGTTACTCTTGTCGTGTTTTGTGACTTTCGAGAATCAAATATCGCTATGGTGGCTTGTCTGGCCGTAGCATGAATGCAAAGGCACAGAGGCTATTAGTTAGCCTCAACTTAAATTCCCTCATCATTTTCTTCCCCTTTCTTCCTCCCTCAAGCCACTTGCTATTCGTCCTTTGCAGAGATGAAACCTCTTGCTCTAGTAATCGGGGACGCGCAAAGGAATTCGGGGGCGAAATCGGGGAGGCTTGTTGGGTTTAAACACCCGGTGGTTCTAATTAGAGCTCAGCGACTCATCAGTCCATAATTTGCCTTCTTTTGGGCCAGAGAGAAACCTAAGAGATGCTCGTTTATTTGCTTCAATAATCAATGTGGAAGAGGATAGAAGGTTAGAAACGGTTGCAAACACTTTTGTAGAAATCCGGGTAACGAGCTCGCTTTCATTCTTCAAACTAAATCAGATTCTTCTTACCCAATCTATTGAATAATATTTATGCTTTTACTTCATGAGAAAAAACGAGTCAGACTATTCCCGCCTCTCCTAGAAAAATCGTTTTTGCGAACCCATCATGCTTTTTCTTCGATATATCTATTAAACTGCATATCTACTTCGAGTATAAGATTTAAAAAATCGACTTTACTTAGGGTTTTTGACACCTGTATAAGCCACCGACGCGATTTCTTATCTATTTCTTTCTATCAATTCCATGTCGACCAAATAATACAAAATCTATTGAATCAATGCTCCTCATAGGGCACTATTCCTAGGGAATGTTTCAGTTTGTCATTTCTCGACTTAAATTCGACATTTATTGGTGGATAATCAACCCAAAATGATGGCATTTCCACTTTTCATAACTGCGCGATATCTAATCATCCGATGTATCATTGACAACCACTTTTTCGTAGCAATGGACAAGGGTAGATAGTACGTCAGAGAAACTGCATTTCCCAGCGTTAGGAGTTAATTAAACCTGCAGTTTTGTTAAATTAGCTATCGTAGACGCTTTTTCACCAGCCCAGACTCTATTATAAATTTATGAGCAATCCTCATTATAAAGACCAATCTGGCACTATATGGCGGTCCTGAGGCGAACTACTCAAGCATTTAGCCAGAGAAGACAGAATGATGAGTACTTTTTATGAAAAATTTGATTCTACAAGTTAGAAAAGGAGGAGATGATTTACTGGGCCTTAAAAACTCCTTGCACAGACTCAGTAATTAATGATGGCCATGGCGAGAAGAACGAAACTCAGGGTGATTTTCTCAAGGCTCCTGACGACTCCACAAGAGCGCTTCACTGCGTGTATGCCCTTACGTACTTTTTGGACTCTTAAGGCAAAGCCACTTTTTCGACTAGGTACTACATTTACTTTGAGACAAAGGTTAAATATTGCATTTTCGGTAAGGCTTGGATGGCGAATTCATTCGAATTTTTGAAGTGATAATTTTCCATGTTCCCTTACAACGCAATCTCTACCTAGTTGGAGGCTACCTTTTATCATACATCGGTTACAGTTTAAGACATTTTAAATGGTGGAATAGCGGATTCACTATGAAACACGTTATGCATAAAACATCGTTTACTTGTGGTCATTACTATAAGGATCTTAGAATTCACCCTAACAAGATTCGCGCTCATTTGAATTAAAAATATGGACTTTTAAATTATGCACCTGGTGTCTATACTCAGAAAAGGTCCTTCTGACAGCTCGATACAACCTAGCTCAGTTGGAACTAAACAAAAATATTAACTTTATTTGAAGACTCGGGATCTGCTTCAAAGGCTATTTCCTCACCGGGGGATAAACCCGGCTAGTTTGCTCAGTGTCTCCGCTAAAGTAAATACAACCGTAATGAGTTAAAAGTACTCATCGGACATCATAACACACGTCACGGCACTATTCCCATAATCCGGAATTATATCCTACCATTTTTTGAATAAATCCATCCCTTTGATAGGAGCTCACTATCTCCTGGGCATGGATATTTGAGTTCAGGCAGGCTATAACTCTTGATGTGTATGAAGAAAAAACACTTTCACTACCGGGGATCCCAGAGGAGTGGCCGATTTCCTTTTAATAAATCTTATTAAAAGTACCGCGAAGTCGCCCGAAGATTCAAGGCCATTTGGCGTTGCGACGTCTGGGATTTCGAGTCTATCAGACGAGGACAATTCAGTCTGTGGCTGATGCTGCTGCTACAGCCCTGGTGCTGACTCGTGATTGCCTTCCGCAGGGTGGTAAAGGGACGAAGGAATAATTTTTGAGGAGCTTAGTCCCCCAGGGGAGTTTGTCGCTAGCGCTGATGGTGGTGGTGAGGGTGAGGGTGGTGAGGGTGGAGGGCAGTGGTGTGTGGACAGTAAAACAGATCAATGCAATCTTATCCCCTCGCCCCTCATCCCACCTCACCCTTTCTCCTCCTCCTCCTCCTCCTCCACCTCCTCATACTCTTTATTCCTGCAGTGCTGCTGTCTTTCCTGCGAAGTAATTATCAGAGGCGTGACGCGAGACAACACCATGTCTGTTCACGAGGGCAGATGCAGGAGTTGATTGGGCCTTAAAATACACCTCATTAGCATCCAAGACATGTCTCACTGATGTGATCTTATTTAGTGACAAGATTAGTGGACCTGAAGCCGGGTCGATTTTTGCAGAAAAAGGCTTGTTAATTACTAACCAGATGCAGACGCCTGCGGAATTACCGAATGCCCTAGCTTGCATACGAGTTAATTCTAATAAAAAGTATCTTCGATTTGAAAAATTAACAGAAAGTAAAGAAATTTTAGTAAAATATAGTCTGTGAAATTGGAGGATTCTAACTGAAATAAATCATTAAGTGGTCTCTGAAACAGCCCGATTTTATAGCCCAAAAAGCGTGATTAAACTCGGAACCAGAGGGGATTCATTAAGTTTAGACGTTGGGAATTTGCACTTTAACTTCTGTCGCCAGCGGCTGAATCACCTAATTGTCTTGAAAATCGTAAAAAATTATCATTTTTGGAACGTGAATTTTAATTACAGATTTGAATGCTAACTGGAGAGGTGAACTAAAAGATCTGTTTGACGGTGCGAAACAAAGGCTCCTGTGTTTAACTAATTTACAGAAGCGTATAGATAACGAAAGCATTGTGCTTGCATATGTCTTGTCATTTTGTTTTTACGTCGCGTGTACACTAAGTTTATTAACTTATTTATGGACGAATGTATTGCTATTACCCCACTGTCTTCACTAAGCCTTAAAAGAGGCTTAGAAAATAACCACGGAATGAAATTTTTTCAGTGTGGTTATGGAAAATATTTTACTTTTATCATTGGCAGGTAAAATGTTTTAGTAAACCTCGTTTTGTCTAATTATAAATGAGCTCTATACATCACCTATGTGCAGATTATATGTTAATTAAAATAACACATTGTTTATGGATTAATATTCAAATAAATTATATCAGCACGTCACCAAAATTTAATAATATGTCAACTTGGCATGATGGAGTTGAATTAGCGATTTGTGGGATTAACTGTAACTCACCCTAAAGTTGTCATCGTCACGATCGTGTACCAAGAGGCCGCAGGAATGCTTGTGAACTGCGATGTCTCCGACTTTTCTGCGTAGTACATAACTGTGGCAAAGATGATGATTGCCATGGACATGCTGAAAAGTAGGAATCCCAATTCCGATGCGCAGGATTTGAGCGTGTAACCGAGGATACGCAGGCCCTGACTGTGCCTCGAGAACTTGAAGATTCGGAACACGCGGAACACCCGCAGAGTGGTGAAAGCGCCTGACACACTTGTGGTCATGAAGAGACCGATGTAGTAGGGCAACACGGCCACAACATCGATTATGGACATGGCGGATTTGGTGAATTTGTAGCGGCTCGGAGCGGCGTAAAGACGAGCGAAATACTCGAGAGTGAAAATGAGCACACAGCCCGTGTCCAGGCAAAAGAAGGCGCGCTCAAACTGAACGCCGCAGGAGATTGGCATCCCCGTTTCTGTGGAGACAGAGCAGGTGACTGTCTCGACAATGTTAGCGAGGACGGAAAGAGCGATGAAAAACCCGGAGACGTAGTAGAGAACCTGACCGAGGTTAGTGGAATGCGGGTTCTCGAAGGCGAACCAAAGTCGCTCGCGGAAGGAGGAGAGTTTGGATCGATCAAATGGTTGCTCCTCATTGATTGTCACTGATCTATCGGCATCCTCCTTCTTCTTTTCCATGTAGTCTTCGTAGCAACAAATCTCCAGAGCATCGGGTCGGATACCAAAGAATTTGAGCTCCTCTTCGTAAATCGATACACATTCGTTGCGCGGGAAGTGCAGTCGGCCGGTCCGATAGTAGTTGAGGATGTAACGAAAAATTTTGGGATCACGATCAAAAAAGTACTCCTGAGCATCTTCGTTATAAAAATACTCTCGCTCAGAAGAACCTAGAAGTGTGAAGGGGTAGCGATCAAGTGTGGACTGCCAGGTTTCAAAGATAGTTCCACTAACGTTTATACGGGTTTTCTTCTCAAGTTTATCGGCATCGTTTTCCCCCAGAGGTAAAGCATAAAATGGACAATCCAACAAAGGCGTCCAGCCCATTGCAGCCGCCCGAACCAAGTATAGCCATGAATACATTCTCAGAAGATTTTTCGGATAAAATTTATGACATAATTTGATTTCGTGCGCAATATCGATATCACTGACAGGTTGAATATATTTCAAGGCCGTTAGTCAACTTGATGTTCCTCAAAAATATTGTAGGGGTAAACTTATTAAATCTGTAAATAATAATTTTAATATAAATTTAATTTTTTAGTTTTCCAAAGTTCAAAAGAAGGATTAGATTTGTAACCATGGTCATCAGGAAAATCTGGACGTATCGATTTCGGCGAATCTATCGGTTGTATGAGAAAGAGATCATTATCATTTTGGTAATCTAAACGTTTTGTTGCTATCAGAAAATCAAACGATACCCAATCTAATGGCATCAACAATGCCTGAAAGAACCTCACATACTTTGGATTATTTTTTAAATGCGAAAGACAAACGTACAACTATCCATTAACAATTTTACAAGGATGTCGGCCTTAACAGAACTAGAGTCTGTCGCTGCATTGCATTTAGCAAATTTTGAAAATCTTCGGAAAGTTGCACTTCCTTATCCATGAGCGATCTATGTGCACAGGTACATGAAACAGCCCAAACCATTGGATTTTGACTTTTCTAGTAAGTCGAAGGGTCCACGAGGATTTCTAAACTAACACTTTTAGGCGATGTACCCTTACAAGTGCCAAGAGAGCTCTTGGGAGACAGATTCATAGGTGATGCCCAATAACTTAGTTTTTTCATTGTTTTTTATCATAATACTGAATATTTTATTACTATCGCACTTTTTACGCTTGTGCTCAATAAATTGCCTGCAAATCATGATATAAACTTTTTCACCCTTCTATTCCCAAACTCGCAATTCAAATACAAATTCTTAATGGTCATCAATAAATAAAATCTTACCCAAACTACTGGATATACATTTTGATAGACTTTGAAGTTAGTTTTACTTAATCACAATACATTAACATGTGTACAAGGTCATTAGTTCTCTTTGAAATTGTGAGGATGTCAGAGCATGACTTTATACAGGTATTTTCGAATACCTGCCATTACCACACCGAATTTAAGAGGTTTTGATGTTTGCCAGTGATTTAAACTCAGTTTTTAATAATTTTGACTTTCTTTGCAGTCTTTTGTGTTGAAATATTTATTCAAATTTAATATTGAAATGTGTATTCAATATATCATTCAACTGGATTTAGCTGGAAGAGAAGCTTCGATTCTTTAAACAAGAACTGGATGATAAGGACCGTAGGTTGTCAAAGATGTCAAAGTAGGTATCAATGTTGCCTTATATACCTTAGTGATATCAATATAGGTCGGTCTTCTTCGATGACGAAGCTTCAAAATCCAGATTGGATTTCAAAAATCGAAGAAAACTACGGCAATTTTAGTCCAAAAGTATGTTTGTTTGATATATATATTTTAGAATACACGTCATGTTGTCGAAATCCAGAATCTGCAAAATAAACTTCTTGAAAGCGCTCGAGAAAAGGACAAAATTTTGGCTGACTTTAAAGAACTACATCAGGAGAGCCTAAATCGCTCGTTAGGTATTGATGAGAAACAACGACAACTCTCTACTCTTGAGACAATGGAAAACTCTCTGCGTGAAAAGGCAATTCGTGCAGAAGACAGCTATCGATTATCACTCTCGCAAATATCTGATCTAAAGAGAACAATTGAGTAAGGGATAAACCCGTTTAATATTTATCCAGTAAAATTTATTTTTAACAAATCATTCATTAAAACTGTAGACAGCTTACTCGTGATAAGAATTGTTCTGACCGAAAAGCCTTGGAAATGGATGAAAGGCTCCGAAGCCTTGTCCAGTGGATGGAGGTCATCGTGAATGCCACGAAGCCTAATTCACTGAGCAAAGATAAATTTGATTACTCTGAAGAATCAGTTCAACGTCTTAAGACAAGGGTGAGTTGTAGACTGTTGTAATACTGGTTGTGGCCACATGCAAGCACTGAAACAACGTGGTTTAATCAACTTATCGAGTGTATTTTACAATTTTCCCAATAGGCACTATTGAGAATAAGGAGATTTCTGTAAAAGGACAGGATCTATTAAGGAGGAGTGAGCCCGTTACCTAGCAAATGAAGGTTGCCATCATGCTTTGAGTGATAGCGTCAGATGTCCACTTTGTGATTAAATATAGCCAAAGACGCAACTAATAGAATAAGGGGTGGGCCAAGTCCGCTATATGCACACCCGCTCTACTAATAATTGACAGAATCATTGCAGAATAGTTATCGTAACTGGAAACCAACGTTATTAACCTTGGGTCTATGAGTTTGACATTCTGCTGTTCAAGCCTGCTAGAGATATCATAAATTGTATTGGCAGTCTTAGAGAATTTGTTTTATTTATTTAAGATTGCGGCAAGCATTACTCTCTCCCGCGACAACATACAAAAGATTCGGGACTTGGAAAGTAATCTCTCGGTAAAGGATGACGAAATTAATCATCTCAAAAGCGTCATAGCCAAATTCGGCAACGGGCTTCGAGAGCCCCTCGAAGAGTCCGAATTTGCTGATTCAGTAAGGTTTTGAATTTTGTCTTTTGGGATTGCCTATTTTACTAATAGTTAATATCCTGAATGCGTAGGGACTTTCCATTAAGGGCTCGGTTAATGTTTTAGAAAATTATCATGTCTTATCTATACCAAAGTACTTTTAAGCGTTTCTGTTCACCTATTTCGCTACTCCCTATTGGTCACATCTACCAAAACGAGAGGAGTAAAATTCGGCCAGAAATCACCTCAGACTGGCAATCTCCAAGGCAACCGCTTGACTATTGTCTTATCACGCGCCTCCCGTTTGTGGCAGCATTAAAAGCGTTTATATTTGAATAGATTGAGTATTTCTGAACGAGGTTGTACACCACTTTGCAGGCCGAGATGGCATTTGAACGCTCGAGGAACGCGATGATGCAAAAGCGACTGGATTTGCTCGAATCGCAGTTGGAGGAGGCCCGAAATCAACTTGCTCAGATGGAGGACAAATCAGTACCTCTGAGAGGGGGTAGAGAGTTCTTGTGAGTCTGTTCTTACTCCAATTTTTTAAATTTAATTTCTTGATGGATGTTTGAAATTGTGATATTTTACAAATAGACAAGCTCTGGCTGGTTCTTTGAACAGATCTGGATGGATTTGCGAAGACTCAGAGGAAGAAATTCTTGGTGTTATTCGTCGGGTTTTGGCCACACTAACAACCAAAGCAGAGGTAGTCCGAAGTTTAATTGTTTATAACTTCGTCAGAACGCTAATAGATGCGAAGGAAGAGCAACTTTATTTTAGTTGATGTTTTATATTGTGGTACACAATTAACAGATAACATATTTTTCCAGAGCAAATTTTGAATCCTTCCTCCATTAAAAATAGCTCCACAGTTACAATTAAGAAGGTCTAACGCCAGTAATAAGAAAATCTGACACAATGCCTTCTTAATAAAATTTGATAGTCGTATCGGGCAAAAGAACACAATTTTTGGTAGCTGCACAATTTAAAAAAGTTATCATTGTCATGGAGTTGTACTCAAAATAATCGCCATTAAAATGGATTGCGGCCTCAATCCCCAGAACCTAGAGCAAGCAAGTTGATTTCATACTTTCCGTGAGAAGAAGGGTTTTATCTCTCGTTGATTAACTGGGCTTTTTGCATACTGGAAGCACACTGATTAGTGCAATTTCAAACGACAGCTCCCCTCATGAATAATAATTAGTTGGCCTTGGCAGAGGCCAAGCATTGGGGAACTGTATCCCTTCATATCCTCGTTATCACTCAAGGCTCGAATTTTACGAAAGCATCTGAATTAGACTTAAATCTCTCATTAAACAAAAGTGGATCCATCGCATGATCCTCAAAGAACACGCATCCGAAAATCATGACAGTTTTACGAAATTGTGGCCATTTGGCTCTAGCATTTATTTGTTTTGTCCCAAAAATATGTTAATTGGCACAATCAGGATTCCCGTTTTAATATAGGGTGCTCACCACTATACGGATTTAAGGGTGACGAGATTTTTTTGCTAATTCTAATTTTGTCTTAATTTATTTTGCAAGATTTTCATACCACTTAACAGCACTATTCAATACAAGAATTACCAATTAATCACCTAGACAATAACAGAGTTGTTGTTTTCCTAGACACCGTAGAAACAATTGTTTACGTTCCCTTACAATACATATGCTTGAGTCCAAACATAAACCATCTCACTGCCTTTTATTCACTACTATCGCACTACAAAAGACGTGCTCCCGTCTACAAACTCAAGTTGCCGATTTGACTGAGCGCCTAATAAGTTCCGAGAGATGCGTCAAGCAGTTGCAAAGAGAGCTCCAGTCAAAACGCAGTCGTAGTCCAGCCAAATCTGTCGGCTTCTCAAACAGCACCACCGATCTGGAGGATTCACATGCACGAGTAGGTTCACCTCCATTTCATACCATCTATTTGATCACCTAGTTGGTGCATTTTATAAGACAACTGACGGACCGACTACCCCTAGATGCCACCGTGTTGGAAAACATGAGCATTTCTGAGAAACGAGAATACATTCTAGGTAAGCCAGGGACTTTTTAAAAATCTATACTAAGTGGCTACTGAAATCATGTAAGCATTATATTAACCCAGACTGTGTGGAGAAGATATGTGCCCCTTCTGCCAAAACTGAGAGTGAGTTAGCTCCGCGATTGCATAAGCGGGTACAGCGTTTGCAGGACGACTTGGTGAGTCGAGATCTTCAACTCCAGACCTGGCGCCAGAAGGCTGCGAAGCTGGAGGAGCAATTGGTGTTGGCTCGAAAGGGCGAGGCTGAGGCTGTAGAGAAACACGCCCTTGCAGAACAGCGAATCAGTCGTTTACGCAAGCAAGAAAGTGAAGTTGCTAAGCTCAGGGAAGAGTCACTACAGCTGAGGATTCAGCTTAAGGATTCGAAGGATGTCAAAGTGAGTTGCTAATGCTAATGATGGTGAGGATTGCTATTGAATTAATGGTCATTTTTATTATGATGCTGATCATGGTGTTGATGGTCATGATCGGGGTAGTTGTGATGGTAATGCCGTACCTCCAACAAACGTGAATGTGATGAAAAGCACTGCAAGGGAAATCGGTGAAAAAATTGTTTTCTTAGTCTAGGTTGAGATCTAAGAGACATTCTCACTAATTTGGCTTTTCTTCTCACTAGAAATTCATAGAATGGACTGTTCAGTCCTTCAAGATTGTAGCCTGTCGGTTACGCAGGTCAACACAATGGCGTATGTCGAAGTCACTGCTTCATTATTTGCGATCGAAGTTTATTAAACATATTTGGTTACTCTAATTGTGTCTTTAGATAGGCAATATCATGAAGGACAAACCGACACAGTCCTTCGAGTTCTCCTCTCAGATTGTGATGTTATCAAGGAAAAATACCCTATACACCGGTTACCTTTGATCAGCAAGTTCGATAAGATTGGGCGACAGTGTTCATTCCATCAGCTTTTAGCACGTAATACTACGTTAACGTCAGCAAATGATCATATTTGGGCCTTTAGTGAGCTTTCAGTATCCCTTAGAAATGCTGAATCCACTACACTTTGCCGATATGCAAAACTATAAGTTTTTGAGGCATCCTTGGTAAGTTCCTAAGAGAAGTTTATCTGTTAATCCCCACACATTGAGAGCACTCCCTAATCTCCATTTCTTAAATATATTTCACACAGCAGCATTCCATCAAATGTGTCCACTGACAATGGAAGGCCACTTATTTGGATATTCAATCATTTCCATCTTCAAAATTGGCACAACTGTTTGTTAGCGACATTCAGAACTTATCTTTATTCTGCTTAGCATCAGCTGGAAGAGAAGTCTCTCAGAGTGTCGGAATTGGAAAATTCAATCAAAAATCTTGAAGAGCTGCGACAGAGGCAAGCAATAAGAATTGATAAGCTGGTCTCCGCAGTGGAGTCGGAAAAGACTTCTCTCCAGCAAGAGGAAAATCAACGCCGGCAGTTCACCGCGGAACTTCGGGATGCAAATCAGCTGTTGGAGGAACTTCGAACTGAAAACGAGGAGGTATATTTATCAAGAAATAAGTTCATTCTTTACTGAAAATCCGATTGACAAAATATTGTATTCTACTTTTAATTTATAAGTAAGAATATCTTTTAACATTAAAAGCTGAGAGGATCAAAATGACCGAAACTCTACAATGGCATTTAGAAGAATTACCAAACATTATCTTTACTTTTGATTATTTTCATTTACTAATACGGGACTTCTATCAACTAGCCTTTTCACAACATTCAAAATCGTTTTTTAATAATTGTTATTTGTACGATTTCTAACACTATTTAAATTTACAAATCACAATTTTTTTCAAAAAATGTTTAATTCATTAATGAAGGTTTTCTGTCAAGAATGCTTGTGTGGCTCCCAGAACTTTTGGTGGCCCAAGTGGTGCAAAGACATTGGCTAGAAAGCTGATGTGGTATGCATTGTTTGCATTAGCTCTCCATCAGCAAATACCTCCTCCTTTAGGAGAGAATTAATTAAGTTCCGACAAAGACTGTTGCAAAGCCTGGCCTTGCCGTCAGTTGTCGGCTGGTTACTGCTAATCACCTCATTCGACAACCAACCAAATGAGCCCTAAAAATGTTGTGTGCACGCAAAGGTGGTGTAACACGCATACCACAATTAGACAAGTCCTGCAAAGCCACAGCAGTCATTTCCGGTATTTTAGTAGTAAATGCATTTCGAGATGGCCTTTACGTTAATTGGCTCTTTATCATTTGGCTAAGACGCGAAAAAAGAAGCATTCCTTACTTAAATCTATCTATCGTTCAAAAGTGAAAAGACCCAAGCCACTACCTGGAAGGGAATTTCTTGTGTAAAGGTGCTTCTTCTTTTAGTCTGATGAGATCGCCAGCGAACAATCCCGTTTGTATTGTTACCACAATCCAGCACACATCAATGCTTCTCAAATCTGTCAGCAATTATGGCTTCTGAACCAAGATTTGAGGAAGCATCGACCTGCCCTAGTGAATGGAAGAGGCACGGTTTCATCACCGTTTGTTCCAAAGCCTACAAAATCGTTTGTAATAAACAGCAGTTGAAAAGAAGTCATAGATAATCAGGCAAAGCGCACTTATGACTAAAAATTTATCTAAATGTAGTATTTGACCTTTGTTTTATTTATTCCGATTCGGACAGAACTTATAGAATAAATTGACAGCAGTACATTTATTTAAATTAAAGCCGGACTAAAAAAGATCGCTGAAATATCAAAATCTGATTTCTAAGGCCCTGGTTTGGTTTGTGAAGACACAGAAGACAAGCAGAAGTCCACGGATTTTGCCTTAAACAAAAATGCTCAGGTATAGTGAACCACACATGAGTTTACTTTAATGAATAAACCACTGTTAATTGGATAATGCATCTAATGTCGAATAACCTGCCTTCATTTCGCTAGATTTAGGTTTAGCAGGATAAGCGACCTTATTGTGTAAGTCTGTTATTAATATAACTCAAAGTTGGACACAATCTAGCCCTTTATTTTGCTCCATTCAGCCCTACTCAAAGTACGTCTTGTCTTTAATAATACAAACACAACGATTTTATCCCTTCTGGATTTATGCGAATGTCAGAAAATATTTCCAGGTAACATGCAGAAAGCCTGTTGTAGTAAACTTTCTGGAGATAAATGTTGCTAAACAAAATCACGTTCTTATTTATTTACCTAAAAATTGTATGCTAAATCGATTAGCCCACCTTTGCTTCAGCATACATTTTTTCATTTACTGCAAAGTTGGGTATTCCAAATCGGGATTATTTGTATCTTCTTGAATAGAATCAACGTATTTTCATTTTGATGCAATTAGCTTTTTTAATCATCCTCCTTTATAACTAAATTTGATAATGCAAATTTAAGGACAAATTATATTAGTTTTATCATACAAATATTTTATTGGTTCTTAGAGTAGTGAAGTCGAAAAGACCTTTGTTATAGTTGTTTATAAACCATTCCTTAGTAATTATCTATTACCTCACAATCCTAAGGTCTTTATTCAATTCACTAGTGAGAAGCAGCAGGAAAAAATCATGATATTTATCTTTCATCCTTAACTGTGATCAGCCACTTATCCATATCTAACCTACCATCAATGTACCTCTAAATTTATTCATCAATGAATCACACTGCCTGTTCCCAAACAGCTGCACAATTTTCGAGACATCATGGGTCGTCTACTTGGAATGCGGGTGGAAGTTCTGGAAGAGCCGAACAAGGAGATCCTCCGCGGCGTGGAAAAACTCCTCCAGGAGTCTGGACGCAGCTCCCTGAATCGAACTGCTCCTCCCATCGCCCGCAACCCCACACCTCGACGGATGGGGCGTGGAGGAAGCGCTGGAATGGGATCCATGCATGGTTTGTCGAGGCTATTTTATATCATAACCCTTCTGATTAGTGCAGTTTCACTGTAAATAGACAGACTTTTAGAATGTGAACTGTCTATTCCAGTAAACTTTAGTACACTTTGAAATATTTGTGTATTTTGTCAAATTAAATTATCATTGTAGTATAAACGCTGTTTTTTACTAAATAACGCTCCGATAACCGACAACGGATAATACTTTTGGAGCTTATTAATAATGATATAAAACCAAGATGGAACCCTGAATGGCTTTTTAAACTGCAGATTAGTGACCTACATCTAACAAAAACAGGATCTTATTTTCTGTATTTTGATGAACTAACCAATACTAGACTCATAAGGACAATGCGTATCTTGGTTTTCAGCTGCCTTTTACAAACTATGAATCATTGTGGAAATCCTTTTGAATCAATGAAAAATTTAGCATGAATCAAATTTTCATTGCGATAACTTTTTTTTCAATTTCAAGCAGATGTTTATCCAGAGAGATTTTCACTCACTCCAAAGACTTGGAATCGATGTGTGGTGCCGTTCATAGTATTTCGCTAATTTTATTTGTAAGAAAAGAACTTGAGAGAGATTGTGAAGTGGAGTGAGGTTATTGACTGGGGCTATCCTGAGAATGAAGTCTATAAAGACTAAGCATGACTTACTGATTTCCTCGTAATTTTAGCATTGGTAACCCATTCAACTTCTCAAACCGTGAACCTAACTCTCAAAATAGCCCTTTGGCTCTAAATCTTTTATTGGCTCCCACCTTGAGTCCATGGCTGAAGCGGTTGGTTGTATAATCTGTTCCTCACATTATCCCGTTCTCTGACTCAATTAGAATAAAGTTTCCTCTGTACTGATCAGTGAACTTCTTGTGAAAACAAACCAAGCTCTATAAAGTGTGTTTATTAGCACATTTTATCACAGTCCATTGGGATATTTGTGAAATCTATTATCTATTGGCGCTAGTTATTTATTTATTAGCTCTTAGCCTGAGTCCACGATTAAAGAAGTGGGTTCTATAATCCGCCCCTCGTGTTCCCCGGTCAGAACGCATGGGTCTCCCTCTCTGTTACCCCAAGTAACATTTACGTATATGACCCCAGTGGTAATAAATCTCCTCTCACCTCGGTTCACTAGTCATAAATGACCGGACGCCTGAGGGTTAATTGCGCAAATGAAAGACGAGATTATAGCAGCGATGGCGTTAATGATCTCCCTGCTTCTTCTTTGCCTGATGTGGTGAAAAGGTCGCATCGTGATGCGAACAGCGAAGATTATTTCCCGAACTCCTCGATGTTGGGGCTTTTGCCCTGGCTTTGGATGAATCATTGATACCGGTTTGTAGTGTAGAAAAGAATAGGTAATGAAGGTTAATCAAGTAATGATTGTTCTTGGGTGCTAGAGCAAACCCAGTATAACCCTGGAGGCCAAATTCTGGGGCCCGCGGTTCGCATATGATTTCAACTAAAACCAACTCAAAATGTATATGTGGGTGGATAAAACAAGATTTATTGAATTTATAAAGACTATAGATAGGCTTAATACTCCAGATAACTGCCATTCAGGTCAAAGTACCTCTCAAGTTTGTTTTAATGTTTAAAGGCCGTCCTCTTTGAATAATTTCCGAAAATAAAGGCTGGAGCTGGTGGTAGAGCTGGTTTTTTCGTGTGTACTGACTGCATCCGTTTCTTAATCTCCTAGAACTATCAGCTCTTAACCATGAGAGGATTAATCCAACACCGAAGAAAGATTGAAGATAGCATAGATATACTAAAACGGGCTTGAGTGCAGCGTGTGTAGCATAGCAAGCAAACATCCAACGAACTCCAATCAGATCACTAATTTGATAGGAGCCTTTTCGAATCTGAGGGGTTGAGTTATGTTTTAAAGCATCTTTGATCTGCTTGTTAAATGGGAATCAGAGACAAGAAATGATCCATTTTGTCACATCCGCTCTGCGTACGTGACTCTACGAGTGTGTCAGCCAGTAATGAGATTCTGGCCTGTCGTAAGGCTCCAGCAGAAACCACGTTGTTAAATGGTGCAGTTATGTTGGAGGTGCAATCCTCAGCAACTTATTATTTACTTAGATAGAGGATTGTTGCGACTCCTGCTAAGAAACCACAGCTAGACTTTGTGAGCTGGTTAGAGGGGCATCCATGCTAATTACACAGAAAGAATTTGATATCCTAGTAGTAACGTAAAACGCCTTAACTCTACTTCTAAATAAACTGGACAATTCTGTTTAAATCGACCGCAAAACAAATAATTAGTCGGCGTAGTAACCGTCTGTTACCTACAGTCACTGTGGAAGTGTTAAATATGCCTAGCAAGATGATCGAGACAGGTTATATCAGTTGGAGAAGCGCAACTGTTTCTACAAAGCGAACAATAAATCAATTTAACACATTCGGTATGCGTTCAGTTGCGCACACAATTTTTAACGCACAGTCACCATAAAATAAACAAAGCGTCTTATTATGTGGTTTAAAATGTGGTCTGGTTTTTCACTCAATGACATCTGAGTAATCGTGAGAAATGGTTCATTCTTACTAGGGGGAAGAGGATGTAGTTGGACAATGCAACTAGGTTCTGTCCGGAATTTTGAATTAGTAAAACAAGCGACCAAATGTACCAGTTAGTGAGGGACTCAATCACCAATGTACCTTCCAGGACCCGAGATTGTTGTCATTTTCCAAACTTATAAACTTTCCAAGGTTTTGAAGATGACAACGATGAGCAGTTATATGGCTTGAACTAAGCTTAATTGATAATTCTATCCCAGCTGACGGAGCAGGATGATCAACCTTGACTGGAAGTCGCCTGGTTCCATCTCCATCTTCGTGGAAGGTAGAAGCTCGACTTCCACTAAATTTCACAAGCCATCTTCCGCAAGCTAGTTCATTCTGGCTCTCCACACACTGAGTGAATGTTTCTAGTCGCTTCAGTTTCGGCTACAAAGTTTCCTTTCCTTCAAGATTTTTTGGGTACTGCCATCTAGCAAGGTTTTAATCAAGCATATTTAAATTATATTTTTCTATAAAGCAAAATTTGATCAGTTTAAATGCATCCGATTACAAAAATAATCATTAGTCATTGCAAAATGCTCTTTTAAATTCGTTCGATTTAGGAAGGGTTGCAATCTGACAGAACTTATAGGGTTACTTGATGTATAAAGGGAATCCAACATACATTTAAACTGCATTCTCGTCGTCAAAGAATCGTTCTCGCAATAACCGCTGCCATTCTCAGCATCCAATTCGTCCCCGAAACCAGGAAAGGAGAAGGTTCTGGTCAGAAGGTTCTCCTCAAAAACTGCTTTTCTTTTCTGGCGATTACGACGATTGGGGCCCTACAGGAATAGTCTGGGGAGTGCAAAGGAAGCCGAGCAATTAAGGGACCGGTGGTTGTCTTTCAAATAAGTTTACAACCAAAAGGTTGTCTACTATTGACTACTCTCGTTAATGAGGGTCCGACATCACAATTTAAAATAAGTTCCTACCGTGCATTAACCGCACATTTTAATCAGATATGCCTCAAAAGCTCAATCACATAGACTGAGGTAGTGCTTCTTTCTTCTCGCCACCCCGTAGTCCCTACTGCCCCATAGTCTCCAGCTCAGTGTTGGTGGAAAAAAACATTAAGCAGTGACCATTATCTCTCCATAATTAGCTTGGTAGATTATAAGCGCTCCGACTTGATAAGTTGCTGGAGGTATTTGAATGTCCTTCGCGTCTATTGGAAAACATACTAAAAGAGTTTTTTAAATTTGGGTACAGTTAGAACGACATCGTTAGTTGGAATCCTGTAACATTTAGATATCCGAAATGAACAAGTTCTAGGTTGCGAGATTAAAGTATGCCAATAAATACATGGATATTTTGGCAGTTGTATGAATTTCTCATTGCATACATGGAATTAAAGTGTGATTAACTATAATTTTAGAAGACTGTTTAAACCGGGAGGCGTCTTCAGTAAAAACTTGAATAGAACGCCACCCAGAAGAAGATTTACTCCACGACTCAGTCGGCTAAACGGGTGGCCTTTTTTTCGAGCAAACGCAGTAGGATACCTATACTAAACTGCTATAAAAATCGAGAAAGTCTTCATGTTTCTGTGCAGCTGAAAAACTGACTTGCAACTCCAAATAATGCACCATTATTTGTGCGTGAAAATTCGGCAAGCCAGTCATTGAATTTCTTAGTAATCGCCTTCGCAAGTTTAATGAAAAATATCTCAGATTTAGGGGAAAACGATATACTCGTAGAGCCGAATCCTTTGTTGTTCACTCCAGTACTGTCGAAAAGCTCTATAAGGGGGACCAACCCGTAGTAATGGCTCGAATGCACTCTTTCAAGATTGTGAGAACTCAGTACCAATTTTTTCACTTAGTAATCAGAGCTGTGAAACTGTGGTCATCGATGAACAATCACTCTATTAGAAGGTTTGTTTTTGTGGCTAGAAACACTTTCCCTATTTCCAGTACTTGGAGGCGAACACACAAAGCTAACAAAAATCACCAAGCTTCTGAAAGGAAAGGACTGACTATCAGCACTATCTGAATGATGGGCAAACAGTAAAATGGACAAGATTTGTTAATCTTTTAAGCAACAGAAACGTTTTCCTGAAAACTGTGTTGACTCATTTTATAAACAGAAAGTGATTTGAGCTTGTGGAGCATTTCTGCGGCACCAAGAGATATTTTGGACACACAGACACCTTCAGTCAGCACTCATTTAGCCTTTGTCCGCCTCACACTTCGTGATTAATTATCGATGTGGTAACCACATCCAGTCAAGTAGACAACTCTGTTGCTGTCAGAACGAGCGTGAGACAAAACTATCAATCCAGGTATCATTACATTACAGCGATAGCGCTCAACACCAATCTTAGGAAACATTTATTAAATAGGAGGGCAGTCATTTCCCATAACCGGACAAGGATGTACAGATGTGTCCATAAGCCATTTCTATAAAAAATCTATCAATGACCCTATGCCCGAATGTCGCCGCTGCCTCTAAACAACTTCAAATCGATTCTCATTCCTTGCTCAACGTGAGGTCAGCTACCCAAACGAGAAAAACTGGATTCTGGACAGCTTCCCAGACACAGTCGGGCAACCTATTCAGTCAACTCCCCCGTCGTTCATCTAAGTCTAGGTCATGCCCCTTGTTCCCATACAACATTAAAACCTCTCTAGCCAACGTTCTAGTACACAAGATTCTGATAAATACTCTCCTCCTGTCGTCTCATCTTTCTTCACGCAAACCAACCATCTGTTAAATGAAAGTTGTTACAAATATAACTTCTTCATCTCTCCGAATGATAAAACTAGCTAATAAAAATCTGTTTTTTTATTAAAGGAGAGCTCAAAGTGGAGAAGGGGGTAAGCTTTGTCTGATCTCAACTGATTGAAGAGTTGGGAGGGATACCGTGTATTCCTGGTGGTTATGACTTCAAGTTTGAGCAAGCTTAAGACTGCTCCAGACAGTGAGAATCAGGAACTGAAATAACCTTCTCAGCCTTTTTCGTGGATTTTACCACCATGCATCACTTTTCGATTCCCATGCTATTGAGCATGGTGTCTATTGAAACTTCAAACACTCTCTTTGCGGCATTTCTTCCTGTTTTTGTAAACATATCCCTAATGATCAATCACCATCTCAATACGCAGAGGTATAACCGTTGTATAGTCTGTTCTGTGTACCATATTGCATCTTTGTGACATCAAAAACTTATTTAATTTTACTCAAAACCGTCAAGTAGGAGACTAGTGTGAAAAGAGAAGTTTATCTGAATGTCTAGTTCAGAATGCGTAAACACATCCTCTCTACTTGTGTACTGCTCCTACACTTTAAACATGGGTCCTAGATTATCTTCCAAAAGACGTTAGCCACGAATTGCCTCTGCGAATCCTCCGAATCAAGTAAGAAACTGAAGGTGACCGCATTTATCAAGACGAAAATCGGCCTGCCTTCAGAAATCACATTGTTTCACACGAAGGATTCCCACTACTTATTATTTTGTTGCAAAGTATTCACAATAACAACGCCTTAAGCAAATTATGAGAAACAGCCACTTTGTAGGCATTCCATCAGTAAGAAGCAAGTACTTCTATGGAGCTCTTAATTATCTCGTAGATGATTATTCTTGAGGTAGCATTTTAGGTTTTTCCTATGGAGGCTCTTTAACCACTGATGGGGAATAAATTATAGCAAAAGGCAGTTGACATTCTTGACCTTTTGTGAAGGATGAATCAGCCCCTCCAAGGCCTTCAATTGGTGGTGGTAATTAATCTTCGCTGCTAACTTGCATTATTTTGATCTATTGTACCAGCTTCATCCCCAACACCTTTCAGTGAATACTCAATCTAGTTGAAGTGTTTTGCTTCTTTTAGACAATCCCAGCACTCGTAAGCCATCATCTCACGCTTTCCACTTTGATTGCACTAGGACTTTATGCAGGCAAGTTTTCTCTACCCGAGGATTGGATGTAAACAGAACGAGTTTATGAGCAATGCACTTAGGCATCAAACGTCAAGTGTATGCTTGCGCACGAGGCATCTTTCCCATATAAAGCAAGTAACATTGACGTTTCCAGCCTCTCAGAGCTTATCAGAGTCTTTCAGTCCGGATTTTGAATTTTTTGTGCCCTCTCCTTTGATGATTGCGGAACCCTTCCTACCCTGACAAAACCCGATAGGTGAGGCCAAGTGAGGCAAAGAGAAACTATATCACACCCAGAGGAACTCAAGATGATTTTATCAACTTCAATACCAGTTGTCGGAATTTCCCTAAATTCGTTCATCATATCATGTCTGTCAAATGGAATTTTTGTATTCATGGAATGGTTCTAGTTTTCGGAGGTCCGGCTTATAACAGAGAAGGCTCGACAATATTTAGAGAACTTATTAATAAAAATATCCTCAATGGTACCTAAAGTTGAGAACTAGGGACTTTCAAGGTCAGGGTCTTTATAACATGGTGTGGTTTGTTGCAGTTTCAACTTTCTAACAATTATTGATTCATAGGTTTCATACTGCGTATTATCCATAATAGATCACGTAGAAGAGGAAGTAAATATTTGTGAAATACATGGAAGCTGGAGAGCCCTTCTAACGAGATTGCTCCCTTATCCAACTATTCGATGAGGTCAAATGTGTAGGAATCGTTTTTTTTTTCCTTATACGCCCATAGTGGCGCTTGAAAACTGTCTTCAAAATGCCACAGTACGTCTTCGCCTTTCCCAGTCTTCCATAAAAGCAGCACACAGAGGCCACCGGCACAATGATTACTCATCGTCGATAGTAAATTGGGCTTCATGTTCCCCTCCCCTCCCCCCACCAGGCAACAACAACCGGGATATCATGTTGGGGAAAAGGTTAGCCGATTTCAGGTGAGGTGCGGTTACTGGGGCCATAACAGCGCTGCTTTGTGGATTGACGTGTGGCTCTGTGGTGGTGTTGATGGTGGATGTAGTTTTGAGGTTAAATGAGCGGCAGTAGGTACAACCCCATTAATATGGACATTCGAGATTAAAACAAACACTTTGAGGAAATTTAAAGCACTTTAGTTATTCCGCAAGACGACACGTACTAATGAGCTTATTTCTCAGCGTATTTGACATTCAAGCCAATGCACTCCCCAAGTAGGTGCATCCAGGTTGGAGTCGAGTAGTGGTACGGTGATTTCCTTCTTCTCTGTCATTATTAAAATGTGTTCCTTCGAAGATCTCTTTGAGTTGTTTGAAAAAATGAAGAGATCCAATGGGCATATGATGGGCGAGGAAGTACTTTCCGCCGAAATTATCTAAGCACGCCTTGCAGTGATTAAATAAATCCCAGGAGATTATAGCAGACTAGCTGGAGTTTATTGAATTCATTTTCGCACTTGTTGTGAAATGCAGAGTTGGGCTTTGAAGGAGGATTCACCAAGTCCCTAGGTAGTCAGTAAAACAACTTTCATGCAATACCGTAGCTCTCAGCCACGGCTGTGTCAAACCCACTAGCTAGAATGAACTCAAGAAACCTATATTGCAAAGATCCCACAAAATTTAGATGAAATATTCGCAGTTTGTGAGCCTAGCTATGTTGAACTCTTTAGGTAGAATATCCTGTAAATCAACTTTTTGACGAATTTATTTAAACAAACAGAACATCTCATTCACTCAATGACAGCTCAGTAATAAAACCTACAACTGTCACTGTTTAAGGCATCTATGAAATCTGAAAACCCTACTTTTGACAGGTTAGCTTGTCAAACCTCTTACCCGTTCGGTTGCTGGAGTACAAGACAAGGTTTCCCTACCACAATCCATTCTCAGAAGCACTTCTGCACATTTGTTTTGTTTAATGTGACAAGTGCATGTAAGGCAGGAAGAGATTTAGGCAAATTTTTAAATAATATTCTCAGTCTTTATAAGCAGCCTACAAACTCTAACAGCATCAACACGTTGGATCAATGTAGTCCCTGTTTAACATGTGGTTTTCTGAGGAAGAGTATTCATGATTCAGATTCTCTCTTTTATGTTTGAATTTCTAACATTTGTATTTTCTTAGAAAATCATGCATCCAGTATAGAATATTTAAGATAAACCATATTACTGTCTACTGAACGGATATTTTTGAGCTTTTCACTTGAATCTTGAATAAATAGTAGTGGCTGTTTGTTGCAATGTTTCAGATTGCACTTTGAAAAGTTGTTTTTGAAAAGCAAACGAAGTATGTGTATAGGACGGGCATATTTTATATTTTAGATGGAAAAATGCAACCCTTATTATTATTGTTCAAGAACTGTAAAAAACAACACCACGGCAATCTTCATAATAATTCACGAAAATTTTATGGGGTATAGATCTGTAGAAAAGCCTAACTAAACTCAGTTTTTTAAACAATTCATATTATTTTTTTAGAAAAAACTATAAAACAATTGTTTTTCCCATTAAATTTTTACGATGGTTTAATCAGTCATTATCTAATGTAGTTCTCGTAGTCCTTTAAGTATAAATTGTTTTCACACTTTTAAATCACAACCAATTAAATGTGGATTTCTCTACTTCAATAGCTTTCAGCGACTCAGAGCCATTCCCCGAGCGATCGCGTGATGGCCCAATGCACCACACGGAAATCGGTCATGCGCGAAGCAGCCTACGCACCTCTGTCCCGGTTGCAGCACCGCGGTCATCGTCGTCATCTTCGCAACGCCCTGCCTCCCCCTCTGCCTCCGACACTTTTCCCCAAACAACGACATTACCTCGAGACACCCGTAGATATTGATCGCCACGCGTGGAGCCTCAGCACCCTCCATTTAACGCTCCCACTATTTTATCGATCGATCGATATGAGATTAGTGATTATTTTTCTGAGCGCGATTAAATTTCAGTGGAGAGCTTTTGGTGACTGACTTGGAAGCAAAGTATTATAAAAAATGAGAACTCATTCTGGTTTATTTAGAATACTAAAGAGGAAAAACACTATTTCTGGGAGCCGTTGCCTTTCGAGAATCTATTCAGCCATAACTTATATTTTGGACAAAATATATGGCCTGAACCTAAGTGGTGGCTGCAACCTCAGACATAGATATATATCGTAGCAACGGATTCAACCCCCTTTCCCTTCCACATGGCTGCTTTCAGGAGGCATCCTAGATGGCTATTGATTATCGATATTTTTGTAGAAACTTCAGCAAAGGTTTATGTCAACCTAATTCGCAATGAATTCCCAAACTGTTTACTGAGTAAACACAGAAAACGTTGGAATTTTGTTTTAAATATCAGCTCAACTCCAGTTAATCATATAGCGTCCAAACAGTCTAGTGAATTGATGCATTCATCCATTAGTTTAAAAAATGGATGCTCAGAAAATATTTGAACCCACGGTAGAGGTAGAAAAGCCCTTGCTCTATTATCCATTTATTAATCCCTATTGAATGAAAAAATACTTTTAGTTTCCTTGATAATTTAAAGGACAAACAGTTTCCAATTTTTGAGTTCTTGAACTAAAAAAAATTGAACTTAAAAGTTAACGCAGATAAGTTTTATAACTTATCCTCGGACAGGGGGCATATGACCTCAGGTCTGGCCCTTCCGTCTATATGTTGGACTAGCGACGACCTAAATTCGCGACAGCTGGAGATATCGATCGTAGCAACCAGAATCCTCCACTTCCCTTACCCACCTCTCTCCCTGAAATCGTCTACGAGCTTTCCACGTGACTGCACAGAGGCAAACTCCTAGCCTGACATAGCCAAGATCGTAATCTTGCACTTGGGTTTATTGATTTTTCAGCACATGAACAATGTTTGTAGATGGCCTAAATTGTATACTAATTTCGTTTTACAAAAATATTGATTTTTTCGCGATCTCTGAAAGGAAGATCTATAATTCAACTCCGCAGGCACTTTTAATCTGACATATAAAATGAATTATTTGGGGAAAATTGCATCGAAGTTTCAGAAGCATGACCTGTTTGGAAAAGAGGTTAGTTTTGTACTACCGAACTGTTATATTCTTTGGCATTTTGAATAAATCCTTATTATTCATGACATTTTACGGTGCCAGCAAAAGTAAAGGAAGTTCACATCAGTGCTGTTTATTTAGTTTAATACCAAAGAGAACGGTTGCACTCGATTGATCTGCTTGACTTAAAGTGACCAAATCTAAAGCCCCATCTTTAGCAGGAACACATTTTAAGTTCCGATGAATGCACATTCTTAGAAATCTTTGAATAAGATCACCACCAGATGCTATTTTAGAATTGTGAGATCTCGTTAATCATAATTAAATCATTGTAATTCGTCTTTCCTTGAAATCCATATAGTACAGCTAGGCGATCTTTGTAACAATTTTAATTCCACAATATGAACCGAAATCCCCGCATTAATTTCAAAATAAATAATATATTGTAATAAAAAACATCCACGGGGTTATTTCTCAACATAAACTCTAGAGAATTTTAGAGGGCATTTTCAGAGCCTAGTAATGGCAAAGTGTTTTGCTTCTTCTTCTTCTTCTGCCTTTAAATAGGCTCCTTTGAGGGTTTATTTAAGGTTTGGAAAACGGAGGAAGAAGTTTGGTGGAGCCAAATTTGAAATACGCTCGCTCTGTAAGAAGGAATTCCCTTCACATCAAAGGACTGGCTGGTGTTTTGATGCTATAAAATAGAACGGTTGCATTGACTTGGTCCATCTGACTTTGAGTAATCGTACTGTGAACTACATTTTAAATCTAATGTAGAACGCACACGCATCGAAATTAGACAAACATGTTGTGCTCTGGAACAAATTTATCAAATAAAAGGAAAAGTTATTTGTCCTTTGTGAAATCCATTATGCTCCCTTAATCTTTGTAGCATCGTCACCTCCTAATTAGTCCTGAACCTTGCAAGGTTAGGTGCTTCTCCATTCCCATTTACCTAGATTGATTTTCGAGAGCACTAAACCACGTTTTCGTCATAATTTGGCACAAAAGATCGTCTAAAGATTATCTGTATGAAATAATGTAGTCATTTGCAAAGTCAAAGGAAATGATGAGCTTTGGGCTGGATTTAATTAACAAGGGCGACCAATAATAACATGTAGCTCTTCACTGGGCAACAGAAGATTCGTCCCTTACCTCTCTGGGCCACACTTCAAGACAGAGTCAGAAGTACTTGTCGACTAAACCAGACTCAAAGCTTGGACACCAAACTCCACAAATCGTAACCCACCGATAGACTACTCTGTATAACGTGGCGCTGTGCAAAATAAGTTTAGTACAGGCTCTGGGTGAGCAGGACTGACAGCCTAATAGAAAATGGAAGTGGTGGAAGTTATTTTGAGTCGTCTATTGAATTTCTTATAAATCTGCCGCTTTTCGCTGCCAACCACTTTGCCTCTCTAGTGATAAGGCTATTCCGTTATATCTAACATTCTGTAAATCGGAACCAATAAAGAAAACGGTAATTCCACAAATTTCCTCAGGTAACAACATCAGACTTCCACTCATATCCTGGAATTGGGTTATTCTCCCTTAAAAATGTTTGCTTTGAATCTCAGGTTGTTTCGCAACTTCGGTAAATCTTTAGTAGGTACTTCTAGTATTTATTCATATCCAGCGATTGGAGAGATCTGATCCTTTACAGACGATAAAAACACCAGCACGCCTTAGGCGCTGCGATCTCAGTTATGCAAAGTCATTGTTTCGTGTTTCATTTCGCCAGGGAGTAGTCCCTTCGGCTGGGCTTGGTTTTTCCGCACTCCGCCTCTTTTATTGCACATTCTGGTGTTCAGTTTCAGTTGGAAATAACACACAAAGCATGCAAACAGTTTGCCCGCTATTACAAATTCATAAAACGTAATTAATTGTGAACCGAAAATGCCCCAAAATGAAATGTGCAAAAGTATAGGTGTTAAAGCTAAATTTGATAATCCCATCAGGAAAAAGAAAGCAAAAAAACTGCTGAAATCTGCAAAAAATTGGTTTATTTAAAGGAAATTCACGAGACATTGCAATTACATCATTGTCGTCACAGATTTTCAGTCAAAATATCCACCACCACTAACATCAATTACCACTTTAATGCGGCCCAGGCAATCAAGCAGATTTCATACTCCCCCTTCTGAATGGAAGATTCTCAAAAAATTGAGTTTTGTAGTCAAAAACGTGGGTTTTTTAAGTTCTGGCGGAACCGCGATTACTGGTCGTAACATGGCCTTGCAATACCCAATAGTTAATTTAGATATTTAAGATACGGGGAGTTCCGCGTAGACCATCTTTTACTTCTCTCTTCTGGGATTTTTTAGGCAGGGGCTAAGTCCTTCTGCCACATAGGTGACCCATTATTGCTGCTTAACTACAGTGTTCAGCAATTCCAAAATCTATCAGATCATCTGCTGGTACGCTGCCTTATTCCAGTACCAAAGACTCAGTCTCCACTTTGTACTACCGCGTTGTTTCCGCAGTGCTGAGTCGGAACAGTGGCCAGTACCCGCTGTCCCTTCCTTATTTCCATCCACGTCTGTCCGACTTATTAGAATCACAGAGCAGGTTATTCTCTCCTTCTATAATTAATCAGTACGTCCCAGCCATCATCCATCCTGCTGTCACCCTAAATATGAATGAAGAATTGAGTAACCTTTTGAAAGAAATGCAGTGTGCTTGAATACTTTTAACAAATATGAGCAAACAACCAAATATATTACCTCAAAATGTACTCTTAACACGCTGTCCATTAGATATCCTTTTCTTTCTCATACCAACGGTTTGTTTGGACTCAACTGAATTCATTGACTCATCTCTGGTTTCGAAACCGAGGTTTACTTTCGATGTGGTTCCGCAAGCACGACTCAGCTCTAGCTGATCGGAGTCTACTCATGAAATCTGAACACTTCCCAACCCCCATTTACTCCCAGATACTTTCTAACCAATACTTCTCTTCCTTTTCCTTGAGTTAACTAAAGTGCTACCTATTTCTAGCAGGCTTTATCAATTAAAAGCCAATCACTGGTGCGAACCACTGAAAGCTCCATATGCATAAATCTAAGCATTGACTGTTTTCTTCTCAACAAGTGTGTATTCTTTTGTTAAATATGAAATTTTTCAATGATAGTGGTAATTTATTGCATTTTAGCCTAGATCGGTACGATAGAGGTGATCCAGTACTTTTTCATTTAAATTGCGGCTCAAGATGAAGTTCAAATACGTTGAAGCAGTTTTACGAACGTGTGGATGAGTACACTGTCTATCTCAGAGGTTATAAAAGCAATACTTCGTAACTTAGTGGTCTGTTGGTATGACCTGCATTAGAAGATCTTCACTACCCCCAGCGAAGAAACAAGGCGATCATCCTCTAAGAGCTCAAGTAAGGGGTAACTGCAATGGAAAACAAGCCCATGGTTTCCATATCAAGTTTACCAATGATTGATGTCGGTGACATGGAAACTGTCTGTGTGTCCAGCTCTGTTTGTGCGCATAGCAACCAAATGCTAGACACTGAGTTGGTGAGCTGGACGTGGAACTGCTACAGCTGGCTTTAACCATGAATCTCCACAGAGGTCCTCATAGCTTTACCATCAAAAGCTGCCTCTCGTCTTTCCGCTATATCTAACACGCTCCACGCATTCTTGAAAATCAAGACAGTTTTACTGAGGTAAATCTAGCGAAGTTTCTTGTTTCTTTCTTGTGTAAGAAATGCCAATAGAGAGTGGACAAAAACTATTGCTTGCAGAATAAGCAGTTAGCATTTGGCTTAACCACAACTGGTCGTGTTTTTTCGCCCAAATTTTAACGTGGAAAAACCTTAGTTATTACGGATGGTAACACAAACTGTGTGGTTCATCTGATTTCACATATTGGTAGGAGTCAAACCGTTGAAAATGTTTCACATGGCTCCATTGACTCATCTTGTCTAAATGTTATCTGTAGTGGATTAAAATATGCGTTGAAAGGCAAAAAAGAGGAAGTGATTTCATACTCACGGAATCGAACCGAAGATAGTTGTGATTTTTATAACACAAAACCTTTTAAATTATATCAGAGCACACCAAGATCTAGAGACCCAGTTAGTCTCATTTAAAAAATTTCGTTCGTTTTAGATTTTATTAACAGCATTTTGTGTTTGAAGTTTATGAAAGAGTACTTTAACAAATGGAGGAGATGTTGGAAGCAAGGAAACGGAAAAGTAGTATTTTCAACGAATTTAGAAATGGTAATATTTATCTTGCAATTATCGTTTGGTACTGAGAATTCCACAGCCTTTATGTAAGGGATGTTTGTCAGTAAAAATGAAGCTATTCGACAATAATGGTCATTTCAGATTTAATATATTTTGATAGAAAGCCACCAATAAAAATAGCCATAGGCCCAACCACCATCCTTAAAGTTCAAAAGGTCACGGAGTCGCCCCTTTTCCTAAAACCTTTATTTTTTCACTGTTTAAACCACAATAGCAGCACAAGACTCTTTACACAGCAGCGCTTCTCCACCTAAACAAAAGGAACAGGAACAGCATTCATAGCGGCATGACCCAGGTCGTTGGATTGCTCGCACTAATAACAGCACGCATGCAGAACTGTACACATCACACACACACACACACACACACAAACCCACGCATACACTACAAGGGGAGATAAAGTTAGGGCTACATCTGCAATAAAAATAGTCGCTTCGAGAGAGCACAAGGCACAGGTCGTGATGGTGGACAGAGACTGGATGTGGCGCAGGGGTCGGCTCACACTGGTTTGTGGCCGTTCTCGGCGTTCCCATTGGCTCCGGCCACTGCCCCCGCGACCGCTTCGTCTGTGAGGCGTTTGCGCTTGAAAAACCCGCACCGCCACATAATTATAATAATGATAATGAGGAGGATGATGCCCAGAACAACGCCGATGATGACTGGTAGGATGGGGATGGTCTGGACGATGATCATCTTGATGCCCTCGAAGACAAAGTTCTGCGAGACCGTGAGAAGAGAGACAGAAAAATTGCCAGTCACCGGCATCCCGAAGGCGTAGCGAGGGACCTGAGCTGTCGCCGTGGTTACCAGGGCAATGTCGGAGAACTTGTGTCGGAAGAGCGTGTCCGCCCATATCCAACCGCGGAATACTATCCGGACTGCGTCGCCGCGACCCAGCCGATCGATTTTACAGGGGATCTAGAAGTGGAAAGAGCACGTGGCATTAGTCCCTTGTGAACTGTTGAGTGGAGAAGAGGCAATATCCCTACTAATAATTGGCTACTCCTCTTAATGAGTTAAAGATTAAAACCCATCACTGTAGTTCATCCAGGAGATTAAAACGATCGTGACAGCCACCAAAGTTGATCAGGCAGGAGGAGAATGTGACTAGCTCTGGCCATCAAAACGAAGTAAAGGTTATGGTTGTTGCTCAAAGCTCCAACCAGGTGCATGAAATGGAGACTATGAGGTTGTGGTAGCTGAAGAAGAGCATCAGAGCAGTCTATCTACTGATTTCTATCTTGAACATCTGCAGAAAAGTGCTAGGGGTGTTCGGGTTGAATTCAGATGCCTACGTGGAATTTCGCATCACTGAAGTTAAGCCCAAGATGACAAGGGTGTGTGGCAGCAGCAGGTGCACCTCAGGGGAGATTAAAAGTGACTCTCTGCCGGGCGTTTCTGCTACTATACCAAACTCAGAAGATATTAATTCCCCGATGAATTATTACGTATGGTTAGGGGTTACCGTTGAGAAAGACATTAATCTCTTACCACTGGCGTCAAAATGTCGAGAATAGCGAAAGAATAATTGCTGGTCTACTTCTTACTCCTCCTTCGTTTGTGTTTCAGACTGGTCGGTTATCCTGACATTCACCGTTGATACCGGGCAACCAGAAAAGAAGCTCCTACTTTCCTTAATAAATTAGTCGAAGCGGAAGAAAAGGTGCTCTCTACGCCTTGCTCAAAAAGTCGATAGGATCCGGCTAAAACCATCATCCATAGAACGGGATTATTTTACTTTGAAGTGTGGAAAAGATGGCTGATGATGTGCATGAAGTGCTTTTGAAGTGGGCCATGCGAAAGCATATCATCTGTAATTGGTGTAACACAATAACATGTGGTTGGAGTTTACTGAATCCAGAAAAAGCTCAATCAGCACTTTCACCTTTCATGCTTTCTTCGCCCATAACAGGAATTCTATGGGATGGCGATTGCCCACTAAAAGTATAACTGGTTCCCAGTCATTGTATACAGTAAGTGATGGAACTCTTAGGGGAGTGAAATGCTTCTACGCATACTTCTATCTCTGGAGGGCGCTATTCATCCTAAAATCTGCCTATTACCTGAACTGATAAGCTCACAACTGATGCATCTAGGGGTTTATTTATTTATTTAAAGTCGAAAAAAGAGCTGTCAACTCACATGTAAGCAGATGGGCACGCCCAGATCTTCAAGGGGCCGATCACACGACATGACTTTCTGCTGTTGCACCCTCTCAGCAAGTAGGTCTGCTCCAGCAGCCCGTGTTTCTCGGACAGACATCGCGTCATCACCACCCCCACTGTCGCCGTCATTATCGATCGTGTCTAGGCTGCGTCTGTCTCGGCGTCGCCCGGGTTTGCGTCTGGAACTAGCGTAGCCATCGGGTTGGGTGTCGTCGGAGCCCCTGTTGGAACTGGCACCACCGCTGCCGCCACCACCGCCGCCGCCACTGCGTTTTCGATCGACAGCAGTGAGACGAAGCGGGTTTATGGCCGAAGCGGGAGTGTAGCAGGTGCCTCTCAATTGACCGTCGGCACTGACAACCTAGAAAAAGGGGCAAAATCGCCTTGTCAGACCAATCGATATGAGGTAGTATCCCACAGCGATCGCTCAAACTATTTATTCTCAAGTTTCAGGCTAGAGCAGGTTTATTGATTATTGATACCAATGTTGTACTTACTCCTCTACTCCTTATCATATCAGACAGTTTGATCAGCCCTAGGGTGGTCCATTACTTAGTTTATGGTTTCTTAAGGATAATACCATTCCATCACTAATGTCTGCATCAACCTACTCCTGCCATAGGCTCGAGAGTTAGTCAGTTTTGCAAATTACTGCTTCATTCAATGATTAGAATATACCGACAAATCATATAGTTTCCTCAGATTTTCCATGAAATCATTAGCAATTCACGTATTGCAAATTGCTGTTATTTCTGATCAGTAAGCATAAGAGACGTTGGTGAACCAAGTATAAAGTGTTATCACATATTCGATGTTCTGGATGTTCTCACATTTTCTACTCTCTAGAATCAACTTACACCACGTTAAGTGAACAAACGCCTAGAAATAGCATCCAATAATGAGATTAGAAAGTTAGCAATTAATGAATGGAGAGATTGCACCCACTTTCCTAGGATTCAGGGCAAGCGCAATCACAAAACAAAATTCAAAGCATGTTTTAAGCCTACGAGCAATATTCGCATAAATCATCTCCCTAACTAGCTACCCATAAATATCCTCAACATCTGTTCCCGAAAATCTCACAAATGCACAAAAACGCACGTCTGGAGTGACTGGTATTTGCAGCGGCGGTCCACCGTCCCTGTTCTGCGATCGGATGAGGTCCAGGAGGTAGACAAGGAACTCCCCTTCCTCTGTCTGCAGCGGGACGCTCAGATTCACCCAGATGTTCTCCATGGGCGACGGACCCAGATTGGAGACGAGGAAGATCTGCTCGAACTCCGGGCCGATGCTCTCGGGATGAACGCGTTGTCGCTCCGTGAACTGAGAGGAGAAGTTGCGACGATCGAAGACGGTGTGGCCGACTGAGGAGGATGAGAGCTAAAATTAAATTTAAAAATTAGATAAACCCAAAGCAAGTTCTCTTTGATTTTCAGTCCAACTAAGTAAGATTATCGATCCTTTTTGCAAAGAACAAATTTCTGCTTTTATTTTTACTCAAAGGATCAAGAAACCAAGAGTATTTTCTGGAAAAATTATGTTCATGGCAAACCCTAAATAAACACTTTCATTAATTATTAAATCTCTTTCCTCTATTTTTAACATCGAAAACAATTAAAAATTCATCTCTTTTTAGTTAAGCAAAGTTTATGGAGATGTTTTATACTTTTAGCTGTTATAAACGACTTGGTTTTTGAAAAATACAGCCTCTCAGCCGTTTAATTTGACAAAATGATTCTTGAATAAATTTGAATCCATTTTGTTATAACCTAGAAAACCCTTTATTGACATTGCACAAA
Organism: Anomotaenia brevis; assembly: GCA_030710315.1. Classification (NCBI taxonomy): domain Eukaryota; kingdom Metazoa; phylum Platyhelminthes; class Cestoda; order Cyclophyllidea; family Dilepididae; genus Anomotaenia; species Anomotaenia brevis. The sequence goes on from JAUOZQ010000010.1 coordinate 273,179, forward strand.
ATGTTGTTGGACAAGTGCATTAAATTTCATCTGTTTGACACTCTGGAATGTAAGAAGTTCCACAAACATCAGAATTTTCAAGAATTCGTTTAGAAAAATGACAGCTACATCGACTTCAATTTGTCATTTAGGTTTTCGTGTTTCAAAAAGTAACCACATGTCACAGGCAATGCAAGTGTGCGTCCAAGTTCTTATCTAATGCACTATTCCCCCATAATCATTATTAATAGTTTTGCAGTTTGGTCCTCCAAATGTTTACATCAATGTGTTTGTGCCATAATCATGATATCTGACGGCATTATCCCACTTGAAACTTTCTTGCAGATACTTCACGTCGATCAATTTATTGGTCTTAAGGACCAACTTAAATTCTTAGCCCTTTGTCACTCTGGGAGCTAAGGGAATCGATAGCAGTAGCACTAAGATATCCATCTTGGTATGTAAGATTACTTCTAAAGCATTTGGCGCCTGCTCGCTGTCCTTAGTTTCTTCTCAACATGTGTCAAAATAATCTGACTCGGAGAAGTAGTGTATCGATTTATAAAATTACAGTTCTTCATCACACATTAGGCACAATTTTTACGAGTTTATGGGGTTCGAAGTTGGGACCCATGCGTCAACACCCGGTTATTTCTACTCACCGTCAACCAACCAACAAGCAGATCGATCATGATTGTGGGAAATGACTCATCTCGCTAGTTTTCGGTATTCTCAACCTCATTATAGCTCATTGAAACTTCAACGTATAAATAATGGACAAGCGTTCGCCAACATACACCGCGACCCAGCCAGACCTACTCAGGCCGTAACAGGGTTCGGCGAAATAGACCTGAGCTCGTAGTAAAGATAAAATTGATATGAAGAGATCATCGACCATTCGACAAACCAGTCTCTTCCTAGTTTCGTCCTCGAAGCTGGGTTACAGTAGTTTCAAGAGACGAAAAAAGATACACCACTAGAGGAGGAGGAGGAGGAGGAGGAGGAGGAGCAGGAGGAGAAGGAGGAATAACGCTACCCCAAGAAGGAAAGAGATGGAGGTCAAGTGTGCTGAGGTCAGGTCAGGGGGTGGATGGTTACCGACACGAGTGCGCACCCCAACTTCGGTGCTAATGTCAAAAGCAGTGGGTTTCCATAATCCCCTGCGAAATTAGGTCTCGAGTTAACTGAATTACCGAATTCCACTATAAACTGGGAATGCATTGATGAGGTAACGTCCAATGCTCCCAATCGATTTCTTACAGTTTTAACCGGTTAACCGGTCTGCATTGATAGCCAGATAGTACAGAGCCTACCATTTATCTTCTTTCATGAGAATGAATAAAAATGAATTTCTTTTTCAAATTATCCAAATCCTAAATGAGCTTCAATGACGAAATTTTAGCCGACCAAGTTACTTCATTACTTGGGTATTAGTCAATGAGACACTTATGGCGATTTTGCAACAATTCTTAATTTTAGGCAAACGATGTCGTAATATTCCAGTAAAATAAATTCACTATAATTCACCCATTTCCCTAAAGACTGAATGATTTTCAGATACTTTTTTGATATCCTGAAGAAATAATTAAACTTTTGAACATTTCTTTTTTCATTTGAGGTGAGAATAAATTGTGATTATAGATTTTAACTAGTTAGAAAATTAATTTTTTGCTAATGGGTTTTCTGGTTGTATGAAACCATCCATGAAAATCTATTTAAAGATCGTGAAGATACAATGTCAGAATTCTAACTGTCAATACTAGCGGGAATCCTTCGCTTAGAACCTAATTGAGGAATCATTTACATAATCGGACCCTTATAGACGTTTTTTTCTAAAGTTTGTGCCAATATCTAACCATTGAAAAAATGCATTACCTACCGTAATATCCGCCAGCAACTTGAGATTGTAGGCGAACTTGGCGACCACTTTTCTGTCCCGCATGTTCTCATTGTCACTCGTCACTTCGGCGACGATCTCCAGACTCTTCGGCGGAACCCAGATGGACGTCTCGTTCCTGGTGACGTTCTTCTCCGCCTCCAGGAAGCGGGCTCGAGCCTCGCTGCCCACAGGGGGCTGGAACACACCCGAGGTGCCTAGTTGGAACCGGATTTTCTCCCACTTCGGAGTGTTTGAGATGAACGGGTTCGGCAAACTGCATACGACTGTGGTCATCTGTGCAGCGGAATCAGAAATGAGCCATTAGGAATGGGAAACTTTGCTCTAAATTGTATTTTCGAAGTTTTCAACTATGCATTCATTAACTTCATCAATTTTTCGGTTTGGGATGGCCATTCTGGTCTTTCCATTCTCAATAGTAGATAAGGTACTTGATTACTTGATGCGTTTCATAGGGGATCGATTGATCACCCAACTAGGCTTCCTGGTTTGTCAAGCTGGTTCGCTTTATCCACAACTAACCAAATTTTGTCTAAGAATTCCTAGTATTCATCCTAAACAGTCCCTGGCTATTTCTACATTGGGTAACTCCACATTCGGTTATGTCCACACTGCTATCAGCTTTATTTGGTGTAGGTGGATTTAGTTGGAGGTATTAAGTCTTTAAAGAAACCTTCAAGTTTTTCGAAAACGTACACTTCCTGTGAGTTCATCTGTAGCAAAATTTAAGCACCTTGCGACAATGTAGGGGACTCCTTATTATAAAATAGGTAAATCTTTGGGACTGAGCCAAGACGTTAGGATTTCTTAAGTTACTTCCAAGCTACGATACCAAAACCACTTTAGTCCCCCTAGGGGTTATATTGTTGTCGAAAGCGCCAATTTGAAGATAGCCAAGTTACCAGCATTTTTATTAATTCCCCATTTAAATTGACTCATTACTGTTGCATCATGGAAAATCATGAAAATTCAAAAATAACAGTGACTAATCCCTAAATTCAAAATTTTAAATAAATCATTAATTCTTAAATCAATACACTTAATCTTCCTCTAAAGTTAGACTGAGTGTTCGTTCCTCAAATCGAGCGAACTACACTGATCTACTCATGTCTCGCATAAAATGGCCAACAAATAATCCGATAATTGTCAAACCCCCGTGTTCCAAGCCTTCTCTAATCAAACTCACCGGAATCTTTTCGTTGTTGAGTCCAGAGTCCTCTTCATTGTCAACCAAATCCTTATTCGATTGTTTCTCCCGCTCATCCTCCATCTCCATGGGATCCGATTCGATCTTGCAGGCGTAATTCCTGTCTGGTATGTAGGCGAAATGCGCTGGTATGTGGACACGAACTTTTGTTTCGTACGCGTTCTCGCCTAAATTTCTCACAGACACTGTAAAGTTGCGTTCACTGACTCTCTCACGGTAGCAGATGGTGGAAGGCCCTTCCGAGCCGAATTCAAAGCCCTCCGATGTGTCGTACACTTCAAGGTTTAGATCGGGCACACAGATATCGTCGTAGCCACATTCGGGGTTGGAGAAATACATCGGCTGACTGAGGAACACTCGACTGCCCTTGAAGGGATGCAAGCTCCATCCGTTTATAGACGCCCCTTCCAGAGTGTCTGGAAGCAAGTCGATGCTGGCATTGATCACAATAGGTTTCCACAACTGCTGAGAGGTTTGGACCCATCTAGGTTCCATAGTGAGTTCCACCAGCTGGAAGATCCGAGAACCCGTGGAGAAACCTCTCAACTGACTCAGCTGCACCTCAACTGTGTCGTCAACAACCGACTGCCCTGTTTGGACAGAATACAGACGCTTCGCGCCTTCCTGTTTGATCCTGCTGTCTAGATCTATGCGATAACGGAATCGCAGAGTTGTCGGCCTCTTGGATGAGAAAAAGGCTTCACGAGTGTGGAGGCTCAGTTCCAGAGCGACTCGATATCGACAACGTGTCGAATCACAGGGGGAGTTGTCCGGCCCAGACCAATCGATCGTTGGACCACCTGGAAGGCGCCATAGTGGCTGTTCCATCCAGACCATGTTCCGTGACCGAAGAGTTACAACCTATGCAGCAAACGTGAAGGGTTGAGGTTAACAAATCGATAAATAAGGAAGGAGGAGTAGTGCTGAGCTCACCTGTTCACTCTCATAGTCCCCGACGACAAGATCAGGCGATAGGTTACCGTCGACGTCAGTTTTTGAGGTCATGCTCCAACCGAAAGCAGAGAATGGTCGTTTCTCGGGTTGGACTGAGTCGAATGAGCTTTCACAGGCAAACACGCCACCGCGTGAAAGATTGGCTGGGTAGATAACCTGAAATTGCAAAATGTAAGTGGTGTAGAAGAGGGAACACTGACCAAGAGCTTGAAGGACCTTGTTTAAGGAAAAGTCTGGAATGTGGGCCCTTAAAAGCCGTCTTTCCCACAACTGGTGGACCGGTTACTACAGCCTCTTCCGTCCAGGTGTTGCCAATGTGCCCCACTTTGCGACCTACGTTCGAGCTGGATTTGGGGAATTGCAGTGGGACTACGCAGTTACAGCTATCTTTATTGATTTTGCTGTACGAAGACCGACTGCTGTCAAATTTAGTGAAACCTCAACACCATCCCTTTAACAGAATCAAAAATATCCTACCTGATCAGGCTCATCGGTAATCATGGCGTCTTTCCGTCCGAGATAGATGAAAACCGCTCCCTTGTCGATTGATTTTTTGTTGTCCTGGCAGAACGGACAGGAGACGGCAATGTCATCGACTCCATCACCGTCGAGATCACCCATTGAGAGGACAACGTGGCCAAATCTGCCTCCAGCACGTCGTGGACCCTTCAGGATGACGGGAGTATCGACCAGATAGCCGGAGTCGAGCCCACGTCTGCCCTGATCGGGTTCTAGGTCCCCGTAGGTGGCACCCATCACACCGCGCTTCGATTTAGCGTAAAAGACGTAGACGCGACCAATGTCTGGTTTTATCGATCGATAGCGACTTTCCGAGCCCTCACCTTCGTCGGAGAGCATGGGCTGGTCTGCCTGCATGTCCCGAGGTGTTGGGGGTTCCGAAGCTCGTTTAGTTTTGCCGAAACGCTGGTTTTCTGAGTAGTAGGGCGAGCCGACGATTATTTCAGGGGCGCCATCGCCATTTAAATCAGCCGCTGCGACGCTAAATGGATAAAAATAGATAAATAATTGAAATTCAAAAGAAGTCGATAGAGCCGATAATGAGACGACTGCTTACCTGTAACCGAAGAAACTACCGATGTGGCCCCACTTATCATTGATGTAACCAATCTGAAAGCGAGCAAAAATCGATAATAGATGATCAATTATGTGATCATGCTTTGGGGCTTCCAGTTGCTTAAAATACTACCAAATGCACTGATTTTAATCTCCCTAATTCTTGTAAATCCAATGAGCACATCAAGAAATTATTATTTTTTGTCTCTACTGCAGTGTATTCGTGTTGGTTTGGCATTATTCCAGTGAGTAATGTTAAAAGCCCATGCAAAAAACCCACAAATAGGCTTTTCATGATGACGACTGAGCAATTATTTTTCGTAACAGCAACTTTTTCCGTGATGATCCAATGTTACTAGCAAAGTGATTCTATTCCATTTTGAGTGTACTCTGGTAAGAAGTGAATCAATTAATAGCATTAATAAGCCAATTACAGTATAGCAATCGAACTCTTTGGGTAAACCCGAGGTTGTAAGGGCATGCCAAGGGTGTGGTCGATTTTTCTACTACATGCATTCCGCATTCTTCGTGGATAGGTCCAACCCATCATTAGTCATTCTCGGATAATTGAACAACCTAAACGTACATCTCATCCACCACTGTCTCTGCCCTTATAGCCTTTTACACTGCATAGAGTCTCTACTCACGGAATCGAGATTGAGAGCCTCATTGAGGACCATGATAACTCCTCGGTAATCGTTATCGATCCACATGGGACTGGAGGCCAGGATGGTGAACTGACTGGCACCCAAAGAGGAGGTTGAGGAGGCCGCTTGAGTCCACCGGGGGTGCCGGTACATGGCCACTGAGTACCCCAGGTTGAAGCCTTTGTGCTTCAGGTCCTGGGGCGAACTTTTGAGGCGCAACTGTTTGAGCACCTTTTGGCCTCGATAGTGACCGAAAAAGACGTTTCCTTCGGTCAAGTAGGACCCAGGCATTCCCAGAACTGTGTAGGCTTCACCGGGCTCCTCCCCTGTAATGGAAAAGATTCATTTTGTTGGGTTTACACGTTGTCAGATTATCAGCCAACAAGAAAGGCATACGTGCTGGCCTTGTAAAAGCAGGCATTTACTTGGTAGCACAGTTACATAAACTTGCTTGATTAGTGAGGTGCCAAGGGCTGCATTTGAGTGGGTTAGCTGATGCATATGGTCGGAATACTAAAAGAAACTTGTTAGTCAGAAATTGAGCAGAGCATTATGTGGGCTTGGTAATTAATAACTGCGTTCTTGGTCCTACTCTAAGTATTGGCCAATGTCAACGACTATCCATAAACCCTTGTGACTTGAGTAAACATTCTGGCGTGTATTTCCTATTATCAAGCTAAGCATTGTCCTCTCAAGCCCAAATAGGCATGTTGATTGTGCCGTTAACATCACCTTACTTCAGTACACGGCTTCAAAGCATCTCCATTTTCCCTAGGTAAGTCTCCAAACACAATTCATAATGAGAAAGATTTATAACAAGCAATGTGGTTTATTTGGTTTCTTTAAGAAATGGATCCTGCTTATCCCTTCTTATTGAAATAAACTGAGTACCCACTTTAAAATTTATTATGACCAGTTCTTTCTCATTTTCCCGTTTAATACTTCCGGGTAGCGGATTCACGAATGTTGCTCTTAGTTAATCTTTAATTATCGTGTGAATTCTGCTTCGATATAAATTCTAGGATAGTTTGAATTGTCAAACACAAACAGAGATCACTTAAAGAAATTTGACCTTCTCTCCTCGATGTAACCTGCAGTGTTTTTGGAAAGCATCTCAACCCATCAACCTTTGGCGAAAGGGTGTGGTCGCCTACTTTTATCATCTTTTTCAATAAAAGAACACTCCAACCAATTCGCTGACTCATACTACTATAAGGGCGCTTTGTCCAAAGCCGTTACCTGACGGAGTGAGCATTTAAGATTTTACTTCACGTCCTCCAAATAGGGCATTTATGCTCAGGTGAGTGTGATGAAGTCCGGCGAGAAAATGGGAGCTCCTTACCGGACTCCAAGACGCCGCTGAATCCCGCCAGACAGGCGCCTTCCTCGGAGCTGACACAGGCGTCGATCGGCGTGTACTGCATCGAGACGCCCGTGTAAAGCGCACACGTTCCCGTCCCGAGATTCTGTACTTCCATTCCGAGCCTCGAGGTAGAGGCGTTGGATTTGGAGGCTGAAGTTAGTGTTGAGGGCGTGTAAAGGTAGCGCGGGTCACAGCCGAGTTGTAGTCCATCCTCGCCGTTGCTAGTGGCCGAAACCAAACCACCGATCCAGAGGGAAACTGGAAAAAGATATTAAATGAGACTTTATCTGGTTTTCTTGCCTAAAATTGGCAATACTTTATTCTAGAATCCTTGTAAAGTCAGGATTCAAAACACTTCTCGAAACAAGTGCTGTTCACTGTTTTCGATTGATCTATCGTTCATTTAGTAGGCAGTGAAGATAGAGCAACTATTTTTTTACTTTTTTATAGGGAAAGATACCTCGTACCGAAAATGCTACCCTTTACTTCTTTTGGGTCTATTAAGACGGCAATGCTTGTTGTAACTTGAACTATATTTGTTAACAGATGGCGCAATAGACTCAACGCAACATATTGGTTTTTTTATAACTGCAATGTTTATTTGATTCGTTTAACGTTGCGTTTCTGAACCCTCTCAAAATTCTGTAAAGATCAATCGATTATTCGGACTATTTTCTTGGCATTTGGCAACGAATATAAAAATTTAAAATCACATTTCCCTTTCAAACTAGCCTATGAATTGAAATGCCAACCGGAAGGGCAATCAAAAGGCAATTAAATCCTCGAAAATTCGGTTTGTTTATGCTGTGATTAAAGAACGATTTATCCCAAAAATTATTATTAATAACATCTGCTAATGTCGATTTCCCTTTCGGCATTTATATGGAGCATCTTCTGGACTTTAGCTAGCAACTTTGAAAGGGTTTCTGCGAGCGACGGAGGACGTTTTAAGACTCATAACTCAGTGCAGGTAGGTAACCCAAGAACCCACCGTTCGACGCCCTAATCCATCACCCAAACCAACTTTTTTAAATATTTTCTGGCCCTCAACTTTTCACTGACATCCTGCCCCACTCCCAAAAAGCAGATTTCTTACTGTTGTAGTTGAGTGACGACAGAACGGGGATAATTGCTTCAGAACAGGTGAGTCACATCTTGCCCTCTGACAGGCTTTAACAAAACCTTATTCAGTCCCATTGTTGCACCCTAGAAATACCCGTGTATTCACTGAGGTACATTGCGAAAAAAAACCTTGTGCATCACTTTTCTGGGATTGAATACCTCGCAAGTAGAAGAAACGCTGCTACGCGGTTAAATTTAGCTCGTTGACAGCAGGTATATTTCACATAGTGGGAAGCACTAAAACAAACGAACAAACCACTCGTTATTTCACCCTGTGGTTTAAATCAACCCAGACAGTTAATCCCCGAAGCACTTAAAAACCACCCATTTTAGATTGTAGACAGCCCCCCCCCCCTCTTTAAAACTAACCCAAATCCGTGTGACCCCAAATTTCTAACCGTCTCACCTTAATTGCCCTCAGTTTTTCGTCTGCGTGTGCGTGTAGACATTTAAGATACACTTTGAGGGTGAGTCAACTTACTTCCAGGCTCTAGAGTTCCATACTGCTTCCTGTCCTCGTTGTTGTCTGCAATCGGGACACGGCTACAGTCGGGGTATTCCATATCCAAGTCCAGACGGTAGATTAATCCCGTTGTGTTGCCGAACATCTCCGAAGCGATGTCCGATGCAGTTGACTCTGTGGGATCCGGACCTAGGAAGTCATACGTGTTTTTGCCCTTTGGGGCTCCCACCAAACAGAAGGGTTGGGACTGTCCAACATAGCTGGCCACGGAGTAGCCAAAGTAGGTCCCTCGCTTCTCTGTGGTGTAGATTCGTGCTCCGTGATTGGGGAAAAGCCAGTCGGTAGCACTGGGGCCTGGGCCTGCGGCTAGGACCAGATGGGAGATGAGGAGTAGGAGGAGAGGGGAGAAGACTGAGAGCATGTAAGTACTCGGAGGTGGATGCAATGACAGTGAGGACATGCCTATAATCGCATGCTTGAGGTAGGAGAAGTAGAAGGTGAAACCACTGAAGCACGCACACACTCTTGGGAATGACGCGCGGTCGTGTGCGTCCGTGCAGCACGTGCCGGGCCAGGCCATATGATTGGTCGGCACGGCTGGAGGAGGCTTCTGATTGGCCCAGCCCGAGGTCGCATCATAGTTGGGCGGTTGTGTGCATGTGTGCTATGTTATGCTAAGCTAGGTGTGTAGGTGAGATGATCAATGCAAACAGGGAAACGGGAACGAAGCAGTGGGGCTGACGTGTCGTGGGGAACGCCTGCTGTGTGCTTCTGGGGGAGGGGGCAGGTGGGAGGATTTGACCGCATTAATGAGTTCCCATTTTTCTCACTGGATAATAATCTCTTAACAAACTCACTACCCTCCTTAAGAATATTGAAGAGAAAGACGTTAATCAGTTGACTATCAGAAAAGCTAATTATGATTGGGAGGATGGTCATCAAACTCTACGACGTGGACAACCTTTTGCATTTTTTCATTAGTATTAGTCCCATAATCTCCTACTTTCTTCTCGAGATTCGTTTGATGTACATCGACGCGACGTCCTGTTTGTAAAATACAGGCAATAGATGAAATTGTAGGAAATACCTTTAAGAATAAACAAAACGTTTTGAATATGGCGTAGGTCCACCTTTTGCGGGGATTACAAACTCAAAGAAAACCATGAATTGTTTCCAAAGGAATTTTACCCCTTTCATCTACAGTTAAAACACCCAGTTCTTCTAGAGACGATGACACAGGCGGAAATCGACTTCGTTCTCGAATCTCCGCAATAGTGAGGTTAAGGTCTGGGGATTGTGGTGGTTGCCAGATGGGATGCCCAAAATTCCTAAATTATCTTGGCTGTTAATTCCTCCATGTATGGGAATCATTTCCAAGAAATAGCATCCCAAGTCGTCTTTTCAAAACCCAGCCCTATTTTGGGGTCGGGAGGAGGCAGCAGTCAGGATTAAATACTTCTTTCGACTCTCTCGCCATCTGTACACTTGCCTGATGATTCGTTAGAGAAAATCACAGTTTTCTACCGCTCGATGGATAGACCAATTCTTGAGGTTTCTACTCCATCACTCTAAGCATTATGAAACATTTGTCGTCTTTGGGAGCAGAGATTTTTATCTAATTGCGGCTTTTCTGTGGCGGAATCCAGATTTGTGCAGCGATCCAACGAGGAACAGTTTTTTGTGGAAACTGGATTCTGTAGATGTTCATTGAACTCTGTGCCGTGATTTTAGGAGCCGTGGTCTCGCGATCCTCTCTAACAATTCCATTTAGAGTCCAATCGACGGTCTTTCTCAGACAACGCCTTCGAATTTCAGTCAGCCAGACCTGTGCTTCTCTGAGATGACGCTTTTCCTTATCTCTCAAAGGCGCCAGTCATGAATTTTGGGGCAGTACCTCTTGAAACTCCGCCAAGCATTCGGGGCCAGTTTCTGTTGGACCAACACCTGCCATACGAGCACCAACATATCCGAGAGGTCTACTTTTTGTAAAGGGTGTAACCAATTTTAATATCTCTAAATAAAATGTTAGTTTAAACGAACATATCAAGTGACAGAAACATTAAAACTTGTCAAGTTTTGAGTGTTTATAAAATGTGCAAAAATCATGATGCCAAAATGTTAGTCCTACCCGTGTATATCTTCGGAATGAGTACTCCATTCGTTGCTGCGTGGAGTCAAACTCTGAGCTATTTCGTGGGCTTTCGGAGTGATTTAAGGTGATTCTTCCAGAGGCGTTAAAGTGTTCACGCCTACTACTCATTCGTCGAATGCTTTAACCTCAATCCTTGGGGGGCTTTCGCCGAGAAAGACACAAAGCCCCGTAGTGCAGCCATTGATACAAAAGCCCAATTAATCGACTACAGAATATACGCATCAGTTATTGAGGCATCCTTACCTCTGGGATAGCGTCAGGTCAGCCAGTCGCATCCTGTGATGGGGGCTGCTAATGGCGGCTGCTGTTCTCAAAAAAAACCCTTTAACAACAATGGTGCAAGATCTTTATCTAATGATATCTTTTAAAACAATTAAGTTGTGCATTTGCCAACCACTAAATTATTTTTCCTGATGTGACTGCATGATCCCTGTCTGTATGAAAGATCTGGTTTGTTAATTTCCTTAGAAATCATGCAACCAGAAAGAAACAACAGAGGCGTTAATTGGTTGGCATGTGAGTCATGCGAAAGAGCGAAAGGAGTAACCTTTCGGGCAAATCATGTGCTGAATAATAATTGCGGTGCTGGCGGCGGTGGTGGTGCAAACCATGCAAAATCGCTGCCACTGACCTTTTACGCTTTGACAATGCTAGAACTAAAGGTTTGGCACATGGCAGTAGTAGGGGGATAAATATAATAGAGCATCGAATGAAAAATCCAACAAATTCCTACTAAGTAGAATAAATTACGAAAGGCTGTAACGGTTTCAAATTCCTGTTTCTCGCTCTGAAAAGGCAATTTAGCTAATTCTATCCATAAGTTTCATCAAAACTGGTTATCATCATTTCTTTCTTGCTCCTTAAGACTTACTTTCTCTAAACCTCAGAAGAGAAGTAGCCACGAGAACTAGAATTATCACTATAAGAATCGCCATTTTCTAGAATCTTTAGTAAAGTGGCTGCGTGGTTTTTAAGATGAGCTTTGTCTGGGATCAAATAGAAGGAAATTGCCTACCCTGATCGGTGGAAGTTGAGCCTCCTTTGTGAACTCGCAAAATTCTCTAATACAACTGGATTAATGATTAACCTATCGAAAAATCACCCACTGGATTGTTTCATGCTGTGACTTCCACTCGACTCAGATGTTCTCAAGACTCATGCCTCTTAAGTGATCATCTCACTTCTTCCTAAAACCTAGACTGAAGCGTATTTTAATTGCCCTTTACAGGGCAATAGGGTTTAGCACTCCTATTTAAATTCTTTTTTAAGTATGGTACGTTAGACATCTCCTATTTACTGTGAAAAAATAAATGCAGTAGTCCTCCTGTTTTGTAAAAGATTACAAGAAAACTTTCATTTAAATTATTTTTTTCCAAATAAAGAATGCTATTTTTGCTGAATATATAGCCTGTAACTTTCCGTTACTGTTTTTTGGGAAATCGCAAGTTTTTCGCCCAAAATTGTTAGAATTGAACTTCGAAAAACTAGACCATTCAATTCGGGGAAGTTCGTTTGGTTACGAGCTTCAAAGGATTCTTCGGATTGATTTTTGAAATGGGCACCTATTTCGATAACATCAGCTGTTTTGACTCAATTAAAATGATATAATTATAAGATAGACAATCCTTCAACATTCAATATCGTTACCATTGCCATAAATCTGCTAAGTCGGGTGCTAACGGCTTACTCCGCCAGTAATGGATTTTGTTCCTTGTCTATTCACGTTTCTTGTACTGTGTAGGCTTTTACAATGCAAGGAATGTCGCTATATTTACCACACTGAAACTGGTCAGGTTTTCATGAATAAATGGAGAAATCACATATTTATGGAGTCCTTCGAGCAGACAGCTACACCAATGGACTAAAAAGATACTAATTTAATTTTAATTTATTGAAAAAGATTATACATTTGTTTATTTCTCCACATAGCTACTATTCTGTTCAATGCACTTCTCAAGCCACTGTTTCTGGGTTCGAGGTGTGCCTAAAAAATTCTGGATGCAGTGTTTAAATTTTTCCTTGTCATTAACGTGTTCCTTTGAGAAAATCTTTCATTTTTTCGGAAGAAAATAAGTCTGGTGATGCCAAATAGGGACTAATCAAATAAATTAGGTAAGGAAGAAGTTCCTTCTTTGAATGGCTGAATGCACTTTTAGGCGAGGGCTTTTTTGGAACATGTGTGCCATAAACATCTCCCAAGCCACAATGACCCGTTTTCCTTTCTTTTCGCGTTTTATCATAGCATATCCCAAAACATTTGTTTTCCTTGGTCAAAAAATTGGTTTATCTTTTCGTGGGTTGGAAAAGAACACTTAGATCCATCTTCGTAAGAACACTGTAGCGACTTCATGCAGCAGGAAGGTCAATGCAACAATTCACAGTACTTAGCTTGGGCTGCCAGGTACCAGATCAGGGGGAGAAATGTGTGAAGGAAGGAATGCGAATGCAGAAAAATGTTTGCGGTGTTTATAGGGGAGATTTCACACTCCAAGAAGATAAAAATTCAAACTGGACGACGTCCAGGTGAATTTGCTGCAGCCCATGAAGAAGCCTATCTTGTTTTTTTCTTTCAAGTGAGTTGGAATTGGCCATTGAAGTTAGTTTAAACCATACAAAGGTTCATCGTTGTCATATTCAAAACCTTCAAAAATGCCTGTGCCCTCCATTTGACACCTGCTCTTCAAGTTGTTTCAACTTTTTGGATAGATGATTTGTGCATCTTCTCTTCAAATGTTAGACTTCGTAATATGTGATGGCTTCTTAAGAGGGGGGAAAGACGCCATGCACATTCTAGAAGGAAACTTCATGAAAAAAAAGGTAATTTGCATTTTATCTGATGAGATCGCCACAGAATAATCCACTTTGAATTGTCACCATCTCGTGCAGCAACAAGTAATACTCAAATCTAGTTTCAACTAGCTTTGAGGAGGAAAACACCCGCACTAGTGAATCAAATGGGAGTGATGTTTCATCTGGATGACAGAGCACGAGTAACGTGACAGAGGATGGGAGAAAAATTTGGTTGGGAGAACTCCCTCGACCTTCTTCCGACCACCACTTGTTTCGTGGCTTATGATGAAGAAATATTTGTACAAAGCCTCAAGAAGAGGTTGAAACTGAATAATCAAAATCAAAAATAGTTTTCGCAATAATGGTATTAGTAAACTTGTTCATAGCTGGAAGGAAGTCATAGAAAATCATGGGAAGTGCATTAACGATTAAATCTTTAATTAAATGCAGCATTTGGCCACTTGTTTTATTCGAATTCGAACAGAACTCATTGGATCACCTGATACAAAACATTAATTAATACTCACCAAATTCTCAAAATGCACCCATCATACTAAAGAACAATTGCTTTGGGCTTCGTTTCCCTTTAAATGTAATATCATGCTTACACACTGCTGTGTATTGCAACTACCCACCTGTTATCCGCTATTTATTTTGTTCCCTTTGGTAGATATACCTTTTAAAGGCCTCTTACCCCACAAGTCTACGAATTTCTGACCTGTGATTACTTGTAAGTAGCATCAAGTGTTTGTAATGAAGCATGGAACAATGATTATTGAACTCCATCTGCTGTGACTGCTGTTTTTGGAGTACATTGTCGCCATAAACACGAAATGCCTGATCAGACTGGTCGTTAAATCTACATCCACAACACTAGGATACGGGTCATTAGTCTAATGGTGAATTTAGATTGCTTGCTCGGTTCCCGAATCAATTGAGGAAAAAATACTTGCAGTTAAATTCAGACAACATATGCCAAAAGACGGGTACTTTTAGGTGAAAAATGGACATTTTCTTTCCTGCATTTTTGCTTTTTATTTGGTGCCTGCTGACAGTTTCAGTTTTGTAATATATGTGCTATTTTGCGAATAAAACAGCAGTGTAATCTAACTAAATTCTGTGGCACCAAGGTAAAAATGAAAGGAGCCATATTATCGAGGCAGAAACAACCTACACTTATCTACATTCAATTATTATTCGGATTTTCATAATCGGAAGCATGTTAAAATTGATGCCTGCATTATTAGTTATAAATAGGTGCTATCGTATTTGCGGCCATAAAGCTGTTTGAAATTACGAAATTGACTTTTTCCTTAATCTCTAAAATCGACCCTACGTGCTTATTAATGAGGGTGAGGTGGTCTGGGGAACGTGGTGACCAGATGAGATGCTCAACTTCATGAGAATGCTGTTCCTCATGCCGCCGTTCTGGAGCACTGCTAGCCGTGTGAGTTGGTGCATAACCACCATCTTGAAAGATGGAAGTGTTCCCCTCAGGGAGGAGTTTTCGAACAACGATTGGCTGAACTTGGTCGCCCGCTAAGATTCCTAAATAGTCTCGAGTGATAATTCTTCCCATATGAAGGAAGGGAAATCGTTCATTGACGGATTTCAAAAAAATAGCACCCCAAATCATCACTTCAGATCAACCTCGCAGTCATGTTTTACGGTTGGGAGGGGGCAGCAGTCTAGATTAAATGCTTCCTCTTTCGGCGCTGTCCAAACGTACTTTTTGTTGCCGGAGGGTGGAAATAAGGTAAACAGTGATTCGCCAGGGAAAATCAGATTTTTTCCTTGCAGACCAATTCTAGAGGTTTCTACTCCATAACTCTAAAGGCTTTGAGAGCGGAGGTTTTCCAATTGCTGCTCTTCCGTGGAATTCAGCTCCCGTGTGCAGAGCCCGACGAACAGCTTTTTGTGAAAACTGAATTCTGTAGGTACTCATTGAGAAGCTCTGCAGTGACTTCGGGAGCTTTGGTCTTGTGATCCACTCTAACAATTCGATTTAGATTCCGATGGTCTCTCCTCTTAGACATCTTCGACTTTCAGCCAGCCAGACCTGTGCTTTGCTGAGAACGACATTTTTCCTTCTCTTTCAAAGCAGGCAGTCACCACTTTTGAAATAGCACCTCTTGACGGTACGCCAAGCATTCGGTGGGCAGTTTCTGCCACTTTAGTGTTTGGTCTTTTTAAAAGTCCGAGATGTCTCTTGCGTTTATGAGGTTATGACCAGTGTTTATTTTAAATATCTGTACAAAAACAAACATTTTAAGTAAAATTTTCCAATGGCAAAAATATCAAGCAAAAAGCAGTAGAATATGTCAATTTTTGACTTTTAGAACAAGTTCGAAGTTTATGATGCCAAAATGCTGGGTGTTTCTACTAATTTGTCCAACCACGTCCAATAGTGACTTCCATCGTGATAGAAGGAATGATTGTGTTCACCGCTCAGTTCGCTCCTTTGAACACTCTACAAACAATCGGGAGCATGGAATGTCGAACCGACATGGCGACTACTACCCTGCGGTGGACCGAAGTATCCAATAATGGAATACCCAATTCCTTCCGTAGAAAAAATTATGAGGATCTTTGGTATCGGAGAATTCGGGCCATGTCACCTCGAGATGGGGGTTTCAGCCTATACCATGAAGCCTGCGGTACTCAATAAAGACCTTCACCAGTCACACACTTCAACATGTTTGTCATCCCGTTTTTGCGATGACTACACCAGTTCCAATTTCCGGCCTCCACCGAACTCCCAATCTTAAACCACAAACTGACTGTTACGTCAAGTCGTGTGCTGTCAAAAAAAGACTATTCTCTGCTCTGATATCGGTTACAAAGGTTATCTAACAGGTGACAGGATGAAAGTAGAATTGAGAAGATTTGAGGTTTTCGAGGCCGGATGATGCTAGTGGCGGTTATTTAAAGCAAAAATCGTTTTAATTGTGCAAATTATTGAAATTTATTAAATATTTCAGTGAAAATTTTGCGCCTTTGTGATGGTGAGACTCTCAAATATCTCCAGAGCATCCTGCATTTTACCCAATATTCCATTGAGAACCTGTTAGGACTCCATAAACTTGCTCATTCTATCAGTCGAAAACAATCCTCAGTCTTCGTTTCATCCCCGACAGAGCCTCGTCTGGTATCTCTTCCCCTCATATCTGCTTAAGAAGCGCACATGACTGTCCTTTGCATGCATTTTTTTTTCGACTGCTTTTTAGTGATTTCTCTTTTAAGACATCAAAAGGCAATCGGTGAAATTTGTGAACATTGTATTAACGTCATAGAGTGGAGAGGAGATAATAATTGTTCCCTTTGAGCTGACAGGAACTGCTTTACGAACGAATGCTCACTGTCATCAAACATCCGAATCAATTAGCTGATAGCCTAGGAACAAATCGTTCCCATATCGGATTTGCACTAGGTGATTTGACATGGAAGAGGTAAAATGTATGATGATGATTCCCGCTAGACAGATATCAAAATAAGGTAGAAATTATTTGTTAGCGACTCTTTTCCATTGAGAAAGAACATCCAAGTCAGATAAAGGCTGAAATTGCAATAAACGAGTAAAGCTCTTTGACACAAGTGCCACACTTTTGTCCATTGAATTTTCGTCAATTGCGACCGATCTGTATGTTGAACTTAACCTTCGCATGTCCATAGAGAGTGATAAATTATCTTAAACCAAAGAAAGAGCAATTCATAGCCCTTGTATAGGCTAATTGCGAGGTGAGTGTTTCGTTTTGTTTATTACGAAAGGACCGTAGCAGGTGCTTATGTTACTTCAAATTTAATGATATCCTGGAGGAGCATCATCGCTTTGGAAAGCACAGAATGACAGAATTGATTTGAATGTTTTCTGCCGTTAAAATTTCAGGCCTTTCAGAATGTTAGGAAGAAGCGTAAATTCGGTCTATGGGAGTTCCGCATCCGGGCTAGTTCAACGATGGGCATGTAATTATCGCAGATTTTCTGAAAATAAATTTCACACGCTTCGGCTCTGTTCATTGACATTCTATTTACGATTACCTTCTGCTGGCCAAAAATAAGCTTTTATGGTCTCATAAGCCAGACTAAGTAATTCGCCCACAGAAGTTTGCGACTTTACTGCTTCTCTTGTTTAATTTATTGGACTGTGAAATTGAAGTTAAATGTGGGGAAATTCGCAACGCTAGTTCTAAAATTTCCCTTTATAAAAGTGATTTGCGACAAAATCGTTATACTGAGAGCTCATTTAAATAAACACCGGGTCGATTTACAATCAGTGAACTCTAATAGGTCGTGATGATTGGTTGAGATACCTCTTTCCTTTGGTTCTCTGCATCTTTCCGTATGAATGTTCGAAAACTCTGCATAATAAAATGCACATTAAAGGCAGTATTCTAGAAAATTTGATGCTGCATTGTTCCGAGTCAAAAAGAGGCCTCCTCAAAGATTTTTACTAATATCTTTTTCCTGTCAGCAAAAACGCGTTTTGCAAGCATTGTCTATTGTATTTTGACACATAAGAAACATTTGTTCGCTCTTTCGCTAAATAATTCCTTCTACAGTAAATAAAGAAACCTCTAGGAGACAATCTGGTAGCTGTTCCAGTCAATATTGCGATGGGGAAGGGCATTCTTGCGAAAGATGTCCGAGGATCTCATTTTACCCAAATCCGTCTCCAAGTGAATGAAGCCTGTAGTTCGTTGTAAGGAAGTTCACTGACGATACAGCATCTCCACTTCAGTCCAAGTCATGTAAATGTTGATTTTTATACGTGCCATTCCCTAAGAATCAGAATTCCAGTCACTTGTTGAAAGCATTTTTTTTAACTGCCCTGATATTGATTTGGAATGTCGAATTGCAAAGTCCTATTAGCCGAAATGACCTCTTTGGCGCCAGATGGACCCCATAACCCCGAAGCATCATAATAAATATTTTTATTTTGAACATCTCCTCCTGGGATTATTGGTTGCATTGCTAAAGGTTTTGCGCTGCACAAAAGGGCATCCAGCTACTGCGATTTCGTTTTGACTTTTCTTCGCTTCTAATCATGACCCCAACCCATAGTTTTTGTGACTAAGCACCTGAACTAATGCATACCTTCCCACGATTAATTATGTCACTGTTCCATTCACAGAATGTTCAAGTCCCAGGGTACAATGCCACACTCATCCACTTCTTAGAATCGGTGTATTGCAAAAAAACTACACCGATTAATCATGCCTGTAGTTGTTGTTTTTTGCTTAAGACCTTGGCATTAGATCATCAGAAAATGGATTGATAAATCTGTCCGAAAAAGAGAGCTGTGTTCATGGAAATTCTATTTCCTGCCACATGAAACTGCTACATATCTCTTCTGCATTAGGTTGATGGACTTCATCAAATGTACCTTTTTTAAAGGTTATATTCTACTCGATATTTCTCACGGGCGCATTGTTGCAGAAATGTCTTCCGAAAATCTTATATCCCCTTTAGTTTATCTTCACCTGATTTCAGGGTATAATCAAACCAATGACCGTGATTTGCTCAGATTTGAGCAGCCCTGATTTGAGAACTCTTTACCTTGAATGCAGTCTTCAGGCTCTCGGAAAGTGAGTTAAGTGCAATTATGATTCTAATTTCAATGCAAACACTCGCAAGCTCTACCATTCGATCTTTGATCGTTTTTCATGTTGCACTTGATCATAACTCCACGCAGAACGAAGTAAAATTCCAGTCCATTATCAACAAAAACATCAAAACCTTCGTGCGTTCTTAGTTTTCATTTTAATGTGGGTTCCACTCATTATCCACTCACTTTTTCATCACCTGCGTGATCCATAATGTGCTGAAACACCCTTAACAAGTCTGGAAAACAATCCCTTATTATAATTGAAAACTTTTTCCGAACTCCTTGCACTCTGAACTAATAACTACCCTTCTTCAATGGCTTTACTGAGCACAGTTCTAATAGTAAGAGAGCAAGCGGTATTTTTCAGCTTGTCATAAAATCGGACAAGTAGTCCTTAGCACGGGTTACTTTAAGCCGTCTTTAGTTCAAACAAGTGTTAGTCTTCTTCGAAAAACTCTCAAATCGAGTTTAAACGAAGCGTGACTAAAGACGGAGTCAAATTTAAAAAACCCATTTCTGGGGCTTTTAGTGATTTTTCCACAAACTCTAAGCCATATTCAGATCATTGGGGAGGATTAGAATGTTTTCCACGCCTCATCTCTGCCCAAATGAAAGCAGCTTAACTGTCCCATTTATAAGTCCTCAACAATCTGTTGTGCCAGCGCAATTAGACTGCCTGTTAGTCTCCATGGCAATCCTCTAGTGCATGCAGTTTCATTTTGATCAAGACCGGTGGGAATCGTCACGATACCCTAGTGAATCAGTTCGGCTCAGGTCAACACCTATTCTCCCTTTTGTCGCCATCTATATACCATTTAACGGAGGATTGTAGTATGCATTGAAACTTTTTAAGCAGAAGAAAAATAGTCAAGGGTTGTCATTTAGTACTGAGCCCAAGTGGTTGGCTGTCTTGAACCACTCTTGAACGTCACAATGATTATTCAACATTGCTTGAAGTTTTCCAATTAGCAATAGGTGCTGCATAGCCGTTTCCTATGGCGATTAATTTTTTTCACAAAAATGCAGTTAACATTAGTGTGTTGAAGAATTAGCATATTCCCCCAATTTGTGCGTTAATGGGAAGTGGGTATTTATTTTTGGATCTGGGAATTGTGATATGTAATAAAAATTGAATAAATATATCTTTAAATGGTGCACTTATTCACAAAATGCTCTGGAGAAATTGGATGTCAAATGTGAAAGAAGAAGAAGAAGAAGAAAGGGAGGTGGTAAGTAAAAAAATTACTTGATTGTAGATAAATTCTACTGAAAAGGATTCTCACATTTTCGCTAAAGGATTTACTTTAAAAATCCACCTCCTGAAACACGGAGCAAGGTGATTTCATACGTCCCCGTGGGCTGGTTGAGAGCCGTGGAGTTCGTCAGGGGCTAAACATGGGTTAACTGGGCTAGTAGCCGTAAAAATTAGCTGAAACTCTTCTGCAAGAATCTGCCCCCTCTGTTGCTTTAATAAGTAGCAGCGAAAGCCTTTATCGAGTGCTTCGTGTTTCATCAAAAGGCTTGGAACTTAAAATTCAGGCAACTTATTCCGATATCAGCGTCCTCCATCACTTTTTCTACAGATTTTCGAGGAAATCTGCTGTCGTGCTACTAACTTCTGGCCGAAGCCCCCTACTTATCACTATTGCTATTCTCCCGTTTGAGACACGCTATCAGTGCGTTCGTTTTTTTCACAGGAGGGCATGACGCGAGTTATTTTCAACTATGGGGAACCAGGTGGGGGTGTTCCTAGCTGTCCATTCTAACTGTCGTCACCTACATGAACGAAGTACAATGATTCAAAGTTTTAAAGATACAATGTGTGTGTGAGAACACGTTTAACACATCTGGAAAAAAAAACAAGTAAACAATCTTCTGTTAAATTTATCCCAAACATCGTGTAAACTTTGTACTGCTTTTTTCTTTACTGCAAGCTAGACCGGTCAATTGTAGTTTGTTCCAGTCTGAAGATTGACATTCGGTGCTGCGAAGTCATTTCCCGAGGTGACTAATCTTTTACAACTAACAACACAAAGTTGCAATTACCAAGGCCGAAGAGTGTTACGACTTGGTGTGAGCAACAGTAGACGGAAAAAGAATAAAAAGTCGTAAATTTATGCCTTCATGAATAATGCGTTTTTTTTAAGATCTGGGGTTTGAAACATTTTTCGAAAATCACAGTAATGTACTTTACTAGGCATTTACTTATTCCCTTGAGATTGTAATCCCGGTCATATTCAGCGTCTCTGAATGATAAATGGAGCGAAATATGTGATAAAACTAAGTTTTTTGCTTAAAAAGCATATTTTCACTTCAATTCACCGTCTATTGTATGGTATGCTGCCAGTCACTATTGTTCAGCGTCTCAAAAGTCAAATAAACTAGCAATATATGAGCGCTTTCTAATAGAGCCACACTTGTAAAACTTATACATTCAGCATAAAATATTATGTTTTCTGAAGGTGGGTGGATTTTGTAACAAAATTCATTGCTGACAATAAGCTGGTTATTCAGATTGGGGCCATAACTTACTGGAATATATACGCTATTATTTTGTTGCTAGGCGCTTGCTCAAACACACAGAAAATGCTCGGTGTTTGGAACTAAGTTGTAGTTGTTATTGTCCAGCTGTCCTGACGGTGTTCATATTTACTATGCTACTTTTCAAAGTTGAAACCTTCTTCATCTATCCATCCATCCACCTAGATCATGGAGGAAAATCACTTGAACGTGATCATCCCTGATCAAAATAAGGATTAGATTAGAGTCTCTGCTCAATGTTCCTCCTCTTGTCAATGCAAAAACAGTCCGTCGACAAGATTTTTAAGGGTTCTGTTTGAGCCGGAGTGAGGCTGTAATAGAAGCTACTAATAAGGTGGATTTTGCGAGCAATGCTCTTTGATACTGGTGCAATTTCTTCTCCCATTGGTATTATTTTATATCTGCTTACGTCGGTATGCACATCTGAGTTTAAGCCTTACAAATAACCACTTACTTTGCCCACCTTTCTCAATTTTTGGGTGGCTTTCATTTTTCCATATTGTAACTACTGACCTGCTAAAAACCCGAGACCGTCCGTTGCTGACGTTATTTTCGATATATGCAGTAACAAATCCTCGGTGTGACTCACTTTGGGCGTCGGACACATCGGAAGTTGGCTTAACCGTCTGCGTGACCTCACTCGAGGTCAACCACTGACCTGGGGCCAATAAAAACGTGGCTAATCAACTGGCCCTAGCGACAAACCGGTCAACTGCTTTTTTGGGGAACCCTGTCAGTTCTACTGGGTCAAAGCAGAAATGCTACTAGAGTTGTGGTAGGAATGCCACTTGGTGTCCTGGTCGGTGAAGAGAATCAAGAGGGGACAGGTACCCAGTTTAACACTGTAACATATTCGGGCAGGCATTTTACCCAACGGGTGAAAGTACACAAGAATCATTTGAGGCACACAATGTTTCATGAGTTCAGGAAAGGAAACCCAGCAGCAGCCGAGGCGACTGAAAACATTCACTTTCATTCTTTTCATTGGAGAGAAAAGAAACGTGTGAATGAAAGAACTCACAGAAGACGGTCCGTGAAATTCAGTGTAAGTGGATGACGGTCTAAACGGACGTACAGTTGGCTTTGCTAATGATCTTCAAGAAGAAGCAGACCATGAAAAACTGATTCTACTTTGGCATTTGAATTGGAACCTTAAATTAAGTTTAGTTCAAACCACAAAATTGGAAAAGTTCCTAAACTTGGGAAATGGGCGCCACCTGAATGAATGTCTGAATACAATCTCAAATCTCGAGTTGACATCTGCTCTTCTTCCGTTCAGCCAGTTTGGATAGACTTGTGACTGGCGACTGGCCACGAAAAATGGATTTTCTATTAAAATGTTGTTAGGTGGCGCAGACAGTGGCTTCGTAAGCGGGGGGGAAAGGTATTGGCCATACCCAAGGTCGAGAAAGGAACTTCTTGGGAAAAAGGCTCTTCTTCGTCCAATCTGGTGGGATCGCCAAAGAGCAATCCACTCTGAATTGTTACCACCTAATGCAGCAACAGCTAACGCCCAAACCGAGTGACAGCCATTAGGGTGTTTGAAGCTAGCTCTAGTAAACTTAAAAGAGGTGTTGATTCATCATGGAACTCCACGACCCCACACAAAAAGAATCACCACCCAAAGTGTCGAAGAGCTTGCTCCCTCTTCAGGCTACCATCGGTTTCCATAATGGCTTAGGAGAAAGTGAAGAGGTTGAAACTGACATTTTTGAGTTCATTGATTAAGCAAAACCAAACGATTTTTGCAATAAAGGCATTAATAAGCTTGACAGTGGATTGAAGGAAGTCATAAATAATCAGTAAAATTACACTGATGGTTAACTCTGTAATACTATTTAAAATTCGGAGAGAGCTTACGGATTGACCTGATTTTATTGGCAAGATATCCAGATCCTAGCCTCTCTGGTCACCTATTTCATGTTGGCATCTAGGATCAACACTTTCCTACAGATTTTGTGGGAAATCTTCGGTAGACCGAATTCCCAAGTTCATGTCACCTTTACAAATCAGGTGGGGTGTTTCGGGCATTTCTTCTCTGTGTTATCACTTAAATAGGAAAAAGAATGTCTTAGACTTATAATGTAAGCGTAAATAACTACCAAATCTTGAAAAAGCAAATCCTTCTATAGAGTTTATTCCGGGCACCTTGAATTTCGCATTGATTTTCGCCAGCCTTGAAATGACCAATCAAAGTAGCTAAATTTGCCCCTTTCAGTAACCTCAGGGGACTAAATAAATGCACTCTTTAAAGTACATTAATGTAATTTTTAGTGTATTCTCAAAAAAACATGGAACTAATGCATATTGCCTACAAAATCAGCAATTTAGCTAAATGATAATTCTTGCGTATACTTCTGCTTGGTCCAGGTCGTAACATCCATTTGCTTCGGTAATTACAACTTTGTGTTGGCAGTTGTATAAAAAGATTAGTCACTTTAGAAACCGGCTACGCAGGACTATTTGTCAATCTGAAAACTGGAGCTCTGATTGGTTGTGCTATGGTGTACTTTTTCAAGTAAAAGTACAAGTATGCTGGTATTAGAGAAGCACAGTGTGTTGCTAATTTGTGCGAAAAATCCACATCGATCGAAGGCGTGAAATGGAGCCCTTGAGAACCCTTGAAAGGTCACTGCATTACAGAAGTCGAGGAACACATGCAGCACGAAGGTTCTACGGCATTCCATTAAGCCCTCGCCCGTTTTGGCCTAGGGTACTGACAGTTTCATCCCATAGGTTCTGTTCGAGTTTTGTACGAAATTAAAAGAGTATTTTAAAATGTCCGATGCAGCTGAACAGTACTTTTATCTTAGATGTGTTTCAAGGAACAAGAAATAAAATTTGCTTGAAGATGGAACCACTCAAGGTCCCGTTGAGTTTGGTGATTAATAGCTTCTTGAAACGGGCCTTACATAGGTTTATACGGCTTTACCAGTTGAGTTTGAATAGGCAGTCAAGCTGTGTTCAAGCCATAGAAATGTTCCTGGTAATCTCTAAAAAATTAGAAAAGCTCTTGAACTTTGAAAATGGGTTTCTCGTGATTGAGGACTGAATTTTTCATTGAATGCAACATTTGGTCACATTTTATTCAACCTATGGGGAGACCTTGCAGAAAGTGTACGCACAAAAGGGTTCCTACATCTAAAAAGAATTGCAGTTGCCCCTACTCAGATCGATGGTCTGCTCATATTCTCAAGGGCGCGAAAAACACCACTGCTCCCAAACTGTGTTCACCTATCACTATAAAACAAAATATCGTGTTTACTGCACAATCGATTCCCCGAGTCCTAACTATATCGAGCCTTTGAGACAAGGATATTCGAAATTACTACAAATAACTTTACTGGGACTGAAAGCACGTAAGCCCCAACGGTTAAACTATTACGTCTCTGCCAGGATTTTGATGTTTTATTCCCATTCAGTTTTGACACTTGTCGAACTAGGATTGCCTTGAAATTCTTGATGATTGACATCCAAGGTTAAAATCGGCTAGTTTTGTTGGTTGTTTATTTATCGCAATACACTCTTACTGATAGCATTATGTCTTTTCGATCTTTAGATCTGGAAAATTTATTGTATAAAATCATATCGGGACTCCAAAAAGGGGCAAACCTCCTATCGATCGAATCTACTCCATTTTAAGGATGTTAATTCTGCAGAAAATAAATCAATAGTGATTCATAAAAGTAGTAAATTTTATTGCTAACAAAAGAATCGGTAAAACATTTCTAATATTGTGACCACGAGGAAAGTGCAAAAAGTAGTAACAGCCGTATCTTTTAGTAGGAGCACCATCACATTATCTCATAGCTGAATCCTCACCATTCACCCAGAATACATTAGCCATTCATTAATAAAATACTTGCAAGTCCTCGACTGAACCTCTTGTAATGGCAGTCATTGCAGAAGTTTGCGGTGACGTCCCTACCTAGGTAGTGTCTACTTAAAGTAAAACTTTGTCTCCCACACTATATTAGAGGTATACAGAGAATAGCATAAAGAGCTTCAACCAGGTGTTTTAAAAAAACACAAAGAAACGCAATGAGCGTATCCTTGCACGTCTCCCAATGCTTGCCTTGTATTTTGTCTATGGAACGAAGAAAAGAAAGGCTGCTTACTCGATTACCTAGACAACAAGGCACAGTCAAGCTGTTTCGGACAAAGGCGGTAAATGGCTCCCATTTGCCAAAGACGGCTTTCAGAAAATACCACAAGAAAGTGGAGTGCTGTGCTTTTTCGTAAAACTTAACTTGAATGGGGAGTAACTGGCTGAAGAAGTTGTAGTTGTGGTTAAAATTTGACCAGGATTTGAGCCAAATGTTTGCATAAAGCAAACGACTAATTGGTGGTGATCTCTAAATATTTAATCAAAAGCGAAGTTTTCAGCACTACCGTTTGTAATAAAAGTGGTTTCTACTTAATTTATGAAGGGTCTGATTTTTGAATCGAGAGCATTTGAAAAAACATCTGACATGCTTTTGATGTCGCCTCGTAGCTAATCTTGTGGATATATTGAGTCGGCATTAATCTTTGAAGTAGATAAAACATCAGAATTTTCCTATTTTAAAATTCATTACAATAGCATCTCAAAGGAAAATCTGTTTCTACTTATGCTACTTATAAGTTGTTAGTAGCAACTAAAACTTACATTACAAAATTGATGCTCTGTTCTTAATTAACTTTCACAAATATGGCACCCACAATTTTGTGTTGGAAGAAGCCATCTGAAGTAATATCCTCCAACCCATTATCCACTCTGCGTACTTCACAGAAGAGGTCAGACATGCCGGTACATTATTTA
Source organism: Anomotaenia brevis (assembly GCA_030710315.1). Taxonomy (NCBI): domain Eukaryota; kingdom Metazoa; phylum Platyhelminthes; class Cestoda; order Cyclophyllidea; family Dilepididae; genus Anomotaenia; species Anomotaenia brevis. Next base: position 299,774 of record JAUOZQ010000010.1, read on the forward strand.
TGGCCATTTCAGTACTATGAGTCATGCTTTATCAGACCTATTAAACTTATTGCTGTTGTTGTGCACTATGAGAAGAATAAAATAATGTCTGATTACTATTTGAAGAGACTTATTAAAATTGCAGGTTGTGAGAAAATTATTACTTTGAGATACAATTTCATAAAGCATCTAGGTGGGTAATATCAGGTCATAAAGATAGTTCAGTTGAAACTTATAACTAATAAAACAAGTGACAAATGCTGGAGCTGATTAAAGATTCAAAAGTCAACGTACTTTCTTATTATCTATGACTTAACTTATCTATTGACAAGATCTTTAATACCACTGGTGATTATTCGAAGAAATCACAATTGTCAGCTTCAACTGAATTTCGCAAACCATTTTCTGGAAGTTCTCCTATCATCATCTATGCATTCCTCCGAGTAAATTCATCCAACCGCTTCGGCTGCTGCTGTGATTCCTTTCTTTAGCTCATAAATGTCTCTTGGGTACCTCCATTTTGGCAGGGCTTCATTCAAACAAATTCCAAATTGTATTGTGCTGTAAAACAAATTCAGATCGTTTAAATATGTTATCAAATATTGTAGAATACTCCTTAACTGCCTTTTAAGTTAAAACTGTAAATTCTGACAGAACCTATGGGACGACCTAATATTAAAATCAAATACTGACTTTCACGGCTTGATGAAATACTCCATGATGTCTCATAGTGATAATTTATTTGAGTTACCGGATTAATTCAGCCTTGAATACTGTGGTAAATTGGCAGTAGAACTTTACCAATTGGGATGTAGAGATCGTCACCACAGGGATTGTGGTTTTTCTGAACATTCCGTAGCTCAATAATTACGCTGATTACTTACACTTCTTCGTCCTTTGCTGCGATCCCACCTTGACCCTAGATTATTGATTTTTTTGGGCTCAGGGCACTTATTCAAAATGCAGAAGAAAGTCCCTCTAATTATCTTCCAACGATCTAGTTGCTGTTGCTTTATGTGTCTTTTAAGGGCGAAGAGTCAGTGAATTTCTTCTGGGGTCGTAGTTCACGGCTGTTGTAACAGCTCACAAGTATATCCGAATCAATGCACCCCCGGTTTTATTATCCTCGCTTTCTGGCTCAAGGCCAGAAAGAGGTCATTTTGAGTCATTTAGAATCAGAGTCAGCAATACTAACCCTACACAAATGAAAAGAACGATTTCTCCAATCTTAATTAGAACGGGAAACCCCGTAACCTCTTGACATTATGTTGGCAATAATAATAAGTCTACTTAAAACTGGCTAGTCGGAAATAGCGCAGATATCTTTGTTTCAATGAATGATCTAAGAAACGAATCTCCTAGCCTAAAAAGTAGAAATTTTGATTTTTTCTCAACTTGAGTTGTGGTTAACAAGCAGTAGTGGTTACGACTGATAAACAACAAATGAGTAATGAATACTACGAAAAGCTGCCATCCGAAGTTTGTTCCGAAGGTATGGATGTAAGCTAATGTAAGTTTCCCCTATTTTAAATCAATTATAATATGTTTCAACCACTGCAACCAATTCTAACCGAATCTGAGCAGATTTCAGTAGTTTTGATACTTAACTCTACATAATGTACTTGATTAGCCTTTATGCAGCAGCAAAAAATACATTTCTAGAATTTCGAACTCGTTGTTTAAGCGATCGAAAGTTATTGAACGTTATCCTGACTCCTTTCCTGATGGTATTGAGTCACGCTTAGTCTGACCTGCAGTTGCTGTGTGCTATGAGAAAATAAAAATAATATTTCTTTGTTATCATTAGAAGTGATCTATAAATCGATATTTATTGCTTTTTGAGGCCAGTGTGTACTTCAGTGCTTTGAAATTAGTTCAATGTAGCACCATAGTATGAGATGGTTTAGTAAATATGCAATTTCAAATCATGCTGAAAGAATTAGTAATAAAGAGAAGAAAGAACCAGTTTAATTTATTGCGATTATTCAATACTGATTTTGCGGTTAATTCTTATTAGGCCATACTATTAGATCATGGAGCTATTTGATGAAATTCGGCAGAAATCGGTAAATCGCCTCATTGAACGATAACACACCTAGAGAGTCTTCAAATGGGCATTTCATATAGTCTAGAATTTTGCGAGCTGTATCGATCGCCGTCACGCGCTTCTAGACCATTTTTCCTTTCTTTTCGTGGCCCAATTTTCGAAGGGACTGCTATACAACGCATGCCTTATAGCATTATTATTGCTATTACTACCATTACTATATGTATAATTACCGTTGTATTAGCACTAATGACTTTCGATATATGACCTAGTTTTGTTCATTTAATGGGTTGTTCTTAAAATGCAGAATAAATTCGCCCCAATCTTCTGTTGACCATCTAATTGCTGTTGTCTTCTGTTTTTTGGGGGGAGGGGGGTGTTAAGTTTGAGTTTCTTCTGAGACCGGGGTTTACGACCGCCCCTGGATGCTTATAGGTGTTTCCGTATGTTCTCAACTATGAAATCGCCGTAACACCGCAGTTTATGCAAGCCCTGTCCACTCCCCCCGGTTTATTGTCTGTTTGCTGGAAGTGGCCATTTTGAGATTGCTAAATCGAAACAACAATTCTGGAAAATGTTGTAATTGGGGTTTCGAAACCCGGGACTTAATCGGATGGTGATATTTACTCTTAAAGGCTTATGCAATTCCTTCGTTTTATAAGAGGTTGTGTTAACTTTTCGAAGCCATTTTGATTATGGAATTAGCTTATATGATTAACCCAGTTTTAATAGTAATAGTATTGGAATCTTGCTGGACTTCCTAAGGAATATGCAGATGGTCAGTTTAACCTATGCGGAGTGCTCAGATAATATCGATTTTCACGTCTACCACACATCTAATATTTTCGGAGATCATGGCTCTGCTCATTGAACAACGGTAATGTACGTAATGAAAACAGTTCGGCAGTTTTGTCTAAAGGAAAGCAGCATAGCAGTCGAACTCCCCAGCTCTGCGGTACAAGGCTGATCAAGCCTAATAGACCTTATTTTTAGTACAAAAGTTGATAAAAATAGTGCATATTCATTGTGTATTTATCTTCTTTTAGATGTGTTCAATTGTACACTTTCCTTGATTAGCTGCTCAAATTTCCCCCGATCATCCCATGTAAAATTAATGTCGATTTTAATGACAGACTCTGACCTGATTTATTAGGAACAAATGCAAGATTAATTTGGTTCAAATCAATTCCAGGATTATTCGAATTACTTCTGTTGTTTCAAGCCATAGTACATTTCTTTGAACACCTTTTAAAAAGCCTCATTTTTAAAAATCAGAAGTAAATTTGCTCATGTGTCTGCCTGTTTGTAGAAGTTAGAGGATTGTTGAAGTGAAACCTACCCTTTCCGTTGCCTCCTACTAGGCACTGAACCAACACAACTTATTTGATGGGAAGAAGTCAGTTCTATGATGGGCCATCTGAACAATGAACACCACTGTTAGACCCTTTTTGGAGAACTCCTGAGATCATCAAAGCTCTGTTGATACTACCATTCTAACTCGCCTAGCGAACACTACACATTCTGAGTGTTCAATTGATACAAATAGAAGGATGTGGACGAATAGCCAAAAATACCAAACCTCTGAATAATCAGCACTGTGAGTTTCACCTTGCTTATATCAAACCCGATCAATATTTCGAATCGTTGCACTAAAAGCATTTAGCAAATTAATCCAATTTAACTCTTTTTATTTATTCTCCTAAACAAGAAGACTTTAATTGCTCCTTAAGATAGAGATCCTTCTGTCAACTATATACAATACACTGATCCAACTAATTCATCCTTTTTTCCCTAAAGAACTTTTAAATTTAAATGAATTAACCCTTTCCCTGCCTTCACTCTTTCTTTTCTTCTCTCTCTATCACAGGAAAAGTGGTAGCATATGAGCCCAACGTCACTGTGACAAGCTTGTTTTAAGGGAATCAATCACAACGAAGCAGCCAGGCGAATGGGCACTCCCCTCCACCCCTCCCTCCCCTCTCCTCCCCTCCCCAACTGTCTTCCATTAATTCCTTCCCCACTCCTCCTCCTCCTCCTCCTCCTCCTCTCCTGCTCCTTAATTGGACGCATACTCACGGGCGCGCTTATCGAAGGCCTGATCTCCCTTCCTTCTGAGTAGTGGTAGCAGCATCAGGAGGAGCAGCAGCAGCATCAGCAAGGCTGAAAGTGTGGGTTGATGAGGAATGGGGAAGGGGGCTAGGTGGTGCAGCCTGTCAGGTAGGAGGGGTCTGGGGGCTGGTAACATGGCTCCCAGACGTGTGTGGAGGGTTTTCGCGGGCTCCGCGCTCCTGGTGGTAAGAGTCGAGATAGACGCCTGATAAGCCTGAGTGCTGCAAAAACCACCTCTCCCAATTCTCCTCCTCCTCCTTCTCCTCCTCCTCCTCATCATCATCATCATCATCACCATCATCATCCTCCTCATGCTCCTATTCAGGAACTGTTCTCTTAAAATAGGCAGGTCCCCATGTACAAGGAGTATGGAATTAATTTTATGGAATAATAAGGCATTGTGACAGTTGAAGGCACCATGACTGGGACCTCTCACCTTGATTATCTCTAAAGACATAATGACCAAACTGGCTATGATAGTTCGCGTTGGTATTGATGCAATTCCAGTTCCGCTGTGGAGGCTAGCAAAGAGCAGCATGGTAGACGACCTGGCGGAGCTTTTACAGCAGATTTCCTCGAAAATTTGGAGGAAAATGTTTTTCGGGGGGACCCAGGCATCGGTATTCTGGCTTTATCGTTCGAACTGAATGTTAATGGTTAACGATAGTGGTTAATTACTTTAAAACTTTGTCGAAAAACACTGGAATTTCCCTATCCGTTGAGTTTGTAAATCCACCTAATTTTGAAGTTACTAGTTCTTTTTTCTGTTGAGAGTTAAATAAATCCTGAAGAGCTTGTCATTTTGCTTAAACTAAAGCCACTGCACCTAAGCCAACTTGCGATGATTCCGAACCCATGTAAGAGGGGAAAATTGGCGTGATACTTGAGCCCAAACGCGTGGCCATAGCTACACACGCTCGAATGCGCAACACCACTTGAAGTGGATGAGGTCACTGGGTGGTTGACATGCTTGACAGGGGGGGGGGTGCACACGGGTGGCTAAAAACTCCGCCCAGTAGACACGCGAGTAAGTGACCACAGATGTCCAGTGGAGTGGTCATTACGTGAAAATGGCTATCCACAGCCAATAAGCCTCGGATGGACAGGAATTCCGCGTGTTTCCAACTCTTTTCTGGGGTATTGCAAGAACTCCAATCAATACCAAAACCTACAAACATCTTTAACAAAAGAGGTTTGACGATATCGCTCTGTGAATGCACCCTAAATTTATGTGCACTTTAGAAGTGGTGATCTGGTTTATCCCAAAATTATTTAGCTGGTAAGTTATGGAAATACCACATTAAATCAAGTTTTACCAGTTATAGGGTTTGGTTTAGAATTTGGTCTTATGTAATAAATGGTTATATTGTTAGATTACACCGTTTCATATAGATCCTAATAATGATAAGCCACTTGAAATACCTTTCGACTGGCCAATAATACTGATTGTGATTTCTGCTTGAGTGAAAGCCAAGCTGACCAAACCACTGAAAACAATCGTTTTGTATTTTGAATTGAAAATAGCTTCTTACGGTGAAATGTTAATTTTTATTTTCAATTTACTCAACTATGAAGTTGTTAAAGCCATAAAATGATATCTAATAAACACCTAGCCTGGAATTTAGACATAAATAATTTATTTTAAATCTTTTCGAAGGATAGGTATTGGAGGACGTTTATATTTTCCTGATAATCAAGGATGAAATCCTTAAACAATCTGGGAGTACTCAGATAAATTTTTATCTACGCACTAGAGGGAAGATAGAATCTTTTTTAACCAAAATATTTCCCCTGACAAAGAGAGCTTCGATTTCACTTCGGAGCGCTGCATTATCACTGGTCAGATCGGGTCTTGGCAATCTCATCACCCCAATGCAATCAGCCAATCAAATCAGAGACGCAAATCTGATTGGTTATCTGCGGCCGGCAGCGCATCGTGGCTAGATTTGCAGCGCGCGATAACACCAGCCAATGAGCGCTCTCGTGCACGCACGTCCGCACGCATAAAGCAAGCTTTAATGCCCATCCGTGGTTGTTATTGTCATTTGAAACTTGGTAATAGCGCAGTTAACAATCTCTAGCTCCCTCTGTCCAATCTACACATCTACGAAGAAACAACACAATATATCACAGAAATCGACGTCTTCTGCAAAGAAATCACTTGCACACAGCTGAGTCCACTCTCACTGATCCATATCGCCTTTTTCCACTGTGAGCACGCTACGTGTGTTATCATTGACTCCTCATCTCCGCACCTACTTCACGAAACTCCATCTGATACCATCCGGATTTACAACCGAGCCCGATATCTGATACAGGTGAGTAATTTTTCGCTCCCGTATTTCAGCTGTTTCAATGCCGCCTTTTACCACAGCAATACTCAGTCCTCATATCAGTAGAGAAGGCTAAGATGAAATAAATTTCAACCAGTAGGAGCTTTGGCCTAGTTAGACTTAAATTGGATACTTGTATCTTAATATTTAACCTAGTCGAAGTGAAGTGTTTGGGTCTTTAGCTTATTATCGAAAAGTCAAAACGCTACCAGGCACTTCATTCATTTTACATAATGATATTTACCGTAATTTCTAATTTATTTATAAGTGGGATTGCATTTCAACTGCTAATCTGGATGTTGCATGGCTTTTCATCTGAGTGACGAGGATACTGGAAAGTTGGAGTTTCTAAACTCTCAATAAAGAATTTCCTGTTTCCTAGCTTTCGGTATTAATTTTTCAAATCAAGACCACCTCACCATTATGTTATAAGATGGTTAAACTTCTCTTCATAAACCAGTGCTCAAATCAGCACTGTCTAGCACACCATCTGTCAATCATCATTTCTGTACAATTGAACCAGCTTGATTTGATTCTGAGCTGTCCGTTTGGCGATCAAGATAAGAAGCGCGTCTAAACGTCCTTCTTCTACTGTAACAGCAGGCAATAAGTATGACACTCGTTTAAGGCACCTTGTTGTAAAAAAACATTTGACCCCAACTTTATTACCATGACTCATTGTTTATCTTATCTAGTTTCCTAGTCCCTAGATTATTATTGTCCACAAAAATTTGCCCCATCCGCTGGGCTAGACAAACAATTCAGCCATTTTACATTTGGTAATTAGTGCTGATGTCTGTCACCCTTGGCCCAGCGCACACTCCTACAAGCGGGGTGGTCTTGTAGCAGAACTCAGGCACCAGCAGGGGAGTTGCATTTTGCCCCAATTAATCGAACTCACGCGCGCAAAAACCTATTAGGGCCCCTTCTGCACCACCCCTCCACTGCCTCGAATAACCGCAGACGCGTGAGTAGTGCCATTCTTTGAGCAGGGGAGAGGGGAGCGGACAATAGCCGGCGAAATCATAGCTACGTCCCACCCCCCTTTTAAACGATTTGGATGCCCGATAAACGGCCAGCCACGTGTTCTGCGGTTTTTGGGGGTTGGGGAAGGGAAGAGAAGGGAAGGGAAGGGAAAACTCGTGTTTCGTCGACTCATCGAGTGTGTGAGTGTGTGCCATTGCTGATGCTATCGGGCTCCCTAAAATTCCCTTTCCCTTAACTCCTTATCTGATGCCATGATATGGAGGTGAGTGTGTGTGTGTGTGTGTGTGTGGGTGAGTGTGGGAGGCTTAATCGATCGAAGTTGACGAATTCTGGAGTCACGCCTGTGGGATCACACAGCCGCCCTCTTTCGGCAATTCCGTACCCAGGTGCGGACGTGCCACCCGCCTGAGCACACGCGCGTATCAGGTGGGAGAACGAGGGAGCGGTTACCTGTGCCCTAACGATTAGCTCGCTACGCTAGAGCAGGAATATTCCCTAGATTACTGGGATGCTTCTAACCCTCAAAACAAACTTTCAATCAACTCTGCCTAAACATTGGGATCTCTAGAAGAACCTTCGAATGTTAGTTACTAAATGAGACATTTAAAGATGAGATGGCTGAGATAATGTCTTGTCTCGATGGGGGTGTTATCCCACCCTGAAATCAGTCGATTGAGCCCGTGTGACGTGGGGCAAAGGTGGGTTAATTGCTCTTCTCAGCAGGGAAAATATGCGATAGGGTGGAGGAGGAAGATTGTATCGCACCTCGCAGAGCTCCAATGACAGTGCGAGAGGAGGCAGCAGCGCGTGTGCTCACGAGCTTTCGCCCTGAACTTCTGGGAAACTCGGTTTGCTCTTCCACCACCTCCTCCTAGGCCTCCGCACCTGGACTCTGATTTTATCGCCCGCTGCCTGCTTGCTACTCATCAAAATATCTCGTGTCATCGGTGAGGCGAAGCCTTAGCATCGCCCCCGGCACAACTCTTTCCCTGCACTACACAATCATGCGAATATAATGGGGAAATTAGTTGGGGGTAGAGGGTAGTCGAACTCATTCTGCTGGTAGCAAGTACACTGGTATCGTTTTCACACCATGACGCAGGGCGGTGTATTGGCTGGCCCTCTCAATACTTTGTCAGTGTGCGAGCCGGAAACACAAGGGTGTCTATTGTTACTTGCTTCCGGGAGGCAGAGGGCCTCATTTCCCATCCTTTTTTTACGCGTTTTGTCAATCAAGGAAAGCGAAGCACTCCAGAAAAGCAGTTTTCGTGGCCTGGAATCGATAGCCATCAGTTGGTCGGGGTTGCCTGGTTAGACCCTACATACCTTTATGAGGTCAACACTGCCAAAATATCGGTCATAAAATAAGGAATTAACCCTTTTTGAATCACCCTTCTCTGTGTTCTTCCCTCTCCTTATCCCTTCTTCCTCTGGTTTTAGATTGACAGAGATGTACGAAAAGATTAATAATGTTCTCAGCCCTGAGATGTGTGATGCATCAGTGCGGTATGATTGTGGTCCCAATCCTGGGATGTGTGATGCGTCAGTACAGTATGGTTGTGGTCCCTACCCTAACTGCTATGAAAACAATCCCCCTCCTAGGCCACAAGCAATGCCTCAAGCAGCTGAACCAGAGCCAGTTTTACACGGGGAACCACGATGGAATCAAGATGGCCTCTACTCGGCCCATACAGCGTTTCCCCCTATCGGCTACAATCCCCACCAACTCCAGCAAACCAATCAGACCAGCACTCGCAGAGTCGAGGACATGACATCCCAAAATATGTCCCAGGTTGCAAGTAATTTCAACGGCTATCGCCAGGATAATGTCGCTATGTACTCCCAGTTTCGCCAGCCCTATTTGAACAACAACAGTGGCAATAGCGCTGGGAGCACCAACGCCAACAATAACGGCGGATACGGCGATGTTCTAGCCACTCCCAATCAACAACAAACCGGGCAGCATCTTCAACAACAGCAGCAACAACAACAAACGCAAATGCAGCAGCAGGGACTGTCTCAAAACCGCGAATCCACTAGCACCATAACCTCTCCCTCCACAAGCTCCTCTCCTGAAAATGTCTCAAAGTTGAGCAACGGACTGCATCAGCAACAAAATCACCACCAACAACTGCTGTTGCATCCACAGGGCCAAGCTGAAAACAACAACAACAACAGCAGCAGGCATCTGGGCGCTATGCTGTGGATGCAGAATAACTGGAAGGCTCAACAGGAGGCTCTGCTCAACTTCAGGGATGGTCATCATGACATGCGAGGCTGGCAGTACGGCCAGGCCTGGGAACACAAGGCCAGTACACCCTCTTCTTCCACTGGGGAGCAGGAGGTGGTGAAACGCAACCCCTACGAATACCAACAGGTGTCGTACTCTCACCAGCAGGCCTACTATGACAACGGACAAGGTGGGCAGGATCCCGACACCATTACAGCTGCTTACCATTCCGCAGCAGCCATCGCTGCAGCCGCTGCGGCCGTCCAAGCCTCCGTGTCAAACAAGTCACCCGGCCACCACCATCATCACCCCCACCCCCACCACCCACAGGCCTCGCAACCAACCAACTTCCTCGAGAGCCAGCAGGGCATTCCCTTCCGAACTGCTGTCAACGGTCTGACCAGTGGTGGACGCATCAGTAAGGGCAAAAAGCTCTCAGTCACTGGTAGGACTCTTTTAATCAACAACTCTGACCTTATGCGGCAGGATAATAACTCGGGGTTTTGTTCGCTGACTATTTCAGAAGGGCGTGAGTGTGTCAATTGTGGAGCAACATCAACCCCGCTTTGGAGGAGAGACGGCCAAGGAAACTACCTCTGCAACGCCTGCGGTCTCTACCAAAAGATGAACGGACAGAATCGGCCCCTGATCAAGCCTAAAAGACGTCTGGTAGGTGCTAGATGATAAAAAAGTAGTCTTGGTGACAGTAGTTCTAGGTGTGTGAGTGGGCTTACACGTGTGGGTGTGTGTTTCTTGATGGTGGCATTGTGATAAGGCAACGGAAGCAGTGGTGGTGGAGGTCTCTTATTGTCAAGGTAGCTGCTACAGGAAGTTGGCAGGACAAGTCCCCTGCTCTGTGTCTTGAGATAACAATAAGGGGACCAGGTCCGGAAGCCACCTATGCACGCTCTCCGGTGTGGGGATATCGGCACTGGGAATCAGCAGCAGCAGCAGAATACAATGAATTTTTATCACTACCTTGAGAGCATCAACTAACTCACAAAATCTTCTCCGTTCAGCTTTCCCTCTCCGCTGCGCTTTGCCACTCGTTCTCGTGCTGATACAAGGCAGAGATAAGAGGCCAACTTGGGTGGGGTTAAGGTTTTGGGGAGGGGGCTGAATAAACACCTAAAAAATTTCGCGGCTTTCGAGGGCGAAGGAAAATTTATGGACTTCCCTGGACCGAAGGACAATAAAGATGTTGCAGATTAAGGGCGGATAAATAAACTTTGGATAGAAAAGAGTTTAGCGAAAGCGAGAAATTAAGGGGGGGGGGGAGAGGGTGGGGTCAGAAGAGAGTGTGTATCGATTTTTCGGGGTAACGTGGGTCTGAACAAGCATTTGTCTAGAATATGGCCTTGATAATAATTTAATCAGTGAGGAGGTTTTAAATTATCGATAACTTTATCCTTCATCTTCTGATGTGAGGACATATTTTTTTGTGTAGATTTTTTACATGCGGGAATAATAAATAAATAAATATTTTGTTAACGTTTAGAAAATTCAAAATGAAGTAAGCCTAGGTCATTTCGATCATTCCAAAATCGATCGTTCCTTGCTCCTTCCCATCCTTCAGCTAACGATTTTTTGAAGGAACTCTTTGAATCTTTATCCCAATTTGATACGCTTTAGCACGGTATTTGATTTTCAGTCAATCTACCTATGAGTCTAACTGGCAGATAGGAAGTATTCATGCAATCAGTTTGCTGGAGTCATTTGAATTTTCACTTCCACCAGGGAATTTGATCAGCTAGGGAGAAGTTTGCATGCTAGCCACAATTAGGGAGGAGGGTGAGAATGAGAAGGCGGTGGGGGGGGGGTGGTTAAGAGGATAGTTAGTCTTTCCACCAGGAATGTATGATGGATGCCTTCCCCTCCCATGAAAATGTGATAATTGCTCGAGGTGAGAGAGCCAACAGGTGGAGGCTGGGGCTTTTGTCTGAGGTTTGCGTGACCGTCCAACTATGGCGCCAGTCGTCACAGCTGCACGCGAGAGGGGAAACCGATCGCCTTCCACACCTCTTGCCTTTTTACTGCCTTGTGGGAGAGAGATTCCAGTTGGGAGATACCCTAATGGCTAATATAATGACACAATTCAATGGGACAATGGTCAGTTTGATGGACATTGTGATTGTGGTGCTCGTAGTGATTGACGGCCCCCTAAGTTTGCGAAACTCCTATGAGTCACAGTCAATGTGCGCAGTTATTCCTTAAGGGGATAAGCTTTTTACGCTCGATTCACTAATGGGGACTATTAATCGGACTAGTTACCGTGACGATGCGGATAAGCCTCAAACTTCGGAGGAAACCGGGTGGAAATGCTGTCAGATTTTAGCTTACTTCAGTGAGCATTTGAGGCTCGGAAACGGACTGTCATAACCCTGTGTTCTTATCCATTTGATTTCCAGCAATCCTCGAGCAGACGCACGGGCACGGTTTGTACCAACTGCCAGACTGGAACGACCACCCTTTGGAGGCGAAACACCAATGGAGAACCCGTTTGCAACGCCTGTGGTCTTTACTTCAAACTTCATAGCGTAAGTTCATCCCTAGAAATCCAATTTTACTCATATCGTGCTTGTAAAAAACTTAACGACTAGATAGATATCTAATCGTGAAATGTTGGCAGACAACAATCTAGTGGCAAGTTAGGAGCCCTTCAAACCACTTAGGCTACTGGGAACCTCCTTCGAGCACAGATTGAGTACTGTTCCGGGGCCATAATTGTGAGTTTTCGGATGCGTGAGATGAATGTCCGACCACCTGTGCCCAAGTTTCATTTCAGCCCACCCCTGAGAGACAAAACACTTTCACACACACACACACACACACACACACACACACGTACGAATGAGCGTATAGGCTCGTAGTCAGCATGGCGCCAGAGTAATTGGCGCCGGCGCAAGTCCGTTCGTCCAAGCGCATTGCATTAGCACGAGAGGCGAAGGGGGTGGAGAGAGCAGCCTGTCGAGCCCATATGGCGTTTAATTAATTCCCCTCGCGTTTCGTCCTGTAGGTACAAAGACCCATCTCCATGAAGAAAGACGGGATCCAGACACGCAATCGCAAGGTCTCCCAGAAGTCCAAAAAGGGCCGTTCCGGCGAGGTGGACGATCTCAGCTACTTTGTAAAGCCCTCCATGAACCCCATGAGTGCTGTGGCCAGCCAACTGGTTGCCGCCGGCTATCACCGCTACTATGCTGCCGCCACGGCCGGATATCCTCAAATGGATAATGCCGTCACTTCAGCGGCCATGGCTCTGGCCCGCGGCCCCTCCCCTGCCTACCCGATGAACCAGCCAACGGGTTTCCACCTCGGCTATCCCAACCAAATGCAGCAGCAACCACCGCCTCAGCAACAACAACATCAGGCCTTCGGGAATCAAGGGGAGAGTGTTTCGAATAACTACTTCAACGACCCTAGTTTCAATCAGCCTGGTGCCCAAGCCTATCCCCCACCACTACCTCAAACTACCGGGATCTTTGATGCCCAGCAAGTTCCAAGACCGCGGGGATTCTTCCCCGGGCAAGGAGAGGGTATGCCGACAGGCGAAGAGCCCACTAATCCTGCTCCGGACATGGTCCCTTACTCGAGGCCCAACGCATTTGACGAGGCTGGAAGGATGTACCCAATCACCACCTCGGCCCCCGTCTACACAGCTGACCAGCAGCAGTCCCAGGGCATCCAGCATCCGACTACAGCGACGTCGACGGCTGTGGTTGAGAACTACGGTCAAATCAAGAACGAAAGGGAAGTCGCAGCTGCTGTGGCCGAAGCTTCATCCCTCCAACAAGCACCACCTCCCCAGCAGCAGCAACCACCACCGCCACCATCAAACATGTACTAATTGTGAATCATCACACCTATCTCCCCCTCCCCACTAGTGATCTCCCATCCCCTACGATCGATGTGACATACCCTTACAAAATAACCCGGCCGAATTTTTATCCCCGCCGAAAGAAAATGTTCTGAGTGTACAGTGACTGTGTTGCGAGTGGGTGTGTGTGTGTGTGCGTGTGTGTTTATCACTTTCGCCTAAGGAAATCGAAGCTGTGTATTTTCAATGTCCAAAGGAAAACTGACAATGAAATAATTCAAATTTAGCTGCTTTACCTTTTTGTGTTAAATAGAGTTAATGCAATTAATTGATTAATTAATTTAGTGGTGACTATGGGATCTGTATTTGGGGAAAACATTATTGGTTCTTACTAATTCACATGTGATCACTTCTGTAAAATATCAAAAGAATGCATGACTCCATCAAAGTCTTAGTAACTCAGAAGTTGTTTCATTCTCTAAGAGTTGAGTTGCGAATTCGAGGGTTTGGGATTAATTTTGCCGTCTATACACAAAGAACATAAAGGTATTATACAATTGAAATAAAACTCAATAGGGTAGAGCTTAGCAGCAGCTATTACAAACTCCATCAGGAGCTGATTTTGCACTCTCACTGAAGTGAAGGGGCTTTTCAAAATCTGTTGTTTTAATTCTGACGTCGAGTAATTGGGCAACTTTTGCACTTCTCATGAACGACGACGAATGTTGTCTCAACCAAACAAATGAGGGGAGTTCAGCGGGGGGGGGGGTCAAACATTGGGGGGACTGGTGCAGTCGCCGTAAAAAGTTCACCCCAGCTGTGTGACAAAGAATTTAGCCCCCGTTTCATGAACATTTGAATGAGCCATTAGGGTCATACTTATCATTCACACGGATTAATTAATAAGAAGCGATAAATAGAGTGATGGTCACAACTACTGCCTTCTGTTTGAATTCAATCAAGCCTTCCTCTCATAAATAGCTACTCAGTTAAAATGTAAACTTTTACTAATCACCACAGGAAGTCTGTCAAGCTCTCTACCTGCCAACCCCACAAAAACTCCCCTTGGCGATCAGTTTACAGGTTGTGGGCCAGTGAAGAGGGTGAAATATGTCCCAACGGACTGAAATGACCTAGAAAACACGACAGGGCCCCCACCCCCCACACACACCGGTCAATGTTTGTGTGCTTTTAGCCACGAGGAGGGTAGTGGGGAGAGGAGGAGGAGAAGGAGGAGGAGAGGGGGAGGAGCACAGATCATGTCATCCTGACAGGTGCTGCTAAGCGTGCCTTTGAGGTCAAAAACTTTGCCTCCGGGTGGGCGGAATTGCGCGAAAAACCACTAGGAAAAACCCAACAGGTGCCTACTTTAGCTTATTCGCCCAGATAAAGGACTCGATCAATAATTATTGATTTTTTTCTATTTAGCCACGTGACGTGAGCCGCGGAAAAATTCAAAATGTAGTTTGTACAAAAAGGAACAAAAGTTGCATCAGTAAGTAAATTGAAATAATATCTGTATGTGTTTGAATGGAATTAATTGTCTTTCTAGCGCAATTGTTGAGTATTTGTCAATATTTATAAATAAACTCGAATTTAAGATTTTTATCATGGCTAAACCAAATGAATTTTCGTATTTAAATCCTCAAAAATCATATATTTGATGGTTAACTAGGAAGGACCTACTTGGGTTTTTTAACGTAATTTTTTAGTATAGTTTATTGATGATACGAAAAATGCAAAAAAATATGCAGATCACGTTCTTTTAGTTTTTTTACGCTTTGTGAAGTTAATACTATTAGAAATAGAGCCTAATGGCATTAATGAACACCAAGTCACATCTTTGAAATGACAATTCAGTCAATATGAAGAGACATTTTGGATGAGATTAATGAATAGAAGCCCTCGAAATCAGCCGCTGAAATCTTGCAGTTGAGACTTCTGGTCCTAGTGATTTGAGTAAAATCATCAGTCCTTGTTGATTATTGTTTACCTAGAGTATATTTCTTTATATTTCACGTTGCTAAGTAGTTAGCTTGAATATCTACTAGCAACTATCAACCCATTGTGTTATATGAATTTGCAATTCATTCATCGCCAAGAATAAAGCCTCTCTATCATTGAAATTTGTCAAGCTTTTAACAAGGTGTCTTTCCTCTATTGATGTTCAGTCAGCAGAAAGCACTATAGCACCCTTTAAGAGGTTAGTTCTGTCTGTTGCATTTTTCATTTCTTCAGCTTGAATTTTGCCCTGGAGTAGTAGGATAGGGTCAGCTTTTTAAGAACTGACAATAAAATCACAATGAGTTATTAAATAAACACAGGATTCACAGGTTTCTGGAATATTGTACCAGTGATTGGGTCTGATGCAACAAAAAATATGAGTTTGAGAAAGCTCAATCACGAACACCTTATAGTTTTACCTATTTACCGATTTTTTCACTTTTTAAGTGGGTTTAATATAGCACTAAGAGTGTTTGAATACACTTAGAAAGGCTTTGTAAATTTTGCTAATTGGACTTATAACCTAAGGGAAAATAATCCAACTGACTCCTTAATAAATGTCCCTAATCGTGCTAATGAGATTCCATCATCTAAAACTAAAAACATGGCCGTTTCTTTTGAATTTTAAAATGTGAGTTGCATTCCAAGAGTTTGATTGTAGATATCGCAAGTGTTCCACCTCTTGATTGCAAGAAGAGATGCCTATCGCGCATTTCAAGCGAAGATTGGACTTGGATAAATTAATCACAGCTCAAAATTCTCAACTTGGGGCAGTCAAAAAGTACTGGGCGTGCAAGCCTTGATTTATCAACGTGATCTCAGGCTTTTACTAATCTCGGACGCTCACGTTATACCTGGGCTGTCGGAAACTGGTTCAGCCTTTTGTTTTACTACCTTATTTGCCGAAAAGTGGAGCGCTATTCTGATTTTTGAAGAATGATTATCATTCTAGAAGATATTAGCAACTTGAAGTAGTAAATAAGATGCTTCTTCTTGCTTTATACGTGCACAAAACTCTGTCAGTATTCAACTATCATAATTTTACAATTTTACAGAAAACACCCAATACACAACTGGGAAACATCGTGTTCGGTTTTTCGCCAATCACTAGCTGACAAGGGGGAGGTAGGGAGACAAGGAACGGGGATTGAGGTCAGATGGACACTGACACGCTTGACCTACTCACTAGTCCAGCGCCGAAATGGTCACTTAGAAACTGAAGTTGCGTCAATTTAATGCTGGCCTGTTGCTACGACACTGTTTTCGTAGAGATATAATGAGAAAAGCGTCTGATTATCAATAGCAATAATGGAATTATCTGAATAAAAGTGTAGATGACCACTTGTATGGTTTAAACTGTGCTTAGCTGCCAATTCCTACCCAACTGATAAGGCAGGACAAGCACCTACAAGGGTTGCTGCCTCAAGAAGCTTATGATAATGAAACTCACCTCAACGCCGTGCGGTTCCAAGTTTATTTTCTTGGAAGGTGAAATATCCAATTCCAAGGAATTTCTCAAGCCATTTTTTGCAAGTTGTTTTATGTACACTTTCCTCTCCATGAACTGAGCCAGGGTTTCTAGCCGCTTCTTCGGCTGTCGGGATAACTTTCTTGATTTTAAAAAAAATATGTGCCTTAAAGGATTCTTGGGTACTTCCATATTTGCGGGTTTCACTCAAGCAAATCGCATTGTTCTCAGCTTCATCATGCATTACAAACACTCTCGAAATTTCATTCAGTTTAAACAAGGTAATATTAGGACAGGTCTAATGGTGTGACCTTGCAAATACAGCCAGCCTTTTTTGTTTAAATCATCTGAATCGAGGAATTGGAAATGAAAGTGGGTCATTATTTCAGTTGTTATCATTTTTGCAACTATTATGCATGTTTCCGAGAACACTTCTAAAATTTATTTACCATTTAATTGTAAAGGCTAAGAGATTAATTTTTTCTGAATGAACATGAATCCTGTTTAAAGCTGAAACAGTAACACGGCCAGAGTTTCCCTTAGTAGGGGAATTAGGATGGGTCAGTCCGACTTCCGTAGCTGTATGAGAGGAAATCGGACACGCTTGACCTGCTGTCAGCCCGAGCGTCGAAATTGGGGGACTCGGATCCTAATCGCTAATTTCGTCCCCCCTCTACAAATCACAACGCAAATTTCGGCGATCCCTTGTTGCCACCACAACATTACACGTGCCAATGCACTGCAAAAGGGACCTAATCTAGGTGGAATTATCTTCGGAAAATAATGTCGTAATTATTTGATTAATGTGCTCTTAAATAATGTGCAATTTAATATTGCAATAGTATGAAATACTGTCAGTTATACTGAAGGATAATTAATGGTATACCTTAAATGTAAATACTTTAAATTTTGCCACATCAGTTGATTTTTCACAAGTCACATCATTCTAAATTACGTCGTATTATGTATTAAACCATGGCAATTCGTGAACCAACACTCATTTTCATACCAAATTATTGGAAATAAAGTAAATTTTTTGGTTATCAGATGAATTTGTATTCAGTTTGCAAATTATTCAAATAGACCGATTATTACCATCTACATGAAAATGGTTTTATGCAATATCCAGAACTTGTAAGCTACTTTTTAAGGTGAAAGTGGTTCTTTACAGGTTTTACTGATTGCTTAAAACATTTTAATCTTATACATATCTGCCACAATTTTTTGGCTTATTTTTAAAATAATATTAACTAAAAAGGCAAGACTTATCTTTTCGGATGGCCATTTGCAATCCGGGGTTACTCAGTTGAGTTTAACCTCCAAAAAGACTTTTTAGTGGTACAAATGACCAGTGTTTAACAAACCGCCTGATAAACTTTCTCATATCCCCTTTTCAATTATCTTTGAAACAATCTACTCATTCCAATGTCGATTTTTCAATTTCCACCTTTTCTGCATCCCATAAAATAAAAGTTTCTTCTCACCCAAGTAAAAACACATTACTTGTGGGCAATGATAGCCACTCATTGTTGGATCGACCGGTTATTATTGATTAAGCTAGTGTATTTGCCAAACCATTAACATGTGCTGAAAGGGTCTAGATTGCACGCCAGATAAGAGCAGTCAAAAACGACTTCGCCTTGTCCCACATCTTGAGCCAGCTCCACTCACACAAATCACACACAGATGGCGTATCGTCTAGAGCTGACAACAGACGGTCGTGGCTCCTTGTGGTCACAGCCGGTGGGGGACCAGTGTCTGAGCACAATCTCAACTGTCCGAAGCTCCCCCCCTCACCAACGTTTCACTTTGTATGGTTGTGGCTACCGTATGGGATAATTGGATGGGCGTGTGAGTCACACACAAAAAGTTTTAATGTACTGGCGACTGTCATACGGTGGAACCACACACGCACACACAAATCTCAGCGTCTGTCACTTGTCTGATTCAGTTGGTAGTTGCAAATGGGGTTACTCTAGTACTGAGATCCTCTCTTTCCCCAACGGTACCGCTAGTACCTGTTGGAACTTTGATTGAATAAAACAGGTGACCAAATGATTCTATCGTCAATGTACTTTCCTGATTATCTATGACTTCCATCTCCTAACAACCCCTTTTAATACCTTAATTACTTTGAAATCATTTTGGGTTTCAATCTCTTCAAGTGTCGTTGCAAAAGCTGTTTCTTCCCAGTAATTTTGTAAGCAACGAAGCAAGAGGTATTCCTAGGAATGATCAAGGAAGTTGGGAGAATGAAGTGGACGAGGGGAAGTGATTCTTTCTGTGTAAGGAGGGATCGTCCATTGGCCTGACGAAACATCACACGATTCACTAAAGCAAGTTCTTTTTTCCTCCTCAGAGATAGTTTCGAACGTCGCCCTAATTACTGACGGTAGACTAGAGAATTAATTGTTTCTGCGTTGAGTGGTAGCAAAGCAAAGTGGTAGATTATCCCTTGGCGGTCGAAGAAGGACCTTCTCGGTAGTAGCTGTGGCTGGGGTCTGTCACCCCGCTTACGAAGCCGCCACTGTCAACAAAGCTTCACATTTCCATAATGGATATATAATTTCGCTAGTCACAAGTCTTTCTACCAAAAAGGTGAAACTATTTGGCGAGAAAGGAGAGGAAAGCAGGTGTCGTCAGCTCGAGATTTGAGACTCTTCAGACAATTCATACAGAGACACACTTTTTCGAAGATGGGGAAATTTCGCAATATTGCACTCACAAGTTTGTCGTTTGAACGAGCCATCAGACTTAATATCCTGCTATCCAATATCCACTCTGCGTGTTTCACAGTAGAGGTCAAACATGCCCGATCTTCTTTATGGCCATTTCAGTGTCATGAGTCATGCCTTTCCTGCCCTATTAAACCTCATGCTGTTGCTGTGCGCCATTGGAAGAGACCTATTGATTTTGCAGAGCGCGAGTAATTCATTGCTTTAAATAAAATTCCATAAAGCATTATAGTTGGAGATGTCAGATCATTTAAAAAGTTATTGCTGATTTTTATTTGAAATTACCAAATGGTATATTTAAATAAATATTCAACCATCAGAGTACTTTCCCCAATTCGCTTTGACTTCCTTCCGCAAATGCCAGTTTCAACCTCTTTTTGCGGGAGGGAGAATAAGCTGGAGAGGAATTATCACCCAACCAAGTTGTCCTGAGATTGTTTTCAGGCAATTCTTGAGGCTTAGGGATTGTTAATTTTTTGAAGATGAGGGTGAACAGTTGTACGGTTTGAACTAAGCTTAATTACCGCCAACTCCAACCCAACTGGTAGAGCAGGACAAACTTCTTCAAGAAGTTTATCCTCATACCTTAACTGGACCGATTTCGGCTTGATCGTCATCTTCGTGGAGGTGAAATCCCCACTTCTTCATCTCGTTAACCGCCTTCTACAAGTTCTATCAATCACACATTCCTCCCCATAAATTGAGTAAATGATTCTAGGCTCTTTGGCTGCTGGTGAGTTCCCCTTCTTGAATTCATAGAACATTATGTGTCTCAAATGCTCCTTGGTGGTACTTACGTATTAGCAGGGTTTAAATCAAGCAAATTTTAATGTTAATGTTATAAAAAACGAAATTTGCTCCGTTTCAATGCATCTCAAAATAAAAAATACTGATGAGCCCCATTAGATATTATACTCTTTAAGTTTCGTTAATTCAAAAAAGGTAAAATTAGGAAAGAACGAACTTATGGGATGATCTGATAGTATGTCCGATGTTCTCGCTAGATTCGATATTTTTATCAGAGATTGGGAAAAGTGGTTGGTTACTACAAACTTTAATTAATGAGGAAATTGCACTATTGTTGTCAAAGATTTAAAAAAACAACAACAACTAGCAGGCATTTCGATCTGGCAAAACCTTGAACCTGGTGTAATTAAGCTGATTTGACAAGTTCTCTAGAGGCATGGTTTCCTCAAAAGCTACTTTATTTCTGTCGCCAATTCACTGACAGTCTGGGGAGACTAGTGCCTACGATGATAAGGGGAGTTCCGAAGAGACCAAATATGGGGACTTTTTAGTCGTTCCAATGGCTGAATAGTAGGCTTTTTTGCGTTTCCTTGACCTCTGCGACCCACGTATGGGTATTATAGGCTGAAACGAAGTCCCAAAGCACTTTTTCAAGAGATTTGCGAGGTGTAAATCTGTTGCCGTGTGCACTCAATCGGCCCAGCCTCCCAGTTGTCTTCATTGCCTCTTAGTCTTATTTCCTACCGGAGTATTTTCAGTTTTTAATGATCATAGTCTCATCCCACTTTGATCAAAATCGGAGCGAATCATTCTGACGCAAAAAGTTATTTTTTCATAATCCACCAAGTTCCAGTTATCATCCAGTCACCTCATTATCATTACCTATACGTATGAATGGAGAAGGCCTTGAATCTTCCGAAGATCACTTGCAAAAACAAATAGTATTCTCAAGAATTCTATTTCGAGCAACCCATACAAAGAATACAGTTTAAAGTCACATGGTGGTGGTGGGGGCACACCCTAGAAGTAGACTGGTAAAATCTTCCAAGTAGCATCTCTATTACAGCGGCCACTAACACTGCCCCTCATCCCCTGAAGCCAAGTTGAGCAAAAAACCCCATCAGTTTGTGTAGACAGTGGAATAGTTGCATTTGGTTAGATAAAGCTGCAAGATTCCTTGTCATCGTAAGGCCTCCTTTTTTCCATAAATGTCGGCGCCCTGCAGTAAAGATAAATGTATAAAAAGGGAAGTACAAGTGCTAGAAATCTAGGATTAAATAATTTTATTAGACTTCGCATTATTGTATGCATAATTAATTGTGGTTACTTTGGCCGTTAATACAGCGTCCTTAGACCAAGAATTTTAGAATTTTAAAAATATTTCAACTAACTATTCTGCTTTTAAAGACAAGAATACAAGGGGGAAATATTTATCAACACAGAAGGGGTTCATTCTTCAAGAGCCCTGACATGGACGCCTGCGATGAGAGGTCTTTCGGCGATACCAATCCTATAGTGTTCCTAACACTTTTGCAATGACTGACAATCACAGCTTAGGAGCAGGAAAAATATTCAGCAGCGTTTTCGACCTAGCCACTAAATGTTGCACTCTCCGAACTAGGCCTCCTGTTGCGTGGAGCTGCTCCAAACTACAACTTTTGAAGCTCTCCATTCACGAATTGCTTATGACAGTTAGGCATGTATATCGCTCTTGCACCTTTCCCTAAACACATGTTTAATGTCTCCTGTAACCAGTTGGGTAGTCATAGGAATCAGTGCCCGACCTGAATACTTATTCATAGATCAACCAGCAGACGAAATACGGAATCCCACATTGGATGAGCTCCACGAGTGATATAAATATGCAGACAGCAGCGGATGTAATGGATTTTAATTGGGAAATAGATGGATGTATCACGTTCCATTGATTAATTAGACCAAGCAATCCAAGTAAAATTATAAATTCAATTTGAATGGTGGCGATTACTCATACGTGCCAAAAGTGACAAAACAACATTACCCATCTTAGCATCTAAAAAGGTACATAATTTCGGTGAAAATTCTGAATTTCCAAGGGACTTCTGACAAAACAAATAATTCTTTCGATTTTAAAACTGAGAAAAAGACAAAATATTTATTAATGGAGCCCTTATTACAGCTCAGAGCTTTGGGTAGTAATGTCAGTAAAGTTAAAAGCATAGTATGTTTCGAATTCACTAAATTCCTTTTAATGAAGGTAGACGTAATATATAAGCATACACATTCGTGGTTTTGTAAGAACAACGGCCATGAATGACAACGGTTTTAATTTGCGTTGTTGGCACCTCCTGAGCACTACGTCATGGGGCTATGGATTAAGGATCCCTCTGTCAAATGTTTAAACTCCACCAGGAAAAGTAGAAAACAACCTGACTTAAGGTGGCAAATAATTCAATTACACCAGGTGTTGGGTACTATTCCTGGACTCTGATAGTGTCCACCCACAGATACTACAGTGTTCTAATTGACAATATTTAATTTTAAGGACTGAACCAAGCTTTGTAGATAATCTAGTAAATGAAACAAGGGAAATCGTGTTGTATCACTACCACTAAAGGAAATGCACTCGATTAGACATTTAATTATGAATTTCTACTTCTATAACTGAGTACTACTTACGTGGCATTTAATGAAATTCCCCTTTCAGAAATTGGGAATAAGAGTTTTTGCTTCACCAACAAAGTCATATTGAGCGTTTCTTAAGGAATTTTTACAAACATCCACAATCCATGAACGCTACTCAGCACCTGCTGATGGATTGCACTCCACTTTCAGGAGTTTGCCGTTCTCTTCCCCCCAGACAGGGCCTAATTGGTGTCTCCTCCTCTTTCCCATGATTCGCCTCTGCAATTTCAGACAAGGAATAATTGATTACTACGCCCCAGAAGAAAACCCCTAACTGCCCCATTTCTATACCAAAGTCTCTAAATAAATCTGATTCTAGCGGTTTTCCTCTCTAAGTAGAAGGCACAAAAGTTAATAGATTTGAAAGAAATTCAATGGACAGTCTCAATCCGGCTCAACCCGCAATATGGGGCATCTTAATTTCACACTTTCCAAGTGTAACGTTTTTTAAAAAACGTCCATCAAATGTAACTTTTTGTAGGCTACTAACACTGCTGTGATGAGGGTCTTTTTGATAAAAACGCCCAGCCCTAACTAATGGTTCAAAGGTGGGAAGTATTTAAACGGCCAAATATTGGAACCGGTGAGATGTTAACTATTGTTAAGCCCGTGTCGGCAAGAGCGAAGAGTACTAAGCTTCCATTCTTCTGGTTTATATCACCTGCATGATCAATGAAGAAGGACTTGAACCCTAGTCACATCTCTAAAAGCTTTACTCGAAAAGCTCTGGACGGTTCTTACCGCTCCTGCGACCCTAAATTTAGTATCTAAGACCGAAAGGTTTAATCAAGACTCCGAGAGTTTGTTTATCATCTTTCGGCCTGGTTGGCGAGGCAGAAGCAGCCCGGCGCATCCTGAGCGCCAGTCTGCTCTGCTCAACTCTGAGGGCATAAAACTAAGCCGCCGGAGCTGATCTTATCGCGGCGGGGAGGGCCAAGCTCACGAGTGGCTTGTTATTTTCGACATCCAAGCGAAAAATGTTAGAAAAAAAATCTTCCGGAATTTATTTGGAGGTATGCTCGAAATTGGGAGCTGTTTGTAACCCTTATAAGTTGGTTTTTGAAGGTTCGAGGTCATCCAGTGGGCTGTACCAGAATTTTATCTTTTGTTTAAATCGAATGAAATTTAATAAATATTTTGTTGTTTTTAACAGAGATGTAAGTTTCTTTTCTGTTTAGATGCATTGAAACTGCTAAAATGTTGGTTTAGAGGATAATAAAACTAAAATTTGCTAAATTTAAGTCCTGCTAATATGGAAGTACCCAAGATGCATTTGAAACAAAATGTTTTATGAGTTAAAGGGAGGAAACTCAGCAGTCGAAGCGGCAAGGAACCTTCCCTCTCAGTTTATGGAGAGGAATGCGTGAGTGAGGAAAGAAGAAAGTGGTTTGCTAAATTCAGAAGTGGAGATTTCAAGCTCCACTAAGATGAAGATCGAACCGGCACACGTTCGGTTGAGTTTGACGATAAACGGCTTCTTGAAGAAGCCAATCCTTTATCAGCTTAGCTGGAACCATACAACTGTTTATTGTCACCTTCAAAAAAAAATGGAAGCGTTTCTACGCTTTGAAAATAAATTGTCTGGAAAAAATCTCAGACTCAAGCTATCATCTGCTCTTCCCTTTAACATTCTATTCAATTCGTATAACTTTTTGGATAGACTTGTGAAAGGCGAGGAAGAATTATTCTTTTTTCGATTCTTTTTGCGTAAGGGACCCCAGACACATGGGAAGAAGGTTTCCTTTCTTTCAATTAAGTGGGGTCGCCAAGGTGTAATGCACTTTGAATTGTTACTACCACCTAGTGCAGCAACAATTAGTGCTCAAATCTACTGTCGTCGTAAGTAGGGCGTTTGAACAAAGCTTTCAGTAGGTAAAAAGAAGGGAATTTGTTCCATCAGGTTGACAATGCACAACCCCGAAACATCAACAATCACGTCACAAAAGATCGAAGAGCTTGGTTGGGAGAAAATTCCCCATCCGCCTTATTCCCTTGACTTTGCTCCTTTAGCTTGCCGTTTGTTTCGTAGACATACTATGAACCTCACAAACACCACTGAGTATTCTATGAATCTATTCTCTTTTTATAACTTTAACAATAACAGGAGTATCATTCATATCTCTTTGGATGGCTGGTCTCCTTCTGCCTTCCCGAGGTCCTGTGCTGCAGACTTTCATACGGAGTCTCTACCCTAACCGCCTGAATTCGCCTCTCACTGGTAGTCGGTCTAGGTGGTCTTGATTGCTGTCTAGACTCCAAGTCTCGACCTACTCCCTGCGGTGGTGAGGTGATCCTCTCAGAAGACACCACTGAGATTGAATCCGGTCGCCTTTTTCCAAGAACCACTGAATCAGGTTTTCCAGACGTCTCCAGACTAGTCAATTCCAATGGCGCGACATTCGCGCTCACAGTCGGTCTTTTCCGGAAGCTAATCACTCGTCTGAGTTCGTCTGAACCCTCAGGTCTGCGATAAAGTGCTTGTCTTTGGTAGTTTGGACTGGAAAATCCCGTTTCTTCAACCGGATACGGAGTCTTCTCCTCTTCTGCTGCTGGTACACCTATCCCCGAACTTTCCGTTACCACCGACGCAAAGTCAAATAGTCTTGACGGTTGTTGTTGCTGCTGCTGCTGCTGCTGCTCGGAGTCCTGAGTGAACTCACTCCACGAGACCTGATCCAGGGTGTCTGTTGCATGCGGCCGCCACGTCTTCACCGCGGGGGTCGCCCATCGGGGTCGTTTGGAGGGGCTTTCCGTGACCGCCTCCGAGTTGGTTGCGAAGCGGAAGAGTCGGCCATGCCTCAGAATCTCCCGCGTTCTTTTGATGACTTTCTCCGCTCCCGCAGGCAGCTTCAGACGCTTTGAACTGCTCCCAGGGCGGCTCGCCCCTTCTGTCTCCCTGCCCTCGCTGATAATAAATAGCCTCG
Source organism: Anomotaenia brevis (assembly GCA_030710315.1). NCBI lineage: Eukaryota > Metazoa > Platyhelminthes > Cestoda > Cyclophyllidea > Dilepididae > Anomotaenia > Anomotaenia brevis. The sequence continues at coordinate 325,818 of JAUOZQ010000010.1, forward strand.
ACCGACGCCCTTTTCGCCTCTCCAGGTGGTCCGGCCTCTTTGATTTCTGCCTCTTGCTTTCCCCTTGTTCTTCCTCCACCGCCCCCCCCTCCTCCTCCTCCTCCAATTCCCCAACTGCCAGTCTATTCTCCCTTTGGCGGCTGGTTAGCACTTCCGTTTTAGACCAGGTTGGCGGCGCGGTCACCTTGCTAATGACCGCATTAAACATCGCCCTGCCCTCCAGCTTCATCTTCTCCACCACGTAGTGGAGGCGCTCTCTGAGTCGGAGCCAGAGTTGGCGACCTCTGGAGTACCCCAGAGGCCGCACCACAAGTGGCCCCGGATGTTGAGCCAAGTGGCATTCGATTTTTTGGAGGATCCGCAGAATTACTTGCTCGCGAAGGTGGTCAACGTACTCATCGTTGCCCATTGCGTCTTCTACCACACAGATTTTGCCCCTAGGGTAGTTGCGCTCCCAAAAAAGCAGTTTCCGGAGTTTGGTAGCATCAAATTTGTGCTTCTTTGAAGTTGGGGGAGGTGGCCCTGGTGACTGACAAGTTTTTTTAAATTTTTTCTCCACTAGATCGAGTACCTTGCGGAGAATCAGAGCACCACAGGTCTTGACGAAGATCAGGGACAGGAGAACCTGGGAGTTAAAAAAATATCCATGGTTCTGTACAAAAACTGGTAGTTTAGAGCAAAACAATATAGTTATATTTGTTTACAGGGAGCCTCATTCTAATCAAAACCGAGATTTTCACGAAAAATGTATACATGAAAGCAAACTATTTTGTCCAAAAATGAGTTAGCACTTTCAAGAGCACACCTGGACATACGACTTGCTCAAAAAAGTGTAGAAAATGCTATTTCCCCTGTCGGGAAGAAATGGGGGATGTTTTAGAATCAGATTGCGGTCATCCGCTCAGACGTTGTCAGTCTAGACTGTCGGACTCTGTCTGACTCCCCGCTTGATGCTGATTAAGGGAACCTCTCTTTCAAGTATCAGATCTGGCCAAATGGTAGGCTGCTTACAGCGTTTCTAATTGCTGCTTCATCGGCTCTCCTGGTGAGATGGAGTTCTTTGATTGGATGATGCTAACCCAATATGCAATACCGTCCGAAGTTGGAACCCTGCATTAGAAATATTCCATGCTTTTGTTCCGTATAAACACTGATTACTTATTCTCAAACTAAAAGCCATGAATAAACCTGCGATGCCCTATGACCTCCCCAAGCAAGATCAACACATGCCTAAGATGCCAGCGACACTTTTGCTTTTTATGGATTCGCGAATTATCGACTTACCTCGACAGCTATGATGATTAAAAATATGTAGAGTTGGTTGAAATTGAAGATTTCATCTCGGTAGAGCCCAGTTAACCTCAGCGTATTGCATGGCAATGCTTCATCGCAAGGCAAAATCTAAAATATTTAATGGACAAGGGGAAGTGGATTGCTTTATTGACACCTAAATTGAGTAAAAATACTTGGAATTCTAGATAGGGTTGCAATACGATTGACTAGAGCCTGAGTTTTAAATTAGAAAACGGTTCTTTCGAAAATTTGAATTTGACTGACTGCAAAAAATTAAATCTGTACAAAAATTTTTTCACACACGTAGAAATTTCATTACTTTGTTTTAAGTAAATGTGTCTAAATGCAATCTAATAAGTTAAATCATTATAATTATATTAAAAGTTTCCCTTAATCCTTTAAGATATGTTCTCAAGAAACTACCTATAGGATATTAACACTTAGTAAAAAAATTCAACTGTAATGCCACAAATCTGAACTGATTTTCACTATCCGAAAATGTGGATATCAATTTTAGGCATCAATATATTCGATTTTAAGGATATCCAAGAAGTGAATAATAACTTTCACAAAGGAATTTTAATTTTTTGCCCCAAAAGTACACACTTTATTGGCAATATCAGCCCAGAGATCACTGCTAAAAATCCGCCCTATAAAAATGGCAATTAAAGTTGCTGTGCAAAATTTTAATTTTACGAAAAACAGAAGAAATCGGCTAGTTCCTTCAGCAAAAGTTTTATTGCTATATGGCAAAATTCACACTCCAGAGACCTGAATACAAGTGACATCCTATTCATACAAGTTTTGGGGTATTTTACTGGAGCTGAGTTTCCTTATTCGTTGACGTAACACCCAAACTAGACTAGAGTATCTACATTAATTTACTCTGCGTTGATTTATTTAACTAACACTAAACTTTAGCCACTTAAACAATGTTTTATATTCATTATTATATTATCGATCGCTTTGGTGAGTGGAAAACTCAACATCGAATCAAATTCCGAGTTTCGTATTTGCGACTTCCCACCGTAACTACGCAACAATTGTACACCCTCACGTGGCAAGAAATTTATAGAGAAGGTATTTATTCATTGAGATTTCTTCAGTAATTTAGAAAACGGGTTAAAATAAGCTGAGAGAGCGCGCGCGTACACACATGCACACTTTCCCGCTCAGGGAATCTCAGTCTCCTCCTCCTCCTCCTCAAACAGATAAATCTTCCCCCTTACCAGCATCTGCCCTCCCCTTCTCATTTCCCATTTATGTACAATTAAGAGCGAGCGATGCAGAGTGAGTGAGAGTGAGAGCAAGAGAGGCCAGAGCATTTTTTGCCTCATGCTACGTCGCTCGTTTAGCGCTTCCATGAGCATTTGGGGGCGATAGCATCTACCGCCAATGCATCCCCTAAAAACCTGTTGATTGGGCGTGTGCTCTCAGTATATCCCCATGTTTCCCCTTCCCCCCACCCCCACGCACCCCTAAACACAGTCCGGTTACTATGGGGAGATTCAGCCCCAGCGTAGTGGCGTCTACTCAGGCCCAAGTCTCCATTAAAAACGGAATTACTAAGCCATTGGGGAGGGGAGAGGGTAGAAATTGAAACGAGGCTCTCTAAGTGATCGAGTCGACTCAAATGAAGGCCTAATTGACTGGGGAGAGGTGACATCCCACCTGGATACCGGCGTTTTAGGCCAATTGATTGATGGGAAACACGTCAAATCTCCCACCTTATCCTCCCCCCCACTACACCTTGTACTCGAAAGTATTCTATTAAATTAACGTTTGACTCCAAATGACAGGCTATTTGGCTCTTAATATTTTACGTTAGTTAACGATAGTCTTTGTTACATTCGTTGTTTGGCTGATGATCGATACTTATTATCGATCGATAGCTTAGATGTAAGCTAGAAAGCCAATGGGATTCTCGGTTTCTTGTTTATGACTGCAGCATTTCCACGGCGACCTCTTACATTTCCTTACTCTCAGAAATATTTCCCAAAGGCGAAAAAATTGCATTTCTTGAAGATCATTTAAGTTATGCCTTTTTTACCTCTAAGAAAACGATTTACTGTTTTTGGGTCACACTGCCAATGTTGCATTTCCCTATTTACAGGAGCAAATAAGGTTCATGTTGAGCAATAAATCGATCAACTTTAATGATACCTCTTCAGATACCCCGAAACAGGGGGCTGGTTTCTCCTTGGGGAGTTTGTTGGGGTTGTTAAAGTTGACTGAGATGTTCAGACACTGACGGCGGTGCCAGCGGTATCGACTGGTCCCGCAGAACTTCGGTCGACACTCACTCATCTGGGTCCAACTCGACCACATTCCTCGGGGTATTTCGCAGTAGGCGCCTGTTTTTTGAGAAGAGAAATTGAAACTATCATACCCTGAAGGTACGCAAAAATGAGTCACTTTATAACAGCCTCAAAGACAAATACTAAAAATATACGACACTCATTCCACCTGTTGTAAGTATTTTTAGCATTATCGATTGAGGAACAGTTAAGATTCCTATTTAGAAGGGCTGATTTCTTCGATAAAATTCATAAGTCTTACTTTCTCTCAAAGGTGTAAAGTTAATCGATATTGCTGCAAGCTAACGACAGACATTTAATTTACTTACAAGTAACGACAAAGTTTTTGGGATATATTTCTCAAAGTGTAGAGCAAAATATTAATTTTTCCTGTTTGTGGATCACGTCATTAACTACAATGTTTGCAGATGACAAAATAAATTACCATTAGATTGAATAATCTCATCATGGGTGATTAAACTCAGCAACAACCGATTAGAACAAGCGATTGCTCTAATTGTTACCAAGTAGAAATCAACACCATTCAACTGAAATATTTCACTTCTGTGGAAATTCTTGTCAAAAACCCCGTAGTGCACAAGTGAAAGGCTTGTAAAAATCGATAAAATCAAATCATTCATTCCCAAGAACAAACTGCGTACAAGGCGAGTGAATGCTAAGAGAAAATCGATGAACATAACTTGTAAGATAATCAATCTTGCAGCAAATGTGAGCAAGATATCAGCAAGTTATGGATGAATTCCGTTTTACCCTCACTGTATAGGATATAAAAAAATATTCCACCCTCAGTTGCGCATGGGGAAGGATAAAAACCCAAACCTCCAGTGAGGTATTACATTTTGCTGCAGTAGCAGCAGTAAAAACACATCCACAAATATGCATGTTAACCCCACTTCCCCTCCCCGTTCCTTGTCGCCATGGAGGAGGAGGAGATAAGCTGCCTTTACGTGTGTGTGTAGGTGTGTATACGTAAGAGTGGCCCTTGCCTTCACTTGCCCGTCTACTTCTCCTCCTCCTCCTCCTCCTCCTCCTCCTCCTCTTCTTCGATCGCCATTGGCCAGACCAACGGACGAGCAGGCGAGCGAGTCAGGCAGTGAGCGAGCGCCCCTTTTTGCTTCCTAGCCCCTTCGACGAGAAGAGGAGCACTTATTCCACTCACGCTTATCACACCACAGCGATCTCAAGGTGTATGCGTTAGAGCGCGTCGCCCGTCCGCACGCACGTACACATGCGAAGTGCGAGAGTGCGCCTGAACTGTGTTCACCGCCACAGGCAGGCACACGCGCGCTCGAGTTGGATTGGTCAGTGCCCCCACCAACCGGCGCGAAAGGCCATTAGGACGTCAGGCCAGCGGGTGGGTAGGTGGGGGGGGGGAGGTAGGGAGACTGATATCAGCCCGCTGCAATCGCTATCAACGGCGCCAGCCACTCTGGGCGTAAATACTAGAGCGTAAGTGAGAGTGTTGTGTGCGAGTGTGCGCGCGTTTTCTTAATGCCGAAGGGGAGGGAGGTGGGGTGAGATAGGAGCTGCTGATAGAGCGTCGCAGCCTGATTGGTTGAGGGATAGTAGGAGAGAGTGGCTGTAAGAGAGAGTGTACACACACACACACGCTGGTAGGAGGGAAAAATTTATTGGAACTGTCAAGGTGAGTCCGCTAGGCAGGGAAGACGGAGTGCCTATTTTCTGTATATATTCGTGCTCATCTTGTGGGGTTGTAATGAGTAGATACTAGTTCCATTATAAACAATTAAAGTTCTATAAACCAGTGTTACTACTGAGTAGACACATACACATATCTCATATATTGATAAAGATTAGATTAAATGTGCGATAAAACTAAAACGTAAGCACTTCTGTCGCAGCTTTAAATTAGAGTCGGATATGTAGACTGAAAGATAGTGGGAAAAGATAAAAAGCAGAACAAAAAAGCACCGGGCAGTTTCATTCTGCAAATACTGCCCGATGCTTCTAAAATTACACATTGTTTTTTTGAGTCGGAATGGAAGGTACAATGGAAAAATTAATCTGTCTTTTTACAGTGTATTTCAGTTAGTTTGCAAGTGGAGCGTAACCCGTAAGGTCTATTAAATGCTTAAAAGTGATAGTAAAACGTAAACTGAACCCAATTATAACTAAATTTTTGGATAAAATTTATCACCTTTAATTATGGATTAAAATTGCATTACGATGTTTTAAGCTCGTAAATATTAATAAATTTTCTTGAAATGATGATTTAAATATCGCTTCTTGATATTTAGTTTTCTGCAAATTAAATCTCAAAGCTACGAATCTGAGAGATCAAAGATTTCCGGCTTCTTTGAACATCATGAGTGGTGTATATATATATGAACATTTTTGCACGAAAATGCAGGAAATGGGCCTGAGGAAAGATTAAAGGCTTTTCCATGTGTATCTCCGCAGTTAAAAAGCCAAAACAATGCGAGGCATTGTCTAGCTTTTTGAGAACAACAGAATCGGGTCGATTAGGCAGGATCTAAAGGCAGCTACGCGGCCTATCTACAATGAATCATCGTCTCGTAGTCTGCAGGCGTTCGCATAGGAGAGTGAAAACTTAAAAATATAATTTTTTGCTAATAGGGTGTAGTTCAGTGATTTTAACTCATCGGATAAGACCATCGATCTAGTCTATGGGCATAGGCATATTAAACACACAATAATGTTGAAACAGCAAATATTCGGAGTGACAGTTTTCCGTTCCTTATTCGGACCGCATTAGATCGATGAAAAATCCACAAAAGTTCACGAAAAAGGTAATAAAAACAGCTTTCAACTCCTATCTGGCATGCAAGTAATTTACACAGAGTACATACGCACTTAATGGACTATGATAGATAATTATAGCCTAAAATGGCTAAATGTATTCTGGTTTTATACAGTTTGTGGAAGGTTTTTCATGGCAATAATCGAATATTGGACAAAGCCAATGCAGGTAGAATGTTGGAGGGCATTTTCAAGTCAAATGAATCTGAGTTACGTGAGTTTGCAGGTGGGATTGATTGAGTGAATGCAACATATGTATAATCTTTACTATTAGTCGAAAGCCAAGACTAGTGCACCAAAATACTGATTGAATCGGAAGAACTGTTCGGAGCTAAAAGATTATAATACAGATTTCGAGGATAATTCCACCAATTAAAAGTAAAACTTAATATTTTACTAATAAACACTTAGTAGAATTAAGTAACGAACATTTTGAGCGGCCCATTTCCCACAATTACCATGATAATAAATAATTTTTGAAAAAGGCAAAACTGACTTGCAATTACAAGATAGTCTTGAGTACATTGGAAAGGACAGATTTTAACATTTTACTTTATTTTGACAAGTGACAAATAGCTAAAGTTTTAGCTGAATATGACATAGATTTTCTCACTTTGTACTCAAAATAGCAATAATTTTATTACTTAATTTTATTTGACCTTGGAATTGTTGTAAGCATTCGTTTATGCGAACCACTGGGCAGCTATTGAGAAACAGTTTATCAATGGAACTTCTCTCCCACTAAGCATGTCGCTATGACTTAAAGGCGACTTTTATTAAAATAAATCTAAATCGCCTTCCATCACCCAAAGATTTACCCGTGTGAGTCTGGTCTCCCCATGCAGTTGAAGGACACAGACAGGCAGCTTTGCTATAGTCAGCTGAATTGATGCAGAAGCCTCCATTGAGACATTGAATACTGGCCCGTACTTTGGGGTCTTTCCTCTCTACCACCTTCGATTCCCCCTCATCCTCACCACAGGGGTCATTCAGCACCGCGCAGTTGTCATAAGGCAACTTCGGATTCGGAACCCAGCCCACGGAGCACAAGCACCTGTAGAAATCAGTGCCGATGATTGGATTGCAAATGTTGCCATGCTCCACCCCGCAATTGTCATTACCAGTCGACTCAGACTGAAAATTTAACAACACTCACTACTTATTACTCATAAGTAGCAGCATATCACTTGATATATACTCACCTTGTTGAAGCGTTGGAGACAGGCATTCCTGAGTTGACCGCAGTCCTTTCCCATGTACTCAGCCTTGCAGATGCACTTGGGGGTTTGCATATCGATCGCTACGCAGGTGAGCGTCCCAACGCTTGAGCAGGGGGTGTAGGTACTGGTGAAACAGGGGTTAATGGGCTTGCAAGTCTTTGTTCCAGAGTCCCAAACAAGCCCCTTTTTGCATTCGCACTCAAAGTCATCCTGTACTTGGAAGAATCAAAGGATGTTTTGGAATTGTCAGTGAAGTAAAAAGGGAGGGACACTAGATTAGTAAATCAATCTAACGTCTCTCACTTCAGGCCATGCCATAAATTCTGTCACCCTTTAACCTTTTCTAAATTGAACGAAATTTAAAGAGTATTTTATGATTATCAATAGAGCTGAACATGATTTTTTTAATATTTTGATGCAATTAAACTGATAATCTTTTAAATAACGACAAACTCGAAAATTGCTTAATAAAAACCCTGCTAAAATGGAGGCACCCAATAATTATTTGAGACGCATGTTTTGAGTTCAAGAAAGGAAACTCGGCAGCCGTCTAAGGGGTTGGAAACATTCACTTAGTTTATAGAGGGCAATGTGTGGGTGAATGAACTTGCAGATGGTATGCGAAATTCGAAAGTGGCGGTTTCACCCACCACGAAGGTGAAGGTCGTGGAGTTTGCTGATAAGCTTACTTTTGAATTGGCAATTAAGATTAGTTCAACCGTACATCTGCCCATCGTCATCTCCAAAAACTTGAAAAATCTCATAAGCTTGGAAAATCGGTGTCTCATGTACTTGTTGAGGTTACGAGTACCTGCGATAATACGGTTTGTCTACTAGAAAGAGAAGCGTGCGAACCGGAACGTTTACTAACAGCGCTTGATAATGAGGTAAAGGGTCGAAATGACTCAGACTCGGTTTGTCGACAGGGTAACTCGGTAACTTGGTTTGGAAACGGCTTCATGTGAGTCTGAGAAAATGATACTGATCAAATTGTATGGACCGCCATCATGGCGTCATGCCGCCACAAATTGAAGCACACAGCACGCATTTGTCTGTTCACGTCCCAACCCTGGCTCCTAAAGAATGACCACCTTCCACGGAAATAAATGTTGTCCCCTTGTTGGCGTTATTCATCTTGGATAAGTGGAAATCCTTTGCAGTCTTCCACATTTTAAAATACCCCTATCATCTCGTCTTACCTAAATTTCTCTATCTCAGGATGCCAAATCGTGAACTGATGTAACCACAATGAACCCGCTGATCGATCATTCGAATATTCCAGATTATTTTTAGCTTCTTTTATATCGATTTTTAAACTATCAGGTATACAAACATGGAAATGACAAGCAACGATATTGTAGGCTATTTGCTCAATCAGTACGGTAAAACCATTAATCCATTGCTGGTTAAAAAGACTCCTATTAAATACGCGTCATTTGCTCGAATGATTCCAACTTTGCTGTGGGCATAACAGCCTATCATAAGCCTGATCAGATATATTAACTTCTTCCCCATCAAATTTGATTTTCTCAAATTCGTGCTTGCAATACCTAAAAGTATCTTGCCAAGTAAAAAAGCAAAAAATCTGAAAAGTTACTCCATTATTCTAATTGAAGCAATTTTCGTTAACCAAAATTACCCGTCTAAGGTATATCAAGACCACTCTAAGAATACTGCGCACCACAAAAGAAGAAATTCGAAATGGTTTTTTTTACAAGGTGTCATGAAATTTGCAGGAAATTAAAATAAGTGGTTTATTGGTTCGATGTAATTATACAAAATTAATAAATTAGTAAATTGCAGAGCACATTTAATTAAAAATCCTATTTGTACTCGTCGAGTAAGAAATGAACACTGTTAGGGCAGCCTAAAAAAATTGCAAAATTCTTTCTAAAGGCTCGTTTATTCAGAAGTTGAATTTTTGCTTCCTAAGAATTAATTGAAAATATTAATAAGAGCACTGTTAAAACTTCCAGGTCTTCTTACACGCAGTTCAATAACGCGAAAATTAGCTACGATTAAACTAGCTATTTTGTCCAGCTTATCGCTATTTTGGGGCTGAAGTGCGTTTGAGTTACCCATTTATTCCACCGGGCCTACACTTCTTGTTTCAGATCGATTTACATGAAGGCAGCAGCTTTCTATTCTTACCCTTTTATTTCTCTTTATGCATATATGGGCCAGCTGGGGTTATTTATGGTGGAAAATATTGCTTACATCGAAGGGGCCGACGACTTTGCAGAAGTTGGGGATATCCACGCCCTGAACCCAACGGCAGGGTTTGGAGATGCAGGGGGAAGGACAGTACTGCAGGAGGTTGCTTCGTAACTGCAGCGCGGGGAGGCTCTCCGGCTTATCCATCTGACGGTAGGCAACCCAAGCCTGAGAAACAAAAAAATACACGGAAAAATTTTTGCAGGAAAATGTATTTCATTATCATTCCATCTGTATTAAGTGGTCTTTACGGAAAACTTCGATTTCTTAAAGAAATTGCATCATTCTCCAATCATATACAGGGGTTGGACAAAATAGTGGAAACACATTGAAAAATCAACAAGATTTATCTTAATATAGTGTTGGTCCACCTTTTGAGGCAAATGAGGTACCGATTCATAAAAATTGTGATTTGTTTCCAGAGGAATCTTAGCCCATTTCTCAGTTGAAACATTCTCCAGTTCCTTTAGGGACAATGGCGACGGCAGAAATCGACTTCTTACTTGAATCTCTTAAATCGACGACCTTAAATGCTCCTCAATAATGAGGATGAGGTAGTCTGGGAATTGTGGTGGCCAGGTGAGATGCTCAACTTCATTAGAATGTTCCTCATGCCACCATTAGTGCGTTACCAGCACCTTGAAAGGTGGCGGAGTTCCCACCTGGAAACTACAGTTCTCGAACCAAATGAGGATGAACCTGGTCGCCCAAAACTCCTACATAGTCTCGATTGTTAATTCTTCTTCCATGAAGAAAGGGTAATCATTGGCCCGACGGCGGATTTCCAGGAAATAACACCCCAGATCGTCTTGACAGAACCCCCGCCAGAACCCTCCAGTCATGTTTTACGGTTGGGAGAAGGCAGCAGCATGGATCAAATGCTTCTTTCAGCTGTCTCCAAATGAAGTACACTCAGCCGGAGGTCGGAAATAAGGTGGTGCACGATGATTCGTCAGAGATCACATTTTCCGCTACTCGAGAGATAGACCAATTATGGAGGTTTCTACTGCACCACTATAAAGGCTTTGAAACATTTGCCATATTTGAAAGCAGAGGCTTGCTAATTGCAGCTCTTCCGTAGTGGAATCAAGATTCGTGCAGCTCCCGACGAGGAACGGTTCTCGTGGAAACTGGGTTCTGTACGTGTTCTTTGAGGAGCTCTGCAGTGATTTTATGAGCCGTGGTCTCGCTATCCTCTCTAACAATTCCATTTAGAGTCCAATCGACGGTCTTTCTCAGACAACGCCTTCGACTTTCGGCCAGCCAGACCTGTGCTTTGCTGAGGACGACATTTTTCCTTCTCTTTCAAAGGCGCCAGTCATTACTTTTGAGACCGCCTCTTGAAAGGCCAAACATTCGGTGGACATTTTCTGTTACGCTAGTGCTTGCCATGAGAGCACTAATAATATGGCCTCTTTGAAGGTCCAAACATCCAGAAACATTCATGGAAGACAATAATTTTCATGATCGTGATCCGTCACGTCAGTCTTGGCAATAATACAAAGGAGATTATGGCTTCGGCTACATGAAGAGGAGACTGCGTCGTGGTGACTGGAAGAAAGCAAGATTACACCAGACGATCTGACTGCACTAGCACAGCAGAATTACTACTCGAAATTCGGGCTGGCCATAGGTTAGCCATAGAACAATGAGGGTAGCCAATATTAGGTCTTATGTGCTTGTCAGCAGGATTCGACTCCCTGGTACACTGCAGGGGAAAAGCAAAAATGCTTGTCAGTCTATTTTAATTCACTTAGATCCCATATTTAAACTCAAGTGACTAGCGGCGTTCTGTCAAGAAAGACACTGATAGCCGTGCAGGCAATACGACAAAAGCCCAGTTCATTCACAACAGAGTTAAAGAAGTTTTTAGCATACTCTTTCCCCTATCTTCTGCAGGATAGGGGTTGAGATGGAATGATCCTTTAATACATACTATTAATGCCGGTTATTTTGAAAAAAACCTTTACGACACCATGATTTGACCGTACATTGAATTTCTTGTGAATCTGTTAAATTTTATGTCTATCTGCCATTTATCTATTTCTACTGAGACTCGAATTCACCGCGAATACTCCATACTTGCAGATACGATCTAAAAATAAATGACTTAGAAATGAAAGCAATAAATGCGAAAGTGAGTTCATCAAAAGTGCGTGAGACAAAAGCAGTACGATCCTTTTTTTCGAAATTGTCAATTTTGTTCTGTTTCCGGGGTTAAAAGGCAGTTGAAGGAGAATGTGCTACAACTACGTTGTCTATAAAAATAATGTGCAAATTGAGTTTGAGGCCAACCCGCATTGAATTTGCTTTGGGACTTGGGGGTTAGTAAGTCTTCTATAAAGGGGAATAAGCCTATTGTATCCCTATCGATTTTACTAATGATTAATGGTCCCAGTGTGGGAACAGGATGAGTAGCTAATTGTCTTTGCACCTTGTAACCCAAACTATACACATCGAGTTCATTAGCCACAGCTCCCTTACTGACTGATTGTCTCCCCTTGTTCATAAGTCAAGAGGTTATAACGCTGCCTATCTCTATTCAACACAATGCAATAACGATGCCTCATGCTGAGCAGTCCCTTTAATCTGCTACGACAATGACGTCACTGCCACTCATATCAAATTGGAATAATACGGACAAGGCTACATGGGATGATAACAGCTAAGGAACAAATCTGGCATGTAATATTTCGGAACAACAATCAAAATGATATAATTTGACATTATTAGTTAACAGGGCGAAACGTTGCAACGCTTTCACAATTTATTATTTAAATTTCAAAGTGGAATTTTTCAGGTAGGAGAAAACATTATTCCGTTTCCCTTTACGAGCGGTGAGAAAAAAACCTGCCTGGGAATTGGGATGATCAAAATATTAAAGTTTAGTTGAAATAAACGCAAGTGGGTTGAAATAGAACGGAACGGAGCCTTAGTGTGAGTGGCCGCAACTATTGTAAAGTCGAAAAAAAAACGATCCCAAAACAATGGATAAGTTTGTAGAGGTGTGAAGCTAGCAAACTGTTGCAAAGACAAGAAATCTTCAACTATCAGGTCATCCGATAAGTCCTGTCCGAATTTGAAACTAATAAAGCAAGTTATTGAATGTCACATTTGCTTAAAGATTCACTGATTATCCGTGATCGTCTCTGACGTCCTTCTATTAAGAAACTTTTAAATACCTTTACTCTTGTAAAATTCCCTTGGTTTCGATTCGAAAGTTCTTTGTTCCAAGTGATTTTGTAAGCTACAAGAAAAATGGTAGTCTGAATAAGGATCCAATCAAGCTCTACCATCTGTTGTGACGTGATTCCCGCTGTGTAGATTGGTGCTGCATTGTTCTGATGCACCATCACCCCGCTCGATTCAATAGAACAGGTCTTTTCCCTCCTCAAAGCCAATTGTTGACTGTAGATTTGAGAATTAATTGCTTCTACATGAGGTGATAACGATTCAAACTGGATTGCTCCTTGACGACCTCAGCAGAATGGAAGAGAAACATTTTTTCCATGAAATTACCTTCTCCGCTGTGGGACCTTTCCCCTTTACGATGTCACTGTCTACGCTGCTTAACATTTCCATAAAAATCGTTTCTTTGCCAATCACAAGTCTGTCTACCAAAAAAGGGAGAAACAGGTTGGCGGGAATAATGAGAAGAAATGATGTAGTAATCTTGAAATTTGAGATTGCTTTCAGATAATTCATGGGCATGCACCCATTTTCAAAGGTTTGGAAGATAACAATGAAGAGTTGTGTGCTTTGTACTGAGCTTAATTACCGATTCCCCAACTGATTAAGCAGGATGAGCTTCTTCAAGAGCTGCTTTCTCAAGAAACGGCTTATCTTCAAACTCATCTTATTTCATTCACACATTTCCCTCGGTAAACTGAGAATGAATATTTCTAGCCGCTTCATTGGCTGCTGCTGCCTAATTTTCTTTCATAACTAATAAATCATTAGGTACCTGGAATGATTCTTACGGACTTGCATTTTAATTTAATGCTTCCAACAAAATGGAATTCGACCAATATAAATAAGTAAATATATATATAAACATAATTTTCAGTCCCATTAAACATTAAAAAGTACTGTTTAAATTTCGTTTAATTAAAAGGCGAAATGTGAACAGAACTTATGTGATAACGTGGTAGAATCCTTTAGTAAGAGACCCTTAACAATCCATGCTATGTGATTATGTGGTGCTCAAGGAAAAGCTGATCAATCCCCCCGTGTCTGGGTAGAGTCAAGAAAGAAACATTGCGGATTGTGTGTCTCTTGAGTCGAAGTATGGTGTTGAGTTTGAACATTAGATGGTCTAGGACAAAACGGTTCAGGGGCAACATGCTCATAGTATACTTAACGAATTTAGTTATGACTTTCGAATTTTCGGAACGGGATAAGCATTCAGCTGTTTGCAACAACGTTAATTCCTAAATACCTTGCTGTTCCACAATCTCGGATTCACATCTTCTTAACACTTATCCCTATTACTTCGGATATAACGAACAATTCTGTAAAGTGGGGTTTTAGAAGTTCAAATGCACAACAAGCATGTATCCCTACTTCGCGGTCTCGAAGCCCATCTACTGCGATAAAAGAGGTATTACCATATGTCGTATCATCACATAAGTTCTGTCCGAATGTTGCCTTTTTAAATTAAGAGAAATTCAAAGACTATTTGTAATGTCCAATGGAGCCGAAAATATTCTTTTACTTAGATGCCCTTAAACTGATCAAATTTTGTTTTACAGAATAATAAAATTAAAAATCGCTAATCTGGAAGTACCCAAAAATTACTTGATGCACACCATGTTTTGTGAGTTCAAGAAGAAGAGGGAATGTGTGAATGAAAGAATTTGTGTGCATTGCTAAATGCTTCTTTTAAAATTAAAAGAATTTTAAAGAGTATTTATAATGTCCAATGAAGCTGAGCGTTACTTTACGTTTAGATGTACTTGAACTGATCAAATTTTTGTTTTACAGAACAACAGAAACAAAAATTTCCTTGATTAAAACCCGCCTAACATGGAAGTAGCGAAGAATCATTTGGGGCACACGAGGTTCTTTCATAAGTTCAGACATTAACTCAGTAAATGGAGGGGAATGTGCGAATGAAAGAAAGCAGCTGCAGAAGATGGTTTGCAAAAATCAGTCGAAGCGGAGATTTCACCCTCCATGAAGATGAAGATCGAACCGGACGACACTCAGTTGAGATTGACGATAGGCTGCTTCCTGAAGCACCCTTCGAAGAAGCTTATCCCATTTTATCGGCTGGGGAGAAATCGATGATTAAGCTTAGTTCAAACCACACAACTGCTCATCTTCATAAGCTTGGAAAAGTTACTAAGCATAGAAAATGGGGTGCCTACCCACTAATTATCTCCGTTCCCACTAACTTGCTTCACCTTTCTCGGGTAGACTTGGTACTACATTTTTATCGAAGTGCTAATCATCGTAGACAACGATTTCGTAGGCGGGAAGAAAGACCCCAGCTACAGCCAAACCCGAGAGGGGAACTTCATGGGAGAAGTGCTCTTCTTTCAAACTGGCGGGTTAGCCAAGGAATAATCCAGTTTGAAATGTTACCACCTACTGGAGAAATAATTACTGCTCAAATCTACTGTGAGAAACAAGGGCGGGGTTTGAACCAAGCCTGAGGAAGGAGAAAAGCTCTAGTGAATCGAAAGGGGTGAGTATTTCATCAAGGCAATGCAGCACGAGCCCTCCACACACACAGCAAGAATCACGTCACAAAAGAAGTTGGAATAACTAGGTTGGGACAAATCCCTCATTCGCCTTATTCTCCCCACTACCTTGCTCCCTCTTCGGACTACCCCTTATTTAATATCCTAGAAAATCCTTTTGCAGCGCAGTGAAAGAGGTTGAAATTGACATTTGTGAGTTCTTCGAAAGAATTGTACAACAATTAATGCGTTAATAAACTTGTTAATAGATGGGAGAGAGTCATAGATAATGCCGGATGACTGAATCGTTGAGTCAGTGTAATATGATACAACTGCCCATATTTATTCAAAATTGGGACAGAACTTATCGGATGACTTGATGAGCTGGGCATCCTGGATAGTATAGCAGCCACAACCCACTTCTTGACTGACACTATCGCCCCCTGTTCATAAGATGAGACGGGATACAAATGCGATAATTGTGCCTCCAATTCCATCATCTACGCCCTTTTTAAGCAGCCCCCTTTTTACCTGCTGCGAAATTAACACCTCCGACATTTACATCATATTGCCATTCCTTGTTTTGCATCGTAATTGGACTTATTTCGATACAGACACTAAATCTATTAATTATCATAACAAAGTATTGCAATTACTGATAGTTTGCCATTTGACTGCGAAACCAAATGGAGTTCTCACTCAGCAACTGGGTTGGCCAAAAAATGAAAGCCAATTTGAGTTGTGCGTAGGAGGGTCGAAATAAAACGGAAATAAGTGTGAGCACAATTAACCTGGTCCATTCCAAAATAAACTCAATGGATCAAGCTTTCAGGTGTATAGGCAAAGCAATTTCTGTCTCTAAATAAGACAGCAAATTAGCAAAATTTATTAGAGAGGACCATGCTTACTCTTGCCAGCCAAAGGCTCGAAAGCGGAGGTCAAAAGGGAATAAGAGCCCGTAGTATTCATGACGCACTAACAATGAGTTTTGGTGGCATCTAGGGAATACACAGTGTATCTATTGAGTGGTATTGTATTCGTTGCATCAAACAGCCGAGCTACACTGATCCGAAAGAAGTTTTAAGTATAACAGTCAGCTATTGTTCAGATATGCCAGATAAGCTTCCTTTAAAGGCCTGAAACTCTCTTCGTATTTCATATACGAGATGACAACGAGAATGGATGACCAGAAATCACTTTAACTATCCTGGAAGAGAGCAACTCGTATCATGATGAATCGAGCCGGAAATCGATATAAGGCGGGGACTATGGTAGATGCCCTATGCTCTCCCCTGCACAGTGTAAGAAGGCCCGGTTGCATGAACTGGACACTAAGGGGCAATGGAGCCTTGGCCTCTACCATGAGGCTTGCAACGAGGACCTTCGCTACTCCATGTAAGAGGGGGGGGGGTTACCTTGCATTATGGAGATAAATAACGCCAGCCTTAAACAAAATCAGGAGGAGATCATGGTAAATCCTCCGCCAATGAAACTACGAGGCGACTATGGCTAAAAGAAGTTAGCAACACAGCAGATGAATGGATTGGGCTAGCTTTTGCACAGTTCCTCAAAAATCAGCAGAAACAGTTTTGGGAGGGGCTTGGGTGGAATTTAAATGCAGACAGGGAATTCGGACAGACCACGGTAGTTAAACCCTGGATGATGGCGGGAGTAGCCACCAATAGGCCGTAGAAACTATCGCGAAAAGTCGAAAAGGCATATCGGCAGCCCATTGCTAGGGCTGCATCACTTCCAATGTTCGTCCTCCGTCTTACTCCCAGCATATCTCAATCTGAGAGACCAATATGCAGGGAGCGCTGTCGTCTAGTGTGATTCTAACTGCCATGTCCACCACGAAAGCCTAGTTGATCGAGAGAATTAAGATGGCAAATCAGTTTGTTCCAGCTTCATTCCGGGATTAGAATGGGGCTCTAATAAATGCAAGAAGAGGTTATTTTGAAGAACAAAGTAGACGACAACAGTGTGATTTCACTGCCGATTGGATATATTTTAAATCTACTTTAAATTTTCAGTTACCAACAGCTTTGTTTTTTCCCTACTGAGAATCTCAGATCGATCCCGAGCATTCTGTGCTTACTGATTTTTATAACAAATTCCCAGTATCTAATACATAGAATATGTCAATGAAGTTTGCTGTTAGAATTGCTCAAATGAAAGAAGAAGAGTAGGCTACCTGCCCTGTACTGCAGTGCCTCTTATCAATGAAGTGGATAGGTTCAGAGACCGCGAAGTCCGGTATCCAATTTGTGTATTTGAACTTTTAAAAGCCATCCCGCGCTTCTGATAGCCCATACTTTATGGAACTGTTCAGTGTTTCTGAAATAACAAGGTAATCAGACCCGAAGTAGCATCCTCCAATTCGTGAATCTTCGATAGTGGTACCGCGACGTAGCAAGGGATTACTGCAATTGCACAACACTCATCAAAATACTGAATTTGCTGTGGATTAAACGCTCTTGGTTCGGTATTTGCTCTTCATCACTCCTTGACTGCAGTGAAGAACAGCACATTCTGGTACTTAGAAAAAAAGTTCTTTCTGGTAGTCCATTGAACTATTTAGGATATTTTGAAGTCCCACTAAACCATTTTTCGAGCATTCTACTTAGAGAGTATTCTTATTGTTCAGCTTGGTGTAAATTGGCTGGGAACAAGCTAATTAAAGGCAAGTAACCACGTATTCTAACCAAGATCCGGAAAGACCCACACGTGTGCGGATCTTACAACTACCCCTTGTTTTGTTCCCTTGTTACAAGGCTTGTTTAGTAGCCTATGTCTCGTTTTTTCTTGTCTGTTGGTCAGTTTAAATGATGAGGTCGAACCCTGAACATTCTTCTTCGAGCACCCCATATAGCTAGCACTGACGACCTCTGTCTGTGGAGATTGCGAAACAGATTCACACAGTTAGCACTGGTGTAAAAAATCATGACAGCACACATTCATGGAAGTCTCAGTTGCTCACACGAGAAGTGGCGTTTATTTAATTCGATTCAGTCCATAAAAACGTCTACACATATTGAGGAAAGGATCGATTCGATTTTCTCTGTGTTTGTGTTCAGAGACAACTTTTCATTGCACAGACTCCTACCAGGTAAATTTTAAAATAATCGAAATTTAAAGAGCATTTGATAACATCTAATGGAACTAAGCATTTTCTATATGTTCAAACTTGTTAAAACGGATCGAAATTTGCTTTGCAGAACAATGGAATTAAGCTTTTTTAACAAAAATCCTACTAACATGGAAGTGCCCAAATAAACACTTAGGGCAAATAATATCTTGTGATTTGAAGGAGGGAAACCTCGCAGCTGACGGAAAGGCTACAAACATTCACTCTGTTTTTAGAGAGAAATTATAGAATGAAAAATTTTGCAGAAGATGATTTGGGGAATTCAGTGAAAGTGAAGATTTCAACCTTGAAAATGAGGATCGAATCGGACTATGATGATAAGCACCTTCTTGAAGCAGTCTTTGAGATACCTTATCCTGCTTAATCAGTTGAAATAAAATATGCACTTAAGCTTAGTCGAAACCATGCAACTGTTCATAGTTGTCGACTTCGAAACGTTGGAACAGTTCTCGCCAACCTGCTCCACCGTTTTTTAGTGGATTTTCTATTGACATCTTAAGCGTCGTGGACATTGGCAGGGTCGTAAAGGGGAGAGATCCCAGCCACAGCCGCAGCCGAGAAGGGAACTTCAAAACGAAAAAGGTTTAATCAGGTGAAATCGCCAAGGAACAATCCAATTTGAATTGCTACCATTTAATACAGAACCAAATAATACAAAATGTACTGTCAGCAGTTAGTGCATTCGAACTAAACGGAGAAGGAATAGAAAAAGGTTGATGTCTCATAAGGGCAATGCTGCGCAACCTCACACAACAAGAGTCACGTCACAAAAGAACATCGAAGAATAACTTGGTTGGTGGAAAATTTCTCATCCACCATATTCTTCCCATCTTGCTTTCATTCACACAAACATCTGATTCGTAGCTCAAAGATCATTTCAAAGAAGTAGTGTTTGCAAAACAGCAGAAGGAGTTTGAACCTGATATTTTCGAGTTCGTTGAATAATCGAAATCAAAAGATTTTGGAATAATAGCATTAAAAAGCCAGCTAATAGATGAAAGGAAGTCATAGATGATCAAGCATAGTACACTGATGACTGAATCTGCAATTAAATGTAACATTTGGCCATTCGCTCTATTTATTCAAAATTTGGACAGAACTTCTGGAATGTCATGGGAACAACAACTCACTCGTTCGATTAACCAATTTAATTGTGTTGCAATAGCAGAAGCAGCTCTTGAACGGGGTATGCGTTACTTTCGAGGTTTGGGAGTAAATTATACGAACCGATGCCAATACAAACGAATGAAGACAAGATAACGAATAGGGTAATAATCGAATAATCAGCATGAGTGAATTCATAAATATCTGTTGAGACTAACCAGAAATGAACTTTACACATCTAAAAGATATCCAGAGTATAGAAACGATTTCAATGAATGAATGTGGATCAGAAAGTTCAAGGAATTTTACATGGCGATAAATTTATCAGGTATAAATAGGTGGAAACATGCCACATCACATCACTGGATGTTTATCTTGCATAGAGTTTTCCGTAATTAATTTGTCCATACCTTCTTAAAGATAAGACACGTTTCCGACTATTGAGTTCTGAGGAACAATATTCTCGGAGAAGGTTGAATATCCTAATTAATTGAGGCTTTGAAAACGGGTTATAAGAATCGTGCATCAAGGTGTACAAGTGGATTTCGCGATTCAAAGAAGAAGGAGATAGCTCTGAAGGCAACCCTAGCTAGGATAGACCAGGAAACACCTCAAAAATGACGAAAACACTGTGAGAGTGCTGAAAAAGCGGTACAGAAAGATCGGTCGCTAATAGCAGCCAAAAGCCGTCAAAGCAATGGCTGCTCCTCCGTGGGTCCATCTTCAGGGGTCCGGACTAACTTCAAATCTAAAAAGTCGACTGAAATGTTTTATGAGATTCATTAAGTTCTGTCAGATTCTTGAATAAATAAAACAAGTGACTTAATATTACATTTCATTAAAATCCAACCATCAATGCACGCTCCCTCATTATCTGCGACTTCCTCCCATGTAGTGAAAGCTTATTAATCGCATTTTTGCAAAATTCTGCTGGTTTTGATTCTAAGAACTCACAAATGTCAGTTTCAATCCCCTTCTGCGTTGTAAAAGCTGTTTCTAATAGCCGTGATTCTAATTTATTATCTCGAAAATAAATAAAATAAGGAGGAAGCTTAATATTAAGGGGTGTTCTTAAAGAATCTAAAGAAGGTTTTGGTTGAAATGGAAGGAAAGGGAAACACCTTCATGGAGGGACCCTGTTTCATCACCATGGAGACAATACACAAGAGCATACGGGTTTATTTCCAACTTAGCTCAATCAAAATTCTTCATTTGTCCAAAACTCAAAGAAAGTCTCGACGGAGCCTATTTTAGAAGCGAAAAACTATACTACTTGGCTCCTAAAGTACTTCAAAATATTCTTCAAGAACGGTCTTCGAACCTGGGATGTGCAACCATATTGGGAAAGAGGCTCAGATAAGCCGTTTTTGAAAAACAAATTCATTTCGTGAGAATTTCGCAAACTTTTGGGTATAGTTTCCTATCACCGAGGCCTTGTTTATTAATTGCTTTAACCATAACTATTAAGTCGAAATACACCTAGCTACATTCATAACAGTTGATGAGAACTATTTAGTCACTGGCGTAGTTCGTTCAAAATGAAATGATAATGTAGGTTCAATGTAAGGCTAATGCCTAATGATATTTTGCCCAATCTCCACTCTCAAGCCTCTTCTGCCTCTCCCTCTCTTTCCTTGTCTGTACTAGGTGTAACTGGTAACCCCAGTTGGATAGTTTTAGGATGTTGGTTATAGTAAGAAGAGCTCACTAAATGCTGCACTATAAAGGAGGAGCTGGCTTTAACAATAAATATGGCAAGAAAAGCACTGTATACGATAAAAAATCGGTTTATTATGGTCTCTTCTACTGGTAATTTTTATTGCTTATATTATATTTTTAAAAATAGCAGGACTGAAACCTAGAATAGAAAATTTTCGAATTAGTAAAGATTTTTATGCCGCAGAGTCAAGCATCGCTTTCAAGAAGTGCAAAACAAACAAAGCCTATTGACAAGAAGGACCATTTTGTATATAAAGGAAACTACGAAGACTCTAAGACCAATCATAGGTTTCCATTGAACAATTTTCGACAAAAGTACGATTTACACAACCGGTTAATTCGAAATTGGGAGCTTAAGCAATACAAAATAATTTGCAAAATTAGCCCAGGATCTGGTAGCAATCCATAAATGATTCCTGCTTTGTACTCAAGAGGGAAGATAGGTGGAATGGAAGCAACCAGCCTCTAATTGTTCTTGAGAATAGGATTAGCTTGTCGATATTAAAATAAGCTTAAATGTTACATTTTCAAAAATGAATCATATGATCCACATCAATTTTACCACCTGCAGTGAGGAAAGACTAATTTATTGTCCAAATAGCAAGAAATAGCTCATAGGTTGTTGCTACGACCAATCAAGTTTAATGACCTTGTAAACTGGTTAGTGGCCTACGCAGCTAAAAATGATGAACATTCTTTACCGTCTACTTCAACCTGGCTATGGAATTCCGACTCTCCAATTTAGTCGCTGAGTCTAAAATCTGTCCAAAGACAGTCATTTGTGCTATGAAATTTCTGATTTGAATGAAGCGATAGTAATAGCTCTTATTTTTGTCCAATCAGGGCCTAACTTTGCTAAATTCTCCAATCCCATTGGTTGATCGATAAACACCCAATTATTGTGCTTTAAAGGGAAGCCAAAAGTTAATAGCCCAAATTCTTTTTTACGTTAAGCTTGACGCAAGGTTAGGTTCATCTTTAACCCACTGCTTGTAATTAATGGCAAAATCTTCTTCATCTTAAACTGCTATGAAAACTTATTAATGATGCCGAAATTTCTGCTTTAAGCAAACGTAATCGTAATAAAACAGGGGAGTTTGATCTTCCAGCAAACATTTTTCCCACAGAGTGCACAGTAAAACTTGACGAAAGTCAAAAACTGTCGGTTGAATTGATCGATGATGACTGTCATCGAGCCATTAAGTTCAGTGGATGCAAATCGTGGGGTTTTCTCATCGAAAAGCTATGGCTACCACCAAGTCCCATTTAGCGAGTTTAAGCGCAGTTTCAAGCTTGGAAAAGTACCACGATTTCTGACTTTGTCTACTTTAAAGGGATTAGAGTCTATTGATGCATTTGAATGCTAGATATAAATGAGACCATTCTGCTTCCTTATCTCAAACAGTTGAAGTAGTTATCAATTAAAAACGAGTTCTGGAGCCTTCGAGCATCAATCCAAAATGGCCTCCGTGATACTATTGAAAGGAACTTTTTGCTACATTTTTAAACGGTCATCGAAATTTCACGAATTCGATTTCATGATTCAAAGGGCGTGTTTGATTTAAATAATGGTTTGAGAGTTCGTTTTTCGAAACCCTACTAAGAACAACAGTCAGGTTTCAGCATCAACTAAACTTTATCAACCTGAAATGATCGATATTTAGGATAAATATTTACGTAAGGGAGTTATAGAAGGCTTATGAAATGAATTTCGCAGTACAACATTTTAATGGTTTTCCGGATGTGTTGAAGGTGTTTAAGCGCACTTGGCTTTCTCTAAAAGTTAAAACCCTCCCTCGCTCATGTAAGTGAGAATGGATGACTGCAAACCCCATCAGATTCATCATAAAGCAAATAACCTGTATCGTGATGATTTACGTTCCCTGGACGCTGCGAAAAGAATCAGGCGAAATGAAATGCATCTTATGAAGCTATGGGGGTTAGAAAAAAAGCGAAGCAATATCGAAGTAGCGGATTTCCACAAAAATCTGCAGAAAAGGTGTTGGAGGGGTTTAGGTCGAAGAACTTGCAAGCCTGTGTTACATTTTCTGTGGGAAAACACTGATACCAAAAAAGCCATGGAAAAATTGAAGATGTAAGAAGCATCAACGTGGTGTCAATCTAATGCCAGTTATCATTCTTGAATTGCTAGGTGATCTAAAGGGAATTGTACCAGTTCTGCAACCATTCTTAAGACATCTTTTCTAAAATTGTACACTTTACACTAGTAAATCGTGCATTTTGCGAAACTTATTTTCAAGACCTTTGCCGTGCTTTCTGCAATCAATCTTATTCCGAATATTTACCCAAATTCGAGGCTTCGTATGTTTGGTATTAGAAAACATGTTCAGTTGGTGCAGTCTGGGACTCAAGTGTTTTTCCAGGTAGTAACTAGTACCAAACACAGTCGAAGTGGTTACATGGACAACATTATACAAAGAATGCACGAAATAGTACGTATAAACGCATTCAAGGAAGTACCGAGAAATCGGTAATGACCAACTGGCTTTGGTGTTTCTTGGAATAGAGAACTAAGTACAGAGAGATAGAAACAATAAATTATTTATGGCAATGCGAACTAACAAAAAATATGATTGGCAGGGTGGAGGATGGCCAAACACATCATCTTAAAAATCAGAAGCAATAGAATGTTTTGTGATCTATCAGGTCATCCGACAGGTTTAGTCCGAATTTCGAATAACATAGACAAGTGACCTAATGTTACATCTGATTGGGGCTTCAATCATCAAAATAACTACCCTAATTATCTATTAACACGCTTATAAAAACAAATTTTGACAATTATTTTGGTTTTGGTTATTTGAAGAACTCACAAATGTTAATTTCAACCTCTTTCAGTGATCTTGCAAGCTACACAAAATTGCTAGTCTGAAGGAGCAAGGTCGGAAAAATAAGGTGGATGTGGAATTCTCTCCTAAGCAAGTTCTTCGACATTTTGCGATGTGATTCTTGCTTTGTGTTGGGTAGGGGTCGCGTATAGTCCTGATGAAGCAACACCCTTTTCGATTCACGAAAGCGGTTCACTAGAGTTCCCTTGAGGACTTTCTCTGCTTACGATAACATTTTTACTTTTAGGAACTTGTACGAGGCTTTTAAGATGAAGGTAAATAGTTGTATGGTTTGAAATAAGCTTTATTACCAAGTCCTCAACCAATAAAACAGGAAAAACTTGATAAAGGGAAGCCTCTTGGAAGTCCCACTCGATCCTCGTTATCTTCGAGGGTGAAATTTCCAGTTCCGAATTTCCCAATCTTCTGCAAGTCCTTTCATTCACACATTCCTCTCCAAAAACTGAGTGACTATTTCTAGCCGCTTCGTCGGCTGCTGCTGAGTTTTCCTTCTTGAACTCATTTAACATTGTGTGCCTCAATTTACAAAAGGTAAGCTCATGGGATGACCTGATGCAGCAATCTCAGTGTAAAAGAAAACACTGCCCAAGAGCCTGGAAGTGGACGTAACCATTATATCCTTGAAAGGCTTTAGTCAAGAGGGAAATAAGTCTCTAGCATCTATAGAAATTTCACTTGTGGCTGATGATCGGATGAGTATTATGCTGTTGTTTTCCCCCATTTGCATAGGGCTTCTATAGAAGCAGTTCTGACTGCATTCTACGCGATATCGATTGTTTAGAAGTGTTCACGACCATTAGCCTTCCTCTAGGTGTTCTTTGTTCACCGTGCAGGGGCTTAAATAGAGAAGAAATGATGATTTGAACTCGTATGATTCCTCATGAAAGAGAATAACTTGTATTATGCTAAGGATTAGCGCTGCTTAACAAAAGCTTCAGGGTAATAACAATAATTACAATGAAGACTGCGAGGCAGCTCTGAAAAGGGCGTTACCAATAGCACAGCAGATTTCCTTGAAAATTCCCAGAAAAGTTGCTAGAGGGCATATGCTGTATTCAGGTGTCTATGAGGAATTAATGTTCGCTGTGGTTATGCCCTGGATAACGAGGGTAGCCTTTAGTATGGCGGCAAACCTCACACCTCATGGAAAAAAGTCACAAATACTTGCCAGCCACCAGTTTTTACAACTACACCAGCCATCAATGCTTTGCCTCTGCCGAACTCTCTCTCTCAAAATATATGGGGGCTCATTTGAGCTCAAACAAATTCCAATCCATATTCCATCTTTTCTCAAGATTTGGTCATGTAAAATCATGTAAAATCAATACCCCATCCCTATCCAGAATCTCTATGAGTAGCAATTTCCCTTTAACAAATCAAATTCCTCGAGTATTTATTCTTTTTTGGGTTAAGCCAACTTAGTCGACTACTGAGCGTTCCTGATGATCGAAACATTATCTAGTGACACCCCGTTCTAACTCGGATCTCGAGTAAACAGCTCCCGGTGGATGCAGCAAAGGCGTTCACTTCTGCGGGGGCCTCCGATATCTTTCTCATTTGATCGGTAATCAGAAGAAACCCGTTGTCTACTATTGTCAAGGAATCGAACAGAAATTTGCGAGTAGCTTATTCACAACCTTGTAAACCAAGTAGCCCATCGGCAGAGCCGAATATCTTTGTTTGACATGATGAGGCATGTCAAGTGCGTTACCGAAGTGGCTGTTGCCTCGCTCAACACTATCGATTGGTGTCATAAAGCTTTCGTGTTGTCAATGGCTAACAGGGAGGTTATTGATGTGGGGCGTCGGAAAGGTACTCTGATTGTCCTCACCAGTGCTCAAAGGCCTACATAAAACCACCTGTAGAAAAACGTATGTAAAATCGACTTTGCTGTATGGTCTCTCGACCGCTGTTCATCAGGTCGTTAATGACAAAATGCTGACTGCCGCGGTAAACACGGCTAAGGGGATGGCACTGTGCCGTTGGTCCAGGAGACAAGTGTCTATGAAGGAGCAGGACGAGGTCTTGATCACGTCTAGTGTAGTGTCACAGCTGCTCTCTAGACTCCTGAGTCTTTGGATGCGTGTGAAAAAGAGCTCTGGGATTTCGAGGAGAGTGTGTCAATCAGCACCTGGTGTTGTAATTTGGAATGACCGTCCAGTATGTTGTAGGTGCTTAGGTTGTCCACTGTCACCAGAGAAATCATAAACTCGGAAAAGTGTGGTAAACCATTGCTACGCCTCAGTGAGAGCCTCGGGTGCGATAAAGTTCTTCTCCGCTTCGTTTATGCATCAACTCTTCAGTGGGCCAGTGAAGGAAGGGTCCCACTGTGATTGTTACTTGGTTAGTAAAGTGTGAATGTTCTATACGAAATTGCTGACCCGGAAAGACGTGCAGAACCACTTCTGCACCACTGAGACACTAGCATTCTCTACTGTACACGACGTGGGGCAACCCTGCGTCAAACCATAGAGTACCCTCGTAAAATACGCACTTTTATCCTGCCTATGTTAACCCTTATTGGGCCATATAGTGGAAAAGGATCCAGCACTTCAATGAGTAGGCTCTTCCCAAATTAAGCAAATGCACTAGAAGTATATCTACTTCACGCATCACACGAATCTTAGCCGAAATGTCATATCAATACGATATAAATTCTTCAGAATGATCCAAATCGGCCATTCAAACACCTACCCAGGTAGCTGCATAGCAGTGGTGATGAACTGCGAACTCGACGTGTCAATTTCTGCCGCACTTGAAGATTAATTCGGAAAGTATTTTGTAGCAGAATTGCAGCAATTGACGGGGTTACTGTAGTCGTAGCTCCAACTGCAGTACAGGAAATCAAGAAACTGCCTCAAATGAAATTAAAATAATCAATAACCGCCTATTTGATCACTATCTTACGTTGCTCAAGTTTACGATTTGTTTTTCTTCGCGAATTAATTGGTAAATTATTAGCTAATGGAAAAACAAGAAACTATTTTCCGGGAAAGAAACACATACAAAGCCTTATTAATAAATTATATTTTGGACAATTTACTATTCCTTGAACCACGAACACAGATCATCTGGTCAAATGTGTAGCTAACCTTGAAAATTCCTTCTGGCAGCTAGCGCTATGATTGGTCCAGTCCTATCCAGTCACCTCAAAGCTTACCAGTCACCAGTAGGTTGTCTAACAATCTGCGTCCAGCCAGCAAGGCGTCCTAGTCACTCTGTCTGGTAAATAGCGGCACCGGTGGAAATGCCAAGTACCGGATCAGCACCGGCCGTCTTATAGGCAAAGATTAAGTCCCCTTCGGCATTGAAATAGACCTCCAGACACAGTAGTAATTCGTTGCTATAGAGCCCTAGTTTGAATATTACCATGTAGCGAGATAATGGAAAGCCCACGATATAATTTATTGATCAGACTATTTGGCCTGTCTTTCATCTTGGTAGATATCGTAAATAGGGCTCCTCTAATGCACCAGATGTGTCGGTTTTATTGTAAAGGAAATAACCACCAGCCCGAAAGACGAATTCGGAGCTTATTCGTGATAAAGCGGGTGATAAAAGTTTGTCTATAAAGGGTCATTTGAGGGGTAATCATAAAAAGGGAGCAATAAGCATCTAAATCCCTCTTGCCCTGAAATTTGGTAACACAGAGGAGGAAAAAGTCAGCCAAATGGCTTCATAATTTAATAAATTCGGCTCATCCAACAGAGTTCAGGTAGGTATAGAATCAATGGACCAATGGGATTGGCTACCAAGGAAAAGGAATTTTGGGCCATCGTGTAATTATCGTCTTCTGTATATTCGTAAACTGTTGGAACAGCGTACTTGCGAGCAACGGGAAACACGTCCTATAGTACTTTTCTGGTACTGGTAATCTGTAGTGCATGCGAAAATTGCTTCGAGTATTTCGCAAATTACCTCCAACAGGAACTTTTGTCGATTGACCCATTACCTTTAGCTAAACAAGTGTTATTGGCAATAATTTCGGGGTTAGGCTACTGTCAAAATACTGCAAACTAAGATGACGAATTGCTATTAGCCTGTTTATACAAATCGCCACTCTGGAAAAAGGAGTATCTCGGTATTTTGCTAAATCAGCGAAATCGCATTTACGCACCCATATGATATCTACTTCGGCAGGCGCAACCGTATTTCATGGCGTATGAAACTACAGATGATTCTTCGCAGATGGTCAGGGTAGTGAGTTACCATCAATGCACTGTCGTGAAAACGCAGTAAGCGTGTTCGGTTTTTGACCAGCAACCGCAAACATATTGAAGAGAAATTCCGCAATTTTTCTAATGTATTTTTCATATGCCAACTGATTTATTGAGAAAAAGTTCGAAAATGTGGGCTATATAAAATGAGCTACACAAATTCAGTCTATTGCCATTATTAACGCTGCAAATAAAGTGGCCTCTGTTCATTGGCTAAACTGAAAATATTAAAGAACGCGCAATCAATGCACCCATCGATTGAATTACCTTGGACAAGCCTTGACAAACTGCACCACGTGCAGCATAAAATCTAAATCTACGATCAATAAGTGCACCACAGCATGTAATTCCTTCGATTTAAGCATCAATCGACGAACTAAAAGTGCTAATGCGAAATGATTGAGCCGAATTCATGGGCAAAAGATTTCTGTTTTCGACAAAGATTTCTCCAATAGCATAAATGATTTTCATGCATTAGAGTAGATCCCAAAAGTCTTTGTTATAAAGTTCAGACAGGGGTATAACTTTAAGTTAAACCTGATGGTTAGGAATTAAAACCCGATTGATATGTTTTACTTCTGCTTCAAATGATTTTTATGAGAACATACACATCAAGGAAGGTTACAAATTTCAAATGAGCTCTTATCTTAAAAACGAAATCTATCACATTTATAGCGGTTGAATTTTAACAAAAGCCCTTTAGAGAATCGGTTCTAGTACATATGTGAGTGAACCGAGTCTAAATTTCAAACTACCAAGTTCGACTACATTTCTGACCTTGATTGGGGACCAATCAAAAAGCGCTCAAACAATTATTTATTGACGTTGTTCAAATTCCGGATTTTGGCAGGGTAATTATGCTGGTGTTTAATAATGGTATACAAATCCTATTTCGAAAATTGCCGATTTTCCTAATAACGCAAAATACAGAAATACTAAGTTCCAAGATAGGATACAGTTATCAAAAGCTAAATCAGCAATTGATGATACAATTTTTCAACTGCCTTTCTAGTACCAAAGGACTCGCTTATGACCACGTGATCAAAAAAATATGTTCACAAATTTCACTCTATTTGTTGAGATCTTAACATTTGCCATAAATTATAGTTAATTAAATTTATTTTCAAGTTGTATTAAATTTTATTTGTACAAGACGGCAGTGGAAGACAAGAGCCGCTCCTGGAGCATCACGTGACCGGTCGAATATTGGTTACACACCACCCCTCAGGTTTAGTGAGCGGGCGCTGTAATCAATCATATCGATTGATGTGGTCTACCTGCCGGCTACGAAACCATCATTTGCACTGTGTCACGTGATGCCTAAGTTGGTTGCAAATCCAGTTTCAGTTAGTGGATAAACGCAGGGACAGATTGAGTTAATTTTCTTGGAAGATTTATAAAACATTATTTTAAGAATGGAAACCATGCTTTGCTATCAAAATTTATCGAGTTTGTATAGTACACATTATTGTGAACAAAGAATCTGACTTTCGACTTGCTTGGTGTAATATTAGTTGCTAAGTTGAGGCGGCCGAACACCAATCCTGGACACACTGCAAGAGCCTACCATTTGTTTAAATTTGTTGTCTGTTTGCTTCGTGCCTGGACCAGACTAGTTAATACTTGTAATGCGTGACTTACGAGAGCTGTCTTGCATCGTGTTTCACCAAACGGAACTACAAAAAATGTGCTTTCCTGTGCAAGACCACCACCTACTAGCCTATCCATGCAACCATTGGTTAACAATTTACAATAGTTCGGATTCCCGTTACGATATTGAGTACTGGCACGAATGAGGCAAAATCGGAAAAATTAGCCACAGACCGACGAGACAGGTACGAAGGCGAATCAAAAGTACTGCGCATTTTTCTAAAATTATCAAGTTTAACAGGTTAAAGCACCATAGAAGACCAATGACCACTCAAAAATGACGAAAACACTTAAACTGCTCCCCAAAATTTGATCTAAAAGGATCAGCGAATAACTGTAGATGACGAGATGAACTCCGAAGGCTGAAATTGTAATTTTTAGAGCGTATCGGAACTTACTGCAGCCCTAGAGAACAGGAACTCGCAATAATCGACTTGAAATATCTAGCTTTTGGTTTCTGGGTACAAAACTCAGCTTTAAAATCGTTCCGATTCCAAGTAGTGGCTGTCAAACACTAGGATTGTTGGCAGTAAGAGACTAGATAAATTTCTACAGAGTAGCAGCCCTTCAAGTCACTTATTCCACTAACCTTTCTGGCAATGTCAAAGCTCTCTTGCCGAGGGGCACAGAATGCATTTCAGATCTTCAATGTCAATTAGAAGTGAATGCCACTTCAAAGAAGACAGGCTTCTCTACAGCAGTATCAGTAAGGGGACAAACGCTTGACTAGTTGATGTGGAGTAAGGTAAACGCTGCTTTTTCTAGAAGCGATGCAATACGAAGGCTTTGAGAATCCTACTGCCATTTGTTTGACATGCTCCGTTTTGGTGAAGAAACTTTCCGTTTCTTTCTAGGAGATTTTGGTGAGGTTTTACCTGAATAGCAACTGAGAATCGATTTATCGACAACGGTAAACATTTCTAAAAGGCTGAATTGCCGATTTAGAGGCATATTGATAGCCTTTCTGTCATTTAATTTTCGATCCTAAATTACATGATGTATGACAAAATCTGACAATTTTTTAAACTCTCATCATTGCCGTTATTTCCATTGGTATCGATTTAAATTATAGGAAGATGTGATATTGGTTAGAAGTCAAAGGATATTCTTTTATAAATGCAACGAATGAGGTTTTTGGGGAGTCAAGAACTAATTAAAAAGGATCACCTTCCCTAAAATCAGGTGATTACCGAGCCTCGCCAGTGTTTTCACGATTTAACTGCACAAATGCCTCATGTGCGTAAATGAATTTAACCGTCAAACGAATCAAGTGATTGAAATTCAAGGCCGAAGTTGCCGCTAACATGGGGTTCATTTAAAGCTACCGCTATAATAATAATAATAATAATTCGTCTTTCATTGTCGCGAAACTGCAAGCTGATTAGAGAAGGAAATAGTCTTATACGCAGCAGCACATCAATTAGAACAGTTTATAACTCGAGAATAAAGCCTCTATTCCAAAATCTAAAGCTGATTTAAGGTCGGTTAATAGATTTTAGTGGAGAACATTGCAGTGGTTGACTTAGTGGGTTTAAAGGGACATCCGTTACAATCGAAACTTTGAATTTTCTCTCTAACTTCATCGAAAGTTAAATGCACTTTCCTCAACCAATTTTACTTACACAAAATGCATAACTTATAGATCGCTTGGGGAAAATATAGATTGCTTCGTGGTAAAACAAATGCTGATTTTTTAAGAATCTAATCGGCATTGGTTGTAAAAATAATGTTCCGAACCATTTTCTGTGTTTCATGTATTCGTTTGAGAGGTTTCCATTAATAGAAATAAACAATCGAGCCACTTAAAACAATATCTATTGCTACAATGAAAAAAAGGTTTGGTCTTATTCCATGAGTTTTAAATACCTCCCGAAACAGGAATTTTGGTAAGGATATAAAACCAAAGCAACTTAATTTCGGTCTCATATTACCCCAGTTACCACCGTAGTGCCATTTTCTCGTACAACGTTGCCATATGTCTTCTGGAATCCCTTACAATCAATTCACAGCACAAGGGAACAAGTTTCCCTTTGTCAGGAATTTCAATGTCGAGATCATACAGGCGGTACCGAGAATGCAAGTTTGATAGGAATTCGGAGGGTGATGACAACGAGAATAGATGGTTCATAATGGAGGAGGACAAACTGTAGCATCGCCCAGCTCAGAGAAAAGTTAAAAATAATTGTCAGCCGCCAATTTCAACGACTTCGCCAGTCCCCTAAACTGAATTCGGACTTTAACCCACTGATTGACTGCTATACATGGCTGGATGCTGTCGAGAAAGACACTTGATTACCGCCCTGCCGTCAGCACCACTACAAAAGCCCTGTTAATAGACTACAGAATTAAAGCATTAGCTTTCGAGGAGGTCCTTTCCCATGGGAAGATGCAAAATCGGCTTACTCCAGCTTTCGGGGCCGAATTAGAGTTTTAGTAGACGCTAATTAAGTAGGTCATTTTAAGAAAATAATTCTTAAACGACCATCTTTTTAATTTTCTATAATTTATAGTTACTAGGATCTTTCTTCTTCTTCCATATTTGAATCCCAAAATTATCGCTAACAAGCCGTTCACCTTCGGATTGCTTTGGCATGTCAAAGTCCACGGCTGTATTTGCTATGAGAAATAACTAAACAAAGGGTAATACTTTGAATCCACACGTAGACTCAATAACTCAGCTGTATACTCTTCATCTTCACACGTTCGAGTGAGCCCCCTGGGTTTGTGAGTTACTAGCCTCCATCCATTCAAGTTGTCAAAAGCATCGGGATGAAACTCTTCGTTAAGCAGGCTCACTGGACAGTACTGTTTCGGTTCCAAGAATTTTATCGGTTTTTACCATGGCAAAGGATACTATTGAAATTTGGCAGACAGGATTTACTTAGTTTGAAGACTCTCATTCACTGGGAACTCAGAGAGGGAAGCCTGAGTAGTGGTCGTACCTGAGCGTAAGATGGTCGGGTCTGTTTGAAGGTACATTCGAGGCACGTTCAGTAATGACTCGTGTGTGCGGAGAGCATGGGTGTATGATGAGTAACCAGCTGTGGTGTCATGAGATGCGCAGTTTGAGTTTGGTGCTGCTACAGACTCACTCGGCTGACCACATCACGCCATGACAGCACACAACATGACACCTCAACGGGTTAGTGCGTGGTACCAGCGTCGTGACAGGCTTTGACAGAATGACATCCATTATCCTCATGACCAGAAACCAATCAGTGGATGGTGCTTCTGAGTGTAAGCAAGCGCTTTACATTTAGAAGCACTAATCTGGTTCTCATAGCTCAAATTCAGCTGAAAAATTCAATTTCCCCTAAATATCGAGCAAATCCAATATAAGACACAGTTTTTCTAAAAATGCAAAGCAAAATCAATTTGAGAGCATGTAAAATAACGGAATTGGATCCTAATCGTAAATTGGATTTAGATTTCGTTTCAGGTACTTTGAATTTTTTGTTTCAAGAGCATACACATTTCGCAACTTACTACTTCGCCTTCCATTGCTCCCCGTTTTCATGCCTGGGTTTCGGTTTCAATTTTGTCGATGTGAAAACCAATCAGTAAGGGTGATAACACCTAGTGCCTGTTGAAGCTTCACGAAAGTCTAAAGCCTCATCAGTGGCTGACGTATACACAACATCAAATGAACTAAACAGATGTGCAAAACCAGGTGACTCACCATCTCAGTCACCTAATCACAGACAATCGAACATGGTGGCTGCCAAACATAGGTTAATGTGGAACCTAACGAAAGACCAAAGTGTGATTTCTACTCACCGTCAGCCATCTAGAAGGAGGAGTGGGCATACCAGTTGAACTCGGTAACCAAGTTCCTTATTGGAGTTCATCGATACCATACTCTAGAAATACACGCCTATGAATGCCGCGACGGATACTGGGGCTGCACATTGAGATGGACACGCACCCGATCGTACCTACGAGGTTGAAGAACGAACCGGAAGACCTCTAGTGTCTAAAAACAATCAACTCAAATCTCGAGTTGACATCTGCTTCTCTTTCCATTCTCGCCAACTTCTTTTGTATATTTGGATAGGCCTATGACTAGTGACGAATACTGGATGTTTTATGGAAATTTTTAAGGGGGAATACCTTTGCAGCAACAATTGATGGTCAAATTTACTCCCAGAAATTGAGGTGTTTGAACCAAGCCTTGAGGAGGAAAAGGACCTACTCCACCGAGTGGAAAAGGGGGGATGTTTCATCAGGACAGCGCTCGACCCCCCACACAGCAAGAATCATGTCACAAAACATCGATGAAGAACTTGGTTTGAGGAACATTCATCATCCACCACATTTATCTTCCGACCTTGCTACTTCGGACTGCCATTTGTTTTGTAACTTACAAAAGCGCCTGGAAGAAACAGCATTCGCAAAGCCGTAGGAAGGGGTTGAAACTGGCACTTGTAAGTTCTTCGAGTAAGCAGAACCAAAAGCCATTAATAAGGAAGTCATCGACAGCCAGGGAAATCACACTGACTACTGAATCATTAATCAGATTTAACTTATGGGCTGAGCTGATAAAAAGGCGATTTGCGACCATCAGTAACACTTCAGCCTCTAGAATGTGCTCATCCAATAACCGTTCTCATAATTTTTAATACTGCTGCGACAGTAAGAGATACACCTAAAAACGCGGTAACTAGATATGGTTGAATAAATCTGTGCTCCCTTCTGCCTCCTGGTTTTATCCTGACCTACATGCATGCACCACCAGAAGAGGAAGAGGACGGGCATGTTGTCCATGGGGTCGCGCAGCAGAAAGATGACGTCCTGCACCGAAGGGGGAGGGTTTTTGCAGCTCTCGTCCAGACGCCCGTTCTTGCAGCAGCCCCATTGGTCGTTGTCGCAGAAGTACTGGAAGGTCATCTCGCGGAAGACCTTGTAGGCTGCTGTCGGATCCAGATGGACTGACTTGCTCACCAGCCAGTACTTCGCTTCGCTCCAGAAGATCCCTGCTCGCGGTGGCAAAAAGTCGAAAGAGCCTAATGTGTGCGACTCCTGTGGTTTGAATGAACTATCAGGTCCTCCCATAAGTTCTGTCCAAATTTTAACTTTTTAATTGATTGAAATTCAAGGACAATTTAATAATGTCCAATGAAGTTGGACATTATTTCTTATATTCTGACGCATTTAAACTGATAGAAAAAAGTATTTGTTTAAGTGAAACCCCTCTAATAACAGAGAAGTACCCATGAATCATCTGTGGATTCATAACGTTGCATGAGTTCAAGAAAGGAAACTCGGCAGCCGACGAAGAGGCTAGAAACATTATCCCAGTATATGGAGAGGGATGTGCGTGCAAGAGGTTTGCAAAATTCAGAAGTGCACCGACGTCCAGTTGAGTTTGATGATAAACAGCCCTTGAAGCAGCTTATCCTGCTCGATCAGCTGTTGGAAACAGCTATTGGGTTTAGATCAAACCCTACAACCCTTCATCATCATTATCTTTGAAAACAGGAAGGTTCATGGAATTCGTAAATGGGTGTTTACCCATGAATTGTCTGAAAACAATCTCAAATCTCGCGTTGACATCAGCCCCTCTCTCCATTCGCGCCAACCTGTTTCATCTTTTGTTGATGAATAGATTTGTGACTGACGACTGGGGAAAAATGAATCTTTTATGAAAATGTTAGGCCTCGTAGACAGGGAGAAGACCCCAGCCACAGCCACTGTCGAGAAGGGAACTTCATGGGAAGAAGGTACTTCGCATTTCAATCTTGTGGGATCGCCAAGGAAGCGTTGCCACCCAATGCAGCAACAATTAACGGTCAAATCGGTTGCTATTAATTTGGGTATTTGAGCCACCAAGCATTGAGGAAAAATACCTGCTCTAGTGAACCGTAAAGTGGTGATGTTTCGTTAGGAAAAGACATCAACAATCAAGTCCTAAAAACCCAAAGAACTTGTTTAGGAGAAAATTCCCTCTGACTTGCTCCTCTTTCAGACTAACGTTTCTTCTCAGCTTATAAAAGCATTTACAGTAAGGAAGATATTAATAAGGTTGTTGATAGATGAAATGAAGTCACAGATAATCAGCGCGAGTACATCGATGCCTGAATTTGAAATTGAATGTAAAATCTGGTCACTGGATGATCTGATACTTTGCAGATCACCCTTTGGTCCCAATAAACTTAAGTTGGTTTTTTCGAAATTTCTATTGAAAAAAGGAGCTTGAAATTGACTTATAACCTGAGCGCGAGCAATACGAATAGCATGTTAAGATGAGTCATAGGAATAAAGGCACACTTTCTGTGTTGTGGTTTGCGGTCACGTTGACAAGGTTGTCAACTATGAGGTCCTGACAAGGCACGGGATAGAAATCCGTTACGGTTTCATGTTTAGTGTCACGGGATGACTGGTAATCCGTTGACCTGGTCAGTTGAGGGAGTTTGCAGCAGCCTACACTCTACGGGACAAGTTTTTAAGGAATGGCAATTGTTTTTCCCAGATGCGCTTTCTTTACAAAAGTTGGCAACAGTTAAAATATGGTGGTCATGATCTCAGCCCAATGCTACTCCCCCTAAGTAGTGTGAACACAACAACCCAGGGACATGAAATGGCGAATTGCAATGGGAACTAGGATGTTGTGGTTGCTAGAAGTTGGCAACAGATGACGATCTGATTGTGGTCACACAGGAGAAGATTTACATCCCTCGTCCACGCCTGAGCTATATTTCACAACTTCTCTCTGTTTGGCGTCTGCCAAATCCCCTAAATTCTAACCTACTGATAAAATTTTATGTACGTGAGACTGTTGAGAAAGACACTAATCGCTTTGCCGCCAGTACTGCGAAAGTCTAGTTAATCGACAAGAGAATTAATTGAGGAAGAGATCAAGGTCACTGTTCAATCAAAACGTCGTAATAAACTTTAACAGTTGATTTCACTCGCACTGCAGATTTCCTACTCGAATCGCCGCAATGAGAACTATGCGGCTGTGGTTGCTAGAAGATGACAACACAACAGATGACGATCGGATTGAGCTCTCAAAGCAGCATATTTCATTGAAAATCGACAGAAATTGGTGTTGGAAGCGTTTGGTTTATTTCAGATGCCCATATGGAATTTCTGACAGCAGCAGCTAAGCCCTGGATAACGAGGTAGCCAATAAAAGATGACGTGTAAGGCTGTAGCAAGATTCGGCACTAAGAATACCTACACCCGACATAGTTCTTATTCGCTTTATCACTCACACTAGGGATTCAAATTCTTTGCAATGTCTTTGTGTGTCCAAATCAGGTGACTTTGTGCTGTGAATTAGTCCTGTAACATTCCTAATGACAGAGGTAATACTGAACCAGAGAAAATATTATTATGCCTATTTGGGGTAGCAAACCATGTGTCTGGAAAATATCACCTTGTCTATCGATTGATGGACCTCCGACTTTGCTTTTGCAATTGGACCAAAGACCGATTTTCGGGATATTTCAAACACACCGAATAGGATTTATTACTTCGTCAATTCTGATAAATGAATTATCAATCATTAGTCAACGAAGCCTTAAAATGCAGATTTAAAAAAGGTAATCCAATTTCTGCAAACAATATCGATTAGATTCGCTCTGTTAGCGATCAATATTGCCCCAGGCTAAGAGATAAAGTGGTGTTTTTGACAGTAAATTTGATTCAGGAAGGTAACGCATCATACGATACCAAGTAATCTAGTAAACTTAGAGCAAAATAGGGTTTAGTAACGATTGATTTCGGTTGTACCAAAGCTCCTGCACCAAGGAGGAAGTTCTCAATCAAAAATCTACCCCCTGAGTTAGAAGCGGAGACTTTGTTCATGAGATATAAACTGACATTATTTATGTGCTGCAGGTGAGCCCATTTACTTGTTTAGCCACTTAATTGTCACGTGACTATGAACAGAAAAAAGCAACAACTTCCTCCCCACTCCAGTCAGCCTTTTAGCGGCAAAATTGAAGTGAATATTTGGTTAACGGGACAGTCGAGCTATTTTTATGGTTCAAAGTTTATTGCAACCACATGTTAGGACCTTCAAGCAACTTCGACCTTAAATTTCGATCAAGCGGTGCCTTTAGCGGGCGTGTAGCAATTGGTGGTTTCAAGTCATGAGCATTTTGACAGTTTCAGTAGTATTTCGGCCCTTCTAACCCCAATTTCGTAGCAATTATATTCGAAACCACCTAAACTGCTTACGAAGTTCACGTCTACATCTTAAATCGATATATTTCGAAGTAGCCTGTAAGCTCATTGGTCGATTGATTTCTAGGAATTAGAATAAAGTATAGCAATAGTATCTAAGCTTAGCAAATGAAACCCACCTTTTATTTAGAATAAAATTCAAAAATTTTATTCCTGAATTTCAGTTAACTGGAGCCTTCAAGTGACACTTGAAACGGCGTGATGATTTGTTCGCACCTAGATGTGAGCCTTTGTCACGTGCCCAAACACTGGTGAATGGGGCTGCTGAAACGCTACACCCATCGGGATACATGATACCATCCAAGTGTTGCAGATCGATTTCATGTGATCTCCACCAGCGCCTCGCATACATTGGAAACGGACGCACCCGTCATAGCATGATAAAATTCGATAAATAACGTAGGCTTGTTGTAAACATCATAACGTCCATTTCGGACCCTGAAGGTGGTTAGAATTTTGGTAGTTATTTCCAGCCTGAAGCGTGATTCTAACACATTTTCTTCGTTCTAACCAAGTAATAGTGATTTGTGCCATTTTTCAGAAATTTACCAAGGATGGTTTAAACTTTAACATCTAAATAAACAATTCGATCTCAATGACGTCCATGTGATGATTTAAAAGGATGTATATATTTTATAAACATCTGAAATGGAAAAGTAAATATTTACTCTCAGGGTTACGCAAAGATTGCCTTTGTTTAAGGTTCATAACAGCTTCAGAATTGGTGGATTTTCACCATAAAACGATGTACCAATCACAAGTAAAAGCCAAAATCACTTAGCCAATCACAAAGGCCTTTTCTCGAAACTCGTAACTTTTGGTCGATCGAAAGTGCAGTTTGAATTTCTACCAAATGAAAGGACGCTTTTGTCTATTGATTTTTACCTTCCCCGAACACAACTCTAGCTCTTGTTCTCCCTGGGTTTAGTAGAGTTTCTGCGAGAGAAACGAATTATTTCTAGTAGTTCCAGTCTGAAGCGTTACTTGAACTCTGCTTTTGTTTTGTGGGCCACTTACCTACATTAATTAACAAGTAATTATATTTTCCATTTAAAAATATCGAAGAAAACATTTGAAATCTCCATTTAAAAATAAGCGTTTTGGCAAAATAAACACTGCCGAAGGTCAGCACATCTGTTCAGTACTTTAATGAAATACATCAGCGCATACTCACTCTCAGGGTTCCGTAAACATTGCGAATGTTTGCAGCGCCTAATCATTTGAGATCTCACGGAATCCCCAAGAGTTCGAATTACCATCACACAGAAGTGACGGAACGATTTAACAAATAACAGCAGTGCAGTCAGGAGAGCAGTGATTACAACTAGCTTAACCTTTGATCGATTACCACTTAAGTTGGCTTATATTGACTTTCTACGAAATGACCATCCTGGAGTGGACTACTCTACTAATCGATTTTTACCCTCCTCAAACGATTGTGAGGCTTTACAAAAGAAAAGCTGTTGCCAGTCAACCAACAGTTTAATTTAATAACTGTGCTGTTTTATGCCTAGGCAAATGTGAATCCACTTCCCCTATATAAAAGTAACGACTTTGCCACTGTCGCCAACAAATTGCTACATAATCTGGAGCTCTTTATTAATCAGTAATGCAGCAATTGGTGTGGCTTTAACGTCATAACTTTAAGTTTTGACAATTCGGACACAATCTTGGTATATCATTATGTCCAGCTTCAGAGTGATCAAATCGGTTTACTTTCAGAACAGGAGAGCTTCCTACTAAATACCGAATCCGATGTCCTTTTGTCTGTATCAATCAGATAAGTGAACTCAGCTGCGCGCTGGTTAAAAACTGCACTTCTTCACTTTTAATTGCAAACACCTGCTGAACAGCACCACCAGCAGTGTATTTACATACGACTCACCACTTCTAGGTCAATCGAAACCCAAACACCTGCTGGCCAGATGACCCCTAAGAGACCTGTGCAGTGACCTTTCAAGATACGGGCCACCCCCTACAACCCACTGACCCGTTCGTGAGGGGTCAGTGGGCACCCCGCATGACCCACACACCAGCCTGTCGATGATTCATTCACCAGATGGGCTGGTTGACTTACAAATTTAGCAAGGGATTAATAAATACACAATCTTAGCCGTGTGTACCAATTCAATAAACTAGTTATGTGCTGCCGGTCCAACAAAATCCCACTTAATCGACTATACAATTAATGCCCTAACTCCCAGGGAAAGTGCGAAACCAGTTTGTTCTGGTCCCCTTTCAGGATTGAACCGGATTGATGCTGTAGTTTTTGGATTATGCATAATAGACTAATTAAGAACTTGAATCATTCAGTCCACTAGTGATTTATAAAGTCACTGACTAAGCAAATGGTAGGTTTCTAATTAGGACGAATACAAGCCGAAATTGGGGCTCCCGAAGCAGACATTAAAAGGTTAGATGAAGTGATTATAAAAAATATTTAGCGAAAATTTAATTCCTTTTGTGGATCGAACATTGTTGCATTGACTGCAAAAATATCCGAAATCATACTATGCACGCGGTTTTCCAAGCGTAATCGGATAGTCTATTGAAAATCAATAACCACGTACAGGCGTGGTGCAACTTTGGCGTGCATATGTTTAGTTTCGAGCGGTGGGACTTTTCTAATGAACCAAAACTGAAAGTACCAGATTGACTATTCCACTGGTTGTTGTAGTAGCAAAATCTTACTAACCTACAATCCCGAATTCGCCCTTCGAAAAGGAAACCATAAATAGGACACAGTAGAAATTCACTTGAGTTGTTGTAAGCGTCACGAAAGTAAATTTTTCAAGAACAAAGAAAAATGCACCTACAAATCACATCCAGACACAAAAGCATTCGCACGCACAAAAGCGTGGGAGTAAGAGGCTCAAGCAACCAAATATTTCATATCCGAAATCGATGTCTATTTGCGTTGAGCCTAACTCAGTCTGCATGGCACTATAGATAATCGATCGGTATGCGAAAACTCGCAATTTTCGATTGATTCGAGTGCATGTGATTATGAGTGATGCACTGTACTGCTGAAATAGGCGAAATCGATTAAATAAAGCAGAAATTGGGCCTGAAATGTAAAGACGACTTTTAAATATATAGCAGGGCATAAAATCTTTAATGCCAAGAAGAACTTGAACTTCTACAAGAATCCAAAATAAGCCCTTTGATGATTCTTTATGAACAAATTCCTAGCCTTTTGAATGGATGTACTCAACCATTGTGTGGATCTTTAAGCAGATTGTACTGCTAAAATCTAAGCATTGCATTCGAATATGAATCGGTGGACTCACCAATCAATCAAATTCAATTGAAAAACGCCAGGTTCTCATGGATGTTTTCATATGCCCTATTATGCAGGTTTGAATTCGCTCAGAAAAGATTTTATCACACCAGATAAAGACTACAACAAGTGAGGCATGAATTTTGCATTTTTACCCAATATTTCAGGCGAATCTAGCCATCGCCTATCTCGTGATAATATGGTATCAATCGATCCGATTTCACAAGAATTCTGGGAAAAATGCTGCAAGCCGTTGGGCTCCTACCTCCTTTTTTCTATTCCGATAAATCGAGGGTGATTTGCGTAATGATAATCATGCAAACAATTTTCAACGAAACATCCTGGTGAAAATAGTTAATCTAGTTTTATTTCAGTCAAAAACTCAGTCTCAAGTACAGCACTTTGATTAAGTGCGTGGAAATTTATAAGCCTATCTTGAAAGTTCAGTAATTACAAAAGATCTAAGAGTTCAGAGGGCGTCTCTGGCACTTCTATAGTACTCACCTTTCAAACTAGTTAATTGTTAATCGATCACCAAATGCGGTTTGACCAAGTGTCACGATGGATGATAAATCGGTATTTTTCCACTCTGCTGCCCCGTTGGTCACATGCAGCAATAAGGTATAATTTAAAAACCTTCAACAATACTGGTAAATCCCGGAATGAACACCCATCACCACAAATTCCCTCTGAAGTACAATCTGACAGGCCATAAAACTTCTGCAGCGAGCAAAACATCTGCACGTGATGTGCACCGATACGCACCTAGCTGAGGCGGTTTTTGTGCCATTTCCCTTCAAATCCCCCCATATTTTGCCGCTTACTGCGCGTTGCCATGGTAATCAGACGAGCCCCAAAGGGAGGCAGTTTATTCTGCCAACCCCAGCAACCATCCGTATTCGAGATTCGATCGTCACTGCTGCGCAGAATCAATCAATAAGAGGACTGGAAGCCATTCAAGCCCACATGAATAGGTCGATAAACCGATAGTCCAGTACGTTATTACCTCTTTGAGGTGGGTTCGTTCTCACCTATAATGAGTATACACAAACTAAATTGACAACTTCGTTGACATCCCCAAAGTAGGAGCGGAAAACAAAATTGCTTAACCAGAGTTTGCCTTTTCTCTGCTTTTCAAGAGCCAACATTGAACGAAAGCCAACTAGGACTCACACAAATACAAAGTTAATCGATTAAAATAGCCGAATCGGTACAGTTTTAGGCCCAAGTTTTGCATCGATTAGTTTGGGCTGCATTGATCGATCGAACTTTAACCAAGTGCGACTCTCCACAAAAGCGCGGGATCAATTTTAGGCTATGAAGTTCAACCTTATTTACTAATAAGAATTCAAAATTTAAATCCCGTCATTAGGATGTTATCACAA
Source organism: Anomotaenia brevis (assembly GCA_030710315.1). NCBI lineage: Eukaryota > Metazoa > Platyhelminthes > Cestoda > Cyclophyllidea > Dilepididae > Anomotaenia > Anomotaenia brevis. The sequence goes on from JAUOZQ010000010.1 coordinate 368,891, forward strand.
CCTTTCGTAAACTGCGTTTTCAATAAGAACACTACCAACATATTTTGGAAAACTGACACTGTCTATTTCATTCCACCGCAAGCAGATAATGGAAGTCTAAAATATCGATTTTCGTTGAAGTTGACAGAAACGCCTGATTGCATCCCAAATCGAAGACGTTAAGTGCTACTTTCATCAAATTATAAGGCCACCTACGAAAAAAGTTGCCATATTGACCTTACTTTAACTGTTCGTTGTATTAATAAGTACTCCTCTTAAGTATGCAACGATGCCGCGATACCGTTAACCGACCTGCAGAACTTGAAGAGGGTAGAACATAAAATGAGTCAATGTTTACACAATTTCTAAAAAGGAATAAAACCACGATATATTCAGGTCACCCACAAACCAGGGTACGCGACTTTTACGACTCACATGCAGGTGGCCCAACCCAGTTGACCATCGATCAATAACACTCCGATTTCAATAGGACCACCCACACAAACCCTGCACATTGGCCTGATTTCTGTTCACACTGACAGGGTAGTGAGAAACGATAATCCAACTCGCAAACCATTACTAGACGTCTTACATTTAGATGAGGTTGACTGAGCCTTTCATTTCATTAGATTAGTTTTTGGTTGCCTAGAGAGACCACTTCGCATATGTCCATTAAACATCCAGGCATCCTAACCCCAGTTGGGCGGTCGACAAACTTTCCAAAGCGCTAGAAAGTCAGTAAGGTCATTTAAAGATCATATGAGTTGTATTCGTTGCAGAAGGCTTTGTACCGTTTCAAATGTCTGAAAATAATGTTTAATAAGAAATAGCAGTAGCAAATAATGAGCCAAAGCTCTAAAACCCCTGGATCGGAGTTGGAGTGACTACTCGGTTGCAATGGGTTGAAAGGTGTTACCACAAACTCTACTCGACTGTGCAAAATCGTGCGACGTGCACGTGAGAACCACGCGTTTTGTGAGTAAAGTTACCTCTGAACGCACGTGAAAGAGGGTAAGAGAAAGCCCCTTTGTTTAAAGAAAATAAAGAAAAAGTCGAGCGACACCCCAAGACACTGCCAAGGCTGACACTCCTACGATAGCCTTGTTCGTTAAGCCAAAAGACTACAATCATTGAAGAGATCAGTGCCATACAAGAAGCAATCCATAGATGATTCGCCACTCGGTTGAAGTAGAGTCAACCTGCACAATCGATATCAAACTTGCGCAAGAGAAGCATTTCGGCACCATGGTGAGTTTGAAGCCAGATCTCTTTTTCGGACAAACTCCAAAGTCTATGAAGGAAGTAAACAGACCTTATTGATTGGTCTGTCCACATAGGTCGATTAGCTGAAGCCCAGGGACCCCAGACTTCATCCATCAATCCTTATGATTGAGGAAGAACATGACCTTGAAACTTCAAATGAGAACACATCTTGCAAGATCACTGCTTAACCACTTTACATCTATTTTCGGTGGGGGGTGCATCCCAGCAACCCGCTTTAGGGGAGGATTAGCGGGTAACAGAGTAATGAACATAATCCCTGGAACCTGAAACAATACGCCCTCCACAAAGAGTAATAAATATTACCTGTTAAAAGAAAAAATCACTAAAATATGCATTTATAAATTGCTGTGATGCTACTTAGCACACCAACATTGGTTATTGGAAACAAGAAACCCCGAAATTGAACTCAGGTGAGAAAAATCAATACGCCCTACAGCGCTCTCAAGTCCCCTTTTGTGTTGATCGACATAGCAGAATGTTACAGATAAGAGACTGCAAAAAGGCAATGGCAAGTGAATCCCTTTCAGGCCAACTGACCATAATTGCTGTGCCCTAGGTTTCTCTCCGAATTTAGCTCGCTCCAGATGCTAGACACAGAGGTAGCTTTCATTTCCTGCTACCGAGAGCCAGGAAGGAGGAGGAAGAAAAGGAATGGGAGGTGATTTCCAAGCTATTGTTTTGTCTGTGCACGCACCAGCAAACGAATAACATGACATTTACTTGCGGTCCTAGAAAGATTAATTAACTAGCAAAAAAAAACGGAAACAGAAATCACATCTTCCCTTTCCGTCCACTGTAGCGAATAATTCATTGTCTTGAAAAAAAAGCAGCAGGCTTATTGGTTTTCTTACATTTAAAAGTTAAAGGCAAGACCTTGACTTTCGTAAGGCTCGGATTGATACTCCGAAGTGCTGGGAGTTTGGTTCACACGAACAATTCCTGTTGGTTGCACGTTTTCTAGGGGGATTGGCATAATGTCGCTATCAACAAAATAAGGAGTCACTATTTTCCAGGATTGAGACATTCAAGGAGTACATTTAATACAACAAAACACAACGATGGACCCTCGATTGAGACATGATTACCTAAGTGGAGGAAAATTAATAGGGGCGAAGACGGACATTTCCCAGGAGTCCTGAATGGTCTATTCCCTAATAACCTTCTAGTCAAAAGTTCAATAGGGGAATACTAAAAAGACGGAGCTTGTGGTAGCCATAGCACGTTTACTAATAACTGACAGTCAAAGCTTGAGGACAGCATTTTCAAGCCTATTAACCAAAATCTATGATACGTGCAGTTACTACAATTCCGGTCCTCATGATGCCATGTCTTTTCACCAGGAAGGCGGGTGTTCCCTTTTCATTAACATAATCGACAAACAAGGTGTGCTTGCTATGCATGCGTAAACGGGAGGCCTGTCTAACGAATGCAAATGCCGTTTCCGCATTAAAGCAAGAAGAATGAGTTAGCTCTAAGCCTGCAGGCACTAGCTGTCAATCATTGTGACATATCGGAGACATAGGTCAACACCAAGCCACATAGGTCTCAGGTTCACAAATGCAGCAGTGGAGGTGACTGCTTTTTGTGGGACTAGTTAATCAACACACATGAGTCTAGTTCATCGCTCAACACAAATATGACAAAGAACTGCTCACACCAGGGATAGTGGGACTCTCGCGTAATGATTTGATCAAAACTTCTTGCCTTTTAAACAGTTTGATGTCCATTGGTCTTCGGAGTTGATACAGCTTCCTACACTAAAATTCATTTCCGTTTCATTTCACCCCACTTGGGTTTAGCTCAATTTGGCTTTGATTTTTGGTTAACCCAGCTGCTGAGTGCCTTTTCACCCACTGCTCATATGACGGGAAAAGGAACACGATTTGGTCTCGTATCAAGAAAAGTCCACTTTCAAATCAAGGTAAAAAGGTCGCGTTTGCTAGCGCCTGATTACTTTACCGTGTTTTTTTGCAACGCAACTCAAAGTGAGGCAATCTACTTTAGATGGCAGGGATGCTATCTATGTAGTAAGCTAAGAGGGAAGATTGAACAAAGAAGAATTGATATCGATAAGAGAGAGAGATAAGATCAGCCAATAAGGGAGCTGTAACAGCCTTAGCCCAACGACTTAGGATGTGTGGTTTGAGGCTACTAGGTACAAAACTACGACTAGATACTCATCCAGTACCCCAGCTACTACGGGCTTACTTCGCCAGAATGACATTCATTTAAGGTTGACACTAATTGACACATTCTGGGTTAAGGCATCTGGAACGTGACCCCTCCACCTTTGATTGAGGTTTAACACTCTTCTATAGGCACACAACGCAATGACAAGCGGCCCAACCACTTGGCACATGATAATAATTCACACGACTTTCAGCAAACCTACAACGGGTGAGTTTCTTCACCGCGAAAATACCCGGAATGCAAATGCTGCCGCCTAGTACGAAAATGAAATTCTGTACGGCGATTCGGTGGATGCATTAACAACGCCGTGGTCTGGTTGCACCACTAAGTGTGCTCTTAGAGAATAATTATCTTCATGCAAGACTTTGCAGTCCTGTCTCTACCAGCACTAGGACGAAGCACGTAACATTGACAGACAAATCAATTAGGTCAGTTACAAGAGCACGACAACCTGAACACGACACTCATGCAAAATGAAGGGGAACATCGTGACCAAAGAATACGACTAGAGAATCAATTAAACTCGACCACTAACCTATTCAGTAGTCGAGACCCTTCATGAAACCCATGGATGATCGCATCAGAATATCCATCAAAAGGACTTTTTAGAACATCGAAGCTTGATTTGGAGCTATCACCAACTCTCGATTCGAGTGTGTGAATATATATACGAAACTATGACGTCTGTGCTAGGTGCCAAGGTCCGCTTCCTCGACTGTTTAAACCCTTCGTCGTCATTCGTAAAGGAAATGGCAACCAGGATAATGCATACAGACCGTAACCCACCTGATTCACGAGGGAAGAACATAATTTGTATCATGGCTATTCGAGCAGATCTTAAACCTAATAGACTGGTTGGTGCTCAATCAACAGTGACATTGAACACTGGGAAAACAAGCCGGTGGAAGGAACTGAAGAATCTAACTAAGAACCTCAGTGGCTAGAAGAAAGCAACATAACGATCTTAATGCGCTCGCTCAGTAGATTTCCTCCCAAAAAATCTGCGGAAAAGTTTTGGGGATGGGAACTTGGATTGAATCCAGGTTACTAAGAGGAGTTGCTGACGAGGGTAGATGTATGACAGATCATCTTGACCCGATGGACAACTACCAAGTACAGTTGGGCGCTGTTGAAGAGAAACACACTTGCCGCCACTGCACTACAAAAGTTCTCAGATAAATAAAGACAGAATTAATTGGGAAAATGTACAATCAGCTTTCTTTGGGTTCCGGGTTGTGTGTAATAGACGCCGATTGCGAAGGCTACTTTAGGTAAAACTCCGACAATTGTGAAATTGCCTCCTTTTATGGAGTTTTTCTGAGTCTCTTTTCCTAATGAAACTTAAATTCATCGAAAACACCCTCTACAACACCACTGCCAGTGAACCAACCACTTAACCCACTATAGTGATCCAAAATTGATTTATCACACATAAAAAAGTAGAACTGCTCTACCTAAAGTTCCGAAATACAATTGCCATTGTGATAGCCCTCCCCACTTTTGTCAATTAATTAAAGGGCAGAGGTAATTAGCCCTCCCGAAGTGGTGATTTCATTCACACCTCTCCCTAACGAGTACTTATGTGCCGCCTAGCAGTGGTTCGGTATGCCGTTTTGTCTTGAAAAATTCACAACATCTGGACAAGTCAATGGAATAAATTGAGCAGCATCCTGTGGCTTCAAACACCGTGACTCCAGGTGTGTATGACTGCTAGCGCGCAAAGCAAACGAAGACATCCAGCGGTATCCAGCCTCTCGTCAGTGAATCCACCAAACTAGTGACGTGAAACATAGTACTTCTTTAAAAAGGGAAAAACACCTCATAGAAACTGTACCAAGGCGGGGCAAGACACCCGATGAGAGCTAGCCAATAGGAAGCCAGAGTGCATAACTAGGCTTGCACAGAGCCCCTTAGGCGAACTGACACGTCATTTCAATCACAATTTGAGAAATGCCAACACACCCAGAGCCTTTTCAACAGCCTCTAGGCGATATTTGTGAAGTAAATGTAAACAAAACGGAGAGATTTGTCAGCCGGTATTGAGCTGTGACAGGTGCAATAGCCAGGCGAGTGTGAGGAAGGATTGTTTGTCTAGTAAATACCACCGAACCTACAAGCGCTCTGTCTAAAATGCTACTCTTTTTTAAAGATCCAAGACTCTTTCGATATCCTAGTAGTAGCTACCGCATAAACTACCCCACACCTTGGAGGAAGCAACGTTGACAGTTTATAAGACCTTGATAAAGTTCAAGTGTTTGTGAATAAACAATTGAAACACAATCACAATGGAAGCCTCTTCGTAAGATCTCACTTGCTGTTCCATAAAGCGCATAGCCTTCCCATTGCATCTACGAGGAGCCAGCTTCGACAATCATTCTGATGGTGCTCTAAGAAAGCTCCCATCAATCGATCACACTCTCCCGTAGGATATTTGAGCCCAGACAGAACCCAATCAATTCCTTTCCCCATACTTCAACCACTCATTCAGCACCACAAACCGGCTATTAACTACCTAGTGCCGAGTGAAACCACACTTAACCATATCGACTACTCCACTCTCAATAAAACTGGTCACCATGAGTAGTTTTAGCCATGAATTCAGTAGAGCTCACCTGCTAACCCTTATTTTTGCCAAACCCAAAACTGCGTGGATAATAGTTAATCTGCACAGGAAGCTCAAATGCAAATTGGAGTTACATCAACAGACACAAGACCCGACGATAAATTAGCTGAGCACACTGGGTGTGGGGCAGGATTGTCACTCAAATAGCGAAAAGTGACATCAGTCTATCGATTCCCAAAAAGCATACAAGGGGGGATCATAAAACAATCCTAGACCAATTGATCCCTAACAATACTATGGCCATGAAGATTCATCGTAAGATCAACAGTATTTAGGCAATTTCGCCCTCTCAGAGAATACACGGCAAAACAGTCAATACTAGCGGTGAGTTAATGCTCGATTATCGCCGACCTCATGCAATTCTCAAAAGTTGAAATATCTACTGCTAAACTGATCAAACTAGGTCAATGAGAAAGCAGAAGTCCCACAGTACAAGCCAACCTTTCCCAACAGTATTATTGCAAAATAAAATTATCTAAAATGTTGAGTGCACACAAAAAATCCTGTCGTGAAATTCTCGACTCACCCTTGCTCACAAAAGCGCCGGAAGTATCATCGAAAGCGCCCAAGTCGGGGGCCAACTTGGTGCCCCAAATAGCCCGAGGGAATCCGCGGTTGTAGCGCCTACCCACAGGCGAGGTCTCAAATATTCCCACGATGGGCTTCGGCTCGATGGACATGGCATCGATCCACTCGTCCACATTCGAGCTCCCGACCCCAGGCGTAAGGAAAAGAAGCACGAGAGATCCCAACACGAGTGCTCTCAGCAGTTGCTGCCGCTGCATTGCGTGAGGAGAGCGAGTTAACCAATCAGTTGACTGCTACAAGCTGATCGATAAACTTGTGAAAAATCGATACGCAGATGCAAGCTGAAAAGATGCAGACTTTAATCCGCACTTTCCTTTGGCAAAATAATCGCTCTTTTCGGGGTTTTAGTTTCCTGGAGCTGTGAGGTGGAAATTTAGCTATTAGCTAGTGAGGTTGTTAAAAAATGGGACAGGATAATTTAACAGCGATTGACGTATAGGAAATAGACGTTGCACAAATGCATGGTTTCAAATGTAAGGGCGTTAAATCACCCACACGATTTAGAGAATACTGACGGTTGCCTACACTTTAAGGCTCAGAAAGACCATAGAGCTATAACGTTCAAATACAATATCTTCTACATATACAGCATTTAAAAATGTTCTTAAGGATGCTAGACACCAAAACGTGCAGTTCGAGAGTTAGATGATCCACATTTCAAACTTCCTAACTCGATTAACAAGATTTCGCACGAGGACTAGCACAGGAGCCCGCATGTGCAATAAAACATGACGGAATCGATCTTGTGAAAACCATGAGACAGGCCCTTTAGCTGTTGGAATCTTTTAGTGAAGTCTTGTAAACCAGGCCCAAAACGGTCCTAGGAATGAATTTCAGAAGTACAACAAGCCCAGCCCACCAGGTGTGTCAAGAAGGGGAGAAGAGTAAAGGCTTTTAAAGACTATATTGAAATAACATCCAAAGAATATGTACACATGCACATAGGATATTTTCAGCCTCTCCCGCAACTACACGGAACGCAACGACGCGTAGAGAAGAGAACGCCGAAGTGGACTTTCTGTACACGTGTCGATTGGAGAAGAATCGCTCTAGGGACACGTTACTCCCACCCACTCGCTTGCTCACACAACTCACTCCCTCCTCCCTCTCAAGCGCTCGCTCATGACGTATGGGGCGGTGCTGAACAGTCCAGGAGGGACACACACACACAAAGAGCGTGGGCGATTCAATGAGATCAGATCAGCACCGAAACCCCCACGCAAGCAGACGAGAACAAGCAAGAGAGACGCAGAGGAGACGAGGAGCAACATGCACTTACACTGGAGTGAAAGAGGAAGAAGCAGACAGGGGCGAAGTAACACTAGCAGCAGCACTGGCGGAACAGCAAAAGAGGGGAAGCTAGGACACAAGGACTGGAGACGAAGAGACAAGGGTGTGGTAGTGGAGGAGGAGGAAGAGGGAAACGGACACACAACACAGAGTCGAGAAAAAAGAGTGAGGAGGTCACTAGTTCCTGTTCTTTCCTCCACCGGCCCCCTTCTTTGCCCGACGACCACCACCTCCCTTCGGCTTTATTTGCTGCCACTAGAACACGGAGAACACAAGATACCCCTTACTACCTACTGGTGCGCACAGGGTGCAACAAAGGTGTACGTTAGCGCCAACTTACCACACTGCTGTCGTTTTGTGAATCACCAGCGCCATTCGCCTCTGAAGAATACGCCTTAGTCACAAATATTCCACTCTCGTTTCCGGCGGGCAGGGAGGACGACTGATGATCACCGGCGGTGTTCTTCCCCTTCTTGGCGACAGCGGCGTCGTTGTTCTGCATCTTCTCCACCCGTTCCTTGTGCAACTTCCAGCACGTGTGCCTCCGGTCCAAGAAGTCACGCGCAAACTGCTCCAGTCGACTCGAGCTGCCGAGATGAGCCAGAAGCATGCTTTCGACTTCGTACGGCGCGTCGATGGTGATCAGTAGCTCCACAAAGGTCGGAATATCGATCTTGTCCTTCGGCAGGTCCTTCATCTGCCCCAGTCCCGACTGCACCCACCGGATAAGAGCGTCGAGCTCCTTCGATAGGACCGGATCATCAGCGGCTAGACTTGCTTTGCATTTCTTGCTCGCCTTCTTCGTTGAGGCCTGACTTTGCGGCTGTTGTTGACGGCCTTTGGCTTTCTTCTTTCCAATAATCCCACCATTGGTCTCAGGCTATGTACGAAGAAACAAGTAAATCAATGAAGTGGCGGTATGGGACTAGACGAGCAGAGAACCTACCTCGGATGAGGAGTTCTTGGTCTCCCCAGTCAGCTGTTGTTGCTTAGGAGACTTGGATTGCGTTGAAGACACTGGTGACACGTTTGCGGTGCTCTTGGGCGCTGCAGCTACGGACCTCCAAGAAACGGTCTTGTCGGCAGTCCAACAACTCTTGACGACCGCCTTCGGTTGCGTCTGCTCAGCGGGATTGCAGGAGTTGTAGCACCCATCCACCCAGGAATTGACGCCATTGGCACCACTACTGCCCCCGGTAGTACTAGAGCCCGGAGAGTTGGCGGAATCCGACTGCGACGAGGGTCGCTGTTGCTGGTTTTCCGTTTTTTGGTTGCATGGAGAGGACTTCTTTGGGGAGCTGCGTTTCGTCTTTCCCTCGGGTTTGTCAGTTGACCCCGTTGCAAAAGTGTTTAATTCGAGGTCTGCCGTTGTTTGCAACGTTACGCTAGCAGTAGGATCACTTTCTTTGGAGCGAACGCAACTAGCAGCACGGAGAGATTACAATCAATGCATTGCACATGGAAACAGACAAACACATATTCCCCAAAAACCCAACCCACACTTAAGATCCGTCTACTGCGCGCCTAATGAAACGCGGACACAGCACAAGAGAGCTACGGAATCGATAGCGACGGCATATTCAGAGGGAACTTACGCCCGTCTTCCATTAGGGTAATATCCAATAGGTAAAATGTGACTTCCGTATTTCCTGAGCGAATACACAAGCAGATGTAGCGGAACAAGGGGAAATTACAAAGAAACATTGAAACAAAACTCACCTGTCAAACGTAGTGCCATCTACGTTTCCATCAGGAGACGTCCTCATCAGCTGGTCATCGGATCGGTCAGGAGGAGAACCGTGTAGAGCCGCGGCAGCTGCAATGGAGCCAGGCATAGCAGACGAGACGGTTGCGTTGTTGGAAGCAACTTGAGGTGCGCCAGACATTGCGTGCTGCTGAGCTTGTTGCTGCTGGAGTTGACTCAGTGTTTGTATTACTAGTTGAGCTTGTGAGGGTACCTGAGGAGCGGGTTGGGACCAGGAGCCATTGGTGCCTCCACTGCCATTATTTGCCGCTGCTGCCGCTAATATGGCATTCCACAACTAAGTTGCGAGAAGCAAGAAAATCAGGTTACGGCCAATGAAAAAAGTACGGGTTCTTGGAGCGCGACGGTAAACCTACATCCTGAATAATAACGGGGTCGCCACGAGATTTGGCTAAAAACTCGAGGAAAGCGGGGACCGAACCGCTGTAGTTGGGGTTCTGGAGCAGAGCAGTCAGCTGTTTGACCAGCAACATTTGAACCAAAACCTGTTCCGGACTCTGAACACTGCCACAGGCGGCGGTGCTGCCGCCGCTAGCGGTACCGTTTTTTCCGTACACCACACCGGGTGCATCCATGCCCTGCGCACAAACAGTTAAGAAGGACATCAAACTAACAGGATGCCGCGAAAATGTCCACTAACTCAACCCATTTATACCAGGATAAGGCCTCAGTGGTACTTCAAACAGTTTACTTGCTTAAAATCAATCAAACGCATACCACCAGGATTCATGCTTATCATAATTCAGACAAGGTGAAGTAACCTGACACTAACTTCTAATACAACTCGGTTCAAGATTGCAGAGTATCGGTCGCTTAAACCACATTTGATTTCTTACACGAGAACACCCCTTAAGGAGAACTTGAATCAGGGACTCCAACCATAGGCATACGTTCTATGAGTATGCCAATTATGTGACAAAACTTAAAACCCGCGCTTTAGTGAACCACGTGAAACACCGCGTACAACCTATGTGCGCAGGCCACTGCTGCATGATCCAGCTGAGTCACGTTTCAGGTAAACAGACGCCCGCTCTCATAGAGTTAACCACACACAAAGTGGGAACCTACAGAATAGGGGGTGGAGTCGCCAAACATAGCTCGACAGAGCTTGTTGAGCGTCGGATCTGTAGTTCCATTGAGCAGGCTTTGATCCCCACCCTGCTGTTGCAACGTCTGCTGCACCAAGGCAATATGGCGAGCAGTTATGCCACCCTGAATCGGAGGGATGTAGGGAAGTGTCGGCAGAAAGGGAACACGGTTTCCGTACAACCGATAGTAGTTATCTGCAACATGGGAGACAAAGCCGTAACATTGGGGAAGGGCGTTTTGGTCGAACAGGACAATCTGGCAGTTACCGAGTGAGGAGAATGTATCATCGCACTTCCTGCGTATCCGCAGACTGGGAGTGAAGTAACGGCCAACAAGGAACCAATTGTACATCGCCTCACTGGTAAACTCGCCCTGAATTTGACCGTTGGGATCCTGGTAGTACCACAACCTGTCATCCCTTGTGGCGGCAGCTGTGCTACTTCCAGGAAGTTGATGGTTGGAGTCCATATTGGTGTTTCCGTTGTAGTAACCCGTTTCCTACAAGACGACGTGAGGAGTAGCAAGCAGGCACATAAGTTCAAGGCGTACCACTTTGTACCTAGAACCACCACGTTTCACGTGGATTGAGAGCTCAAAGTTCAAAAGAAAGCGCAGTTAAATTTTCATTACCACGTAGTAACTGAGTGAACGTTTAAGCAAAACACGACGAATTAGCTGTGCATCAGGTAAATTTACAAAGAAAACGCACGCCGTATTCGCCTATTATGCAACATCTCGGTAGGGGTGACCAGAAAACGGTTAAAAATGTACCATAGAAGTAGGATAGGTCGCCACTTTGTTACGGTAGGATCCCATGTTATCGTGCTGAGTAAATTGCTCAGCAGTAGTACTCGGTCGATGATAACCACCACCAGTATCCGCATTGGGGCAGAGTTCGCGAGCCTCCGCGGTGTTTCCCGGCCAAAAACTTAGCTGACCTGACATGCGGGACTTGTCCACTACCGACACGCTTTGGGTGTGCTGAGCAAGGGAAAGATAGAGGTACTGTTAGTTGTGCATTGAAGGGTTCCAAGTTAAGCAACAAAAGTGTTAAGCGGGACCCAAGAATGTCCCAAACCAGTTTTACACTCCCAAAATGTACTTCAAACCAACGGATAAGCATTTCCCTAGGGTCATTAAGGGGGCACAACAAAGTACCCTTAAATGCAACAAAGGGGAGGCATCTGGGGGATAATGTACCAATCACGCGTGACTACCTGTAGCCGCTAGGCTCTGGTATAGTCCACAGAGGCCGCGAGAAGGTAGGCTAGCAAATTCATTAGGCATGTCGAGACTTTTCGTGGAGGAGTTTTGCATGCCCTTTTGGAGTCATATAGAGCAATTCTGTTGCGAGAGCAGATTTCAACCAACCTGTCCAACAAGGACCGAGGACGACTCTGCAGCAGACACGGCGGAAGAGGGAATGGCGGCTGCCGTTTCCGTCAGGAAGGACAACCGAGCCATAGCCTCCGGCAGACCTGTTGTCGCCGCCGCAGTCGCTGCGTCATAGTCGGTTCCGGTCAAAGTCTGGCCAGAGGTCATACCAACACCTCGGCCAGCATCCCCCACACCGTTTTGGACTGGTGGCAACAGAGCAGTGTCTACATGTGGGGACGGATCCTTGGACCCAGGTGATTCCCGGCCCCTTCGTTTGGACTGTTGGTGGGGTCCATTTGTCAGCTGTTCCGAACATTGCGACGACCCAGTTGCCATCTGAAACAGAAAATGCCCCATAAATACCATAAGGAAGAGACCGAAAGGGCCGACTCGCTTCAACATACCGGAAGAGTGCTTTGAGAAGTAACCCCACCTCCATCACTGGCAGTTCGCAGGCGCCAAGTACCGACTGAGCGCTGAAGGAAGGAATCCAAATTTGAACTCGATTCATGAAACGACTTTGACCAGTCATTGCCGTTTTGGTTGATTCCTGATCCCATGCCTCGTTCGTTCCAAGGAGTATTAGCACACCAGGAGAGACCAAGACTATCGAAAGGAAAATTCCTGTTCATAGACGTGTCCAGACCAGTGTTGTTCAAGGACGCAGATGGCATGCCATAATTTGGCACACCACCCATTTGATGGAACTGGTAGCTGTCAGTGTTTGATTCGGCAATTTGAGAGCCCGGTAAATGACTTTGTGTCGGTATTTCTGACGGGTCTTTCTTCCAACTGAAAGAATAGTGAGAAGGCACAATTAGACTTTGTATGCAAGAAATGTAATCCACAGGATAGCAATAGCTGTAGAAGCACGAAACACCTTAAGCTCAACACGTGTACCTAAAAAGCGGATTTTCAGGGTTATCGTTGAAAGACCCGTTTGAATAGAATGTTGAGGTGTCGCGAACATCTTTGTTATCTAAATCACAATTACTCAACCAAAACAATATACCATAAGCCATACTGTTTGATAGGTCTGGACGGTGATTAAAGTTAACCCCGTTTTCACTCTAGACAACGTTATAACAAGCAACTTCCTTACATCAGCGCGGAAATTACTTGAGGAATTGCCACATCGCAGCTGCGAAATGGGTCTAGCAAAAGCTTTTGAAGAATTTCGGCTTTCCGAGACGGCGTTGAATAACGCGTATTCCGAGTTTGTAGAATTCGGATCTGCTGCAACTTGAGTTGAGAGATAGCTTCTTACCTCGAGGCAAGGAATCAACCGCAGGCACCTTCCGATTCTCAGAAGTCATGCTTTCCGAATACGACGACATCATTACAGTGTGATTAAAAGCCAGATACTCGAATAATCGCGAAGAATTACAGACAATCCTCGACCTGTATGCAGTTATGTCACCTAAGCCACCAATGCCCTACCAGCTGTAGATGAGCTTTTAGAACTGACCGCAATAGTGGCGGTCGACAACGTTACAAACAATCATAATTGTTCACAAATCTCCGTAAAATTTCTATAAGTTGGCAATAAAATCAAATGTAAAATTATTTTATACAGAAATTTTATATTTTTAAATTTTTAGACATATCCGAGCTAGGCTTGTGGCATCATACCTATCCTTTAACAAACGGACGAATATCTATTTCTATTATTTCAAAAAGAATCCGTATCGTAAAAAATGATAAGTTATTTTTATTAGAAATCAGTTTATTGAATGAAACACTAAAATTTTAGAGATCATTTTGGAAGAAACGTTATAAGTCCGCTCATAGTGCTGATGAGAAAGATACAATCCGGTAGGTACCAGAGGAATATTCAGTATCGATCAATGCTGTGGTAAGATACTAGCCCATATTCTCGAATTAACTCAACTTTGAGGAATCTCCATTAATTTTTTGTGCGTAAGAGACGAAAATCGCATAAGCAAATTGATAAACTAACAGCTTTTTGAAAATTTCTAATACGCATATTAAAGTGCTATCACGAATAATATCTTACAACCTCTTTGGATTTTCTAAACATTCGAATTACCATGTTATTAAAATGTTGTTACAGCACCATTCAACTATTAAGAACTATCATTCTGGATTATTGGTATATAGTCAAATACATATGCATTTGTGTTCGTTATAGTACCTTCTTTTGAGTGAATATATTAATATCGGTATTCCTAAGTTTAGTGAAATTTATGGTTTGACATTTTATTGCTAGGACTAACACATTAACTGAAAGTTACAACAAAATTGCTCGTAACGAAACAAATAAATTCTAAGATTGCGCATCACATATTAGACCTACGTAAAAATGTTAATCTACTGACTTTACTAGCTTCCCATTATCGTTGCTCGGTGTAAGAAACTAGCGTGTGCTTTCATGTCAAAGTCATAGCCCCATCACTGATCCCCATTCTAATCCAGTCAGCATTTATTGATCTATTATCCGAATCGGCTGTTGCTTAAAAGTCAAAATTATTTAGAGTACGTGAAGCCGAATGAGGAACTGAATGGTAAATGATTTGTATTATTGATCGTATTTCTTCTTGTCAATGATTTCAATTAAATCAAGAGCAGTAGTGAGATGATGTTCAAAATTAACATCCTCGAAGTTACAATGCCACATATGTACCAGTTGATTCTAGAGCCACTCAAATACTGAGGCCTTCATTTCAGCGAAACCTTACCGAAATAACTATTTAATAGGAACGCATAAATAAGATGGTAAACTAATGGGTTAATATTCCATAGAAAAGCATGGGTAGTTAGTCAGGCTGGAATGAAACGAATGTTCCATAAATGTATTCATTCAAGTTATTTTACCTTCTCAGTACTCTTAAGTCCAAGTGTATTAAGCCCTTTGTAAGATAAAAATGTTACAGTTGTTTGATTTTACAATTACAATTTTGACAAAGTTTTAAATACTGCGTTCAAGGACTGTATGGTGTAAGCAACTGTTAGGGCGCGCTTTATGGATACTCGTTTTCGCTCCTCCACCTAGGTGTGCGAGTACTACTATTTTCGGGTGATATTTGTCCTCTTTATGATGAATGCATTTTTCAAATTACCCTCAATTTAATATCATTTTATTTGATAAATGATTCATACTTTGATTAGTTGTTTTTGACAGTGATTTAATACAAAATATGTCAATATTTTTGTGTATATTTTCCTAGTTTGCTATTATAGATTTGACATGCAAGCAACATGCTAGCCTCATCGTCTAGCGATGAAGAAGTTGAAGAGCCCCAGCAACACCAGCAAGCGCCGGTCGTTACTTCTGCCATCAATGCTATTGGCGGCAACCGCGGTACTGTGCCCAGAGGAGTCCCACCTGGTCAAATTTTGCGCAAGACACCTCCACATCAGGCTCAGCACAACGGTGGTGCCGGTGGCGCTGCCGGAAGGTATCCTCGGGGCCAACAGGTTTTCTCAACCGACTCTTCGAGGTCTAGTATTCGCTCCAACGACTTTGCGGATCATCGGATCTCTCAGAATAGGTCAGTTGGCATTCCCGAAATTTTTTAAATTGGTTTTCATTTTCTTCTAACGTATTTTGACCCTTTTTGGCATTTTTGATGATGCACATGAACTTGTAGGAAGGACCTTCCTTAGAAATCGTTCAAGGTAGATAGAAAAATCCTCCAAGTTTGTGAAAATAGTTCTTATAATGAATATCACATATACTTGTTTGGTTCATCATAAGCTATCTGAATTTTTAAGGCACAAAATAATACAATTCCATTAATTAAATATATGAAAGTCGCGACAAGGGAAAATTTAGATTTTTGTCACGATTATCAACTCATGTTTTTTAACTCATTATGGAAGAACAATTTAAGTCTCAGTTCTTTGCACATTTTTTAAAGCAACTTAACAATAGCTGTCATAATTAGATTATTCAACCATGCCCCCTCGTGAGATCTAATGATGACACGTTCAAGTAAACCAGTTTAAGCACTTAAGCTGGTTCCAGCATTTAAAGATATAGTTAGAAGTTTTTGAAAATTATTGTTGAAACAGACTTCTACGGCACTACCACGGATTCGAACACGATCTGTTGCGAGCCGAACGCGAAAGGTGTGCTCTCATTTCTGATTAGTCTAGCCGTGAGTAGAGTGACTCAAAATCTGGTCAAGGTTGGGTGGAAGTGGAAAGGGTCATCTTCTAGCCCCTCTTTTGCATGTCAATGTTGTAATTCTGTTGTACTGTGCCTCCAGGTGCGTTGGATCTCTTCAGGCCTACTCAACACTCAGTGAAAATTTAATATTTTTCTCAAAATTCCAAATAAATGCTTCCTTCTTTTGCATGCCTTGGTGTTGTTTTTTTTTTGCTATTGTGTTGAAGACTGTCAGTGGGGGTTGTGTGTGGGTGGAGCTCTAATTAATAGTGTCACCCGTAATTTTGGCAAGAGAATGAAGTAAAAGAAACAACGAACAATTGATTTAATTCCTTGAGAAAATTGAATTAAAGAATTAAGTTTTCATATTTTGATTTTGAATGGGATAAGCTGAGGCTGCTAAATTGTAAAAACCCAATATGCTATTTTCCTTCTTCCTAAATGGATTTCCATTTTTCAAATGAATCCTCCAATTAATGTAAAAATATTGCTTTTGAACCAACTGGTAGAATTCGTCGCAATTTCTTCCGTTTCACTTAAACTCTGGCCGAAAAAAAGCAATAAACCAACTGACGGCGAATAAAAAAATCGATGATGAACGGTGAAATCAACAGAATTCTCTGCTTTAAGGGTGAAAGACGATTTATTTGCTTCAACCGTCCCCTAAGTTTCTCAGGAGCTGATTTGCCTTTCCATTAGCCAACAGACATTGTAGCGTCCCTCATTAGCAGTAGATGAGAAGGCTTTGCATTTTAATTGCCTTCATCAACACGTGTCTCAACTAAGCCCCTAATTAAGCCGATCTTGCCAGCAGGTTTTTCATGTAATTTGTTAGAGTTTGTAAATGTAATTAAACGAATGGATTAAAGGAGTAGGAGCAGGTTTCAGTTTCATCTCTTTCATAAGGGTTTGGAATATGGCTACGTGTACTCGAAATGACAAATGGAGAACCAGTTAAAAGCATTTTCGCATTCTATATCTACCAAATTTGGGTTCAACTAGGTCAACAGGTTGGCTTTAAATTAGTGCAAAAGCATGCAAAGTAGAATTTTGTGCGAATTAATTTAATTTTAGCAGTTTGGGATTTTGACTTGTTAAGTCATTCCTTCACTGGTGGCCTAAAATTAAAATTAAACAATTCCGTTTATTTTTAAATTGAAGTAACTTTATTAAAGTGAGAACGACTTAAATCAATCTATTCGTTTTCTGCATTTCAAAAATTCTCAGGAATTTCTTCAGCGAAGAAAGCTCATTTTTAATAATTTCCCAAGTTGTGGCACACCCGCTTTACAAAAAGTACTAGCGAAGTTAGGATTTACAAATTCCTTTTTAAGTCATATGAGAATCATGTTTTCTAGTTACAATCGAGTAACTTCCCTAACTTATGTCATTGACGAAGGCACTGTTTCCCTTATAAAGCTTCCTCATTTTATCCTCTTTGTTTAAGCAACCTCTTTAAGAAGAGTAGTCGGTAGAGCCCAAAACTTTTTGCTAGGCGGTGGCTTGACTCAGTATGTAGTCAAGGAGCAGCTTTGGGCGTTGCCAATGTTAAGGGAACATTCGGAGGAGTACCCATCCCTATGACATCCACGTTATGGCGCAAAATGTGTGAATACTTAGCTATTCTAGGAGTGTCGCAAGTATTTGATCCAGCTCAAAATTTTAAGAAAATTAATCTTTCTCATCTAGTTAAGCTCACCTCAACTTCGTTTTCTCACAGCACTCTTCAAGCTTGTGCTCTTTCCGAACGTCTGTTCAAATCAATAAATCAATAATCCAAAATGATACGCCAAGAGCAGCCGGTAATTATTTTACAAATTGAAATTTACACATTTATTTTAAGTTGGTGTTGAAATCAATAAATAAAAACACAAGGGTTTGAGGCAGAAAGCTCTACTTTCCATTTTAGCTTTACTCCCAGGGAGAGAAATGCGAAGGGGGACCCGGACGATAGCAGAAGTCGGGAGGTTCTAAATGATTCATAAAATTCCACTCCCACCATTTTTCTCTGCTTTGAAAAAGGGAAGCCGTTGAGGATAAAATTTGGCTGATAAAAGATGCAAAACACCAGAATCGAGATCTTATTACAAAAGTGCGCAAAGGTTTCATTCAAGAAAAAATAACGAATCACTTGATTTACTACTACGATAAAAGTGCAATAAATGCTTTTTAGTTAAGAATTACGTGATTCACTTTGTGTTCACCCAACTCGCTAATCTGGTTCGGTTCTTTGAGAAGAAAAATAAAACAAAGTCCTTGAGAGAAAAACAAAAACAGTTTATTGGTTGTATTTTATAGATCAAATTAAAATAGCAACGTTTTTATTTCATGGAGATAAAACTTCTATAAATAGGCAACAGAAAATTTCGTCCATTTCTTTTTCCTTTTCCTTTGACATCAACAAAATCTCTGAGTCTCTGTTGACAGGTGGAGATTTCCAAGACCACCGAGGTGTTTTAAATAGGAGAACAGATGAACTCTCGTTTGTATGAACTGATATCTAGATCTACCACATATTACATGTTCAAATACCAAAGAATGAAAGCGTTGTTTCAAGATCAAGACTGGGAAACACATTCACCATATTTTTTGCATTTAAATCTCAATTTAAAAGTGACTGAAGGTCCTCTTTATAGTTGAATGAAATGCGAAATCGACTATTAAAAAATCCTCTAGGATCAGTGGTTATCGTTGTTTTGTGTAGCTTCGGGATAACGTGATGGTGAACAGTTAACTGAATTGTTAAATTTATAGTCTACAATAACTCAAGGCACTTATCTGAGCTCCTTTTATAAGTGTAAAGGGGAGTTCTGAAGGATTGTATTTAATCACAAAACACGGTTCAAGAATTATCTGTCTTGCATTTACACTTTCTTGTTCATTGTGGTCTTAAGCTTTGCTTTGATATTGGATGTTTATTAAATAAACAGGCATTACTATCACCAAACCTACAAGAAATTTACAGTCTGAGTTTATTCAGCATTCTCAGGATTTGTATTGATTTAACGATGGAATCCGACCATTCCCATGACTTTAAACCTCAAAATCACAATCGGACAAGTTATCTTTTTTTTCAAGTTATCTTCTTCTTCTTCCAATTAATCGGATTAATCAACCGGAGGTGTGTAGATCAGCTCAAAGGTTGCTCATGCTCGCACTTAAGCTCTCAAACTATATGTATATTTTTCACCAACGAAAAAAGAGCTGGATAGATGCATATCTATGAGTTCAGTTTTGAATTTCTTGAAATACATGAAGTGGACTTGGGGTGAGGAGCCAAGGCAGCGAGTTCACCCACCACATCCGGAAAATTTATCGTTCAGAAGTACCACACCTCCACCTCTTCGCTTGACTTGAAAACTTTTTCTTGACTTTCCAGGAAATTCGCAATTTGATTGGCTCCCTGGGTTGTGCACAACATTACTCCCATGGTAGAATGTAGTTTTAAGCAGAATAAATGATTCCGCTTCTATTGAAATGAATTTATAGGAAATGAACAAAAAATCTATTTTATTAACACATTTCCTATATCCATGTTTTTTACCAGTTTAGTAAGTGCATTTCAAGTTTTGTGGATCGTTTAAGTATTATTATTAATTATTAGCAACATAGGTACTAAAATGTCATATATTGAGGTCGTAGATGTTAGAACCTAAATTTATTGAAAATGAAACATCTCAAAATCTTATGAAATACTGCAATTGTAGCAGTTTAAATAGCTAAACAAGGCAATTATTTAAATATTATTGGAAACATAGTTGAGGTCCTGAAATTGCCTATGACATTTCCTTAATGAATAGTAATATCTGACTCCTGTTTTTGCTCATTTTAAATTTACTAAAAGGCTTATTGAAGTAGACTTTTCCACCTGTTTAAATACGGAAAGAATGGCTACAAAATCGAAAAACAAATGCCGATAGTAAACCTCTGAGGTGAATAATTTAATATAAATTATTAAAATTTGTGGCGTTTTTATAAATAATCGATGCATGAATCATAAACCCAAAAGATAGTGGGGCATTTTAAAGCCAAAAAATAAGATATTGTGCAAATTAACATTTATCATTGTTTACACTATATTCTGAATAATTCCGGGGATGATCACCGTTTAAATCGATTAATTACAGTAGGTAGAATACTGAATTATAAAAGCCATGATCACTATAACTGAAGAAGGTAAATTTTAACTGGAACTGTAAACTGTGGAGTTATTAAGCGGTCCAAAGCCTCAGCTGTTTCCCCCTCGAAATCGCCAATGCGAAGGGCTTTTCCTGACATCTTTAGAGGATTTTAGCATTAATTACTTGGATCAATGAACTTTGTGTCCAATCTTCAGCGAACACCATTAAGAGGAGAGCGGATGAAGATTCTCCCCGTTGCGTCAGTGCCTTGGACCAGTGACTAAGAAAAGACAGGTCTTTTAGCGTTGTCACAACGACAAGGATAGCTCAGTACATCCTGTAGCGTCACAGAGTTTCTGGCTGCCAATAGTGACTCGATTAATGCAAGGACCTCAGGCAGATGTTCATTGTGTTCCATAGCCATTATTTCGCGTGAATGCGATGACTGATAAATAGGACATCAGAAATCGCCGTTACTGTTGAATGGCATCTCACATTGAAACACAAAGATCATATTCACCGAAGCATTCACATGCACACAGGGTGGTCTCATTGGCTTGTATTATATAGCCCTGATGTAATGACGAAATTTGCTATCGAAGCAATCCTTGTCTTATTGGTAAATTTCAAATTATATTAAACGACATGATCTTATGAAGTTTGCAGCTGTTCACTGGTAGTTATTTAAAAATTTGCGATAGCGAAACAACCCTGATTACGCTTTCTGGTAGCACTTGCATTCATTCGTTTTTTATCTTATTACAAAATTTAGACTGCCCATTTAAAATATTTTAATAAAGGTATGAATTATTTATTCCGATTTTCATCCGGAATGATGAGAATTGAAGCAAAACGTTGTAGAGGATGCTTAAATTCGTTGATTAAAAGTTTGCATTGAATAGAAAAGTTACAATCATTTAAAAAGTCAAATTTACCTCAAAATTTCAATTAAATATAAATATAAAAGGTATAAAACTGCGATAAAAAACGAGCGTTTGTGTGGGCATTGTTTACTTACGTAAGATAAAGTAGGAATTTCTTTGAGGAAACTTTTGCATTTGATCATATTGACTTAACCAAGTAAATGGAAGAGTCAAGTTTGTTTACAAAGCCAAAAACGATATTTATATGGTGTAAGCGAAAATTTCGTCTTACTTTAATGATTAATAACTGGAATCCTTCCAGATAATTGATAGGAATGTTATTTTTTTGAAAATTATTCCTTGGCGCCAAGGTTTCAACGCAATTTAAGACTGATTATACCGATATAAAGAGGTTCTTTCTGCATTCTAAATATTTAAACATTGAAGTTTTTTGACTCTTTCCGGCAATAATTCGAAAACTGGCATTTAACAAATGGAATGCTGAAATTTGTTTTCGATTTATTGCGTAGTATTAGTGTTAATGATTTAGCAATGATTTATGTTACAGGCAAATCGAGAGTAAAATTATAATCGCTAGTTTCCTTTGCTTATAAAGAGAATACATTTTGTTTCTTGGAAAAGAGCAGTAAATACGACATTATTGAATATATGCATTAATTAATGCTGAAGTCATCCCTTTTCAGCACGGGCAAAATTTGCCCCCGAAATACCTTTTTATTAAAATACCGATGACATTATACATTTTTTCAAGAAGCTTGATGGCTTAAGACAAATAGCAACAAACTTACATCTGGGTAATGCCATGTAGGAGCAGTACAAATCGCAAGACTCTGATTAATAGGGCAAATGAAAGGACACAAAATTTAATTCGGTGAAGTGGGGTTTCCACTTTGTAAGTAATCAATAACGACTTGGAGTTTTCATTTGGAAGCCCAGCGGTGAAGTTGAATTGCTTGTCTATAAGGCAAAGATCTATGCAACAGATGACTGGAGATCAGGAGAGTTGAACCCTTGATAAACTTCCACAAGCAATTTGAGAGAAAATCAAGTGTGGAAAACTTCGAGTTTTTGCATTTTTTAAGCGATAGATAATAAATATTTTTACCTAGAAATTCTGAGCCTATTTGATGATTGAAAATACATAGTCCAATCACCATGAAGGTTAATTTTTCGCACCCGGTAATTAATCTTCTACCGACAGTAGATTAAATTTCACGAAAAAATTTAAAAACAAATAATTTAAATTTTGTATTTCGAAATGTGCCAAGGATTGGCTAGACAATGGATTGTTTGCTGGTGGTCGACACTTGTGTGACTTTCATTTGCCTTTTTTATGAGAAATTCCAATCCAACCTTTGCCAAATATATTCACTTTCAACAAAATTAAACTTGAAAAGGAGAATTTTTTCTCAACCCAAGGCATTGCAGAATCAGCCTCCGAGAAGTACAAGTCTTAAAATTTTGAGTTTAACAGTTAAATGCTTTTAAATATGCAAAACACTGCTTTAAAGGATCAAAACAACTTTGAAGAATCATTGAATGCTAGAAGTTAAAAAAATGAATTTTGTATCTTATAAAAAAGCAGATAGGTGAATATGGAATACACATATAGACAGTTGAGTTTTTAAACCAATGCTTCTAAGATTATTAGAATTTTATTCATTCATCCAAAGGTTTTATTTCTCGGTCTATCTGAAAATGTTTTTGACATTATCACCTAATATCATTGTCAACTACCTCTTCTCGAAATTCAAGGAATTCACTAAAATATTTTTCTATCGGTTAAATGAAAATTTAAATGAAGAAGACTGCTATTCATAAAACAGCAGTCTACACGCAATTTTTATTCTAATAGCACTTGAAAGAAAGAGCGAATTGTTTGAATTTTATTCTTGTCAGCAATAAGACTGATTGGTGTTTACTGCCATTATATAATTTACTAATTTTACAAAGAAAAAATACTGCGGTATTTTTGAACCACCAATTCTGTTTTAAATGTAGTTTAGATTCGTGATAGGTAGTTCAAAATTTTGATTAGTTTGACTCTTAAAATGGCTAAATTTATGTTTACAATCCATCATAAACTGGTCCTTCTCAATTTATAGCCAAATTTCCCCTCCAGTAGCTCCCAAATGAAGTGCTTAAATATATCATATTTTCGCGAACAAAAAAACAAAAGTATCCCTAGCAACGAATACTACCTAGCTGTAAATATTAAACCTATTTATGGACTCAAGGCCCAACATAGCCAAGGGAATGAACTGAAAAGATTTATCGATCGTATAACTCTAGACTGGGGAGTCAGATTTCAAAGCAGCACACCACCGACACCGAAGCCGATCATGGAGCAGTGGCAGGCGGTGGCGGCGGTGGAAACACCTCATCCTCCGTCACCAGTCTGAGCAACCAAAACTCCCCTGGCGACCGTCGCGGAGTAGCGGCGAAGACCCGTCTGGACTCCGCCTCCTCCTCCCTCGCCAGTCTGCCCACTGGGAAGGTGGGACTTCGTGGAGGAACCGCGGCAGCTGGCAGTTCCAGTCCTTCCACGACCTCCACGACCCACGGCAAACAGAGCGTAAGCTCGGTGTCCAGACAAGGCGGGAGGGTGTCGGAGGTGACTAACCAGGAGGGTGGGGAGAAGAAGGAAGAAATGGACCAAGACACCAGACTCGAGCTGTAAGTTGTCCATGAGTAAATCAATAAAAATTTACTCAGAGAAGTTGACAGGTCACGGGGAGGGAGTCTTCTGTATTCAAGTGTGTGAGAATACTAGTAAAAACTGTGTGGTATCACCATTGTTTCTGCGATTTTATTTTAGAGATCTATGTTTAATCATGAAACTAATGTTACTTAAAATCACATTAAATAAAACAGCTCATTTGAGGTGTAATTTACAAACGGAATATTTTATTTCATGCTAGCACAACTAGGGGAATCTAAAGCATCTTGCGGAATCGATTTAATTCAATATTTATTTGTACTCAAAAACTAAAGATGCTTAAAAGAATTTGCTTTGACTTTTACATTTGGAAAGACGCTCCATTAAACATAGATAGGAAATTGTAAAGTGGTTATCACTTTAAAGGACTTCCAAATACGTTCCAGGCAAGAGAAGACCCAGGATGGAAGTATAAATTTGTATTAGGAGAAACGGACCAGCACAGGGCGGATGAGGTGTTGACAGCACGCCGTCTTACGGCGTTGTTTTCACCCATTATCGTGACAGGTACACATTGTGACTAAGCGATCTGTGATTGGTTCGTTCGTGTCCTTGTCCTTGAAATAGTACCTACGCAGCATAGCGCATAAGCGCTACAATGGTTTATATGGCACCTCACCTAAACATCGGTGAAGGGTAAAGGGAATTTTTAAAGTGCGAATTTTTGGTGCGAAGGTTTCCGACAATTTATCAGCGAAAGATAAGCATGATTGCATTGTGATAAAGAAGCGGAATTGGCGATTTGCCCTTTCCTGCAATTAAAAGTGAGGAAAACCGATTCTTATCTAAGAGTGGGGTGTATTCGTTCGATTTTGTATTAATGTAAATTTAAGGGCGTGGCAAATTTCCAAAAAAAAACTTTGCGAAATCCCGGCATTTATTTATGGTTAAGGCAAGACATTAAATCTGGTTTTTCATCGGTAATAAAATCCTGCTGCGCCACGACATTTTCAGCTTCAAATCATTTTACTAAAAAATTAAAATGAATGTAAAATGCAAAATATAAAGCATTTTGAACCCATACAATAGATCTCAATCAATATTTATTTTCGATATAGGCTACATTACTATGATTTACAGTTTAATAATTTTGCAAGAAAAATAACTTTAAACATTTAATAGGACAATAAAGCTAGAACATCCGAGAACGAGTTTTGGTGAATGCAATGAATTGGCCTAGGGTCGAACTGAATTGCCGAAAGCAGACACCAAAGCACTTTTGTACATTTGTTGCCTTTTTATCAAGATTACCGTAAAATATCACCCCGTCACAGTGTGCATTATGCTGATAATGAATGAGCATGCACATCTACGTACACAAAATATGAAATCGAAATTAAGGGAAATTATTAGGGAAAAAATGGTTTATTTGAATTACAGACACGAAATCAAAGCTCACATCAGAGTCATGTTAAAATGGCCCGTCGACATCAAATGATAAGAAAAAATGTAATAGTGAACTAGATCGATGTTTAGAATTTTTCCAATTTTAATGCAAGCTCAAATCGAAATTTAAAATTTATCTTGCATTAAGTATTCGAAATTCTTTTACTTCGCTGCGTCGAGTTTGAAATAGCATTAAACTCGCTCTTAAAGCCCTATTCAAAACAAAGTGTATGAATATACCATTTTTGTATGCTGAAAGAAGAAAGGCTCTATCTGTACTTAAGTTTTCATTCTTCGGGAAGTAACTTTCTTACTCCTTATCATAGATTTTGATGTAGTGAAAATACGAATTTATTTAACGAAGGAATTAATTAATTTACTGGAAATAATTCGGTAATTATTATTTAGGTATGAAAACATCGATGATTTTTTAAATACAAATTTAAGGCTTGAAAAACAGATTAGAATAATAAAAAGTTGTATTTATGTTTACTTAGGACAATTCGTTATAATTTGTAGTTGTTTTTTGTTTTACCTTATCGAAAAAATCACCCATTCCTATCATCTTGTTTATTTAACAGGAAATTTGTAATATCCAATGGGTAAATAGGAAAAATCGTCGTACCTTTGAGAACTGCTTTTACTTTATATTATTTGCTAAAAGGAAACCATTTTTTATGCAAATGAAGGGACATATGCACTAAAATGTTTACTTACTCACCCGATTTGAAAAAACATGTATTGGGTCGAGAAAGTGCACTCAGTGGGGTCAGGCAACTCTTTTGAAATTTATAAATAGCCTTTCTGTATCAAGAGTGGTTTTTTAAATTGAAATCGTAGAAACAAGCCAAACAAGGAATTGTTGCTTAACACTATTGACATATAACTAAGTTACTCTATTCGAACCAATGAAAACGCTTTAATTCCAATCTAGGACTTCGAGTGTTTTAAATTGGCTTAACACTGGAAATTAGCCTCCGTGATCCCATCTTTAAATTTAAAACACGCCACTTGAAATGGTAATTTCGATTCGTTGCTACTTACCAAGGCACAATTATGTTGGGACACTTCTGTCGAAGTGTAGGGGATGCTTATTCTCAAAAAGATGGAACTGACAGTAGCGGTAACGTGACACTAGGAGAACTATGAATTACTTGAAATATTACAAATATTAGAGATATCGTGATTAAAGTAATCATAAAATAATAAGAGATCTTAAAAATGAATATTAGAAAATCGGCACAAATCTGATTAAATTTGTCCAAATTATCGAATTAGTCATGTTGTTTCTAGAAGTGAAAATTCCATAATTTTTTTCAGCAATTCAAAGTTGAGCTACCATCTCAGAATCAGTGCTACTTCCGAATGCGCAAACAAGTTGGTATAACTATGTCAAACGATGGATAATGTTTTTTTCATAAAGATGCAAAACGCTGATTCAATTTAATTTTTAATTAGGGCATTAGATATTTATGAAGTTATCGAGCTTGGTGTAATCAAAAACTAATTCAAAATAATTTCAAAAAACAGTAACTCACAAAAGTACCTTTAGGATCTTAAGGGTATTTTGCTTCATTACTGAATGACGTTAAATGACAGATAATAAAATCCAGCAACACCATTCGAATTTGTTCAAAATCCTACAAATATAGCTATAATTTCGAATTGGTCACTCCCATGGTAATTTCGTGAAAAAGGAAGTCTTAAACCTACTCCCAACCTCTTTTTCAGAATATTGTGGGCTTTAACAAAGGGCAATAAAGATGGATTTAGATATTACAAATTCCTTCTTTAGAATGAGCCCACAATGGGCTAGGCTAAACTGCGGAAGTCATTAAATCCTCAACAGAGCGCCATTACCTATTACTTCCGCTGAGGATTCATCCTCATGAACATTTCAAATTAGGGGAAGCATCCAGGACCCCTTCGCTTCGTCTCCACCCCATTTCCTGTCATCACAGAGCACAAACGGGTGCGGGCTCCCATTGAAGAGACCATTATCCCCAGAACGGGCCAAATATTGTAGAGGTTTCACTGCTAAAGAGGGTGTGTGTTGCAGATGTTCCCAGTTGTAAATGGCCTTGTAACAAAAGATTTTATTAGCATTGTACTGAGAAACTTGTTTAATGTCACATTTTGACCTCAATGAAAAGTTAATTCCATGTGTAGATCAAATACTAAGTATTTTTTTCTGATTGAAAATTAAGAACGAAATCAAAGGATAATTTTTCAAAAAGTGGACATCCAAACTGCAGACAATGTTTACCTTTGGATCCCTAATTAGCAAACATTGTTGGATATTTTGTGGTCTTCAAGTCATTAAAAGAAGTGTCTTCAAGCACTTTCCGACTTAGCAGGCTTCGACTGGGACCACTTTCATGTAGTTGATAAGAAATTTACAAATTGTTAACGAAAAATCTCAAATATAAGTAGAAGGATACAAATAATGTCTCAAAGTGGTTGCTGAAACCCACATTTGGGAACTTACTAACATTTAATCTTTTGCCAAATTTCAGGTAGAGTTCACATTCACAGAAGCTTGACTAAAACTTAATTTATTTGATTTTGATTGAATCGAGGTTGTGAAAAGTTTGACCAAATGAGATAAAATATACCAGTTATTGTGTTCCAAGCACGCTTGCGGTTGGTAACTTGTTGGACCAAATTCAATCGATAAATTCTCCCCTCCTCTTTGAAGGTTCGTTTACGTGGTTCGCTGCATAGCCTACCCATTCTACTCAAAAGGACCAACAGATCCCGTGAAGCGATTTCTCAAGGTGACAAAGAGCCAGCTCACCGCGCTCAAGGGCCGTTTTCAGGCCTTCCTCAACGGGGAACTGAACATTGTTGGCGACGAAGCCTTCACCAATGCCATACAGAGCTACTACGATGTAAGCATTTCAAAAAAGTGTTAAGCTAGTTGCCTATTTAAAGAAAAACAGTTTAGAAGTATTCATCGGCAATTCATTCAGCAAATTTGAGATTATGATTCCATTTTTTATTTCAGTTTCATTATCTTCTCAGTGGTAATGAAACAGGTTTAATTTCGAATTGAAAATGTTCAGTAGCACTTTTGGAATTAGGTCTTTAAATAGAATTACGGGTGCTTATTTTCCCAAAATTATGCTTAATTGTCTAATTAGGACAAAGGCAAACAGGAACAGTTGGTTTTTGTCAAAAAGTGCTTATTTTTATCCCAATCAATTGCCATTTTAGCTCAAATGAACTTCATCGGATCCATACAAACACAAATTAATGGCTTGACAACGTTAAAAAGAATTTCCCCGAGTTGCTTAGAAAACTTAAGTTATAAGGCGAAATAATCTTTATTTGAAGTGAAATTTAATGTCTTTTAAATGATCACAATGTGTTTTGATTTCGTCTACTGAAAAACGTAAATGTTTTTCGATTATTGGAAGTAAATGCGATTTCATTCATAAATGCGGAAGTATGGTTTATTGAGCGTGGATATTTTGACTTTATTCTGCAAAAAACACACTTTTATGGGAAAAATAATTGTTCCCGAATGTCAACATGATTACAGAGGCCAAAAAGCCTTGGATTGTACACTCTGAACTTACTCGAAATTGTCATAAAAAACTCTTCTAGTGCGTAACGTGAGCAATGGAAAATAAACTGGGTATTTTATTTATTTATTTGATTATGAATATTCATAGTTAAGGAAACTTCGAGCCATTTAACATTTAATTATAATTTAATTGAAACATTCCTGATTTTCCAAATAAACTTATAAAACACTGGCTAGAGGTTCCATTTTATTAATGTAATATAAGCCATTCACCTGGGATTTACGTCACCGGGCATATATTTCTAAATATGAATATATTTTTCAAGAGCATAAACATTGAATGGTGCCCTACCATTCAGCATATTGCTGTACGCCATTGACACGAAAGTTTCGATTTTAACTAATAAAGATCATGGAAGATTGATTTTCATGGGTTCTTTTTCAGTTGAGTGGAATATTTCTGATTCAAGTAAAAGAGCAGAAAATAGCCCTAA
Organism: Anomotaenia brevis; assembly: GCA_030710315.1. Taxonomy (NCBI): domain Eukaryota; kingdom Metazoa; phylum Platyhelminthes; class Cestoda; order Cyclophyllidea; family Dilepididae; genus Anomotaenia; species Anomotaenia brevis. The sequence continues at coordinate 398,341 of JAUOZQ010000010.1, forward strand.
TATTTAACTAATTAACAAATGGTTTTACATCCCAAAATTATAGCATGTTCAATAAACCAACCATTTCCATAAAACAGCAACATTGTACGAAAATTTTCTCCAAAATCGATTTCAATAGTGGTGATTTTATTATAAATCTTTGTTTGGCAGAGAAATCGTGTTTTGCCTATTTCCGGTCTCTTTTACCAACCAGCCCGTTCATTGACAATAGCACAAATATATACTTCAGTTCTAAAGTGAAAAACAGAATCACTTTCTCTTAAATTGAAGTATTTAATCTTTACGATAGCTTAACTTTGTTATCTCAATTTTATATGATCTAAAGAATGACTTTGAGCAAAGCCATAGCTCAAGATTTTGATAATTATTCTTAGAATGAATTAGTATACGAATATTTGTCCTTTAGTATTGGTAGTCTGTTCCACTGCGATTTTTAATCTAGAACAGGTAAAAAAATTTCAATGCACTGACCCACAAAATTTAAAACTTACTTTTCTTCCGCTCCCTGGCGTTTACCACATTGAAATTTCCCAGGTTAAAACCCACTACCCCCTGAATTAAGCTTTCCGTGATAAAATTTTCAATCTCTGGAGCCGGGGAAGCAAACGCTTGCTCTTTCAGAAGCTTCATCCTCCAACTGCACCGCCCTCGTGCCGGTGCACTTTTTGAGTACGGAAAACCGCTCATAGGGAGGAGTGTTTAGGTCCAGTAAAATCAACGAGTAGACTTGAGTTCGATTTTAATTCATGATAAAGATATGAAGTTAGTGAAGCCCTGTACTATTCAGATGGCACAACACTACACAGTATTGAATATGAAACGACCCTATAATGAGTATTTAAGTAACAGAGTCAGAAGTGTTAAAAGAAGAATTAGAATCATGAGTCATTCCAATGTTTGAGATGCAAAATTCTCAAATATTCGCTTAAATTATGATGGAGCTCCGATTGTGGGTTTTTTATCTCAGAAATATTCACTATCCGCATCACAATGAAACAGGAAAATTCAATGGTATCTTTGGCTTAGTAAGCACAGTAAAATTTATGGCTTTTGTTCAATAAAGCCCTTTTCGGGGGAAAACAGAAATAGAAATTCATTCAGCATTCCCTGTAGATCCTCTTCGAAGAATTATCTTCTCCAGATAAAGAGAAAAGGAGCCTGAATATTCTTGATCGCTCTCTGGGTTATTTTCAAACTATGCACAATGTCTGTTTATAAACAATCCTGGTCTAACTACGCAATATAGTCCAAGGCTTTTAAAATTTAATACGAAAACCCATTTTTGTATGATGAAATTTTGGCACTGATCTTTTTATCGAAGAAAGAGAAAAAATCAAAGATTACAACCACGTGAATCCTACGTGTCATTCACTATCAAGATAGAGAGAAGAGAGACCTTGAGATGTGACACTGTCGCTCAAAAATAGTCTAAGAAGGAGCTCCGATTTGTTGACGAAGACGATTAGTCACCCGATTCGTTCCAGCCTTTGGTGGATCTGCAAAAGTATTACCATTAATTGACACAATGAACGTATAGATGTAATATCTTCCGCACACAGTACCATTTTATTTCCAAATCTTTCCAGATCTTCCTGTGCAGCGATAGGATCCTGACAATGGTGAAGGGCGGCGGCTGTTCGATGCACGACTTTCGAGAGGTGTTTCGAATAAACATCGAGTGCCGCATCCAGTGCCTGCCGGAGATCGAGGGACTGGACAAGTCCAACATCTCCAGCGCCTGGATGGTGAAGTTCGACCAGATCTGTCGCGGTGGCGCGGGTCCCTCCACGGCCATTCAGAGACTGCAGGTGCCCCAAGTGGAGGCCATAATGTCGAAGGAACAACTCTACGACATGTTCCAGAACGTCCTTGGTGTCAAGAAGTATGAGCACCAGATCCTGTTCAATGCGCTCCAGGTGGGTTCGTCCTTCCAGTGCACTACTGAATCTTCTTTGAAGGAATTGCTTAATGAACATCTTCTACAACCTACATATGGACCTACTGAACACAGGGCAGATAGGAGAGACTACAGGTGATTTAAATAGAAAAGAATAGGGTTGGGCAGGCGGTGGGTTTGCGAAAGACCGCCGCGTATTTACCAATAGTCCTGAGTATGTGTTCTGTTCTTATATAGTATAAGGACAAAGTAGTTTAATCAAAAAGCTGATCGGTTGGGCTCCTTAATCAGGGTAACAGAGCCAGCGATGAAGCCCCAGCAAACCAGAACAGCATTTCTATGGAGACTTACTGAGCCTAGAATTAATTGCCAAGAGGTTTACTACGAATAGCCAGATATTTTGGACATATAACACAGGGTCGACAAGAGTGTGGGAACGTACTCGCTAATAAATCGGCTACGAACATTGATACGCCTTATAGAGAAAGTTGTGAAGGCTTTTTGATATTTTCATTTCAGAAAATTTTAAATATCTCGGTTTTTGAGCGAATAAAACAAGATTCCAAGCACTCATGAATGACACTGGCCTCAACCTCTTACTGTGGCTTTGCAAGAGCTCTTTCTGCCAAGTGATTTGTAAGCTACTAAACAACTAGTATTCCGAGGAAAGAGCGAGGTCGGAAGAATAAGGTGGATTACGAAGGTTTTCCATTTTTGCGACGTGATTCTTGCTGTGTGAGGAGTTATGCATTGTCCTGATGAAACGTCACCCCTTTTCGATTCACTAGAAGTCTGTTTTCATTCTCAAATACCTAAATTGCTGGGCAGCGAAGTAGATTATTCTTTGGTGATCTTACCAGATTGAACCAAAGAGAAACCTTTTCAAATAAAGTTTTTTCTCAGATGTTTTGACTGGGGTCTTTTCCCCTTCTACGAAGACGAGGCCATAAAATATTTCCACTCAAAAAGGTGAACTAAGTTGACGCGAAATGGGAAGAGCAGATGGCAACTAGAGATTTGAGTTTGTTTTCAAAAAAATTATGGAAAAGCACCCATTATTCAGGTTCACGAAGTTTTCCAAGTATATGAAGATCACGAAGAACAGCAACCTGGTTTGAAATAAGTTTGAATGCCGTCGATTCCAATTCACCTGATAAAACAGGATAAGCTTCTTCAAAGGCTGCTGCTTTAAGAAGCAGCTTATAATCGAACTCAACAAGGCGTCGTCTGGTTCGATTTTCATCTTCGCAAACCATATCTTCCAAGTTCTTTCATTCACACATTCCTCTCCCTAAACCGCGTGAATATTTCTGGCCGTTTCGTCGGCTGCCGAGTTTCCTTCCTTGAATTCATAAAACTCGATGTGCCTCAAATGATTCTCGGGTACTTCCAAGTTAGCAGGGCTTCAGCCAGGCAAATTTTAATTTTATTTATCTATAAAACAATTTCGGTCAGTTTAAATTTATCGGTTCCATTTAAATAGTTTTTAATTTTGTTTCATTCATAAAGGTAAGAGTCGAACAGAACTTATGGGATGACCTGATAACAAAATCGTTAAAAAGTTTAATTTTATATTAGAACGAGGACAAATGTTAGAGGTGATGTGAAAATGAATTTGATTCTTGCTACTCAAATCGTGTCACAAATCATACAGAAAGATCTTCCAAAATAAATCCCACAGAATTTAATATTTTATTAGCAGTATTTTCAATAGCAAATAAAACTCATCGAAAGAAATTTATGAAGTTGAAAAGAATAGAAATAAGAATACTTAGTGATGCCTAAATAATAAACAAATTAACCCAAATTTAATTTATATTTATTGAACAGTCGTTGCTAAACTCAAAATAGAATATTCAGATATTTGACTCAAGTTGGCAGTCGTAAATATAGGGAAGAAATTACTTTTTTTCTGGGGCAAAGTGGAAAACAAGCTAACTAATTGACTCCCATAATTGAGTTAGCGTAGTAGTTTGCCAAAGACCTCAGTTCTTTTGTGTGGAACATGACTAACAATTGCTTAGTTTGCAAAATTGTTAAGGGATTTTGATGCGATGGAGAAAATAAAAAGTTAAAGTTACTCCTATGCACGATTTTTTTACCTAATATGCACCAAAGCACACTTGCTGTGAAGTTCTAAAAGATGCTTTATTGATTGGCAATGGAGAAAAGATTGATATAATCTGTGACACTTATGTACAAAAGCAGGAAATATTCAGGCACTGTGATGATCTTGTGATATGCATGAAACAAGGTCAGTCAAGTGAGAACGTCATCCGTTTGTGTCACTAAAAATGGAGAGCTATGGGGGGAAATATGAACTGAAGCTCCAAAACTACAGACGAATCGTACACTATTACCTAGATAGAAAACATTTTTTAATCAATAATTATGTTAATAACAATGTTTAGCATTCACGTAAGCCATAATGTTTCGTGTATATTTAAATAACCTTTAGTAAAATATGACCATTAAGATTGTTATTATGTAGAAGAAATTGTAAAATTAATTTGTTGGCTCTGATAGAAGAGAGCCCTATAGTAATTTACGGATGAATACTCAAAACCCACGTCATCCTAAGGCAAAAAATCAATTTATTTTGAAATCATATGTAAATTAAGTTGCATTTTGTAATACTAAAGAATTCTAAAGAAATCAGACACAGCAGATTTAATAAGCAGTCGTAGGCTGAAAATTTAATAAGCGTGTTCAGACCATCATGTCATATTAACGCATCTTAGTTTAAACGGAAAATGATTATCATTAAAGTAATTATGGAAGATTTTATGACTTCTGGGAACTGATCACAAAGTGGGCCTATTTTATGTTCACAGTATTCATAACATTGAAAATACAATTAGCTGGAAAACCTCTGCTTTTGAAACCAATTATTAAAAGATTTATGAGCGTACCCCAAGTCCCAAACCATATTTTCTCTAAGCATCCAATGACAGCTGACGAAGCTAAAGTAAAAAAGAACCATTTAAGAAGGATTAAGATTCTTTGAGTCCGTAGTATTCAAATGGCATTGATTTGCATGGGTATTAGGACAATATCTGACCCCAAGCAATCGCTAGATGCCACCGAACAAATCGAAATTACGTTAAGGAATTCCACTTTCTCGGTTCCACAAATTTTAATTTTTGAAAATATACATCATTTCCTAGCTGGACAACGCGGACGAGCAGGCTTCGCAGGTCAGGCGCGAACTGGACGGTCAGTTGGCCGCGATCGACGATATGGCCCGAGTGAGTTCTTAAGGAGGTGGTTCTGATTACAGAAATGCGGTAAACCGTGTCGCCTTGTCGCGACAGGGCAGAAACGCGCATCAATTATTCACAATCTCGCAGCCTCCTACCATCGCGGCATTAATTGCCAGCCACCCACGCATGTTTTGCCAGGAGATAATTATTTATTTCTCTCAAGAGAAGTTGGAATATTACTTTTGGGAGGTAAATACATATCCAAAAATGGATTGTTTACCTCAGAGATAGCAATCATTCTTAAGCGGAAATCGGTGTGTATTTGTAAAATGTTTATTTCATATTCCATTCCTGAATGTTGGGATTAGGAAAAACTTTGATTACCAAAAAAATATATACGCTTGATTAGACAACCTGGATTATTTCATGCCAAATAAATTGAAACAGAATTCACGTCAGATTTAAAGGATTAACTATCTCTTATAAGATGGTCCCACTATCTGAGAGAGAAAAGGAGACGTGAGCAACCGACCGTTTTTATTAGTTTGTGACAAGTGAGGAAGCCACTCAAACAGTTTCGTATGGTATAGGAACAAGGGGACATGACCCAGACCTAGATTGGCGACGGGGCAGTCGATTGACTTGGTAGACGGGGCTGCGTGTCTGGGAAGCTGTCAGTATCTCGTTGTCGCCCCTGGATAGCTGACCTCAGGCTGAGCAGGCGATGGGAATCGGGGGCTTAGTCGGGCCTTCACAAACTTCGAATCCAAACACGGGTTTATTTTTTGGTGCTTTTGCATCATTGGGGTGTTAAAATATCTTAACAAGTAAGTATTTATTTAATGTTAAACTAATTCTTGAGAAACCCTACTGGGTCTTACAAATGGCACAGTAGTTTTAGAAATGCTTTTTAGTGCAACAAATTAGGCATTTGACAAGGAGAAAACATTACATTTCCTCTCCATAACTTTCGTTCGATGTGTGGAAGCGGCGAATCAACTAACAAGTTTTATAGATCCACAATAAAGTAGATTTTAGTCATCTATTAATAATTCCAGGTCATATAAAAACGTGAAAATTGGTCGTCGCACTTAAGCGCCACCGCAATTGCAGAGTTGGATTGATATTACTTAAACAAATAAGGCCGTCTGTTTTGAGAAAATCTCCCCAGCAATTCAGTTGAGATAGTTAGGAATGATGCTACTTAATGTCGACACACTGTGCATTTATTTCCCCCAGGAATGTCCTGCTTTTAGGAAAATGATTAAACAGTGTATTCTCAAGGGAATATGCATAAACTATTTCACTCGCAAAATATCGCATAAGGTAGAAATTCAAAATTCTTGCTATGCTAATCCCATTACATTCGTTTCTACTCACAGAAATGCCCCCAAAAAGCAATTATTTAATGTACCAACGTGTCTATTATTAGTGGAGTATTCATCTCACAAAAAACTGTTAATAGAACAGACGTTCACTAGGACCCCATTACAAACAATGTGCTCCAATTTGCTTTAGAACCAGGACATCCCTCGACTAGTGATGAAGAGCATGGACAGCCTGTACTTGGAGGAGTTGCGCAGCAACGTGAACGAGCTGATGAATCGCCTCGAGTCCGTCCCTGTCACCAAGGGCGGCGGCAGCTTCCAGAAGTTCAAGAAACACGGACGCAACCAGAGCGTCAACGCTCGTGACCACAACTCAGAGGATGGCCCTGAGATCAACTTGAGTAAAGTCGATACACAGCTCAACTTCGTTCTAGAGGTGAGTTAGGAGGGAATATCAAATGTTCGAGGGATTTCGAAGAAATAAATGTGTTTTACGAAGTCAACGTCCACACACTTGTTGCTTTTCAAGTCAACGCACTTCTCAGGTCGATGTTTCTAGGCTCAGGAGCCGTATTTTGAGCATTCTTGAGGTCAAAATGAGTTTTTTTGAGATTTTCTTCTACTTTTGAATATGAAATAAGTCTCCTAGTGAAGTGAATCAAGGCTATTGAGAGCGAGGAAGCACTTCTCGACAAAAGACACAACCATGAATTTGTTTCCATTTCTAAATCTGAATCAAAGTAACCTTTGGTCTCCTTTGGAGCATCCGCGTAGCAAGATTCTGTTACTGTTCTTTGATTATCACAATAATCTCTCTGCATCACACCCTTTGAATTCCAGAAAACCCAAGCCATCAATTTTTCAGCCGAATTTCTAGTCAATTTGAACTTGAGAGTTCCTGAAAATCCACACGGGTACTCTTATTTTTGGACTTAGGACCAAATTAGCAAATCCAAAGTTGGTTAGAATCCCTCATGTACAGATAACGACCCGGCTTATTTAGAGCTGCTACGAAAACGAAGCTTCAAGAAACAGTCTCGAGTCGATGCACCCACTTAGGCCCTCCACCAAACCACAGGTCGGTGTATATATAACGCAAGGGCACTGATTTCATTTATACGCCCTCTCCTTATCAGACTGCACTGGTGTTTATGCCCTTCCGAGTTGGCGATTTCCTGTGGCACAGCGGACAACCAAATCACGTGCACCTCTCCGCTTCACAAATCAGGCCCTACTTTCCACCAACAAAAAGCTCTTCCTCTGCTTAAATTTTGTTCAGTACAGATTTTAAGCGGAGATCTCACTGGAGGCTTGCTCAGTCCCAAATCACTTTAAAGAGTTGAATTTGCCGACCCATAGTAAATATATGGGGAAGCAGCTATGTGGCATTTGGAATTTATGGACCCATCTTTTTCTAAAATCTTCATTTTGAGCAGGCTAGATGTTTTCGTTATCTTGCAATTGAAGTTGCAGGGCTTCTCGAGCGAGATTCGACTTAACACAATGTCCTTTCTTTGAAGGGCTGAATCCACTGGCACAATGCAGAATCTCATTAGCAGAAATTCTGAGAAAACATTCTAAGTTATATAGATCGCAAATCCTTGGTTATAAGTAGCTACTCTTTTAGAGCTTTTGAAGAGGTCCGAGGCTTCCATTATACTGAATACAGGTAATTAAAAGGAAGGTACGCCCAGTGAAGTGTTTTGACAGTTGACAACTGGATTGGACGTGATAATCATGGGGCTATTAGAAAACATTCGAGGCACCTTTTGTTCTACTCTCACAACATGGAAACTGTAGAACCCTTAGCACCGGTCCCAGAAATGAACCGTTATTTGACTGCACATATGGTCATACTAGAGTAAAAATACGTCTGCTTAGGATGAGCGAAGTGATTTCATTACTGTCTCCTTGATGGGAGTAATTTCCATCTAAAAGAATTTTGCCGACATTATCAGATTTCAGGGACTGTTGCGTGTAAAGCTTTTTCAAAAGGACCTGATATCTTAATGAGCTCTATACTTGCTTTCAATGACAGAGTCCTAAGAAAACCCCCTTTATCTTATTTAACTTTTTCAATTATGTTGCGTTATGGTCTATGTTTTAAAGACCTAAACATAATATAGTTTTTTTCGCGAAAGTAGTAAAAGAATGCTATAAATTTGGCATGAAAAGTGGGTGAATTTATGATGTGATTTCAGGAATCTTCAGTAGCAAAATGACTAGACTTCGAAAGAATGCGACCTATTAAGAGAACGACAACCGCAGTATAGGATAGATAGTATTATGGTATTCTATTCAGCTATTAATGGCTTGTTTATAAAACTAAAATCGCACATGAGTATCTAAGGCTTACCCTTGGCTGATCATCTACTATTCGCGATCACATGAGCTCGATTGCAAATGTATCTTCCTAATTCAGACGAATGGAGAAGATATGTAGTGCTACAGCTGTCATGGAGACGCCTATTCAGCTTGACCAAGCTCTCAGGTCGGAACGAAGGTTTCTTTAAATCTCCTATTTTCCAGATCGTCGTGGTGCAGGTGAAGAATTTGAAACATCTCCCCCCCACAAAGATGGTCTACTGCACCATGGAAGTGGAAGGCGGCGACCGACTTCAAACCGATCTTGCGGAGGCAGGCAAGGCTCAGTAAGTCACATCTACTTCATTTATACAGTATACAAATGTAATCTCCTACTAATCAGCAACAGAAGAATTAAAATTTGATGGGAAAGAACTGATTTGAATAACGGATATAAAGCTATTGCACTACGGATTATGCTACCAGAAAGTGGTGGTGGTCTTAAGACTCGGATCATTTATCCTCATCGTAAGTGACCACAGTCTAGTACCAGAACTAGCAACCAGAGATCGTTTGGCCGGATCCAGTTACAGGTGAGTTTGATTAGGCGGATGCGTCCCTCAATATGAGTTCCCGGTGTCTGTTTCCTTATTTATGACACATGTCCTACCAAGTACCCGGACTGTCAGGATAGGAGTATGCTCACAACGAAGCAAAAAGCGAATGAGCTAAAGCGACTTTTGCGATAGCGTTTTCTGGGAACAAATGGTATAGTCAAAGATCACCCTATAAGTTCTGTCCCAATTTACCTTTTTAAAATGAACGAAAATCAAGGAGTATTTGTATTTTATAATTAATCTGAGCATTACCTTAATGTTCGGACTTATTTAAATTGGTCAACTTTTGTTCTACAGAACAAGAAAATTACAATTTGCTAACAGGAAAGCACCAAAAAATCATTTAAGGCGTGTTGTGTTTGATGAACTCAAGATAGGCTGGAAACACTCACCAAGTGTAAGGAGAGGATTGTGCGCATTGTACAACTTGCGGAATAGAGTCTGAAAACTCCTATGTGGAGATTCCACCCTCCACGAAGATGAAGACCGAAATTGACGACACCCAGTTGACTGTGCTGTTAGGCTTCTTCTTGAAGCAGCCTTTGACGCAGCTCGTCCTGCTTTATTAGTTGAACAATTGGCGATTGAGCCTAGTTTAAAACATACGACTATCCATGGTCATCTTCAAAAACTCGGAAGATTTCTTAAACTTTGAAAATTGATTCTTACCAATGAGTTGCAGGAAACAGTCAACCCAAACCTCGAGTTCACATCTGCTCTTCTCTCCTCCATTCTCTCGAATTAGTTTTACCCTTTTGGTGGATAGACTTGTGACTGGCGACTGGAGAAAAATTGATATTTTACTGAAATATTAGGCGTCGTAGACCGTGGCGGCATCGTAAGCAGGGGAAAGACCGAAGCCATAGCTACTGTTTAATTGCTACTAAGTTGAGAAACAATTAAGGCTCGATTCTACCAAGCTTTGAGGAAAAAATCCGCTCTAGGGAGTTAAAAAACATGTTACAAAAGATCGAAGAACTTGGTTGAGGGAAAATAACTCGTTCACTTCATTCTTTGACCTTGCTCCTTCTTCTTCAGATTGCAATTTGTGGCTTCGTAGCTCACACGACCATTTCTAAGAAATAGCTTTTGCAGAGCGGCGGAAGAGGTTGAAACTGACAATTGGTAGTTCTTCAAGTAAAAAGAAACCAAGATAATTTTGCAAAAAACGAAGGCACTGACTAGTTTATTCGAAATCACAACTCAAGAGAAAGAAATTGTCCCTGATCTGAGAGCGAACAGCTGACAGCCAACTTTCGAGATTGTGGATATAGATGACCACGGTTTAGATGAATGTCTATAGTGAAAAGGCGTTATCTCAATTGCTTAATGTTCAAAACTAGTCTTTACTAATAAACATACTTAGAAGAAAGTGAAATGACTCTAAGCCGAGACGGTTAAGTTTCCGCAAGCATTTCCAACTTAAACACCTGCGTCACACCAGTTAGCTAACCAACCCGATTAATTATCACGCAATATCTGCTGGGAAGCATTTTAACACATCACTTCACGAAAGCTGGAGCTATGCTTTTTAGTGTTTCGCCGCGACGCTGGCGACATGACACGCGAAGGCGCTGTTTCTCACCCCAATTAGAATCTCTCCTGCTGGCACGAAGCACTACTCCCCACTTGAAAACTGACGTGGTGCTACTAGCGTGTGATGGTAGCTCTGCTTCCAGATGGGGCATTAATTAAGATGACAACTAGTACTTATTACCTAAGACCTTAGTTGCTGTTTCATTAATGAGGGAGTTGTCTCATTATGAAAAGGAAATAAGATTTGTAGCCGCAAATTTAATTAATAAATTAAACTATTGCTGTCTGAGTTAGCAGTTTCGGAAGAAGCTCCAATCCTAGGTAAGGTAAACTGATTTTAAACCGCTGCTTTACTTCTATCGCCGGTTAACTGGAAGGATAGCTACAATTAAAATCTTTTCCTAGATGGATCAATTACCCAAGATGAGATAGTCCTAAAAACCAGAGAGAAGACGTCCATCTCAGAGTGTGTATTAGGAAAGTTTGAATGTGTGTGTCAATGTGATAAGGCTTGGTTGATCTGATTTTCTGATAAACAAACTTGGCCAGTCAGACCAGTCATAGGTGCAGAGTTGACCTGCAAGGGGTGCGGTGATACTGTCAGGTCACCATATGACCACTACGTCTGCCTAGACGACAGCGACCAGCCACTCATCCGGTGGTTAGGGTCTTGGGAGTTCAGCGGAGGCAAAACATCGAGGGATTGTTGAATTAGTAAAAACTAACTGACAAACAATTCCATCAGAAGTTGGATTCTCTGATGCTTGTATGAGTAATAGAGATTGCCTTCATTGAGTGCTACACGATTCAGGGCAGATGCACTCACAAAGTTCCAGTTCAGATGTCTGGGTCCTCCTTGCACTTTCGAGGGGACCTGCTTCTGCACCATCTCATTCGAATAATCCTTTATGATGATTAGTCCTTCTGGCCATCATAGAGTAAAAGACTAATGAAAAACATCTTTTCGTTGCTTAAGGCTTGTGAAAAGAATCGATGGACCTATAACTAAAAAGCGATCTGTGATTCCGTTGAGACAGAGGCGAAGTTGGTTAAGACAGTTTAAATGAATCGATTTAGTCTTGCAGTCATAGGTATAACGAAGTAATGAGCAAGTGACCCCAGCTAGTGGTGTTAAGTCAATCATCAAAGATGAGAGAAATAAAGACAACAAAAGGAGCTTCTTAAGCACATTTGCCTGCATTAAGTCATCTTCATGAAGGCCTCTTCCTTCATGTAACAAGTAGTGTTTTGAGTTTTCCGTGTTTTGATGTTTTAGTTCATTCCAGGTGAAAAATTTTATTAAAATAGACATTTATTAAAAATGGAGTTGTCAAAATGCTTTTCGTCCACAAAGCATCTATAAATCTAAAGAGCAAGTGAAAATTTTATGTGAAAATTTTAATTTCTTCTAGCTGGGGAACCCAAGGCGATTTCACAACATCCCATCCTCTTCCACAAGTGAAGGTGAAACTCTACGCTGAAGCCTCTGGACTGTTGAGTCTTGAAGCTGGAAAAGAAATCGGTCGTGTAAGTCCTCAATTCATTTTTGTACGGCTATAACATTTATTTTTTAGCCAAAAATTGATGCAATAGTTACAACCACGGCTAATTCTCACCAAGATTTCACAGAGGAGACGGTGCGGGTATATAATTAAAAAGTATTCTTTTAACAATTCATGTTTTATTTATCTAAATCGCCTTCAAAGTATGTCCATTAATTAGCTCCTGCTCTTGCTAAAAACGAATCATAAAGAAAAAAGTATGAGAAAGTTGTGAATTATTAAAAAATGTGTTCTCTCATTTTCTTATCAGAATTTAGAATGTGAACTTAGGATGCTTAGACATTTAGAATTATGCGGTTTAGCATAAATAATTTAGAGGCCTAATTTATGTTTGGACAATAATTAAGAAGAGTATATTGGACTTAATTTTGGACGAGGTGAGTTATAAAACCCGCACTTGGAATTTATGGCCAACACCATAAATTTGTTTAGATAATTCAAAAGCACGGCCCTTTCTATAATGCATTGTTAGCACAATTATTCTAGAAAATGCACTTGTTCGCCAATAAATCCTCCCCTGGGCTATTTGTTTAAGCTTATGTAGACATCAAAGGCTCAGCATGCGACTCTGCAACCGATATCGCTCTCATAAAAAGAGTCTGCTGGTGGTCGAGCTGTTTTAAATCAATTTTTTGTTGTCCTTAAAGTTGTTCTTGTGAATAGGTAGTGTAGCATGAGGTATTCATGATATATGGGGCAGTATAGATCTAACAGGGCATCCTACTTAGATAGGATTATTCGTTAAACTGGTACGTTAACTGATCGGTCTGCGCCCTGAGTGGTAGATGGAGACGATGAGTCACCAGTTCAGGCGTTAAAGTCAGCCAGGAATAAGGCTTGGATCTTTTGTTAAGCCAAAGCGTATGATTATTCAACAGTTGGGCACTGATACCAATCCATTTGTAATGACTCAATTATTCGATGGGAGAATTTCGATTCGCCACTACTAATTAATGCTTAAATATAAGTCGGATCTTAAAGTTTCTTTTTCTTAGGTTTAGAAAAGGATTTTTTCGAATCACTGATAGAGGCTCAATCTCATGAAAGTCCAATACCAGCGAAGACTTTAAACTAATTATATATATAGGAGGAATGTTATTCAAAATGAAAAAAAACATAAAATCATTGAAAAGATTCCATGAATTTACCATTGGACTGTTACTAAGCCATGGGTTATGGAGCACCGTGCGCGAACTCGATCGATATATATTGATTTGTCTGAGCTTAAAGTCGGTAAATTTATCTCAGAGACTTATACCTCGGAAAATCAAAAGACATTTCTTAATCGGTAAAAATTGGTCCTGGAGTCCATCGATTGCTAGTTTCTCAGATAAAAGACAAGGTGAAATTGTAGCAGTCTGACCAATCCTATCATTTATGGGAACACAAGAGCACTCAGGTGATAGAGACGTGTGTATCTGCAGGTCTGCTAAGTTGAATTTTTTTTCAATGAGAAAGTAGAGAATAGGAGTGGCCAAGAACGTATTATCAATTAGAAAATAGAGAAAATGATTAGAAAAATTTCTCGCTACTCAGAAAAGAACAAAAAACCTAGATAATAGGCCAGTAATTTCAATCAAAACTTTCTAGATACTGTGGCTATGGTAGTGAAATCATTCACATCACCAAGCAAACATATTAATTTTAATTGCAATTGTTTTATTTTATTTTCATGGATCCAAAGATAAACCCATTTCACTCTTGAAAACATCGACTGATGCTCTTTCCAAGGTGATAGAAAATCTTTACTATTCAGCAGATTTATGACAAGCAGTAAGAGATCGCAACTTCCGATGCAGTACTCATCATTTTGCCTGTGAAAACAAATTAGCCAATGCAATAGATTAGTTTGCTTCTGTCACAGTGACGTGTATTTATTGATCCAGTCCCTAACTCTGTATATCGCATTTCAGGTCGTGCTCAACCCCACTTGTACAGGCAGTCGAGCGCCGGAGTGGTACAAGATGCAGACAGTGAGAAACTGCCCCGACGACCTGCGAATCCAACTGACCATTCGGATGGACAAGCCCGTCAACCTCAAGTACTGCGGCTACTGCTATGCCGTCGGCCGAAACGCCTTCAAGAAGTGGCGCAAACGCTACATCTGCCTCATCCAGGTCAGTCTATTAGATCTCGGATTGTCTGCGAGAACTATAAACCTAATTTATTTGCTGCAGGAAGTGGGAGTAACTACAGGGCTCCAGAGGGGCAAAATGTATCAGGGAGGAAGGTAGGACGTAATCGGAAAACAGCTGGGTGCGAGTCCCTATATTAGAAGTGAACATTTATCCTGAGTTTTAGATGGTTATGGTTTTAGTAAATTCAGTCTTTGAGGCGATAGCTGAAATACTAAGCGAGGGAATAAGCTTGGAAAGAGGATGAATACCCACCTATTTTCACCTCTAGCAGCCAATAACTTGGCTCAAAGTAAATGAACTGGGTCTCTGGCTTATGGTGCTGAATAACCCGCCCAGTTAAAAGGTGTTTATAGAGTCTTGGGTGTTATTTCAAGCACGTGGTATACGGTTGTGTACACGCAACCCTAAAACAGGTAATAAAAAATTCAGGTGCATTTGCAGCGATCCAGAGATGGCTCAAGGAAATCGATGCAATCTTGTAGACAAAAACAGTGGAACCAGATAAAGAGAGGGAAAACAGGTTATTAAAATCGTTCCATTGATAAGTTAAGACTTACTACCATTGGTTCCAGTAATATCTTTAATTAATTTTATCAACTGAATGTTACCTGGAAAACATAACTCTTCTAGTAGTACTTACAGTTTCGAAGGCCTCGTGCAAAGAATTAACCTGACAGACCTCTTGCTAATATGAATTCCCTATTCATAGGTCTTAGGACGCATCATTTCCCACCTTTTCAGAAAGGTTTCAATTGGCAAAAGTTTTTTAGAAAAAAAATAAATACGGTCGCTGTTACCAGTTACCAACAACTATTCATAAACAAGGATTCCTACTAATGAAATTCTGGATTTTCTTTTATTTTTGTAGTCGAATCAAACAAAACAATATTTTTTAGAATTTGATAAAGAAAGTTATAAATGTCAATATATTCTCTGAATCCATTCCATAGTTATTCTATGCCGAATGATAATTCGAAATTTTCGAACGATGATGAAACAGGAACCTAAGATTCTGAATGCAAAAAACAATGGAATTATTCAAAAATCAGCGGATTTGAGCCGAGTTCCTCCTAAAGAGAAATAATATTTATTAAGAGGAATAGGACTTTTCCTAAACTTTCATTTAGAGTGATGACACCAGTTCACTAAGGGCTTGTCTACAATTTTTCGGTCAGTGCATGCTAGCACTAATGTAGAATACAGAGGAATCCTACGACTCTATTTCTTATCCCACGTCTCTCATAAACTACCCGTTTCAAACGTGCTCAAACGCCTCGAGTTTCAAGCCGCATGTACTGCATTTTGTAGGGTATCTTAGGTATAAAGTGAAACCCAGTAACTGGTACGCCGGGAGTGGGCGTTTCGCGTGGGCAAACCACTGCTAACGGTGACGTAAAAATCCCATCTTTTTTATCCTCAGGGATTTTCCGCGGATAAATCATCTTGGCGAAAACAGATAATTCATCTGAAACCGAAGGTGGTATATTAAATCATCAAAGGGGATTTTTTGATTTCATCCACCTAAAATTCACTGAAAATGTAAGACCAGGCTCTAGAGCTTGAGTTTGAAGTGCGAGGCAGGTTGGGAATATTTAAGGGAGATTTATGGTTCAAAGCACTATCGTTCTTGCTGTCACGAGGCATCTTTCGATATCCCTGAAGAATATATTTGATTGGGCTATTTTTCGGATCCATGTGAGATTTGAAGAATTAAATACTGGGGAGGCCTTTCGTCTCCTAATTCTACCAATCTTCTCTAAAACCAAGTGAAAGTTCATTGAACAAAAGGCGGATAGAAGGGGGGTACAGTTTTGTTTGACTAAATCCAAATGCAGCCAAGTGTGTTCAGTATTTATACGTTATGACAGCGGTGAACTTTAATGAGAACAGTGATTGAATGGGAACATTCTAGAAACTGTCGAGGTCAACCAGCATGATCAATCTGCATGCTGGCGGAGACCTCGCTACCAAGTAGTTGGTTTTTACTAGATGCGTAGTTGAGATTCTTGTCTACTACCAACTTTTATAACTTTTTAAATGACCTGCAGAGGTATGAGTTCGCAAATTAGTTTCTTCATCAAATATCTCGTGAAATCTGTTAATAACCTCATTGTTTCTTAGATATAAAAGAGCGGTGTTGCATGTTCAAAATTTAATCCAAGATCCTACTTTTCTGTGATGTCGCCTTAGCAGGAATTCTCAAACAATTTTGTTAGGGAAAAGTGTGCGATTTATGTCCACTTCATGATAAAAGTGAATAATCTACGAAGAGAAGAATGTTCACGGCTATCTTCATTTTCTTACAATCTGCATAAGTGTTTCTTTAAACTATCTCGAATAAACGTAATAAACATGCAGTCTTTGGGCTAAAAGTGAAGCTCGAAACAGCAATCTGGTTTTAATGATGGTGATTTTAGCCTGCATAAACTTTCAGGTATCCCAATACACCTTCATTATGGCCTCCTACAAGGAACGCAAATCAGAACCCCTTGAAGTGATGCCGTTGGATGGTTACACTGTGGACTACTGTGAACCACAGCCAGGTAGGCATTCCAAAAATATTCTTTTTTGGAGTCCACCTTGTTGGACGTCGAATATTAAGGTTTTAAACTATTAATGGCATCTAAATGGACCTCTAATTTGGGACACAAACCTATTGGGCGGGTCCTTTCGACTAGCATAAAAACTTGTTGTCCTATTCCAAACTCGAATTCATGAATAAAATGTTTAATTTTATAAAAAAAACATGTGTAGTGGTGGCATTTAAGAGAAATTGCCATCACACAGCCTCGGGCAAGCTGAATTTGCTCTTACTCTTGTAACTGCTTTGATTTGATCATCGAATAACACTGAGGAACTGCTGAAGTCTTGGGAAGTGGGAAACTTTGGAAATTGGCGCCCATGAGTTGTCTGAAAATAATCAACACAACTCTCGAGTTGATGACATCTACCCTTTCCCCCTCCGTTCCCGCCAACTAGGGGCACCTGTTTGGTTCATAAACCTGTAACTGGAAAATGGCGAAAAATGAATTCTTTATCAAATGTAAGCATCGTAGACAGTGGCAAGGTCATAACTGACATTTGCGGGTTCTTTGAATCGAAGCCAAAAATAGAATTCTATAAAGGTAGAAGAAAGTCATAGCTAATCAGGGAAAGTACATTGATGATTGAATCTCTAATTAAATGTAAGATTTTTTGCATTTGTTTTACCTACTCTAAATCAGCCAGTTTTATAACAAATCCTATAATTTAAACCAAAATTCGGGTACTTCTATCAAATTTAAGAAAATTAGTTACCCTAATGCCTCCTGTAGATTTGGTGCATCAAGGAGGCGGAGCTCACTTCTTCAACCTCGTGAAAGAAGGCGACGTGATGTACTTCGCGACGGACGACGCCAACGAGCGCCAGTTGTGGGTGCAGGCCATCTACCGGGCCACGGGGCAGACCCACAAGCCCGTCCTCCCCGCGCCCAGCGCCAACGCAGCCAACACCAACTCCGCAGATTCCGCCGGCGCTGCTGCCAACGTGGTGTCGGGCAAGGGAGCAAAGAATGGTAATTTCTATGCGACACTCCGAGTTTATTTACAACTTTAATGTGAGGCTGAGGTTTTACAGATGCCTATACAAACAGAGCAACGTGATCGAGTGGTTTCATAATTAAAACTCAGAAAAATGATTATTTATCAGGTCACCTTTTTATATCGAAAAAATTTTAAAAGTCTTTGTTAGGTCTAATGGAACTCAACATAATTTCCATGTCTCGATGAATTGAAACCGATCAATCAGTGGAACGAAAATCCGCTTGATTAACATCCAAATTAAAGTTGAAGAACTCAAGAACCACTGAAGGCACATAATGTTCTATGAGCTCCAGAAAGGAGACTCAGCAGCAGCCGAAGTGACTGTAAGCATTCAACGATGAATGAAAGATGGTTGCAGAAGATGGTTTGGGAGATTCGTAAGTGGGGATTTCATGCTCTACATTTTGAATAGCTGCTTCTTGAAGCAGGAGCCCTTGAAGAAGCTTATCCTGCTTTATCAGTTGAGCTGGAAGTGGCAATTAAGCTTGTTCATCGTCATCTCCGAAAAATTGGAAAAGCTTTTAAGCCTGGAAATTGGGTGTCCACTCATGAATTGTCTGAAAACAATCGACTCAAATCACGAGTTGAGGACATGTGCTCTTCTCCCTTCCATTCTCGACAACTTCTTTAAAATTATTCTGATGGACCCTAAGGTAGACGACGAAAAATGGATCTACTTATCGAAATATTTACCGTCGAAGACAATGGCATGGCTGTAAAGTGAAATACTCCAAACGCAGTCGAAAAGGGAATTGCATGGGAAAATGCCCTTCTTCAGCCAATTCAGTGGGGTCGAAAGGAATAATGCACTTTAAATAGTTGTCATCTAGTTTAGTAACAATAAATGCTCAAATCTACTGTCAACAGTTAGGACGTTTAAACCAAGCTATGGGGATGAAAATGCACGGCCCTCAGCCACCTTATCCCCCCTCCTTTGCTCCTCCTTCGGACTACCGCTTTTAGATTTTTAACTTAAAAAAGCACTTGAAAAAAACTTTTTTAAAGCAGAAAGCGGTTTAAACTGACATTTGTGAGCTCTTCGAATAAAAACCAAAAGAAATTTGCAATAATTAGGGTATTTATAAGCTTGTCGATAGATGGGAGTAATTCTAAGATAATCAAGGAAAGGAAGTTGATAATTGAATCTTTAATTAAATGTAACTTTGGCTAGTTGTTTTATTTATTTATTCAAAATTCGGCTTCCCACTTTGTCTTAGGAGAAAGGCATATTAAGCTAGCACTACGTTGTACATGGGAACTCGTTAGCTAGATGTGCTGATATGAATGAAATCTGGAGGCCAAGTAGCCCTGATTTGGAAAGAATAGCCCAAGTGGGAGGACGCATTTTCGTCCTAAGAGCATCCCATTAGATTTATCAACTCTTGGGGAAGGGTCAAACACTCCAATTTACTGAAAAATTATCACCTTTGTTATTTCAGTTTCTGAATGAGTGTTATTATATCTCTTCCATTCGAATCTTCGCAAACTTCACCTAGGTATTTGCTCCGTCATCTCAGATACTGTGGCCTAGTAGAGGAGAGATTTTCTGGAATATGTTCTTACCATAAGGCTAAACTGATAGCTACTATTGATTGGCGCATTTTGATCACGACAGGCAATCTATAAAGCTCATTTCATCCTCAAACAAATGCACGCTACAAAATCAAATTCACTTATTTTAAGTAATTCTGCATAATGAAAAGGCTCCATTCGTTGTTATGTTCCCATAATTGTTTCATCTGTATTGCTTAATGAGTTTAGATCGGCCACAGTAAAGACGGATTTGTATGGATTTGCATATTTATCACTGAGATTTTTAGAAGCACTTAATGAAAACGAAGGCCTATTAACTTTTTGAAGAACACGAAGTTGTCTCAATTTAGGGTTAGACTGAGAGATGCATCAACTTAAATGGGAGCTCCTTAACTATTTTAGTGGCAGTAGTTAGTTTTTAAAATCCTACAGACTAAAAGTTGCACTTTTATCTTATTCAACAATTTCGTGTCTTATTAAATTACTTAGGTGAACATTAAAACGAATTTGTCATTTGAGAAAGGATATGAAATCTTTACAAACACAGATAAAATAGAGGTCAAGTTATTGAAGATACACCGGGCCGTTGCGGCCTTTTGATCAAAGAATGAGTAGGAGAAAGATGGATAGGCAAGATTGCAGACGTTGATCGATCTGAGGAGAGTGCTGTTAACTCATCACAATGGCTATAGAGCTTGTGCTGCTGTGAGGACCTCCACTAATACTAGAGTAAGAAGATAGGCAAGTTGGAAAGGGGATACGAGATGAAAGCAGTGGATGCATTGGATTTCATTTTCGGGATTCCGAGATTTTCTTTCTAATATTGTTGAAGTCGATCTATATATTCGAATATACATTTTATTTAAGCTTGGTAAGTGAGTCACTTTCTTTGGCTTGTGTTCACGTGTAGTGTCGTATATAATCCATTTGAATGCATCCATGGGCGTCCTTTTCAGTCCTTGAAGTGTGGTTTTTGTGCTTACTTTTGTTATACCTTCGGTACCAGTGATCGCAGTACTAGTTGGCCTCTCGCCTTTACGGCGTTTGCTTGTACTTCACCAAGAGTACCCTCACCAACGCCAGCGATGTTGCGTAGACGCATTTATTAAGCCTACCTTACTGTATGGCCTCTCGACGATTGTGCTTCGTGTAGTTGATGGCAGAAAGAGGACTCTAGTAGTTAACAGGGCTGCTAGTCCTGGAGACAAAAGTCTGTAAGTGAGTTGGACGAGGCCTTGGTCACGCCTAGCGTGGTGTCACAACTGCTATCTCGGAGCCTGAATCTTTAGCTGTCGATTAGTAAGAGAGTGTGTCAGTCGACACCAAATGTTGAGACTCGATCCAGTCGTCCGGTGCGTTTTCGAGACTGGGTTTAGCAGCTCCAGGTGGATACGGTTTAAACATTTGGCTCAGAAGGTGCGATGCTGGCGTGGTTCTCAAGTTCATGGCATACGAGGATATGGTTGAATTTTGCAGAGTTGGTTGCAAATCCTAATATCCTCACCGTTCTCCACGAAAACTCGAAGTTGCTAAAACCGTATAATGAAAAAGACCTACCTACTACTATCTCTGCAAAATTAGGATGCGAGAGTCAACTAGGAAGTATCGAACTCACGCAGCTGACGTGAGATGATGAGTTGAATCAGTGATTAGCATCCTGATTTTGATGTCACCAGGATGTCTTTCCAGACTGCCACAAAAGTACCATCGTTCGATTGTTCGTCCCTAATTTAGGCAGGAGATTAGAGTCTCTTACATGGCCTTCGGACTGCTTAGGTGGGAATCTGAGCGCTAAGGCAAACACCCGAGCTCCAATTATAGAAGGTTATTAAATCGGTCAAATGCCCCTTCTGTATTTATTCCATTACGAAGAAAACGGCTGTAAACGAAGCAGATGCTCAAGGCGATGTATCAGGAATTGGAAGTTCAGTTAAAGCACATTTGTACAACAATCGGAAAATGCAAATAATGATTGGGTAGTAAGGTTCATCTTATTTTCTGATTGTTATCTATACCTGGAAATTAATGGATAGAGATTACGATCCCCTGGAGGACTTAACCGTACAGCTCTTCCGTGACTCCAGTGATTAGCTTTGCCGCCCACGGGAGAAAGATAATCGAGTCCATTAAAAGAAAGCAAAAGAATCGAGCATTTAGTACTCATTGCACCTTCATTAAATGTGCAGTGAGAGTTTTTCCTTCAAGAAAATCAAAACAGGTAATTACTTTCCTTAGCGAGTTGCCTAAACGTCTAAATATTGTATCCATTAATTTTATTAACTGATTGCAGTAAAGTAGGCAATTAAACCCCGGTTGCTGAAAATCACAAGGGACAGAGTTCACCTTTCCCTTTCCAACTCAGCCTCTCTTCAGTTCGCAGCATTCGGTGGGATTATTTTTGGTAATAGCTCCACAAGAAGGTATTTTTCCAGCTGATAATTTAATTTAGAAAAGACTTAATCTAGTTGTGAGCCGTGTCTTTAATAAATCAGAGAATCCAACTTTTGGACGATTTTGGTTGGCTAAAGAACTGGGAACATCAAATTAAGCACATTTGTTCTGCAAGAACCATTGCATTAAAATTCATGTTATAACTTTCTGATTTAATAGCATTTTCCGGTTTCATCAAGACTATAGCGGTGATTTAAGCTGAAGTGCTGAGTTCATTTAGTAGATGAGCCCGAAAGCAGCTAACAATTATTTAAATAAATTGGTAATATTAGATTTGAGTAGCCCTACGAAGAGGACCACCAAATTTATGTTCTCACCTAGTCTAGCTTTTGGTTGCTGGTTAGAAAATAACAGCGGCTGCAATCAGTCATGTGCAAATGCGCAATGGACACTCCGGGCTTATTCCCACAGTTAATCCTTTGAACTATTTGTCGGACCAAAGCATTAAAAGCTAAAATATTCCCCATAAGGGAATATTTTAGGCTCATGGGGAGTTACTTTCCTCCTCTTTGGTATTTCTTGTATCTTTTTAGATATGTTATGGAATGCGGAAATGTCCATTATGATGAGATCTCGTAGGCGGTGGTCGTTTACGAGAACAGATCTGAGTATTCGGGAAAAAAAGCTTTTATTCAAAGGACTCAAATTCCTCTAATATTCATTCTGTTTGGATACAAAGGCATTATAGTAGAAAAACTAAAAGGAGGGACCATCTAGTAACGCTAGGCAGGTGCAGTCTGGTTATCAACTTGGCATCCAGTTATGATTTTGCAAGTAGCAATCAGATTTCGACATTTTAAACCTATAAGTTGAGCTTCCCGTTATGTACATTAGGTAAAATAAGAGTTCAGACCTCGTTGACTAATTATGATTGACGATCGCAGCTACGAAACCGCAGTATCTATTGCCTTGGCAAACGAAGCTAGGCATCGTGAGAAAATGAACTCAGCTTCCTGGTGATTTCATGTTCTACGTCTTGTGCTTGTGATACTCCACCCAGAAGACTGACTGCTTATGTTCAGAAAGTATCGAAGCATTAATAAATGCAGGCTGGATATGATTCAGAGGCCATGGATTATCTCATCAATTCGTAAACAATTTCCGTAGACCACACAGGGACCGATTGAACTCAAGGGCTATCGGGGCGAGCGCAGATTTATTGAGCCGAAACTGAGTAACATTGAGGGTAGGATTAGGCAGGTGCCTATCTCAGTTTGTCTTTGCTACTCGTTGTGTTCTCCTTAATAGCCTTGTCCACCACCCAGTAGGCACCAGAGACCAGTGTGTAACCAACGTTTACAAGGTTAGTGGACAAAAGACACAAATCAGAACGCTGATTGGGTGGTGGAGGAGATGAGTCACCCGGTTTGGCAAGGCTCGGTTATAGCGTTCGCACAACTTGACTGCGGTTTGGATTTGAGCTCAGGAGGATCTCATTCTCCGGAACTCCGAGTATGCGTTAGCCAGGAATGACGACTGGGCTTTAGCTTGGTCCTAACAACAGGTTAGGTTTCTAGCTGGGTGTCATGCTACAAACCCACACACTGGTCTAAAAGCCCCTACAAGGAACGCAGTGTGCAGGCTGCATCAAACAATTCGTCATCTTCCTTCTATCTCTGTAGTCGTGGACAGAGCGCGCAAACACGGCATGGAGAAGTTTGTGAACGCGGAGTCTTGGCGCAAATCGCACGCTCAGCTCTTTCGCCTGCTGCAGTCGGCCTGTCTCGAGTTCAGGATGCAGGACCAATTCGTCTCCCTTGGGTGGTTTTCGCCCTCGCAGATGCTCGTGCTGGACGAGTACTGCGCGCGCTACGGGGTGCGGGGTTGCCACCGGCACCTCTGCTACCTCATGGACCTCCTTGACCGCGCCGAGAAGGGCGTTATGATCGACCCCGCTCTCGTGCACTACTCCTACGCCTTCTGCTCGAGGCACATCTTCGGCAATGCGTGAGTTGTCTGCTGCGCTGTCCATTCATCAGGTCATCTTATAAGTTCTCTTCGAATTTTGCACTCTTTAAATTAATCGAAATTTAAATAGTGTTTTGTGTTAAGATCTAATAAATGAATTAAAATCTGCTTTACAGATTAATAGAAACGAGGTTTGCTTGATTAAACCCTGGTAAAATGGTATTACCCAAGGAACATTTGAGGCATTTAACGCGTTTCAAGAGTTCAAGGAAACAGCATTCGGCGAAATGTGTGAACGAAATAACTTGCAGAAGATAATTTGTGGAATTCAGTGGAAATGGAGATTTCACCTTCCACGAAGGTAAAGATGGAGTCTGAAGTATGGTTGAGTGTGATGATAAGCCTCATCAAGTTCTCCATGGAAAAAAAATTCCCCTACTTTATCAGTTGAGTTTGGGTTGGCAATTGAGCTTCATTCAAACCATTCAGCTATTCATCTTAATCTTCAAAAACTTGGAAAATCTCCTAAACTGGAAAAATGGGTAACTACCCGTGATTTGTGTGAAATCAGATAAATCCAATCTACAGTTAACATCTGCTCTTCCCCACCAATTCCTTTCACCATTTTCGATGGATGAACTTGTGATTGGCTACTGGGGACAAAGAACTGATCAGTTATCGAAAGGTTAGGCGTCGTCGTAGACAGTGGCAGGGTTGTAATGAGGAAGATCCCAGCCACAGCCGAGAAGGGAACTTCATTGGGCTGACTGAGGAATAATCTTTTTTTGAATTATAACTACCTGCTTTAGTGAATCGAAAAGGGGTGAAGTTACTTCATCTGGACTATGTAGCACCACACCCTGGGCCCCCTTTGGGCAAAAATCACGTCACAGATGATAGAAGAAGAACTTCGCATCCACCTTAGTACTCCGACTACCTTGCTCCCTTTCAAGATCATTTGGAAGAATCAGATTTTTGCAACGTAGTAGGAAGAGTTTGGAACTGACATTTTTGAGTTCTTAGAATAAAAATTAACAGATTTTCCCAATAATGGCATTAATAAGCTTGTTAATAGGTTGAAGGAAGATATAGATAATAAATGGAAGTACAGTACCGACTGAATCTTCATTTAACTGTAACATTTGTTCAGAATTCGGCCATAACTTATCGGATGACCTGACATGACCTGTAAAGTATTATTAAGCTTATTTTTTATCCTTTCGATTTCCTAACTCAAAATGGCATTAGCTGCTATTCAAGGGAATCTTTTATTGTGAAAATCGGCAGTGTAGGCGTTTTACTTGTAGGTGTAAGCGAGTGTGTACTCTGCAAGTTCCGTTTCATAAGCTATAAACCGCTGGAATGGAGAAATTAAAAACGTTCAGTCTGTAAAATTCCAGTCTCATCCAAATTCATCAACATTTGGCTGCTGCGCTCTGATTATGGGCCGTTTTGTACAAAGTCCCTAACTGAACAAGTTGCTAACTACCCTTAAAAATTTCCTTTTATTTTGTCTACAGGTAGGCTAGAAAATTGAAAACAGTGAAACAAAGTCAAGAGAAGCAATATTGTTTGTGTAGGTAAAACCATGATTCTTTTCTTGCCTAATGTATTACGTATTTACTCCAAGACAAGGAGAGGGGTGGGGAGAAATGTACTTTCTCCCAGTGTATCGATCTACACACACGTCTATCTGACAGGGGGTTTTCTTCGATTGATCTTTTGTGGTAGATGGACGTCTGAATGGAGCAGTGTCACTTATTCCCGAAACGCTATTATTTTTTTCCATTGCACTAGATGTTAGAGTAGTGAATAAAATAACTGGAACGAATTCCTTGCAGAAAAGTATGAAATTGGGCATACTCAGACGACGGTGAGACAATTATAGGTTTAGCTTATGACGGGTTGTTCAGTTGGGAGTGG
The DNA here is from genome assembly GCA_030710315.1 of Anomotaenia brevis. Classification (NCBI taxonomy): domain Eukaryota; kingdom Metazoa; phylum Platyhelminthes; class Cestoda; order Cyclophyllidea; family Dilepididae; genus Anomotaenia; species Anomotaenia brevis. Next base: position 424,323 of record JAUOZQ010000010.1, read on the forward strand.
TATGTGATCGACAAGGTATCAAAAAAGTTCACACAATCAGATGGTTTCGCGAATCACAAGCCAAAAGAGAGAATCGCTGTCAACAAATGAGGGCGCAACGTTATGAGATGCAACGGATTTGATAGGCACATTCTAGAGACTGCCGAACTGGCCAAAGTTTCATCTGATAGGTCAATACGCATGACGATTGGGTGATAAAAGTAATGAGTCACCTAGTTTGGCACAATGACGAGGCTGGCGCCCTTCCTTCATGAGGCCCCATCACCCTACAAATTGCCTACCCAGTCCAGCCGTCTTTTCGACTGATATTTTCTCTTCTTCGTGGCAGTCAAGAAAGCTCAGTGAGAACTGTTCTGGTGGATGAGAGGGAGATGTTCTACGACATTCGGGCCCGATTATCCGCACTGCTGGAGAAGCAAATCACCGAGTTTCGCTACTACTTCCCCTTCGGACGACCAGAAGGCGCTCTCAAACAGACTCTTGGTCTTCTCGAGAGGGTATGTCAACTTGCATCGTAAATGCCATCATTGAGTTTTATTAAAGTTGAAATAAGTGCCATAATTGCCTACGAGGGAGGGTTCATTCATTCAGTATGCATCACGCCATCTACAAAGGCAGATCAAAAGTTCGCAGAATTTTCGATAAATTAGTTTGTTTTGCAAAATCGGTTTGTATTTATAGGCTTACCAATAAGGTTGATACCTTTCCAGGTTCTGGGGATTTTGGAGAACATTTTCGGGGACGAGTAGGGGCATGGTGTTTTGCCATTTACTTGAGCTTTGGGAAACTGAAGAAGTCCTGTGAGAGCTAAATCGAATTGTGGGTGAGGAAGCTCTTCCCACAGAAATTCGTAATGAATGCTTTGATTAAAAGACAAGAAGTTTCCCTTTCTGTTTTTTTCTACCAAAATGTATTTTAGGAGTTCCCTTGATAGTGGCAGCATGCTGAGCTTCTATTACTTTTCTTTGATTTCAAGGTAGCACTATCACACCCTCGGAATCAGCCAAGACAACCCTTGGCTTCTACTTGTTGAGGGTGTGACTTTTAAGATGTGAACTCGATCCGGATCCCCGAAGATCCACTTAGGGGAGCCATTGCTTTTTTCGACTCATTTATGACTCGGGATCAAACGGGTTTCATCACCAGAAGTTTCATCTCCGGGGATAATTTTCGCCTTCTGAAAGTGCTCTTCATCTGCTATAAAGTTGTTGAATAATGTTGCCTAGAGATCTGTTCGAAGATTCTGCTTATGAGTCCGTGGCAGCGCTTTTAGGCTCTGTCGTGCTGAAATCTTTCTCAGTACCACGGTTAAATCACGAAGAATTGAAGTTCACTCCCCATAGAAGGAAATGTCTAGCTATATAACTAGCAATCATTCATCACCGATCTCTTTTTACATTTGAGCAGTCCCGATGTTTCGTCATATTTGAAGCTCCTAAATTTCCGGAACAAGGATGTAGACTGTTATCTATTTTAGAGTAGCAGCCTCAATGATCCGTGTTCCTTTTTTTGATATTCGGATTTGTCTCAATTTATGTTTTCCATGGTCGAAAAGTATTATAATTCCCTGCCAGGTTCTAGAATTCCTCCAACTTTTACAAGGGATCACCAGTTCATTAAACATCACGCCATCTACTAGAGATGGAGATTTATTCAAGGTTTTGCGTTTTCAAAGAATAAAAACAATTAAACAAACTTTTGATGTGGATAACGCACTCCATCCGGTGACAAGGTCGTTTGTGGTAACAAAGCAGGTTGATGTATCGATGCTAACTGCTCTCCATGCTTCACTGAGGGGTGTAAAGATGTTTGAGACTACTTCTCGCCAGGTAGACTTGAATTTCAAAGGCTCCCTCCTTATGAACACCCATTTTGCCGGGTCCCAACGTTGGGAAGGGGAAAGCAGTTAACTGCTGTGTACGTGCGTTTTCGACGGCTTTGTTAAGGGCATAAAATACTAAATCAGTTCTGTTTAGCACTTATAGATTTTTTAACGCACTATACTTATCGGTTCCCCAGAGTTACCATTTTTAGTTATTCGTAGATTTTCAAACTAAGTTGCCTTTCACATCCGAAACTGCCTATTGGTCCGGACCTTCTATTTGGGTAGCGTTTGTGTCAGATTTTCACTAGACTCCTAGGTTTGGACACTCAACAATTTCACAGCAGGTGATGTTGATTGTTAGTTACAACTAAAAAGAAAGTGTACCCCTCAGGTTTTGCTGCAAGGAATGGCTTTCTGAAGGCAGTGATTACAATTTATTAGGCTATTATCCACAACCCAAAGGAAAAAATTACAAGGTTGATCGCTTATCAGAGACTTACAATTCGCCCGATTTTTTCAAATCTAGAAGTGCAGTGAAAAAAACACTGTTTCGCATCAACGTGCCCCTGCTAGTGATTGTATCAGAAAAACTGATTCTGCATTCAAAATTGTGTCTCAGCGCCGAATGCCTTTGAAGTTACCTCGGTTCTGGTAACAAGAGCCCTCAACAAATCCAATTGCTCTAGATAACGTTCCAAACAACGCATTTGATCCAGTGAATTTGTGTCGTTTGAAGGTGCGCTTAACCTGGAAAACCCTTCAGGTCGGTAACACCTTTGGGTGTGAGCTGAAATAGTTTTGTGGCAATGCATTTCGTATGGTTCTCTACTCAAAAGGAGACTCATCCTTACTTTACTTACTTATTCAGATAAACAAAACTAGTCAAAATGGTTGAGGTGAGAGACTGATGGATAACCTAAACTTTTGTTATTGGCGTTTGTGCTTTGTAGGTACAGATCTGTTTATCTAAGCAGCAGCCTCGTTGTAAATCAGAGGCAAATAATGTCAGTCAGCACATGGCAACGTAACAAATTCAGCACTATGGGTGCAGAATTAGTATCTGGTTTTTTTGCTTTAATAACTATTTCTAGGCATTGTTCTCTTGGGGCAAAGGAATCACGTCAAGCTGGGAAAAGATAAGCCAATATCAGCTTTAGTATTTTCAAAAATAATAGTATTTACGCAAATCACCACTCCTTCCTATTCAGTCTACACAATTATTCTGATAAAAGTACAAATACGCATGGCATTCATCTAGATTAGGATTCAACTCTGTGAACTCCTATTCCTACTGAGTTCAAGAATATATTAGCGACAGTAAAGTAGCTATTGTGATTTAAATTACCAGGTTCTGATGAAAGACAACGGGACTCCGGCATCCCCAGAGGAGGTTCGTGGTGTCATTCGGAATTGCCTTCAACAAGCTGCTCTTGTGAATTACTCAAGAGTCTCCGAGTATGCTTCAATAGAAAGTAAGTTGTGAATTTTTAAGTTTCCTCTCCTACTATTTACCAGAATCATTTATTTTATCTTGTTCGTTCCAAGCAGCTTCTAACCCGTAAATGGAAAATTTAATCAATACTTTTTCTTAGTTATCCAGCTCCTTGTTTCCCATATTAAAAATAATTTCAAAATATAGAAAGTATTGAGCCTTGATTTATTTCCCTTCCATAGGTGGCCATGATGCCTCGGGTGATCCACAAAGTGCGTCTTTAAAGAAAACTTTAATGATATTTAAAGCAACTTAGGTGGAATCGTCAAGTGCGAAGATGATATGCATTTTCTTGTTGGTTTGATTTTAGAATCAGAAAAGTCCATTTCGGATATTATACACCTCGCGGAGCTTTGTATCGAGGTCCTACGACAAAATGAGGAACATCATGCTGAGGTAATCCTTAAAATATAAGGATAATTTTTAAGCTGAGTAGCTCCAACTTTCGCTTTGGAGATTGCCGATATGTTTACTTAAGCTGATCAATTAGATTCAAAAAATCAAACGATATTCTAACGCGCACCGTTCGTAAAACACCCCAGTAACTCTAGATGGTTATGATAATTAACTCAGTAAAGCATTAGAGATAGTCGGCTCGTTACTACGATCGCACGAGGAAAGTTATTCTTCAGACACCCCCAGTTTTCTTAATAGGGAACATTTTGAAACGGTAAAAACAGGATCCATAGAATGTTCATACCCATTTACTTGTTTAAACTTAAACGATAAATGTATCAAGTGCTTTTGTTTTCTTCAAGTTATTTTTAATAGCTCTTCCAGTGTCTAATCTGATCTTAGAGACTGCAAGCGTCATAGAGCAGACTCACTCCACACACACCTCCTTCTGTGTTGGTTCTTAGAAAATGCCGCTTTATATCTATTTAGTCCTTCGCGTGGTTCAGTGACCTCTTAACCGAGCACGCAGAGCTCTTTTGGTCACTCTTCGCTGCGGACATGGTCGTCGTGATGGAGAAGATTCCGCCGGACTGTTGGGACGCCTTCCCCCTCTTCCAAGTGCTCAATGACTACCTCATCACCGAGGGTGAGTTCTCACATTTCGGGCCTTTCAAAAGGTAGAAAAATGCATATCTTATACATAAATCGATACCGCATTCACTGTAGACTGAAATCCACTAATTACATTCATTCTGGGCTCTCAAAATCCTGGAGAATATACGATAGACTTTTGTGTATAAAAAACATTTACCAAGGTAATTCTAGCGACGCTCAATGAAGGGAAAGGAGCGACTATTAAGGGACGGCATATAATAAGGAAGACGGGCATTCCATAGGGACTCTATATTAGATGGTCTAGTCTGTAAAAAGGGGTTCATTCAAGGACGAGCTACAGAGAGGAGTGTATGGGGAATAGGGACGTAGTAACACTAAAGATCTATGGCTAACTTTTGGGATCAGAATGGGTATCAAGTTGTGATTTCTACATATGGCCTATGTGGGACATGGTGTGACTCCCGAATTCACCTTTGATCAAAAGTTATGATTCTCGATACAGCAGGAAAGGAGACTCAACGAATAATGCAAATAATTGTAGGGGTGACAATTTTCGTAAAGCTTATTAAAAACACTTATTAGTAAATTAGAAAATGTCCCATTTCTAGTAAGAAAATCAGCTGGGCGTCCTCTTGTGCTATTTTTAGCAACAGTATAAATTGATGATACAAGGAGGCTGCGAACCATTCGAGCAATAAAAACAGTACAACAAATTCAACAAAGGAGCAATCTTAGTCGACAGGTTGCCCAGCTTATCGACTCAGTATCCAGTCTTTGGTTGCGATCATCAAGGTACGCACAAACCCATCAGTTGTTTGGTCATGTCTCTACTAGGGTTCTTAGAGAATGAGCGCTTTCTTTTTTAATAAATCTTATCTCTTCCCATCATATGCTCATTGCAATAAGTCGACGATGCAAGTAATTTTAACGAAAAGATGACACTGTTACCAGAAATCCATTTTTGAGGAATCGAAACGATTTAGACGGGCACAGGGTAGGCAAAGGAAGTCGGTTTGAGGCGTTGGGTCGGATCATCGAATCTAACTCCGAATTCAAGTAGCGATAACTAAAATGTGTGCGATTCAATCTACCAACCTACCTCTCCCTCCAGAGTTCCTGAAGGAAGGCAAGTTCCACCAGCAGATCCGCGAGATGTTCGCTCCCATGGTGATTCGCTACGTCGACTTGATGGAGGCCTCCATCACTCAGTGCATCCGCGGAGTCCCAATCGGCGACGGCGGTGGCGCTGGAAACTCAAACGCCATGCCCAACGGCTCTGATCAGGGTGGGGGTGGTGGAGGCGGTGGTCTGGCCTCCGCCCTGGGCAGTGTGGGCAGTTCTCTGGCTTCTGCCGCCGTCAACGCGGCCAACGCAGCGGCGTCAAGCGGGAATCTCGTCTCGGCGGCGGTGAACGCGGCCAGCGGAGGAGGCGGCGGCGGCGTCGGCGGTGGCGGTGGTGGAGGTGTCGGAGGCGGTTTCGGGTTCGGGGGGAGCGTCGCCATTCCCGTATCGTCGGAGGAGTTGCTCTGGAAGCTGGAGGCTTTGCAGACCTTCATCAGGGAACTCCATTGGACTGATGTGGTGTTCGCGGAGCATCTGGACAATCGCCTCAAGATGATGGCTGCGGATATGATTGATGCGGCGGCTACGAGGTGGGTTTAGCAACTTACTCTCATATTATTACCACCCTTCCTCCTCCAAATAACTGTCACTCTACCGCAGATGTTGATCGATAGATGTGTCTGGATTAACGGAGAAGGAGGGTATAAATAGGCTTTGCAGAAATAGGCTTTTTATGAAGCATCTAGGGTTAAAGAAACATTATTTGTCATGGGAGAAGGGAGGTAACCTTCCAAAAGCCCTGAGAGGAGCCGAGATCAGCTTATATGATTGACTTAGAGGATATATTGAAAGTGAAGCAGAAGTCAAATTAGTTTTTTGTTAGTGGGAAGCCAAAGTGTTGAATGATCGAACTTTTGGATTTGGATCGAGAGGAACCACAGTTGTTATCTGTCTACTCTTGGGCTGCATACACCCTTACCGTGCTGATCAATCGATTGCGCATCGATGTACCTTACTAGAAAGACTAGATCCTCGATACTGATGACTCATTTTGTATTTTAAAAATATAAAGGCAGATCTCAACTCATTGAATTTTCTAAAAGTTTAAGTAATCTCACAAATGTGCTTGTTTAGAAACCTGGAGTGCTTCGACGCGTGGCTGAAGCGATCATCAAAGGGAGCTGACTTCATTTTGCCCAATGAGTGCTGCAACATGATCAATACGGTGGCCGCACTGAAAGCCAACATTCTGAAACTCTGTACCAAGGAGACACAGGGAGAAGACATGGTAGGTCTATCAGTCATTTTTCAGAAATCTTCAGCTGATAAGGGGTAGGTTAAAGTGGAGATACGAAGGATTTAGAGCATGAGTAGTGTTGGCTTTGTTTTGGATCAAATTAAGTGAAACTTGGCTAGCCAGTGAGGTTTAAAGCAGATATTAGTCGCTTAGGTACACTCACTCGAAGGAATCCTGACTACTTTTACATCGGAGACACTAAAAGTTCGATTTCTTCTCAGCACGAGTATCAGAACCAGACAGATGCGAACCTGGAGAAGATCCAGCGACGAATGGCGTACATTTTGAACGAGAAACTAGGCCAAGTTCTCGAGGGAACCCTGGTGAAACTCGCTCGCTATGATGCAAACACGCTCCTCTCCTCTGTTCTCTCCTTGACCGTGAGTAGATAGCCACAATACAAAGGTGGCATTTTCCATCTTTTGGGACGATAAAAATATCCTGTTTGGTGATTCAGAAACCGACGGATGAAGTGGGCAAAGCCTACGTGGAGTTTATGCGAGTCAATTTGGAACAGTTGCGACAAAAACTCTCTGATGAAGTCTATGTCCTCTCTGCGATGGAGGTATATTTTTATTTAATCTACAAACTTCATTTTTAATGCATTTCAGCTTTCAAAAACTGCCGTTTGCATCAGTGGGAAAATACTAGTTTAGTTTGCATACTTATCAAATATTTACACCTTTCCACATCGTCTTGATGTCCTTCGGGTTTTTAGGCTAATCAATATTTCTATCGATTGGGAGTCACGTGACCTGTCCTCAAGAGACAAATGTAGACTGAGGTCAGGAGATAGGAAAGGTGTACTTCATTTACGAGATTTTGGGTCATCAGATTAAATTCTCACAAATAGACGCGATTTCGAGTATATGGAATTAAAATTAATCACCTTTTTTCTAGACGTGGTACATGTCTCAGACGCGACAAATCAATGAGTGGCTTAACGAGCGAAAGAACCACTCCCTCCATCCCTACCAGTTCACCTGCCTTTCAACCATCATGAAGGTAGTCTCACAATTTTGTTCCCACTTACTTCAAATTTAAAGTCCATTTTTGGAAAAAGGTAAAATACCTTGAACACCTTGTGTATGACGTCTGGCATTGAAGACCCTCCTCACTATAGTGGTGTCTTCGGTTGCATAAACAACGAACCAAAACGATTCTAGAACCCAGACATTTGAATGCAAGAAAGAACCATTAAAATGAATTAGTGTGTTCATTGGTTAATATGAACATTAGATTTCAAATAGACTCTGAACATTCTATTAAATTCAAACAGCTATGCTACCTGAATAATACGTTTCCTATACGCTACTTGTGATTCCAATAAATAATTCAATCCCAGAGACGAATACGCAATAACTACAAACGTATATTTAACCAAGCACGTAGTTATCAACGGAAGAGGAATAGAATATAGCTAGTATTGAGGTCCGACTGCAATAATATTTTCGACAACATTCAATGGAAAGACAATTTTTGTTATCAAAATTCAAAGATACAACCCATTGATATACGAATGAAGTCATTTGCTGTATCCCTAGGAGGATTAGACTGTTGTGCAAATAAGCCGTTCTCCGGGTACCTGTGTCGGGGATTGATTGTTTAAATGAAGAGGGGAACTCAGATGATGGAAACTTTATATCCTAAAGTGGGATGGATTTATGGGACTAGTCATTTGCAATTAGGAACTTGAGTTGATGAGCTACGACTTAGTTCTGATGCGGACTATCTAATTGGAAGTAGAGAGTAGAAGCAGCCGTTACCCGCCCACACCCTCTCTCTCATGCACATTTTATGACAAAATTTATGACCTCTGGGCGCCTGTCGGATGACTGAGCTCGTCAGTGATTGGCTGTTTTCTTACCTGCAGAAAATGTACTCCGATTTCGAGCTCCAGGGCATTTCCCCAGACGCCCTGGACACCATGATGTACAAAAATATCTCACAACGCCTCCAGGTAAGAGCCCGAACCGCATCCCCTTCTCCACTTCCTCCACCTCCTCTTACACCAGAAGATGTTCAGCTTGAGAAGGCTTCAGGTCGTCAGCCATAGTGGAACTTTAATCTAACTTAATTATATCCACCTAAGTGTCCGATACCTCCAGGCAATTGTCCAACTATGGTTTCAAGTCAACTACTCTCAATACTCCTCCGTTACGCAGCTGAATTTTCACTGCCCTAACGCGTGTAGACCTACTTCAACTCGGGAAATTCCAAGGGCCTTCAGTGTTAATTATGCGATCCTAAGAGGCCCTTAGAGGAGGCAGGCAGGGAAATTAATGTGTGGTAATTTGAGTTTAAAGAACTTATTCAACACTAGGTTAGGGAAGATTACTTTCAAACGTTATGGGGCACAAGGGCGGTGCATGGTAGAACGTAGACTACCTGTGAGCGAAGACTGATGCATTTACGTGGTTGATAGATCCTCATTAAGTGACAGTTGTTGGATATTGTATGTGTCGAGCCTTGAGGTATAACGGTGATGATTAGCAGTTTATTCCAAGTGTGAGATATTTAAAAGTCAAATAAATGGAGGAAATTGTAGAGGATGGACGATATTTTGACGATTTGGTAATTCCTTCAGTGTATAAACTAACTGGGTGAATAACAGAGGGACCGGAGAGAGAACAGATTTAATGAACTAGAATCAGTTGCGCAGTTTGGGGTGTGAGCATGGCAGAAATGCTCTGTATCTGTAACGTTGGATCATATGTGTGTTGATTGGGTAACCAGGTGTGTAACATCAGCCCGGGATGAGATTTCGAGCTTTTTGAGGCCTCAATGGATGTAGAAGGAAAATATATTCCCAAATAAGCAAGTACAGTTGCGTGATCGTCTGGGTAGCGGCAGTGTGCGAGCATAGTCCCTTGGTTCAGAGGCGAAAAATGAATCAAGCCTAGGTGAAACTTGACAATTTAAGCTACAATGAGGGTGGTTACTTATGTCAATCTCAAGCGAGTTGTTTCTTTTCTTCGTATCAAGTCGCTGCCATTTTATTTAATATATCTTTCTATAGGCACTTGAGAGTGTTAAAAAACTGGGATAGAAAGGTGTGGAAAAAGTAGCAAAAGATAATGCCTCATTAATACCTCGTCAAGTAGGTCGACATTTTCATGCTGCAGAATTTTACACTTCAAAATATAGAGCTGTATCTCAACTCATCGGCCAATGAAGGTCGTGCACAGTTATAAATAATCGAACCAATAAGATCCAGATGTAAGCACTTTCATAATCGAATCGATTATAACAACCAAAATCAGTTTAAATAAATTGAAGCGGATTGTAGCTGTCTGTTTAGGCATGTAGATTAGATTAGCAAATAAATTCGACGACATGCTCTCCCCATGAACAATTTTGGTCGACGTTAAATTCTCCAAAAAGTGCTCCAGTTGTTAGCCCAAAGGAGGAAGATGCATGTCTTGTAGATCCCCTGTCTATGAACTAGGAGGTACAACTTGATTGATGGACAGATGGAGTGTACAGTAATTCACTTGAGATCACACGTGTAGCAAAGACATCCGTTTCTACACTGGCTGCCTCTGAGAGTCTAAAATCGGGGCTAAGCAAATATTTTTTTCCAAATTAGCTTGTGTATTAAGCATCTGGGTTGGCTGGTTGTTGGGAATAACCGCTGTCAATGTATGTTTACAAAAGATAATTCATGCAAAGGGATTTATGAATTTGTTTTCATTAATTGTGACATCTATGATTTCAGCTGGAAAACAAATTCTGCTTCAGTCATGACTTAGGCTGAACATGACTATTTTATTTCTGTCTTGTGTTAAAGTTAAGATTACAAGGCAAAGTATGTTAGCTGTTGAGGTTTATGCTTAAATACATTATTGCTACACCTCAGAGACCGGATTTATTAATTTTGGTCAACTTTTGGAATCACTGATAAAGAAGTAACAGTGGTTCATACAAGGAGAGCAGTCTCGTTTATTATCAAATTGAAATGTGGGAACCCGGGACAAATGCCTTATAAAATATTAGTGCCATTCCCATTACCCACCTTGTTTGTTAACGATGGGTAGACAGTGAAGTGAGGAGTATCTTGGTTGGTATGTATAGTGGAAATCGGAACTGAATGGATCTCCTTCTAAAAATTGGACCTAATGTGATTTCTTTGCAGGTCGAGGAAGCCACCATAGCTGTGCAGTCCAACTCCAACTCAAGCCCCACGCGTTCGATACTCAACACCATCACGGGAGGGATCAGTGGTCTCTCCAGCAGTATCCCCAAGCCCAGTTTCCTCAGTCGCATCGGCTAACCGCCGACACCATCACCAACGATCAGTTCCCCAACCCCCCTAGCGACCTAGATATGCATTCTGGCATTCTGGTACATCCATCCACCCGCTTCAGCACCCAAAGCCAGGCCTACCCTAGTGGTTGTCGGCAAAAGCCGGTAGTGGCGGCGCACGTGTCTGTGTGACTATTTTTGTATCCCCTCGCATCGAAATCGTGAAACAGGCCTACTACTCCCCTCCCCCCTATCCTGTGCTTATTGGCTTTCTAGAGGCGAACCAGGCAATGAAAGCGCCGAACTTCATCGAGGGTGTGGTGTAGACGAGCATCAGAATTTGGATCCTTTCTTCCGGCTGCTAGAAACAAGTTTCCTCGTACTTTCTCTTCTTCCATTCTCTTCCTCCTCCTCCTTCTCCTTTTCTTGATTCTTCTGGAAATGTTATCAGCTATAAAAAGGTGATTAATGGTACGGTATCTACCTTTTGCGGGTGGGCAAATCACAGGTGGGGCTAATGGTGGTGGTTTATTATAGCTGTTATAGAAATGAACGTATGTGTGGAGAAGGCGTTCTTTGAGATATCAAACTTGCTGATTCTATCCTAAGAGGAGTCATGTAAGAGAAGGTGTTCAGTTCTAAGTATTGGAAATATCAGACTGGCTCATGGGACTCCAAAAAAGCCAGAGAATCGATCTTGACTTCATTCATTCTTACAGATATTTTAACTGTGGTAATGTGATATTTTAACTTTGAAAAATTCGACTAACTGCAAACCCAGTAGAATAAAGTAACGCTATTTTAGGTTCTAAAGTTTGCGCTACTAAAAATGCAATAATATAAATACAAAATGAGCATTTGAGCCTATGTAATACATCTCATTATCAGTAAAAAGTATTGGAGAATATAAGGCCAAATGCATTAGTATTTTGAAAGTGATTGTGGTATATTTCACCTCCTGCCTTTAGACGTTCTATGAAGCGCAAAGACAGTGAATATTGACTTTAAGAAAAATGTCTTGTTTTTGAAATTAATTAGATAAAATAAAACTCATTTTTGATATTTTTAGCTCGCATTTCGATCCCCTATTCACTTGTAAGTTTTAGAGACCTAAGTGTCGTTAAAGTATACCTTAAAAATTGAGAACCTTAATTTTCTTCATTTACACAAAAAGATTACACTAGAAGCAAGTAAAGTAGTGTAAATGCACTCAAAAGTAAGATTAGTAAATATTCTTCCACGAAACAGAATAGATTCCTCTTTGTCTGGACTAAACGAGGGAATACAGCTATCTTCAAGAGATTCCAGAATAAATAAAACGGCCTTATTCATTTCTACGGGGGTGCTTTATTTGTGAAATTGTTGGGATCTTGCACAATTTCAAGGCGCCCTATACCGGTGAAGAAAACTCAGCTCGCCAGATCGCCTGTCCTGAGTAGAAGTCATCGCCACAGGACAAATACAGAACAAATTCTGGGGTCAAATAAACCAGTGCTCTTGTGCTCAAAGGGTCCTCTTTTGCAGCAGAGAATAATGTTATTGCTGAAATTACGATTACTTACTCCAGCAAAAGTCACGTACCTGTAAATCCTTTAAGCAACTTCTCTCCCCTGGCTATATTAAGACTTTAAGATTGAAGTTTTAACTAAAATCGCACCTCACTTTTGTCGAAGACCAATGTTCCAAAAAATTTACCAAGTGGAATTTTCGTAAATATTTTAGTGCTAGACTCAGATGAACTGCAAAGTCACAAGGTTTATTCCCATTTAAGAGAACTAATTAAGCAATCTAATTGGCTGCTTAAAGGGAGTCATAAATTAGTGAAGTCCTCCACGATGAAGTCTAGTCCACCGGGATTTGAAGTATTCAAATCCATAAATTATTCATGCTAAAGAGTCGAGTTTCAATTCTTTTTATTAGATTCCACTCGAAATCACCCAGTGGCTGATTGACCTGGATCTCGCTGCCGCTTTGTTAATCGATGTTAAAATACGCCCTCGGAAGGAAGGAAGGGAGAAGAGCCTCACTGATCCGTAGCGGGGTCTCCGTGAATGAGGATATAACCAAAGACAAGTCTGCAAGGGGACCATAGATGTTTTGGGGAATTTTTAATCCGTTGGTTGGTCAATCCCCTTGCTATTCATAGCCTTCTACTCTAAACTGAGAGGATCAAATTTATTCAACAGTGCGGGTACATAGCATTTATAACTTTCTGAGGACAATGACTGCATTTATGGACATTCAGAGATGGGTGCGCTGACCTATGTTCAACTAATACTGAACAGATTGGACCAAGAATGTGGCAGAATTTATAGGATTTTATTCAGTATAAAGGCTTAAAATACTACTTTACTTCTACTTCATTCGTAAAATGTTCCTTTAAGGATATCTTTGATTCCTTGAAGAAGGCAGCAGTACGGTAGAACTAAGTCGGGACTATTAGGGGGATGTGGAAGTACAATCCATCGAAATTCTCCAAGGGAATCTTGCTTAGGCCTCAAAGAATGTACTATTGCATTCTGGTGCCCATTGGCTTCCTTACAACCTCAGCTTAGCAAACTCCTAGATCTATTCTTTTGTTTCCCAGGTAGTCCATCAGTATCACACCCTCTAAAAGCCATGGCCACCACTTCTAAGCCGATTTTAATTTCATGGGTCCTGAAGATCAACCTTGGAGTATCAGTTGAGGCGTACAGTGTTTCATGATTTCAAGAAGGGAAACTTAGCAGCCGACGAAGCTGCCAGAAACACGCACTCAGTTTGTGGAGAGGAAGAATTAGTGAATGAAAGAAGATGGTTACAGTAGATGATTTGTGAAATTCAGTGGAGGTGGCGATTTCACCCTCTACGAGGATGAATACGATCCTACAGGACGATCTCCAACTGAGTTTGATGATAATCTGCTTCCTTAAGCAGCAGCCCTTGAATGAATTTATCCTGAGGAATTGATAGTTAAGCCTAGATAATACCATTCAACTGTTCATCGCCAACTTAAAAAAAACTATAAAAAGTTCCAAATCTTGTAAAGTTGACGTCATCTTCTCTCATTCTTGCCAAGCCCTGAGGAAAAGGGACCTGCTCTGGTGAATCAAAGGGGTGATGGTTCATCAGGAGAATGCACGTTCTCCTGCCCCCACACACAGCAAGAATCACGTCATAAAAATTGAGGTATTCGGTTGGGAGAAAAATTCTAATCCATCTCATTCCCACGACCACCTTGCTCCTTCAAACTACCATTTGTTTTGTAGCTTAAAAATCATTCGGAAAAAAGGGGCTTTTGCAACGCTGCAGGAAGAACTTGAAACTGACATTTGTGGTTTCTTCCAATCAAAACCAAATGATTTCTTTCAATAATGAAGATATTAATAAGCTTATTAATATATGAAAGTAAGTCATGGGTAATCGGGGAATATACATTGGTATATGTGCTTGCAATTTAATGCAACATTTGACCACATGTCTTATTTACTCAAAATTCGGAGTGAACCAGATAAATCTGTCTGGCTAAATCAGACTTAGGGCTCCATCTGCCAACAGATGGACCAAATTTAACGTCTGCTTAAAAAAATGTTCGGAGGAAAACTTCAAAAACTCAAAGGTCGTGACATAAAGTGTCATTGCCATTTCTGCACATTACTGGCAGTCACTTGACACTTCTTGTTTACTCCCAGGCACGTGCGAAATTTCGTAGGAAAAATAGGCCATTTACAATTAGATCCTTTTTAAATACCTTATTTTGTATGCAAATAAGATTAATCCAATAGGTAATATAAATAGGCTGAAAGGCTAAAGATGCTTAATATTATCTGTACTAATAAAACGAAAAGACTGTCTTAGATAGGCCTGGGCATTGGAATCTTTTTAAAAATTCCTGTTAGTCAGACAATTAGTTTCCAAATAGGTATTGAATGATCCAAAAGATAAGTTGCCTGTTTTTTGGCTTCCGGCCACCAATAGTTTCCGAATAATTAGAAAACAGTCAATGTGGAAAATTTTAAGAGTAAGTTGGTTCAATGCAAACAACTCTCAAATGTAACCCTTCGATAATCAATAACTATGGTGAATGAGGCTTATTTTTAACACCATTAAGTAAAAATATTGTTGTAAAGCAGGTGGCTTCCAAATTCTCTAGGATGTCAATTCCTTTTCCACCCCAAAAATGTGATTCCCGATAAAATCATAAATTGAAATGATGACAAGGGATTGGTTAGAGAAGCTTGTGTTCATTTTCTTTTTTGTTCAGTCCTCACATGATAGTGGGATCACGCGTTTGCATGTTTCTGATACAAGGTGGAAGATTTTCCACTTGAAGATTTCGTCAAAAAATCTGCAGTTGAATCAATGCAAACATCATTGTTTAAGTTCCTTGGAACTTTTAGCACATTTAAATTAAGAAATATTTTAATTAAATTTTAAATTAAGAAAATAATAGAGTTATTCGTTCTGTATCAAGAAATGTAGATTTAGAACCTCAAAATTAGTTTTCGAAATTTAAATTTTTATCATGATCACTACATCTCATTGCATTTGTTCATTTCGTTTGTCTGAAATTTGACTTCAACCAATTTACCTTATGCTGTTAATTTATCAAGCTTATTTACCGTCAGAGAAAAATACGGGTGTTTTTCTTTAATTTGAGCAGGGAAAATGCTTAGTCAATCCAATGTAATCAACTTGAGGATTCCTAAAGATATTTTAGCGAATTCCATTCAGTGGGGCTGTGACGAAGGATTATTACAGTAATAAGAAAGTAAGAAAATTTGCTTTAAAATTTGTTTAAATTTACAGTGAAAAGCACTCAGTAGCACTTTTGGTTTCCCTTTGATGAGATTTTTAACAACTGAAGATTTTTACTTAACTATTTAGACTTTGAATACTTCCGTTCTTATTTAGCTAAAAAGTCAGCTCTTTTCCACTATTTTTTACGAGTCTATCACATGATTCGTGCGTCCTTTTTAATGCAGCTCACACGGAAGTGTGAAGGGATCTCCGGCATCCATCACCAATTGCTAATGCGTCTCAAACACCGCATAGTGGGCGTGAGGAAGTATTAACTGATAAATCTTTCGGATGTGAAGTTTTGGTTCTAAATGCATCCTTTCCCTCATCATATTAGTCTCATTTTATTTAAACTTGCTGAAATTACGGGGCAGTAAAAGTAAATGGACTTTAAATTTATCCATTTGACAGTTTATCAGATTAAATAGTCTCTCACTGAATGAGGAGTGTATTTATGGGTTTAAAAAACGACAAACTGCATTATAGATATTGGAACTAAGTGATTAAGGTAGGGACGGAAGATATTTTTGGAAAATTAAATTAATAAAAGATTTTAGGTGCATGTGAAATAGTCATAGACACAACTCAGCGCAACTCAATATACTGATTTAAGCATTAATTTTTTCCCACTATCTAATGAGTGACATTTTATAATTACTTTGGCGAAGTTAGCCTATATTAGACCTTTAAACTTATTGAAAGTAGTTGACTAACTGAGCGGTTCTCAACGACGCCTAGAAAAATCATTCGTGATCCAAGGACAAATGCGGCATTTCAAAGAAATTACCAATTTTTAACTATGAAAAACTGTCTACTTCTATTTCTCTAAATGTGTCATAATTAAGATGCCTACTCAACTTAGCTACTAATACGCCCAGCTTGTAGCGGAATGACTACACTCAGATTCACTCCAAGATTCCCCCAGAGGGAGAAGAGGAGACGTGTATAACCGACCGTCTATTGGAAACGCTTGTCGAGTGAGGAACGCGCTCAAGCGGTTTGATGTTGTATAAGACTTGGGTTGGCGACGGTGATGGTGGCTGACTTTTCAGACCACTCTGTGAATCTGGGAAGCTATCCACTATCTAGTTTGTCTAGTCTGAATAGCTGACGTTACGCTGAGCCGGAGATGGGAATTGAGGACCTAGTCGGGCATCCGCAAGCCGAAGTGCGGAGTAATTTCAGGTGGTTACGCTAGTAAATTCTTAGAGTTACTGCGTATTCGTCGATAAATTATGGTTCTCCTGGTAATTCTTTCCTACCTGAGCTATTTTCATTCCAATCTGCTTATGGGAATGAAACACTGATTTAAGAATGGTCCATTTTGATAACCCAACTCTTCAATTTCTCTTCAATCTATATTCCGTCATTTGCTTTCTAAAGGAGGCTTGGGAGATTACCAAAATTGAAGACTTAATGGCATAATTCTTTATTTGGGTGATATTCTTTGATACGCATTCCTAAGTGCAAAAAATAAAATAAAAAATAAAAATTTTTTTTCTCTTGGTGTATCACATCACCCCATCAGTTCTGTTCGAATTTTACCATTCTTAAGTTAAACGTGATTTAAAGATTATTTTATGACTTCTTATGGGATTGATCAAGTTTTATTTCACAGAACAGTAAAATTAAGATTTGCTTGACTAAAAACTCTGCTACTACGCAAGTACCTATGAATAATTTATGGCACAGTATTTTATGAGCTCCAGAGAGAAAACAACTCAGTAACAGCCGAAGAGGCTGGGAACACTCACTGAGTCTATGGAGAGGAGAAATAAGTGAAATAAGAAATGAGATGACTGCAGAAGAAAGTTTGTGAAATTCAGTGGAAGTGGAGATTAAACAGGACTACGTCCAATTTATCCTAGTTTAACACCATACAACTGTTCACCGACTTCATCCTCGAAACTTGAAAAGGCTTCTTGAAAAACTTGAAATATGGGTGCCTACCCAGGAAGTTCCTGAAAACAACCACAAATCTCTCCTTCATTCCCGCCGACTTGTTTCCCCTTTTTTGGTGAATGGACTCGTGACTGGCGACTGGCCAAAAGTGGATATTTTATCGAAATGTTGAGCATCGTAGTGAGTGGCTTTTTAAGCCGGGGAAAGACCCCAGCCACAGCCACAGCCGCCGAGAAGAGAACTTCATGAGAAGAACTTGTTTGGACGAAAATATCTCATCCACCCTGCTTTCCAGACCCCCTTTCTCCTTCACACCACAAATTGTTTCCTAATACTGGCAAAATCATTTGGAAGAAATGACTTTTGTGCAGTAGGAAGTAGGTTCGTGGAATAATTAAAACGAAAAGAACTTAACAATAATGGTATTAATAAGCTTGGAGTTCATAGGTAATCAGGGAAAGTCCACTAAAGACTGCATTTTTAATAAAATGTAACAGTTGGTCCACACTCCACCTCTCTCAGTGCCAGCTGATCTACTGTTAGCGCCTCCACAAAAGGGCGGAGTAAGCAAGGACTGTGTGACTGTTTCTTTTGTGAGTCCTTGTCATCAATTATGCAATATGGGAGGTTTGTGAACACTTTTGCCCCCGGAAATCTTTGAAGTTCGAGTCCATTCCGAATGCGAGGCAATGCAGCTTTACTGCCAGTGTCCAAGTCGGTCCGTGCGTGACGAAGGCCAGGATATTATTTGCTGATTTCTTGCCAGCCTTAACGATAATGCTCACAGAAATCAATATCGAGGTCTTAGACAGGAGCGTTACTCCTCCCTCCAATTACATACATTTCTTCAGATTATAATTGTTCGTCCTCTATACCTTTAAAATTTTCTTAAGTTGGCAAATTAAGCAAATGTGAACTTTATTACAGATTACTTGTTGCCCTTCAGTTATTCCAGCATTTTATTTGCTTTTTATATCGGCTGATGATAAATATTTCCGAAATTTTGTGTTTCTTGGAAATCGTGTAAAGTATCGCCACTATTAATCGTGAGTATGTGCGCTTGAAGATATATTTATATTATGTTACTTTTCGAATACTCTAATCCCAATGTACGTTCCCAAAATTTATGATATCTTTTACATCAAAAATGCTCACTGGAATTGTGAAGCGAAACCTTTAGATCGCTGCTTATTTAAACCAACCAAAAATTGGTGTTTTCATAGAGTGGAAAGGATCCACTTTTGAGGTGAACTGAGCACTGGTAAAGCCGGACGATGAATTCAATTACGCGGTTTTTAACACTTCTAAGTGCGGTTTCGAATTGATGAAGTGGGAAAAATACCACTCCGCTTTGTCGTGGATCTGTTCCTCTTTTATTTAATCTCTTAGTTTTGTCCCGACATACGTGGCCATAAGTTCGCTTAGACTTTACATTCAATGAAATTTAAAGACTTTTTATTTGTTTATATGAATGAATGTATTTAAACAAATCAAATTTCTTTTTATAGAACAATGAAAATCAAATTTTGAATTATTAAAACTCTGCTTATGTAGAAATGACCAAAAATTATTCGAATTTATTCATTATGACATTAAGGAAGGAAAATTAGCAGCCAAAGTCGAAATGGCTAGAAGCATTCACGAAGTGTATGGAGAGGAATGTGCGAATGAAAGGTGGCAGTTGCAGAAGACGGTTTGCGAAAGTCCGTGGAAGTCTACCATTATCTTTAGTTGCGATCTTCTAATTTTGAAAGCCTTTATTTTCAGGTGAGTTTTGCCTCAAAAAAGTTGCATTGCATTCGAAATTCTCCTCTTTCGTTAAACCCCAATTTCAAATTTTTGCCTTGAAAAACCTGAGCAGAGTGGTCAAAAGTTAGAGTTTGCACCAGGGATTAAGCCACTAATGGGATTCGTGTTTGCGGTTGGATTATGCTAACTCGAAAGGAGTGCTCACTCCACTTAATCCACTTAACGCACCACATCAGACATGAAAGGATAATGAGGCGGTAAATGCAACAAATTCGTCAGTGGAAATTTCGGTCATTCCTTTTTATTTTATCATTTTCGAATTTGGAATAAATAAAGCAGGTGATCAAATGTTCCATTTACCTGAAGATTCATCCATCAACACGCTTTCCTTGAATATCTATGACTTCCTTCTCTCTGTACCGAAATTACTCAAATAATTCTGTGGTTTTACCAATTCGAAGAATTCACGAATGTCAGTTTAAACCTCTTTCTACGGCTTGGCAAAGTCTCTTTAAATTGATTTTGTCCTGAAAATAAGGTGTTTGATGGAGATTTTTTCCTAATCAAGTTCTTCTCCCTTTTTTGTAACGTGGTTCTTGGTTTGTGGAGGTGGATTGTGCTTTGTCCTGATGAAACATCACCCTTTTTCGATTCAATTGGCTGGTCTTTCTCCCTCATCACACCTGGCTTCAAACGCCCCGATTACACTTAGACGGTCGATTCGAACATTAATTTTTCCTCAGTTAGGTAGTAACAACTCAAGCTGGCTTATCACTTCAATAAAAGATCCATTTTCGTCGCCAAAAGGTGAAAGATTTGGGCAAGAATGGGAAAGAGAAGGGCAGATGTCAACCCAAGATTTGGGATATTTTAGACAATTCATGGGACGACATCCATTTTCCAGGTTTTGGAACTTTTCAAAATTTTCGAAGATGACGATGAACTATTGTAAGGTTATGACTATGCTTAACTGACAATTTCAGATCAACTTGTAAAGTAGGCTATGCTTCTTCAAGGGCTGCTGCTTCAAGAAGCAGCTTCTCATCAAACTCAACTGGACTTCTTTCGGTGGAGGGTGAAATCTCCATCTTATTTCTGCAACCACCTTATTTCATGCACACATTCCTCAACTTAAACTGAGTGAATGTTTACAGCCACTTCGGCTGCTGCTGAGTTTCCTTTCTGGAGCTCATAAAACATCATGCCTTTAATGACTCTTGGGTATTTCCATGGTAGCAGGGCTTTAATCAAGCAAATTTTAATTTTATAACCCTGTAAAATATAATTTGTCCAGGTTTAATACAGTTAAACAAAAAGCAAAGTTTATCTTCATTTAAAATTATAAATACCCCTTAAATTTTGTTCAATTTTAAAAATAAAATTTCAGACAGAACTTTTAGGATGACATAACAATGAGATATATTTGGCCTACACGGTCGCTGGATGCAAAAATTTTCTTTTAAAGGCAGTAGTGAAGTCCAGTTAGGATTTATTTCCATTACACACGGTTTGCAGAATGGAATCTCGCAGAACTAGATCGTTGGCCCAGAATGCTCAGCTGTACAAATAATGCTGATCTTGCATAGCGACTAGACTGAATCAAAATTTGGTTCTTCTTTCTATGAATTGTACATACCACAATGAGGCAAATTAGTGGATTGCAAAGACTGATTTTGCTTAATTAATGGGACCTGCCTTTTTGGGTGTCATGCTTGAGAGAAAATTGGGACTTTCAGAGAGCCCACATTGGTAGGCGCTAGTGTGACAGAAACTGCCCGAATGCTTGACTGCATTTGAAAATGGGGAAAAAGGTCCTCAGCAAAGCACAGGTCTGGTCGAAAGTCGAAGTTGTCTGAGAGACACCGTGAGATTAAATGGAATTGTTGAGGGATCGCAAGATCATGGCTCTTAAAGTCTCTGGAGAGCTCAGTGAACACTGTAGACCACTAATTCCACAAAAACGGTTCGTCGCAGGGGCTGCAAAAATCTCCATACCGTTACCTCTACTCCCAAAGACAAATGTTTCATCTCATCTGGCCACTGCAATCCCCAGACCTCAACCTCAACATTATCGAGGAGCATTTATGGTCGATTTCTGAGAAAATCAAGTAAGAAGTTGATCTCTAAAAAGAATTAAAGAAGTTGTAACTAAAGAATGGGCTAAAATATCTGAGGAGCCAACAATTCACAATTCGTAGAAAACAATTCTTCAAAGAATTGGGGCTATAATTGTCGCAAGAGGTGGACCTGCGCCATATTGAAATCTTTTTTGTTAATTTTAATTTTTAATTTAATTTTTTAAATTTTTAGTTTTATTTTTTAATTTTGATTTTAAGGTGTTTCCGCTATTTTGTCCAATCTCAACCAATTGAACATTTTTACTCTTTCTTATAATTTTTAGCACAAGAATATCTAAATAAACTACATTTTCGCCAGTCAAGAAAATGTAATTCGAATCAGCTGAATGAATATATATTAATGCTAAGGAGGGGACGGCGAGCTTGTAGCGCTTATGCGCAGTCTGATGTGAATGCTTCTTTCAAGGACAGGTTGCTAATGATGCGAACCAATCACAAATCTCTTAGTCACGTTTTATGTCGTCATGAGAAATAGTATACATAACTCCGTGCGGCAGCATGCGGTCAACGTCTCATTCATCCTGTGCTAGTTCTTCTAATGCAAGTTTGCACTTCCATCTTCGGTTTTCTCTTACCTGGAAAGTGTGTGAAAGTTCGTTAAAGTAATAAACACTTTAAGCTAAAGTGTGCTCATAATAAATTTGGCAGTCTTGCGCACAAATTATTCCGAACACCCTGTAACTGCAAATACGACCTGGTTTCTCTGATCAAATCTTTGCCCTCTTCGTTGTGTATCGCTTGGGTTCCGCAATGTGAAATCGCATAGAGCACTATTGCTATCGGATTAAATGGACGTGTTTTACATAGTTAATGGAAAAAGGCAATTTCATTACATGTTTGAGATAGAAATAGGACAACAAAACATTTCGTCAGCTATTATTACAAGCCAGCCTGGGCT
This sequence comes from Anomotaenia brevis, assembly GCA_030710315.1. Classification (NCBI taxonomy): domain Eukaryota; kingdom Metazoa; phylum Platyhelminthes; class Cestoda; order Cyclophyllidea; family Dilepididae; genus Anomotaenia; species Anomotaenia brevis. The sequence continues at coordinate 446,721 of JAUOZQ010000010.1, forward strand.
AAAAGTTGGCTATGTTTACAAATACCAATAAACATGATAATCAGTAAGGCATTTTACTCTGTGCTTGTTAATTTTCCTAAAACAAGTTCACATTGCCGTTCTAGGTTTTCTCTTGGCTTGGACGGTTTGGGGATTTTAAAGTCAGAGCCACTTTAGTTGGAGTTTGGCGTCGCTTGCATGTTATTCTTTAATTCTGTAATCGTTGTGTTGATTTATATAAGACAGATTATTCTGTGAATATTAGACGTTATAAGGTATTGATTCCTTGGTGAAGGACGGGGAACAAACGGCTTTAAATCATTGTTGGATTTAGCCAAGTAAAGGTCTTTTTCGGCATTTAAAAACTGGAGAAACTCCTACACGTGAGAAATGTAGGTACACATTTATTCGAATGAAACATCGAGACTAAGTAGATTGAAACAAAAACCTTATGTAGTATCGCAAGTTTTCTTTAAGTACGAGCTATCGAAAGAAGGCTTACCAACAATTAATATCACAGCAGACTACTGATTTCCTTTTCAGCCTTTCCGTTCTATATATTTACAAACCTAATATAATGCCAGTAACATAACAAGTTCAATGGTTGAAATATAGTAATATCCAATTGATTTAATGTGTTCTGAGAGCTTTGGGATTCGTATTAATCTCCGGTTCATTTATGGTTTTAAAACTATTCTATATGCTGATTATAATATGAAGTCCCAAGCTGATGGGAAAACTAAAATTTTCAAATATGAATGCAAGAGCAAATTTCCAGTTTGTTTTTTGTTCATCCCAGATCGAATTGCGCATTTAATCTTTGTTTATCTGTATGTTTATTTATCTATAATGTTGTATTAATTACATTACCAAAGACAGCAGGAGTCCCTGGCCATGGACATGGTATCTGAAATGGCCAATTAGAATAAAAACGTTTGTAAATTAAAATATTCAGTGTAAAGACACATTTTTCAAAATTTCAATCAAAAATTAAAATAATTTTAAGATTACTATGTTAATAATAGGCCAATTATGTGCGACAGGTATATTGTTTTGCTGTGCTGTACGATTGCGATGCATCCAATTAGTTCTTGACTAAGATGGCTAACGAGGTGTTCCCATATGGCCATGCGCGTGAAGATGAAGAGGAAGGGGAAGAGGAGGAGGAGTATAAACCCCGCGGTAATAATCTTAAGTTATGGGGTAATCAAGTTACTATGAATATAAATCCGATGATCCACACCAATATCGTTCAATCACCTTACTTCAAGACAAATTTGATTGAACTCACGACTTACCATGAGGTGATCGATGAAATTTACTACAAAGTACGTAGAAAATACAATTATGATTTTTTAGGTCACGCACTTGGAGCCTTGGGAGCGCAATAGTCGCCGAGTTGGTGGTCAATCAGGCATGTGCGGAGGAGTGCGTGGCGTCGGAACTGGTGGAATTGCTTCCACGGCCTATTGTCTCTTGTACAAACTTTTCACTCTTAAACTAACAAGGAAACAACTTAGAGGCCTTCTGGATCACCCAGACTCTCCCTATATTCGAGCACTAGGATTCATGTACATCAGGTACGTAAGTGAGTTTTTGTGGGATTCATTGCTTTAGGTACTGCCTTCCACCGGAGGATCTATGGATGTGGTTCTCACCATATCTTGATGACGAAGAGGTGCGTAACTTTACCAGTTTTGTTTGTTGCAGATCCGGTCTCTGAGACGCTAAACGAGTGCGACAGTAACTGCGTTAGCGTAAGAGATGGCCTTCAACAAAAATTCTTTTCCTTCTGTTATCGAATCAGTGCTCAACTTGTCTTTGCATTTCATCCTTGCAGGAACTTGATGTTAAAGCAGGTGGTGGGTGCACTATGACCATCGGAGCCATGCTCGAGCAATTCCTCACCAAACTGGATTGGTACTCGACTCTCTTCCCCAGGATTCCCGTTCCTGTCCAAAAGAAAATCGAGGAGAAGCTGAGAGCTCGGAACCGTAAAAAGGTCGAGGAAGCAAGCAGCCGTTCATCGAAGTACGATGATCGAGATGAACGAGACGATTACGACCAGAGACACTCAAGGGACCGTAAGAGGTTGGTTCCATTTATTAAACTATCTTTTTGTTAGTTTCTGACCTGATTGGTACCTTCTAATCGCTGATTTCCAGGGACTACGACGACCGACGGCGTTCCAGATCGAGGTCACGCGATCGCCATAGACACCGACGTCATCATCGATCTCGATCAAGGAGTCGTGACCGGGATCGCCGCGAATCCTCGTTCGACCGCGACTTGAGAAGAGCCCGTGAAAGACAAGAGAGAATAAGAGACTAAAGGCCCCCTTTTCGATCGTGTCTGTAAAATTCATCCATGGTTTTAAGACTATTCATGCATATTGTTCCGTCAGTCTTTTGTGTGTGTTTGAAAAGTGTCACGTGTAGGTTCTCTTGGCAGTGGAGCGTGTTTTGTGTTGCTACCACACATCGCGTGGTAATTGAGAAGTTTCCCTTTATCAGTTAGATTGATATCATTTTTACTTCCATAGAATAAGATATGACTCATTGCACTCGAAGTGCAATAACCGGCTACACTAGTGCTTCAATTTATTACCAACACATCCCCTAGCATTTTAGTGTTCTTGTAGTCGTAAATTTACCAAGTTCACTCGGAAATGAAGTGGTGTCAATCATATCCTCACTTTTTAGTTCGTTTATTCTCCCCAGATTTTGCAATATAAACCAAATTCAGTTTACGACCCGTAATTTGTTTGGCTTGTTTTATTCCTACCACGTCCTAGTTAAACTCCGCCCGTCATGCTCTCAGGGGAAGACCCAACCGCAGTCGAGAAGGGAACCGCTTTTGAAAAAGGTTCTTTTAGTCTGACAGGGTCGCTAAGGAATAATCCGCTCTGGATTGTCGCCGTCTAATCCGGCAACAATCAGTGCTCACGTCCACTGTCATCATTAGGGCGTTTGAATAGCCAAGGTGTGGGAAAAAACCTCAAGACTCACGTGACAAAAAATCGAAGGCGAACTTGGTTGGGACGAAAATTATCATCCACCTTATTCTCCCGAACTCGCTCTTTCAGACTACCACTTGTTCCTTAGGTCATACGAATTCATTCGGGAAACATAGATATTTCAACACAGTAGGTGTCGCAACTGACATTTTTTACTTTTAATAATGGTTCAAAAAAGTGTGTTAATAGTTTATCGGAAGTCATGCGTAATCAGGGAAAGTACATTGAGTATTAAATCTCTGATTGAATGCAACCTCGGAAAGAAGTTGTGGAAGACCTGCTACTACCTCGTAGTTCACGAGATTATCTTGTAGAAATTCTCAAAATCACTGGCTCGAATATTAACGCAACCTAAGATTTTCATTCACAACTGGAGTCTGGCCTGCTTTTAGGATTCTCGCGAGGCAACTGCAAAATTCATTAGCTTCTGGGTAACCCAGATATAAACATAGCTCAGCTTCCTTTGTTCTAAGAAAATTATGGGGAACAAAGTGTCTCTTCCTGGTGCAGTTTTCTCCAGACAAAGTTTAGGAGAGCGCTGTCAATTAAAACAAACACTTACCTGAGCAACTATGTGCATCGATTTTGTGATAAAGTTGTGATTGACACGCCACTAGGCACATTAAAAACCGATTCTTTAACCTTCAGGGCCGACAACCCTACACCAAATAGGCTGTTTTTTTCTGCGTTGCGTAGAGTCGAAGCACTTTAAGTGTCCCATGCCAGATTCATTTGCTATACTAGGCACGTATGAGTTGTAGCTATTGCTTATCTTCAATTTCCCAAGGATCATTGGTACTTGATGTTTCTACTATCACTGTCGGATCTATTCTTCCCTTTGCTTGTGTAGTAAAACATTGTTCAAATTTCCTTAAATCGGATTATGGTAAAGTTGTGATGGTTGCCGCCTTTTGTTATTGAGAACATCTCATATTCATGAATGGATCTTGTATAATTTTCAAGGTCGTTGCTGTGCGTTTCGCTGGATAATGTTAAAATCTATACTGTTTTATTCATTCTCATTTTCTGTTCCCATGTTTTCCCGATTCTGGCGATTTTTGTGGCATATTATCAATAAATATATAAATCTAATTGGAATTCGCTTTGATTAATACAGCCATTTCTCATCCATCATAACTCATCATCTATCGATCGAACGCACTGCTTTACTTAAATGGAGATTTCTTGTCGATTTATTGATCGCCACCTCTCTAGAGAGTGACCATCTTCATCGCATATGGAGCTTTAGTAACCATATCAGCTCCTAGTGGCTATATTTGATTTCCAGGTCCAAAAAACAGCAGGATACTCCTCATATTCTGGAATTGGGGCCGCCAATCATCATCAAACACCATTTTGCCAGGTCTTTGATCGTGCATTTGACCAGCCAACGCTAGGATAGGGCAGTTGGAAAAGAAGCCTGTAACATATCTCAGCCTTTTCCCGCATTTTAGTGAAGATAAATCGTAGTATATTCAGAGCAAATCTATGTGGATTCAGATAAGCCTGAGTTAAAGGGATAACTGAGAGTTATTGTTAAAGTATGCCGGAAGTGGGGTGGTTTTTGATTCTCCTTTTTGCCTCAAGGAAAATCGAGTGTCACGGGAAAATCTCGGTAACTATCGCTCCATCCTCTTAGAAGCAATTGCATCCCGTGTGCGTAGATTCCTCCCTGCTGCTATAATAAAGCTGCCTCATTCAGCTGTGTAGGATTGCTACATATTATACAAAGCTACTGCTACTCTAAAAATGAGCTGATAAAGGAAAATATCGAGATACAATCCCTTACTTCAACAAGGTGCAATTACGGGGTAAGATAAACAACTCATTTCTAATTCTCACAATTAGATAGCAAACCATAGCCCAACAGACCTCGCAAGACATGCTTAGACACAGAATGCCCAGCTCATTAATTCAATGCCTAGCGATTAATTACTAAGCACAAAAACACCACACCAGGTGCTCCTATGGATGCGTCTTCGGTCTCCACACCCTTCTTGTTAACTGGACTTCACCTACGAATTACAACCGCTCATTTCACCAGCTCAGTTCGATCAGGACATTCAATAAACCACGCATTTCTAATTTGGATGCTTGGGTAGCATGCCCTGTCGTAACAGCCCACGAAACACGAGGAGAAGCAGGACGCCCAGCCAAACGACTTACAGTGTGTAGCTAGATACTCACCCTGCTCCCAAACTGTGATACGCTAACGGTTCTGCAGGCTTCACCTCCCATCTAGAGCGGGGATAACTCTTTACACAAGCGTCCATTCACATCCCTACCCTGGCTCCATGGAATGAGCCTCTTTCTACCTAACAAACGTCTCATTGCAGTCCTGATTTAAGCATTTTAGCGTTAGCAGATGCTCCATGATTTATCCTTTTTAATAAGTTAGATTGTCCACCCTGTACCTACTAGAGTCCCAGTCAGATCTCAATACGAAAGCATTTATTGAGGAAAGACACTGCGGCAGAAAATCACACACACACACACACACCCCTTGTTATTTTTCCTTCTCTTCCCCCTCCTCCTGGACCTGTTCCAAGAAAACCTCCAACAGGTCCCTGATTACCAGGAACTCCGGCGGATAGGACTTCTGTCGCCGCGCCTCCACCTGCTCCACGTAGACGTCCAGGGAGCGCCCGACGAAAGCCAGTCTGGCCGCCTCGTCAGCTGAGTTGAGGCACCACCGGGTGTAGCGCTCAACGCTCCAACCACCACCGGCACCGTTTGCCGTGGAGGGGGTGGCGGCAGCCGTCTGGTGAGGGAGGGGAATCTCGTCGGGAGCCCTGGCGATGACGCAGTGGAGGACCAGACTGCCAGGCAGGGCGCTGGGGCCCTGCAAACCCAAGCCGACGCAGCCGCGACTGGAGGCGAATGGGACTGGTGTCTTGGGCGATTTCACCATCTAGGAGAAGGCGGAAATGAGGAGGTGGAGACGAAAGGGTGTTGGATAATTAATGGAGAAGTTTGGCTGTATTCTACATTATGAAATTGGTCCTATGTGACGAAGACTGGCCTCAGTCAATATTACGAACCGTAGTTATACAGGGCGATCGGCGAAGATTTTTAAAAGTAACGTTTGGTTTGGATGTTCTAAAGGACTTCAAGCACACAACGCCCTCATCTTCAAATGTTTAACTCTCCTTCGACACTCACATAGGAGACTGTATGATGGCTGAAACCCCTACCTTAAGCAGCATGAGACGGCTAAGATCAAAATACGGACATTATGGTCCCTCTCCCTGAACACTGAAGCGCAATCCGATGGTCTATTATGTTGCTTTAGTTTAGTCGCCATGGTCTCGTATCTCCATTGCAATTACCCAGATCATGTCACCGGATTGTCGTGTTCACGAAGCAGATCTCCACCTTGAAGGTCTGCTGAAAGAAGTGCTGGAAAAGCTTAGGCTGAATTTGGATGCCGCCTACTTTTATTTGTTAATTATCTCCGTAATTAAGCCCTCGATAACGGGGATAGTCAAAAAGAGCATTTGGCTCCCTGCGCCAACCTCAAAAATGTCCAAGAGGCTTGTCATGAACCACTTTTTACGACGACCGCAGGTTAATAGAGGAAAACACAAATCACAGCCGTGTTGTCATGAACCATGAAATCGAAGCAATTTCGGAGAAGACCATTCTCATAGAAAAGTGCAAAATCAGCTTATTCGTGTGATGCAACTTTAAATAAAAAGGTAAAACATTTCGTGAGTAACTTACGTAAAAGCGGAACTACTTTGAATTTCATAACGGTCTATCCCTGAGTGGTATAAAAAGCATCCACAAACTACAAATAGTCCAGGCTGGTTAGCTACCTCTAGAATCTCCTCCGCAGGCAGTGCAAAGGCCTGTCTCAGAAAACGTAGCCGAGCAAACGCCTGTTCCGTGTTAGCCGCCGGTGGAGTTATACTCGCCAGGGCCATTTCCATCGAAGCTGCAGCTCTGGTGACTGCAGCAGAGGTTTTTGGCACTCGCGAACGCAGGAGGCTGATGTGGATGGCCAGAGCCTCCAGACAGGGTGCCTGGACTCTTGTCTGCAGACCGTAACGCAGAGCTGCCTCCCCGGAGGTGAAGAGCACCAGCAACCCCGAAGAAGACGTCCCATACGGCTTTGTAGCAGCTGCGGCTGCAGACGGCGACGTGGAATAGCCCGTGAGGTACTCGGCTCGAACGTAGTCTATAAAGGCCTGAGTGGACGAAATAGGTTTGCTTCTCTTTCTACTTAAATTAAATTAGTAGCGCTGATTTAACAACTCACTTGTAGGTCCTTAACATAGGCCGGATCACCCTCGCCACCGGGTTTAAGGGCCTCCTTATGCATTCGCGGCAAGATCTGGTCGACAATGTGGTCCTTAATTGATTTTAGCAGGGGTTCGAGGGCTGTCAAACACACGGCGGTGAGCTTGTTCCCCAGGGCCTGGTCGACAATTGCCTGGGGGTGGTTTTGGCCCACAGTGAGGTCGGCGGACTTCTGCTGCGACTGGTGGTAGGGCGCCATTGAGTGTCGCGCGACGGCCAACCGCAGACGGTCGGCGTAGGTGCAGGCGAAGTTGACGAGGTGGGCGTTGTGCTGCTGGGCTGGCGTGGGTGTCCCTTCGAGGAAGACCTGGTAGGCCTCGGGACTGGTGTTGATTAAGCCCTCGATTTTGGTCGAGAAGAAGGTGACCATCTTGGCGACGTTGCGAGTCACCTGAAGAGGCGAAATTCAGCAGGTTATAATGACAAAATACTTGAATTAGAATGGATCCTAAATATGGGGTTTGTGGATGTGCAAATACAATTAATTTTTATGATCAACCAAGTTACCCGGTCATTAAAGGAGCAAACACATACAACAAAGCTAGGTATTTGCTGGCTTGGTTGAAAAACATCTTAACCAGTCTAGAAAATGCACTCAGCAGTGGGACTGGACAGGTGGGCCGAAACATTTCGGGATGATCCGTAATTTCTTCTTGAGGCCATTTAAAAGGGAAGAAATCCAAAAACTGATGCGCTATCGTTGCCTCAATAGTGTTCCCATAGCACGTGTAAACTCTGGCAAATAGTGGAATATATTTTTAGATAGGCGACAGCCAATAGTCCGACTTAAATAGCACTTTATCAAAGCAAGTAGACGAAATAGCCACCTTTCCTGACTCAGTTTTGCATAACAGTAATGTTATAGAAGCAGAAACAAGTAAAAAAATACTCCCAACTCAGAACCCCAGAATGGGTTTACTGAGTGGTCCGTTTGGAAAAAAGTGAAGTTGTAGATAATTTTGTTCACATACGTACAGCCAAAAGGTTTGGAGAGTGTGGAAAATGACTATGAGGTAAGTTCTTATCTCGATAAGACTAGTGATTTCTGAAACAAGCACCAAGTTGGATTAAGAGGAGGGTAAAATTAGATTCAATGCTATCAGCCAAAATTAAAACGGAATTTAAGGGGAGATATACCCGAAATCCCTAGAACAAAACAATTTCCCGTTTTAAATCCCCAGCGCGACTTCTGATTTTATGGAGGAAAATGCTGATAACTGTAACAACGCTACGCTTGGAAAGAAGACATATAATCATTGTAATGATAACATATTAGTGAAACTTCTACTCAACCCTACCAGGACATCAAAGGATCAAGAAAGTGTGAACAAACACATGAATACATTTTGAAAAAAGGTATAGCCGTGTTTTGGGGAACTTAAGCAATGGTAGATTCGCATAACAAAAGAGTTTCTCTCCTAAATACAATAAATACAAATAGCTCCCTAGAATTAGGACACTGGATCTAAAAAATGCAGGCAGATGTTTCTCTCATACCACAAGTAAATATGATTATAAAAACTAGCTCCAACTCGGAGGCCCGAAATAATTTTCCTAGGTGGTAGTTGGTCGGTCGAAATTCCAAACAATGCAACTTACATCACCTCACCACTGGGTGTTAGTATGGAAAAGACCTGGTTTTAAAGTCACGTCTCATTCAAAATACTGAGACTAGCTTTCTGAAATCGGTATCAAGTCAGAATTTGAATAAATTGGGTCAGCACCAAGTCAAACTTGGATTCAATAAGCTACTAGCGGCGATTTTAATACATACAAATTCCGGTCTCATGCGAGAAAAATAATGATGACTGCGACAGTGATACGCTTAAAAAGAAGCCAGGTTAACGATTATTAGCATCACATTTGCAGTTGCATTGACCACCCCTCGATGAAGCATTAACCAACGCTACCAATGCACAAAACCTAAGATTGGGGTAAAAAGTTCTCGATAGCCTTAGTTAAATTATTCACACAGACATAAAAGCGGAATGGTAGATTTACCAAAGATTTTTGCTTTTCTAAGAGCAAACAATTCTTTAGCATTATGCTACTGGACCGATAAAGAAAAGTAAGAATATGCATAAGAGGATACAACTCTAGTGCAACATGAAACGTGCATTACAAAAATGACTTAAATCTAGCAATGCCCTTGTAAAGTTGTAAAATTGGCGAATCACACCTTGCAGAACAGTTCCCTCTGCACCGCAGCGGACTGCGCCAATTCCGTTGCCACCGCCTGCACCATCCCTTCTGCATCGATAAGTCGTGGCAGGTTCTCCCTGCCCACCTCGCTCTCACTGACGCCCACAAACGTCGAGTTGACCTTCTCGAAGAGCCGGGTCAGGCACCGACCCAGGTAGGCCGTTTCGAAGGGCTCCAGGAATGCCGCAAGCTGCCTCGACAGCTGTTGAGTCTGCTTCTGCGCCGACAGGCTGAGAAACAGCTTCAAGAAACGAGGATAATCCGATTCGAGGGCCTCCTTCAACTGCCCTGACCGTCTCCTCAAGGCTGGCTCAAACATGGCACCGAGACATGACACTATCCACCCTAGAAAGCCATCGGAATACGCCTCCCAGAGATCCGCATCTACCTGTTTTAGCCGCGACATCACTTGAATGGGGATTACTTCCAAATCCAGCTCTTACCTGGAGCCTCGAAGGTGGCATTAGCTTCCTCTTCATTCATTCGAGTGCACATGACCAGCAAAATCGCAGCGCAGGCATCTCTAGATTTCTCCTCGCCAATGTTCTTCACAGCATAGGTGAACAGCCGGCTAGCAAGGCTGGTGACAGCAGTTGAATTGCCATCAGAAGAGCGCTTCTTGTGCAGAATGCTTCGTAGCATGGAGACCTGGTTGAGACAACGGTCGAGAACGGAGATCATGTGATCCAAACCAGTCCAGAGGAAGTTTTTGAACGCAGCCGCATGACCCCCAGAGTTGGGGATGCTGGCGCGGCCGGGAGTGTTCGAGGTGAGTGAGGAGAGCACCTTGCCCTTGGCTCGTTTGTTTAAGTCCTCCACATCGACAGCGGCCTTGACGGCGGCTTCAATTTCACCCTGCCAGTCGGAAATTAGGGCTTGGATGATCTGGGGAAGCATGGAGAGATTGTCGAAGGCTTGGAGAGCATGACCCAGGCGTGTTTGGTCGCTGTGACTGAAAGAGGAGTGGATTAGGTCCCAGGCCTCGGTAGATATCCTTTCGCGCTCCTTTGAGAGTGCCGTGTAGTGCTGCTCCAGGTTGGTGATGCCCTTCCAATCCAGGGAGTTGAATGTGTAATCCAGGTCTTCGATGCATTCGGAGGCCTGAACAATGTCGTCACCGGAGGCTAAATGTACAAATAAAAATAGAGGGAGTCTTGTTTACCTTGGAGCTTCTTCATGGTGACGGAAACACGAAGAACACCTCGAAGGGTCTCGTACACAAGACCCAAACGACGAATGAGGGTGACTTGGTCGTTTAGTTGGTTATAATGCCTGACCAATCGCTGTTTTATCACATTGACGTTGCCAGAAATGTTTGCAATACGTGATTCCACACTGCCAACTATGTTTGAAAAATTCTCCAGCTCAACAGTTTGACTCAGTAACTCGCTGTTGTGCTTCGATACGTGCTGCGAAATCGAGGCATCTAGGCTTTAAATAGATGGAAGGGCATATGGTACATATATTGCAAATAATAATAAAAAGAAAGAGAAATATTCCAAATTGAATATCATAAAAAATGATAACAACTCTATCTTGAAAATGCACTAATTAAACTCAGCATTTATTTTGAATTACTCTAATAGCCTCGCAGAAACCATTTTCAGTGGTTCCAGCAAATTTTTGCTCTCAAAAACCTTCGAAACAAACACTTTTTCATCAAAATCATCCTGTAGGAGCTTTATGAACTCCTCGCTGTCCATAGTGAGTTGTTCCAGTTCAAGTACCGCGGCTGAATCCTCAGTTGGCTAAAGAAGGCCCATGACCTAGAAGAATTGCTTATATATACTTTAAATGTAAAAGCTAATATATCATAGTAAGATATATGTTACCATTAAAGTTTGTTTTTATTATTAGCTAGATAGATTTTATATTTCTGAATGCTTCTACAACAATGTTGTTATTTGAGGTCGTTAATCGTAAAAATGGATTTCTTTCTGATTACTTATTCCTCTCGTATATCTGTTCGCGATCTTCGATAAAGGTAGTGTCGTTACAAGTATTCAAATGCCTCTCTATTTATAGCAATAAGCTTGAATATTTTTCATTTTTAAGTTAATGGTCGTCCGCTCAAAATTTTACGTATTTCGTCAAATCCAACAAATGTTTAGTTCATTTACTATTCGTACCTGGGGCGTTTGTCAGACTTCTTTCATTTCATTAATTTAATGTTCTACAGCTTATACATCAACATATAGACACCTCTGCATCTATGAGCATGGCTAAATTTGTGGAGGACATAGAACCTTTCTTATGATTTGACATTAAGGTTTCAATGATTCTGTTCATTTTTACTTTTGGTTTGCCATTCCCTTAAGATTTATGCGCCTGGTTCAATACCTATTGATGAATTATTTCGCAAATTGTTCGTAATTTGATGCTCTCACGAGAAGCTCCATATTCGTGGATTATGGTAGGACTTTATCCTAGAGACCTTAATGACTGGCAGTATTGGATATAAGTTGATAATCATGTCCAAAATTGACTGAGGGTTTTTCAACTAATTATTTAAGAGTTTGCCCTAGTAGTGGACAGGATAAATTTAAATCAGTCATACCTGGGAAATTAGTCGGTGTTGATTAAATCAGCTCATTGATTCGTGATCAAAAGCTGCTTGTAAGTGTGATAAAACATAAAGTGTGTCGTAGTTACTTTCAGAAAGAAGAATAGCAACATATTATATTACCAGTAGTACTCCTAAATTCTAGCTTGAAATACACTCTTTAATATTCCTGCTTTTGCTATTTTCAGCAAATCAATGTTTTGAAATACCACAAAATGTTTCATTCACTAGGCGCAGATTATTTAGTCTTAATTAATTTTCGCCTGATGAACTGTATATAAAGGCAGCCCAATTTCGAATTTTATTAAAATTTTCTCTGTTTATACAGAAGATGAGTGAAAGGAGGGAGGGGAGTGCAATCAGGAAATCCGATAGCATATCAAAAGAAGTCTCAGTCCCTAACCGAGTAGCACAACGAACATAAGCTATTAGGTAGAGGTCTCATTATCTGGCTCCCCCTCAGAATTCAGCACCCTTGTACAGCATCGAACAAATAGGATTTTGGTGATACTTACCACCTCTCGTTTTAAAGAATTGGAAGTACATATTAATAAGGGTAATGGAGTAGCTATTTAAAATGATAAACGGGCTTGTGTTTTGCTCTGAGTTTACTTTCGTGGACTATATTGGTGCCGCAGTCGAAGCCACTGGACTCTCAATGGCTGACGCAGTGTAAGGGAACGCTGTCACCAATTATGCCGTAGTGGGCCTACGGTGAGCTGAGATTAACATTTGCACCACTAAGCAGGAACGCTTGCAAAACCCCTATGACTGATTGCTTGACTATGATCTAATTGGCCAGGTTTGTTTATCGATTAATCACTTATACACCACAGACTCCTATTCAGACACACCTTAATAATACACACGCTTAAACGGAAGCCTTCTCTTCTCTCTGGTTTTGGGACTCTTCTAATAATAGCTATCCTCCACAATGCAGCCCAGTAACTGTGGTTAATATTTTCCCTTCAATGAGAGATTATTGTAGCACTTCGTTTCATAGATGAATGAAAGGTTATAAAAATTCTTTGCAGTGGACAATCAAAATAGACAGAATGGTTATAGCAAACATGGTCGAAGTTGGAACATCATGGACATAAGGTATTTTGACAGCTCACAAAGATAACCACACAAATCGTTGCAGTTTAGACATCAACAGATTTAAGGAAACTCCCTGATGGAGGAAAGAGCCAAGATTACGGTCATATTCACTTCGCTCACTCGATGGCTTATAATAGCAATTCAATTGCAGGGCTGAATTACCTAGTTCACCTTGTTAAGATATGTTGTGAGCTTTGTCGGCGTACGTTTTGGCCTGATCGACGCATCATGGAGCCTTTGGGCTGGCAAAAAATTAAGCCGCAGCCTTTGAAGCAGCCGAAGCTGGTAGTGAGGTGATAGATGCATAAACCACAAACGGGACCTCTGTTCTTCGGCCACGTTTTGAAAATGTTATTATCGACCCAATACGCTTTGATAAACTTTCAAACCAAAAGGCATAATTCACTACTTTTATGAAGCAACAAGAAGGCTTAACGTGTGACGCGCTTGCTCATTTGACTAGATAATTAGTACAAGTAGGGATCGATTATGCTCACTCCGAAACGGAAAAAAACGATAATTACAGACTTTACAGATATCAATTAATCGATATATTGAGCTTGGTAGTTTGGTGCCCTCGAAGCCAATAGCGAGATACTAGATGTAGAAAGTTGTTCCATGGTTATTGGATAGTGGGATTTCCAAGGCTTCCATCCATAAAATAGGGAATTGCTAGCCCGTGGTGCACAAGTAGGTGTTAGTCAGGGGCGCGCTTATTAAGAGAACCATCTTCAGCGCATGCGCAGAGTGGAGAGCCACGATAGTAGACTTATTTGAGTGTATTTGAGGAAGAGACATTCTCATTCCGGCCCTTGGAAGGCTCCAACGGCCTTCGCAAAGATGTATCACACCAAATCAACTTTCAGGTATTTACGAGTAAGGTGAGTCACAAGTGCGGAAACATTCATTTAGAAGTGCATTATGGTGCTTGTAGGGACTTCGAAAGAAAATAAACAATTCAATTTGTATATTTCAAACACCTAGAATGGATTCAAACAAATACAACCAAGTGATTGCTTTTAGGATGGCAAAGACATATCAAAACCATTTTTAGGATATTGAAAGTGGGAACAACTCACCACGTTTGTTGAAAACGAGAGAAAACCTCGGATTTAGATACCGTCGAAATACAGCCCGTTTCCATAAATCGTTAACGAATCTAACTACGGGAAATAGCCCTTGAGTAACAGAGTAAACGCACATTGAAATGGGAGCGGTAGTACCTCCTCAGAGTTGTGGCATTTGTGCAGCCAAACGCTTTCATTCCGCCCAAAACTCCGCCTAGGGAGAGGGGTGCATTAGCTTCAGGCTGCCTGATGAATGGGCATTGCAAGCTGTGTAACCCAGCACTATTAGGGTTTAAAGGTATTTTATGCCCTAACTCGGCCACGAGTTGGCGAGAAACGCGCTCTGTCGGTCAGTTAGAGCGAAAAGCCTTGACAGGGCGTCTCAGAGAGCGAAACTAGCTGTCCATCACAGGCACCCCGCATATACAAAACTACCACGACCAAACAACAGAAATCGGTGTATCCATCCTCAAGACTCAAATTACTTGATAGAACCACCATTGATTCCAGCAAAATTGAAGCAGCACCCGACGAGTCCAAGAGATTCCGAAGCCATCAACCAAAGACAAATAAGCATAGAACGAGAGGAAACCGCACAACTACCAGGCACTGACCACCTAAATGGCCCACAAAACGTGATCATGAAGGACAAACTACGACCCAAGTGAGACATCAACAATAGATGACGCTCAGAACCCTAAGAATCCCGTTCCGCAGAAACTACAGAACAGCGTCCCAGACTCGCAACCTGATTTAAATGCCTAGAGCAGAACTATAAATCTGACAGCAAATCCTACAAAGTAAATAAACCAAGACCCAAATAAGAACCATGAGATTAGCCCTTGCACAAGAAATTACATTCACCCAAGTTAAGCCTCTACAACAGCCAACTCTTTCTGCAATTCGTTGAGGTACTTGGCCTTCTTTTCGCGTACGCGTTCGCGACGCTCCTTCAGCGTCAGCTTCCGCTTGTTGAATCTCTTTGGTGCGGCAACCTTCTCCTTGACTTCCTTCTTAAGTGATGGATTCTTGCGGATGGCGGCATGAGCAGCAGCATACATGGCCTCAATATCATCGGCCTCCACGCCATTTTTAATGTAGGTGCCGAATTGCTTCTTGTATGCCTCTTCATTCTCTTCCTTGAGGCTGCGCATGTATTGAGCGACATGCTGACCGAAAATACGAGCACGATGAACTTCGGCATTGTATTCACCGGACTCTGAATCGTTTCCAGGGAAACGGGAGTTGCTATGCGGAATGTTAAGACCTCCGTCAACGGCTCCCTTCAGAGCACCAAAGATATTAGCCCCGGTAGACGTGCGACGGAGACCAACATCCAAGTAGCACTTGAATGCGCCGCGCTTCTCGTGATCCTCAACAAGGAACTCCTCGCCATTAGCCTCAACCTGGCCCTGGTAGAGGGTGTGAAGCTTAAGTTTTTTCAGGAGTCGGCGCGCAACCAGCAAGCCGGTGCAATAAGCAGCAGCGTAGTTGGTCAGACCAACCTTGACACCAAAGTTGGGCAACTCGTGAGAATAGGCGGAAGCCATGACGCGATCACCGTCCATGCAAGCATACACGATCTATCAAATAGTTTAACGAGAGCTTGGGCATACCTGACAGACGATGTCCTTGTTGGTGAATCGCACAACAAATCTGTATTTAGGAGTGTTGTACTTATTCTTGTCTTGCCAGATCAAACGCTTTCTGGCATAGTAATCAGTCTTGCCTTCGCGCCTCCTGCGGAACTTAACTTGGAATCTCTTGAAGTATGCCTTATTTTTGATAACTTTTACTAAACCCTAAATGGACGTGACAGATTAGCCAAGAGAAGCCATAACTTAGTGAAAGATAATAGACCACAACCCCAACGCACGTACCATGATGAAAATTAGTGGCGAGTCGAAAACCGCGCTAGGAAAGTATTAAAGTGACTACAAACCTATTATGCTGTTTGTCCTTAAATCAGTGTTCTTTTTGTAAAATACCTATAAATTTAATTTATTTTGCAATTTTAGTATTTTTATCTATTTATATTCATGCAAAGATTTGACATTTTATTGACATTTCGAATAAATTAATTCACATGATCTATTCACTGCCGAAATAACATTTCCAGTTCTTTCTTATTTTCATGCACTAGGTTTTAAATCAATGTATTACCCCAGAGGTAAATTATTTTAAAAGCAGGACTTTAGATAAATGTTTGCTTCTCAATACTTTGAGTGATTTCTTTTTATTTCAGTGACATCTCCGGTAGTCTCTAAGAATTTTTCTCTCCTAAACTGACAAATAACGCAATTGTTTGTAATATTTAGTCAATAATCTACCGACACAATTAGTCAAAGTATTTCATGCCGAATTTCTCGTTTGATCATAGCTACTTCAGGAAATTAAGTGGATTTTGCTTTCTTTTGTCTTGATTTTGTGTCAGTTTTGATAACGATTTCATTTAACGTCTTGGAGAGACGTTTTAAAACATTATTTACCTATCTACTGCTCCTGGAAGAGGGCTTCGTTTTGCCATCCTTAAATTCCAGTGCTTTTTGCCACGAAACACATCTATGAGACCACAATTTAGAGGGCAAATGATCTCCTCGCACTCGAGATTTTGTTTTATAAAAATATGAACAAATTGTATTATTGCCATGGTAAGTTAAATCTCAAGACGAACGGATCAAAAGTCCTAAAAGTCTACATAGATCCCTTGTATAGCGAAGAAGATTGCGTAATAACAAGAGTTGTAGAGCTTACCAATTCCTATTACGACGTATTCAAAATTTTACACAAATGATAGCCTAAAAGTGCCTCGTCTTTATGTCGAATTCAACGAAATCATGGGCTATTGACCTGTAAAATCGAGTAATGAAAATATCTGAGTCAAAATATTCATTCTCTGTGGTTGGGTTTTCCCTAGATCGGTAAGTTACTTCTGAACGAGAAAATTGAGCATTGCCATTGATATTTATTGAGACAATGCACAATAAGGCTTAAGTCAATACGAGATAACTCTTAGAACCCCAGTAGCACACGGAGAAATTAGGTGTAGATGGCAACAGGATAGCAATCAAAATGCATACGTCCATATTGCATCGCTTTCTTAAGTTTAATTTGATAGCCAATATGGCGATTTATCAATACTTATAGGATAGTGAGGGCCCAAAATCATTTTAGTCGCGATAACGGAAAATTAATATTCTCCTCCGAAAAATACTTTCACGACCTGATTATCCCAGTAACATGCCCGCTTCTTATACACACTTTGATCTCATTGGCTCGGTGGAACCTTATTCCCATCAGTTCATGGTGCTACTTAACAGTCTCAGTAGCTGCTAGCCAAGAAATATTCCGATGATACTTCCCTTTCCCCGTCATGAGTAAATGTATATCATATCCTCTAGTGAAAGCTTTTGGTAAGGGGGGTGAATGCTACTATTAAAACAAAAGTAGTAGGTTTGCATGCCATCTTCATGGTAGTTAGTCGACATCAACGCACTTTAAATGGGCTTTCGGCCTACAAAGACGGTAAATCCTTAATTCATAGATACATACACGAACCTCGAAATAGAATGTGACACAAAAATATTAACTTGTCCCAAACAAAACTCGGATTGTAGGCTGCAAAAAAGAGCTTAACTGCGAGTCGCCAAATCATTAAAGTTCTTCAATCCATAATGTGACAAAATGAAAAAATTAAGGTTCCTACAAAGTGTACTCCGAGGACTCAATAAATTCTTCCTGTTCCTATCATTCATTAATCAAAAAATGACTTGGTTATCACACACAAGGTAACCTTACAAACACAGTCACACATTGGGTCACAATATACACAGACACACGCAGACAAACGGGCGGGAAACAGATCACCTCTTGAGCGAGAGCAGTGACTGCCCATTCACCACGTGCTTCAGCGGGCGCAGTTGCTTGAGGGCGTTCGCGAGCATTGTCTCCAGCATGTCAGCGTCTCCACCGCCAGAACGCAGCACCACGCTCTTCGATTTGAGTTTCTTCAGCAAATCCACTACTGTGATGGGCTTCCGCATGAGGTACTTCCTCACTTCTGCCAAGAAGGCCTCGTCCACCGGTGCCTCGTTGCCTGTTCTCGGTCTCTTGACGGTGGGATTCTGCGTTGTCGACGCTTCATCTGTCTCTGCCGGACGCTTTATCGATTGCCGATCCTCCGATGCAGCTGCTGCCGAGACCTTGTCAGAGATGCGCTGGAGCAGTTCGGCTTTCTTGGCTGTCTTTTTGGCCTGGTCGTCGTGAAAGGCGACGTCGGGTTCGGAGACTGACGAGGACGACGAGTCACTTGACGAGGAGCCATCATCACTCGAGTCGTCGCTGTCGTCCGAGGAATCCGAGGAGCCGCTGTTCGTCTTTCGCTTGTGCTTTGAGCTGCTGCCAGCACCAGACTTCTTCTTTTTCCCCTCATCGCTGGCACCATCCTCCTCATCCTCCTCCTCGGCGTCTTCATCATCTTCAACGTCCTCCGGATTCGACGACTCCTCTAACTTCTTCTTTTCCTTCTCCTCCTCAGAGTCACCTAAAAAAGGAAACAAAGCACATAGTAACATGGAAAATGGCTCGAAAGAAATCCCAAGGAGGGGAGAATTACTGATATCAGTGAGAAGGGCCCTGAGACCGGCTTCCTCGTCGACTCCCTGCTCCTGGTAGATCTGTTCCCTGTCCTCCTCAGACAGCTTGTCCTCATCCTCGGAGGAGTCCGTAATGTAGTCCACCTCGTCACCCTCGTGGTCATCGGGTTCGCTCTCGTCGCAGGCCTCGTCAAACGCGTCCTCCCACTCCTCATCCGAGGAGTCGGCTCGAGCGCCCTTTCGGCGTCTGCGGGCGCGCAGCTTCGTCGCCCGGCGTTTGCGCGCCACAATGGCCGCGGCGCGCTTCTTGCGCTCCGCCAGCGCCTTTCTGCGGCGCGCCTCGGCCGAGGCACCAGCACCACCTGTATCACCGGCGCCGCCTTTGCCACCACCACCATCGCCGTCGGTAACGGCAGAAGTTGAGGCTCCGTCGAGACCGGAGTCGTCTCGTTTCGCTCCTGAGCCATCACCGCCGTCCTCGTCCAAGTCTGCAGTCTCGTCTTCAGGATCGTCGTCGAAGTCGCGCCACATGTCCAACTCCGTGAGGACCAGGCCACTGCGTTTGCCGACCTTCTCACCACCTGATTTGGAGCCCTGACCTGCTGCACTGCGGGACCTAGTGGAGAGGGGAGAAACAAAGAGAGCTATTGGAAGCGGGTGGTGGGTGGTAGGAATCAATACGTGAGCAGCCAGAAATTCACTTTGAGCGTCCGTCGCCCCTTTCGCCAGTGGACTCGTCTTCCTCACCGTTATCGTCACCAAGTTTGCGTTTTACCATCACGTTGAAGAGGTTGAGGGTCTTGTTTCGACGACTGAACTCAGCCTCAGCTTCGTCCTCTCGCAGATAGCGGTAGTGCACTTCCGCATTGAGCTTATACCTGGGCAGAACAACAAACGGAATTCTTAGAGACCGAAGGTTACCTCACCGGTCTGTGCAAGCGCTTTACAGCCACACAAAATAGTTGCAAGAAGCATCACATTGTAGCGGCCCTAAGGTGACTTGAGAGCAATATTCACACCATCAAACAGGAACACTCGATTCACCCAAAATTTAACACCTGTGCACGCTTATACACCACGCAAATCTTTCCAATGCACACGCTGTCTTCTCTTTCCCCTCTCTGGAGTATAGGCCATCAATCAGTCATGCTAACCCCTTATTAGTTACGCTAAGTTAAAATGAGCGGGGGAAAATAACCGTATGATTAAGTGAGCTATCGATTGAGGCTTCAAGTACTCCTCTGGGCAACCAGAAAAAAAGAACCAACCACTCATCGACGGGATAGGCGTCGAAATGGCCGTCAACGTTGGTACAGAAGACGAAATATCGGGCGCTGGCGGCGACGTTTCCCTCGCGGACACCGCGATAGCGCTTGGCGCCGCGTCCCTTGCCAACGGTGATGAGCCAGGGCTGGTCCTCGGCGCAATAGCCGGCCTTGGCGCGGTTGATGCCCATACGCCGCAATCGCGCCTCTTCGCGTGCCGCACTGCCGAACTCGCTGTTCGCGCCACCGCTCTCCGAGATAGAGGCCAGGGACGAGGAGGCTGTGCTCGCGCGGTGATTGCGCAGGTTGTTCTCACGTTGGATGAACATCTCCGCACCTCCGAGGCTACCGTCCACCTCCAGTCGGTCGTAAGTGTTGGAACGAAGCACGCTCAGTTTCCGATCCGGGCGAATACACACGCGGACCTGTTGGGCGAGAAGGCAGAACGTGCTAAGGAGCCTTGACACATCCTACGACTCGGCTTGATATGCAATGAATATGGGATAACGTCATGGCTGAGTCGATAGTGACTCCAAAGAAGGCGGAACAAGTTATCAGACTCGGCCAAGTACGCTGTCTAAGCAAAGCCCAACTAATGATCCCACGACTCAGTTTGATGTGCGGGGAATTATGGCGGCTTTGGAAAAGCGCCCAATACGCACCACCAGCTCAGCCTGACGTTAGCAATGCACCCAGCCTCCTCTTCATTCACGCTTGGAACGGTTAATCGTATCCTCTCGGTATCAGCTGGTGCAATTTAGAGAATCTTAGTGTTGTTGAACTGTCTAGCAAAAGGGTCTAAGTGTAGCCATCCCTCTACAGAATAGAGGGCAACATTGTGGATCAAGGTGAGGAAAGTGACAGAAAAAGATCCTGCACAAACTTTTAGGGGTCTTAGGAATCCTGGCAATAAATGCGACTCAAACTGTGGCTGATCTTGCAGCTAAGTTTTACAAAACTTCCAGAACAACGACGAGACAGATTGAGATTACATCCGCATGTTTGCTATACTTAACAGTGAACGAGACAGCATTATAGTAATAACAAACTGAGATTTAACCCTATAATCATGCAAAACACAGCTAAGCTCACATGATCAACTAAAAATCAGAGGCAAGTCACTTATGAACCGAGACCAACTTGGGTGCAAGATAAGGCAGCGAGAGAATTTCGGACAGAGGTCTAACGCATGTTGAGCAACGAATAGCGAAAAAGGGAGGTCAACGTACCTGCATCTCTCTACCTCTTGGTGGCTGCACCGAAGATTCAGCAGACGGTATGGTTCGCGCAGGAGTGTTGTTGATAGAGCTCATTTGTGCTCTACCGAGCTGAGGCCCATTTAATGACACCGTTCTTACAGTCTGCGCTAGTCCAACAGGAGTGTTGCGGACGATTAGGGGCCTTGCTGAAGCATCTGAAATGCTGTCTAAGTCGATAGTTGGTGGTGGATGTGGAGCAGTAGCCATGTAGGTATTTATCGGAACAGTGGCGCCGATTCGCGATTGGGGAGTCATAGTTACCGTGGGAGTAATGGGTTGAGGTAAAATTGGGCGATGCCCTTGTTGAAGGACGATACGTGGAGTCGACTGAGTGATATTTTGGGTGTTGGGTTGCCGAACTAGGACCAGGTTCCGGGTAAGTGTGGGCGAGTTCGCTGCATTGGCTGACGTTCTCATGATAACTTGCGGATTAGACCGAAGAACACTTCGACCCATGTTATTTGGCAATTGGTTGCTGGACATAGGACTAAGAGTAATGAGTTGGGGTACTAGTGAGGGCTGTTGGGGTCCAAGAGGCCGGAAGTTATTAGATTGATCTGTCATCGTGAGATCTAAAACGCGAAAACCACATAGAGAAACCCCCTAACCACAAAAAACCCCACCACTGCTTCAAATATTTGTTTTATGAGGGTTTAAAATAATACCCGCAGCTTAATTTACATAGAGAGTCACAGTTTGGAACATAAATGCCTCAAGTCTCTAATCAAGCAAACGACCAACACCGCAGCCAGTCAGTGAAATGAAATTAACCGCCCTACTTGCCAAACATTAAAACAGCGTGTTCATTGAAACACAAGTATATTATACTATAAAAAACAATATAATTAAGATTGTTTAGGATTTTGTTTTTGTTTAGTTATTTTATTAAATTAAATTTTCGTACCATTAATGAAAATTTTGAGGTATTTTGCAATTTTAAAGATGATATATCTCGATGATTTTCTTGAGGCTTTACGTTCACTACCAGTGATTGCTACGCACTCTCTTCTAAACGACAAGCTTATTGTTAGAGCTAGTTGCGCACATTTGCCCTCGCAGTACTCAAGAATGCTCACCTCGAATCAGTCTTAGGTTCATTACTTGCAGGATGTTTCACCATTGTGCGACCACTTTGGCTTCTGAGGAGGGTAGAATGACTGTGCTTGGTCTTCAAAGAGGGCTTCCGTGTATACATACTGAAGTCGACGTCAACCCAAAGCCCTAAAAGCGTGTTGGTTCAAATCTTTGATCTACCTCTATTCGCCTTGTGTGGTTAGTGGTTAACCTAAAAGCTTCTTTATTTGCTATTGCTTTCCCCGATTTCATCCAAGACTTCCCGATTTTCTTTCCTTACTCACTAATTCTACACTAGTGCACTCCATATCCGCTAGTTACGAAATTTTCCAGCTTAAAACACAACCTTAAAAAGAAATTCAGCTTGTTAGGCAAACATTACAACCAATCCTTAACATATTTTCTAATACGATTAGTCATTACGTAGAGCCTTACCATGACAGCTGATTTCGGTGTGGCAATGATTTAATTCACAATAGTATTTTACAGAGTTCAAAATAAGAATCAAATATTGAGTGATTTTGGCAAAGTAGGAGACTGAGTGCGTTGAAATGCAGAGGCCGAGCACGGTTAGCATTGTCGTGTGCATTAGACATATCGGAAGCACTTTTGCATGCCGACGGGCAGTCGTGTCTTGAAGAGGACCGAGTCCCCACGGTACTGGCTGTAGATCAGCGGGTTGTAGCCGTAGATCCTCTCAAATTTATTGATGCACACTGAACGGACCTCCTTGTGGTCCTGCCGGCCGTACAGCGTGGAGTTGCAGCTGGGACAGATAAAAGACCAATGCGTGGTCACCTGTAGATTGGAGGAATCAAACTTGTCAGTAAAAGTCGAAAATGAAATCACGATGGGATAGCAAGTGATGAAAGCCGAAAAAGTACGTACTTGATAAAGCCGACTAAGTGTATTGTTTGAGAAGCACAAATTACGATCGTACTTTAGAGATGGCAAGAGCTAAGTCCACAGCAATTTCACTTTACAGAACAATAAAAATGAAATTTCCTTCAATAAAAGCTCGCTAACACGGAAGTACGCGAGAACCATTTAATGAGACACACATATTGTTTTATGAGTTCAAGAAAGGGAACTTAGCGGCCGACAAAGAGGCCACGAACATCCACTCAGTTCATGAAGAGGAATGTTTGAATGACAGAACGTGGAACTTGAGATTTCATCCTTCACGAAGATGGAGATCGAATCGGCGAACGTGCAGTTGAGTTTGGTGATGATAAAGTGCTTCTTGAAGAAGCAGCCCTTGAAGTAACTTATCCTGCCTTAAATTGGCCATTAAGCTTATTTCGAACCGTACAACTTTTCATCGTTGCCACCTTCAAAAACTTGGAAAACGGATGCGTATCCATAAATCGTCAAAAAACAACCAACTCAAATCTCCAGTTGAAATTTGTTTTTCTCTTCTCCATTCTCGCAACTTGTTTCACTTTTTAGTGGATAGTCATGTGACTGACGAAAAGTGGATCTAATGTATATTTACGAGGTATTGATGCTATCTAAAGCAATGCGATTAGTAATATTACGCTCTGTCTCTAGGATAGCAGGCCACCAGATAAACGGATGCGCAACGACTCAAAACATATATTCGTAGAAGTACAACGCGTCCTAGTAACAACATAAACAACTATACATAATTTACAGTGAATGGCAAATGTAAAATAAAATGTAGTCTGAAATAATCAAAAATTGTAAATATAATTTTCTGGAGTTACAACAAGATCTTTTATCGAAATGTTAGACACCGACTTCGTAAAGCGGGGGGAAGACCCCAGCCACAACCGAGAAATGAATTTCACGGAGAAATGTTCTTCAACCAATGTTGTGGGATCGCCGGGGAATAATCCACTTTGAATTTTTACCACCTAGTGCATCAATAATCAATGCTGAAATCTACCGTAGGCAGCAATTATGGCGTTTTTGATCCAAGCCTTGAGGGGAAAATAAGACATGCTCCACCGAATGGAAAAGGGGTGATGTTTCATCAGGACTACACACGACCCCACCCTCACACAGCAAGAATCACGACACAAAAGATTAAAGAACTTGGTTGGGAGAAATCTCCTCATTCACCTTATTCTTCCGGCCCTGTTTCTTCAAACTAACTTGTATTTCGTAGCTTACAAAATCAGTTTCGGAAAAAAGAGCTGTTGCAACGTCACAGAAGAGGTACTAAAGAGCTTATTAAGTAGATGTAAGGATAGTCAGAGAAAGTGTACTGACGATTGAACCTACAATAAAGCGTAACATTTGGTCACTTATTCATTCAGAAATCGGACAGAACATATGGAACGACCCGATAGATTAAGCATGACTACGCATTTGACATATCTCATTGCCCTGACACAAAATCAAGTTGGTATTATGGTCGGGAAATACACTACAAACAATCATAAACTCGACTTCTTGCACTTCCAAAGATGCTATCTGAAGTGGCTCAACTATTCTACTACGCATTTGGGCATTTTTTGACGAAAACTCCATCTCATCTAAGAAATTGTTGAGTGTTACCTTGAGTGGCGGTTGCCGGGTTATATGAGACACCAGAAAGTTCATGGCGATGTCTTCGCAGTTCAACACCTCATCCACAATCTGCCGTACTTCCGACGCCATCTCGTTGGTGTAGGCGTGTAGGTAGTACTACAAGGAAGCAGGACAACACCAAAGGTCACAGCACACTGCAACGAGGAGAGAGAGGGGGGTAATGATGAGGACAGAACTTACCCGGTGTATGAATGCGGCGCCAGTGAGGACCATGGAGTACTCGCAGGAGTGAGCACTGTTGTAGTACCAGCTCTGATTGGCTACGGACCAGAAATGGCCCCTGGCTGGAAAGCCCACTATCCGATCGCGGTTTTCACGCCAAACTCTGAAAGAGTAAGTATTCAGACCACAATCTATTGCTTGAAATGTTACTGACACCCTTCTCAATGGTAAACATCTCCATGAAGTGATGCTATTAGCAGGAATACCGTAGGGCCCTGGCTAAGTCCCGGCAGAGAAGCGCGAGAAGAGGAGTACTGGGACACTCGCTAACTCGCTGCGAAGAACAGCTGAGATGCACACATGCCAACCCTATGCAATATTCTTTGTGGTTCAGTCTAGCCCCTAAACCTGTGATCTCCCCTATTGGAAATGTGTACAATCAATGCTTATACGGTTGAAGAGGTAGACGCAGTGAGCTATAGACTCCTTTGCCCTCAACAAAAATGAGATAAACTGATGAATCAATGCCAAAAGTCTGAATGCGCACCTCCAGTTCTGCCAAATAAAATAATTTTTTATCCCTTCGATCTCGAGTTTTCAGGATCTCTGTACAGCAGCCATAATTCTGAATGATGATACTAGGCCAGCGTTCCTCTGCATTATCTCGCCACAGTCACGCTTTCGACCGTATCTTTGGACAGACTGGACAATTCAACGCTCACACACGGTACAGCTGTCGGGTCACGTCTCTGCCCAGGCTAGTAGGCGATGGCCATATTTACCCTCAATTAACATTTCAATCTCGAATCTTTAGACTTCGGTAAGCGTCAGTAACAGGTATATATCCGGATGGATTAAAAATTCCGCGGAATTCTTAAATAACAACAGCAGTGATAACACCTAGTTTAAGCATGCCAGAACATTTAACTGGGCGTTTACCTCACCTTCAGTTACCTGCGGTCAGGGCCTCTAAAGGGGAAACTACTTTTTGACCATGGAACATAGCCATTTTGAGATAAGGTCGAATGCCAAATGGTCGGTAAAACCCCAATGGAAAGAAACACACATCATTAAGGCTTTGGGAGAAGTTTTTGGAATCCGTGCTCTGAAAAAGACTTCAATCAACAAGTGGATTCAGCGACTCGAAGAAGGGACAGACGACTTCAAAGACTCTGACCCTCGCTTATGAAGACCAGGAACCGCATCCAAGAGTGTCGAAAACACAGAAGCCGCCCAAAATTAAATGGAACAAGATCGGCCAATAACTGTCAGGTAGCTGCGTCCCTAGGCGTATCCTATAATACCCTGTCTGCATGGCAGCAATTTGGGACTGAGCGACCCTTCAGCATGATGGGTCACCGGAGATGAAACCCGAATTTACCCCTATGGTCCAGAGTCCAAAAACATGGAAAACAATGACTCCCAATTGGACCCATCTTCAGGACGAACCATCAAGATCAAATCACTCAGAGAGTAATGTGACACTTGTAGATTACCTTGAAAACCAAGCAAAAGCAACAAAAGCGATTTTCGTAAGGAAGCTATGGACGAAGCCTAGTTTGAAAAACGGAAATAGAAGCTACTTCGTGGGGTTCTGTCACATCATGACGACAACGCAAACGAGCATTTTTCAAGGGTCGCGCAAGACGTCCTTCGAGACGTGCCTCGGTTGGAAATACTTCTTAGCCCACCATAAGAGTAGAGTTCTTACTTAGTTCCCTTGAACTTGTTACTCTTTTCGAAAACTCAGAGAAATTCTCAAAGAAACTCGTTTACGAATTGCAGAAGTAGTAAAACAACGTGCCACTACTCGACTCCAAAACCGTCCTCCAGAGTTCTTCGCGAAAGGCGGTCTTCAAACCCGGAAACATCAACCTGAGAAATGCATTGGCCTGAGTGGTAACTATTTCGGAAACAAGTTCATGTTCTCATGATGGTGCTTGTGTAGAATAGATCGATTTCTTAAAAATTCCACGAACTACTACTTGTTCCACCCACTGTCATGAGCAGATCTCAGGGCAAATTGCTTCGCCACTCACCTAAAAGCGAGAACAATCTCATCGTGCCGCAGAGTCACGTCATCATCCAGCATCAGTAGTGCCTCCGTCTTGAGTATGTCGAAGGGCAGGAACCGGTTGTTCAGGCTGTTCTTCCCGCCCTTAATCACCTGCCAAAAAGCGATAGCTCTATCAGCCCAACGCAGCAGAATGGGCACACCGTGGTGCGTAAGACTCACGTAGATGGGCACATGAAGCTTCGGCCAGGGCAGGTTCTCCGTGGGTGGCTTGGGGTTGTTCCAAATCACCACCACTGAGTGCAGGTAGGCGAGGTTGTTCAGGCCTTCCAGCATCAGTGTGAGAACACTCTCGCGGTCGTAGGCCAATACGACAACTGAAGAGATAGTTAAGCCAATAGAAGGCACAAATAAGTAACACGGTGGACAGTTATGGCTTTTGAGTATTGGGATAAGGCAACAATCTCACTACCACTGACCACAAACGTTTTGGTCTCCTAAGTAACAACCATGTAATCCACTAATTTATGCTCCAATCTTGCCTTTTAAATTGGACGAGATTCAAGGAATACTTTATAAAATCTAATAGAGCCAAACATGGTAACATTGATGTACCCAAGAATCATTTAAGGCACACAATGTTATTTCGTGAGTTCAAGAAAGGGAACTCAGCAGCCTCAGTGGCTAGAAACAATCACTTTATGGAGAGGAATGTGTGATTGGAGTAAGATAGCTGCAGAAGATGATTTGCGAAATTCAGTGGAAGTGGAGATTTCACCCTCCAAAAAGATGAAGGTCGAACCAGACGACGACCAGTTGAGTTTGACGATAAACTGCTTCTTGAGGAATTGGCGGCAATTAAGCTTAGTTCAAACCACACATCTATTCACCACTATCATCTTCAAAAACTTGGAAGAGCTCCCAAACTCGGAAAATCGGTGCTTCATGAACGGGTGTATGAAAGTAATCAACTCAAAGCTCGAGTTGACATCTGCCCTTCACTCCAACTTGTTTCACCTTTCTAGGTGGACAGACTTGTGACCTGTGACTGGCGACGAACAACGAATCTTTTATCCATGTGCTAAAAGTAGCAGACAGTGGCGGGTTCGTGAAGGTTAAAGGCCCCGGTCACAGCGAAGAAGGGAATTTACTGGAAAAAGGCTCTTCCTTTGATTTGGAGGGATCGCCAAGAAATAATCCACTTTGAATTGTTATCACTCATGCAGCAACAATTAGTGCTCAAATCTACTGTGGGCAATTAAAGCAACGTTTGATCCAGGCCTTGAAGAGGAAAAAGTAGTAGTGTTTCGTCAGGAAGAAACAGCTTTTGCAATGCAACAGGAAGAGTTCTTCGAATACTTCAAACCAAAGGAATATCGCAATAAGGAAGGTAATATCAAGATGGTTATAGATGGAAAGAAGACATAGAGAGTCATTGATGATTGATTCTTTAGTTAAATGTAGCAGTTGGTGACTTGTTTATTCATTCGAACTTCTGACAGAACATGCCGGATGACCTGATACAAGGGATTAACAAACACCTGATTCTGCAATAGGTGCCATCGCATAGTGTAGTCTGCGAGTGATTGCATTAAACAATACAGGCGCCTGGACACGTGGAGTGGCAAACGTCAAGCAGTAAAGGAAACGTGGGACTATTGGACAAATCAAATCAGGCCTTTTTAACAGTAAAATGTGCATATCGTGGAGCTCACCCGAGGTGTTGGATATATTTTATTCCACCGTCTGACAACCACCATGACTTTGAGGGTTCAAAAAAGGGCTCAACCCTTACTCCTAGGAGTACAGTGTCTCCTGCTCCAGTTATTTCAGCACTTCCCCCCTACAGCATCACTCGGATGTGGTTGTGACCCTTAACAATACCTTCTATCGATATCTTTGGTTCCCGGAAAAACATTAATCATCCGAAATCGCTGCCGCTGGATACCCAGCATATAAGTTGACGATAAAGGTTGATGAGTTGCGGATTCTACACAGCTAAATCGGCAATCTTCTTCGTAAATTTGAAAAACCATTATCCTCATTCAGTGAACTATACTTACTGACCAGTGTTCGTGTTTTCACAGTAATCAACTCTTTTGTCTATCCCACTAGCAAAGGTTGTCGTCAACATCTTGTGAAACCACAACGCAGTGTCCACAATGTTACCATCAAATTTTGTTCTACGATTTCTATGTGAAGACGTCGTCTTAACATTCCTTCAAAAATTTCGAATTAGCATTGATTATTACGTTAAATGCTTTTAAAAAGGCGCTTGAAACTCACTGGTAAACTGCTCGTAGGGGTACATCCCACCCAGATCAGCTGCGAATTCGACACCTGCCGTGTTCAAGGTGTGGTTGATCGGCCGGAAGTTGCTATTTTCGGCCTCTGCGGCTGTAAAGAGAAGCGAACAAAAACAAAGCATCAGTGCCAATTAGCCGGCTTCGTATCAAGCCAGCACCTCGTGGTATTTACAACCAGCCGTTAACAGGAGTACGGTTGATAGCTGTAGCGAGTCAGAAGAAAGCAGACGACAATGGACAGCAGGTTTAATGTAGGCAGCAATTTACGCACAAGGGCCAGACTGGCGTTGCATAAGACACAAAAGGAACGTGTCAGAAATGAGACATCTTATTCAATTTGGGTGCCAGCGATTGAAAAATGAGTAATAAAACTTTTAAGATGCGCATAAGTCGGCTTTCTTTTAGCGGAATAAAAATCAAGAAAACATTGGATACTTGAAAATGTTAACTACAGAGGCAATAGCGCGACATCGGAAACGGAAATTTCTTTAACTAACCGAAAGCCTGAATTACAAGGCACTACCAAAATAGATTAAGATAAAGTGCGGTGAGGGATACGACAACGGTACAGTTGTCCATTGCATAGTAATAACGCGACATTTAGCTTAAATCAAACATTGATGGCACGCACAATAACGAGCACGTACAGATGTTGATAAAATACAGAAGTGCCACCCAATCGGTGCAGTAGAGGACAGTGGCACATAATGGATCAATCGCCTCCACTCACTTCCAACAAACTGGAACTCCGTCGGCAACGGCGGCACACTCCACGGAGTGTTTGCATGCCTCCAAAACACGTCTTCTTTCGCCGTCGTCGCTGCTGCCGACGCCACCATAGACGGGGGGTGCGGTGGGGAGTCCCACTGGGGTCCTAGGGGTCCCAGTAGCCCATCCACATCTACTTGGAGCAGGACCTCGGCACGCGGCGTGTAGAGGCGCTCTGGTTCCAGCCGCCCTCCCACCAGGGCGCCCATCGATCGGGTTGTCGGGGCGAGAGGTTGGGGCAGGCCCAGACGGCGGGAGAGGGTGAGGAGGGCAGTGGCCAACTGGGAGTTCGCGGAGGCGAGGTACTTGCGGAAGAGGCTTTGGCCCTGACGCTGCATCTCGACCCGGGTGTTGGAGTCGAAAGAGCGGAGGAAGGCGACGAGGTGGGGGAGGCGAGGACGGGGCAGGAAGACCACGGAGCGGCGCCAGTGGGGCTCCAGCACCTCCCAGAAGGGGAACAGACGCCACTCTTCGTTCTCCTCGCCGTAAAGGAGGACGGGGATGGCGGCATTGCGGAGACACGAGGTCAGTTGAGCCCCGAGGACGGCTCCTGTTCGGTTTCCGGTCAGGGACGCGATCAGAAGGCAGAAGGTGGAGTTGGCGAGAACCTAAAAATAGAGAGAGCGGGTTATAAATACAGTTGTCCCAACAACCCAGAACACGGATTATCATACCAAAAAAGGAAAAGATAGGGAAATTTTTTAGTCTCGGTTCATTTAAACTTCCATCATGCCATCCCATAAATTCTGTCCAAATTTCGAACACAAACAAGTGACCAAATGTTATATTTAATTAAAGATTCATTCGTCAATGCACTTGCTCTGAATGTCTGACTTCCTCCCATCTATTTGCAAGCTGATTAGAATCATTATTGTGAAATTACTTTATTTTAGATCCCCAGAACTCACAAATATCGGTTTCAACCTCTTCCTGCGGCATTGCAAAAGCGCTTTCATCTAAAGACATTGTAAACTACGAAACAAAAGGTAGTCTGAAGGAGCGAGGTTGGGAGAAAAAGGCGGATGAAGGATTTTCTCCCAACCAAGTCCTTCTTTGATCTTTTGTGTCGTTATTCTAGCTGTGTGAGGGTGGGGTCGTGTATTGTCCAGGTGAAACAAAAACGTTCAGCTCTTTAAGTTTCGTTAACTTTGGAAAAGAAAAATTCAGACAGAATTTGTGGGTTGAACTGATATTGGCATTCATACCAGACACCTTCGAGTTCCAGGGCGAACAACAGAAGTTTTCTAGTTCCAACAACAGCTAAGTACCTTCAGATCCGCTATGGATACCAGGAAAAGTGTTTACCACATCTGCTGCCCCTCATTTCATTCTGCCCGGACGTGTACGCCGTGCTACCCCCGCCCCCACCACCAGTTCTACTTGTCGGCCCGAATTCGAGGTCTTCCGACAGCATCACCGAAATTCGATGCCTTGTGACTCATCGACTAGGTGTTCTAAACACCTGCCGCCCCATCCCTTCTTGTGGGAAAGTGCCACGTTTGCGAGAAGTCTAATTTAGCTTCCCCTAATTCGGGTCATGTTCGTACCTTGGTCTTTTGCTAAGATTTAATGGAAAATAAGAAGGCAACTTTTAGAGATCCGCGTGAAAAAATTAACAGAGAGATTTAAGGCGGCACTTAAGAACAGCAGGTTATTGCTTGCGTTTCCATTTATCATAAACTGCAGTGGACCGGTGACCAAGGGCAACACAAATCTAGCGCCAACATCCATTCTTTAATTCGGTAGTCCATCACGATCGTGCACACTATCTGAGATTTTCACACAAATTCGGTTGACTGAATTCAAAATCATCAGGATGAATGAGTGTAAAGAAAACCCACAGCATAAAACTCCAAGATATAGTGTTACGAAAGGGGGAAAAACTGTGGTTTTAAGTTACACTTGTTAAAAAACAGGAAGAACACTCAAAACCTCATCCTCTTTGCTATACCAGACTGTCCCACATGCGCAACTTCAATGCAATACTATTTCCGTTTGTGAGCCACACGAAAAAGAGTTGGACATACACGTTGTCTAATTATTACCTCACATTTAGATAAAGAAAACTCGATTCCACGAGATAAAAAGATAACGTTCACTTGCCTCATCAGATCCCTTGCAAGGTTGCCAAAGCGCGTTTCCCCCTTTTTGGTTTTCGGACCAACAAGCCTCCGTCGTTGCGTTTTTGAGAATCAAATTGGTTGAATCGGCTCCACCACTGAGTTCCTTCACAAATGCGGATGCTGTCCTGCCTTCCTTAGGGTCCGCCGTTCCAACATGTGCTCCTAGCAGCCACTTCGTTTGACGTCGAGCAAACAGAGGTGGTGAATGGGGTACATCCTTGCTGTCCAGAGGAGCTATCACGAGGTCGAAACCCGGTACCAGGTCTGTCCTAGGACCAACTGTGGCACGGATTACGTGTTTATTGGGCATATTATCTGCAGCGTATCCGCCAATGAAAAGACAGGAGGGACCATCGCCCTGTGTACAGTTTTCGGGAGCGAAAATAACTCGAAGACAGGCACGATCACAGGAGGTGGAGAAGTGAGGAGAGGTGAGGAGGGCGTGGTGCCACTTGGGATCGGGGACGGCGCTATCGTGGCGGAAACAAACACGCAAATGAGAGGTCGAGTGCATGGGACAGGCCGTCCAATTGAAACATCTGGACATGGTGCAGGTTTCTGAACTGATTAGCGGATAATCCGGCGGTGCGTAGGAGAGAGGGGGTAGGGGATTGGAGGCTGAGATGTTGGATAAAAGGATTTTTGCCACCCGTTGGTAGGAGGCCACAGTGGCCTGAAGGCGCTGCAAATCGCGTTCAGCAAAAGCCACATCTGACCGTAGTTTCATGACCTGATTTTCGAGTTCTGATTTCACCTGGATGAGAGATCGGCGAGTTTGCTCGACTTGAAGCATCTCGTTGCGCATCGAGGCATGAATATTCAGCATTTCGCGAATCTCCGCTTCCAAGCGCTTGTTGGATTGAAAGACCTTGTAAGAGACTGATCTTACACTCACATCGAACGAAGCTCCAGTTTCGTCTAAGGGATAGAATGATTGTAGTGAATGAGTGAAAATTAAATTGATTTCTTACCAATCTGACTTACCGCGCTTGAAAATACTTCCATGGTTGATATACGTCCAAGCGAAGCAAATGTACGTTACGGAAAAAATAAAGAGCACCAGAAAGCATAATTTCCGATTGGATAGAGATCGACTGTATTGCATACTGCTCTAGAAAGAGAAAGAAAGTAGAGAGAGTAAACTAATTTCTATTTAATTTTACATTGTAGCAAGTCGGATATACTTTGCGTTTACACAATGATCTTATTCATGAACTGGTTATGAAACATCGAAAGTATTTTCGAGCGCACCAGAAATCTGGTAGTCATTTCAAGGGGACTAATAGCTCTCGGGAAAATAAAAGACACCTGTTAGGGGAATTTCAATCCCAGAGCATGTAGCCGACCTAGAACAACATTATTAAAACCTGAAAATGGTTTTTATTTACAGACCATTTTATTATTCATGGATTCCATATTAAACAATTTTTCGGTTATTTTTTCTATCGTCTATTAGGCTTTTGTTTCGTAATAAAGTTTGATTTAATGAATACTATGTCACATAAAACAATTTCAAGCAAACTAGTTAAAGTAAATAATTTCTAGAAGATAACGACTAGAGTGATTTTAGTGTTAGATATATTCACCAAAAGTGATCAAACCTCTCTTTAGTTGATACGTACCTGGTAGAAATGTGAATTAACATCATTTTTAGGTAATAAATTCAACCTCGTAAACTTTGTCAGAATATCGGACTTCCTTTGTGTTTACAAAAGCAGCCGCAAATCCCAGTTATGATATGGGAACCCGAAGCATATAGATACTGAATCTAAAGCATATAATACTGAAAAAAATTTAAATGGAAACGGTCTGACTAATAGCACAATTTATACACACCACCATTAAGTATTCGAGACCCAGGCTACAACCCATCAAAGTATTCGTCGCTACCAACTCTATACATCAGCTGCGCTATAACACGTTTATACTGTCGTAACATCGCACCACTGGATTTTAAATGTAGACTTTTAATCGGGTTCCAACGCAGCCAATCACTC
The DNA here is from genome assembly GCA_030710315.1 of Anomotaenia brevis. Classification (NCBI taxonomy): domain Eukaryota; kingdom Metazoa; phylum Platyhelminthes; class Cestoda; order Cyclophyllidea; family Dilepididae; genus Anomotaenia; species Anomotaenia brevis. Next base: position 481,070 of record JAUOZQ010000010.1, read on the forward strand.
GACTTTCTTAAGCTTGAATTCTTTAAAAACCGAAAATATCCTGTTTTGCACCAGATTGTAGAAGCAATAATCATAGCTTCTCCTATTTTCCGTCTTCACATGAAATTAATCCAGTATTCAAGTAAGGTATTACGATTTCAAATAAACATAAGTAGATACGACCTTCTTATGAAAATTTCTAGCAATTCAGATACGATAAAATGCCTACAGCCATGATTTTGTTGGTCCATGAAAAGGTAAGTCATTGGCTTATGTTCATCTACTTTCATATCCCGAAGTGATGCGGGACCTCGCAAACTCCTTCAAGTACTTGTATGATATAGCTTTGCACATTTTCAGCAAAATCCCCTCTGCTGTTTTTAAGTAATGCAGGTAAAATGTAGCTGTGCCCACGACCGGTTTACTTATTTTGGGTTTAGTAAAACTCAAAGGCTACTTTGGGTTTTCCAACATCGAAACAAGGAAGTTGTGGTTTGCTTTATAAAATCGCTCTTCTGTATTTATACAGGATAAGTAGGATTTCAATTTAATGCATCCCCTATAGCTCACAGCCCCTCGATGAGCACAGGTGGCAAATTTCCATCATTTCCGGTACCAATAACATCCTCATACTCGAATTCGCGCAATAAATGTGTTTCCAGCATTAATGGTCTACGAGCGTTCAGTTAAAATCCAAAGTCAGAAAGAAGAGGTCAAGGGGAGGGAGGCGAGTGCGGCACAGCATCAGGTGCCAGTGGGGCCAAAATATGAAAGGGGTTGTGCTTAAGATACTGGGCGGAGGGGGACATAGTTCAAAATCGGCGCGTCGGGGCAGTTGGCAGAGTGGAGGGGGTGGGAGAGGAGAAATTCGAGTCCGGGCGCCTCACACGATGGTGCCGGGCCAGGAGACCACGCGGATGTGGACGTCGCCGACGCAGTGCTTGAGGATGGCCACGGCGTGCGCGTGCGAAACGTCCGTCAGGGGGTATTGGTTCACCGCCAGGATCAGGTCACCGCATCTGAAACACGCGCGCACAGTGAGAAAGTTGGCAATCCATGAACACCAGAGGTATAGAAAGCCACTCATTGTAGGTCCAGAGAACAAGATAAACATTTTTCCGCCAATGAATGCTATGTCATAAGTAAGTCAGAGTTTGCACCTAAAAGTTGTCCATTTCGTGAGCAGTTGATGTAATATCTCAACAATGAAACAGGGAGAAGCCCTCCGCAAGAGCGAAAGAACCACTCCTTAATAGTGATCTTAGAGTTCTTAATGGCTTTAATAGGTTGTGTTAAGGGACTTAGTCCTCATGCCCTCCCTATCACGTAAACAATACGCGACGCAATGATTGGAGGAAGGATGAAACCCTGGGAGATTCAATCAGTGGGGCAACAAGAAGTTTGAGTTAGGGTGAAAAACGGATTAAGACCCCCATTTTGTCTTTTTAGCTGGAAAATGACAGAGATCTCGAGCCAATGGATCAACACACAGAGGAGGTAAGACCTAGAATCTAGAAATCAGTAGATCTGGAACCTTTAACGGACACAAATCCACAACTTCTTCTTGGAAGTGAACTAACCCCGTATTACCATCACCAAGAATTCACAGAAGGCTCTCAACCAACCCAGTAGGTCCGGCTCATCAGGTTCCCTACATTAATGGCAGGACAGTTCCTTCCACGTAATATGTTAAAATGCTTTCTCGGTAACTGCTCCTAGTAAATATCAACAACGTCGTTCTATAAGTGAGCTAACCTCGTACCATTATCACAAAAATTTACAGAAAGTTCTCAACTAATCAAGTAGAACCGGTCTAACGCGCTCACTGCTCACATAACTGCGAAATCACCCAACCTCCCTTCACATACGTTTGATGAGACCTGACTGGGGCTGACGACCACCCACGGTCACGTGCGCTAAGCAGACAGTATACTAAGTATTTTCCCGTGGTTATTCACACAAGCAGAACCCATTCGGTACCCACGCTACATCCAGGCCTTGCCGAACCAGGTGACTCATAGCCTTCGTTGACCTATCAGGCTTCTGATAAGTCAGCAGATACTCTGGACTCTGGTGGAGGGTACGCGACAGGACACAGATGTTAGCACGCACACTGAGATGGACGCCTTGCCCAATGTAACCCAGCATTTTACCTGGCTTTTGGCTAGACAAACCTGCGTAGTCCCCTACTGGCCTTGTGTTAAATCAATCCTAGTGTTGTTTATAGAAGAGGAGGAGATTAGCAAACTCATCCAAATGCTCTAGGCCTTCCTGCGATGGGTTACTAGCATTACAACTTACTGAAAACGGACATTGGGAACGAAAGGCTGCTTCTCCTTTCGACTTAAAGCTACGTAAACTGTATTAAGCGCTTTACTCTTGCCAAAAAAGTAGCTACTGGGAAGCATTAGCACCTTCTACTCAGAGCTCTATGAAATTCAAAAGGAGAGACAGGAGGAATGCAGTTAGAGGATAAGGTACCTGTACCTGAAACTGCATCATGTACTTTCATTTTTCCCGGTATGTTCAACAAATTCATCCGTCACTCTCAGGTAAACAGGGTCGGTTCATGAGGTTACCTACATAAATGGCTGCGGAATCACCACTTACTTGAGACGGCCGTTACGGTGGGCGGGGGAGCCTGGCACGATGGACTTGACGACGATGGGCTGCGGCGACGACGTGACCGACGAGGAGCCTAGTGTCGTCGCCGGCTGACGCGACTGGTGGTCGGCCTCGCCCGCCTTGCGCTGCAATCACAAGAGAGAATTAGGAAGACTTTCGAAGTGAATGGGGCTGCCGCGACTATGGTGGTGCTTAGTGTTGGTGAGGAGGGCGGTTTAAAAAAGGAACCAAGAGCCGGCAGTAGTGGTTGAGAGTCGTGAGAGCAACCGTTAATCATTATAAAAAAATTCAACGCCTAGCTCAAGATCGACGTCCTTCTCATTAAAGGTTTGTAAGAGCGAGAGGTCAAATACGCCAACCAATAAGAAACCTCCGATAATTTCGCAAGGTCGATTTGCAGGGAACGTTTATCGGTTTGGCAAACAGAGCAGAGGTACCTAATCATCGATAATAAACGTTGAGTTTCCAGCCATAACCAGATTTAAAATCAGTCTTAGGTCTCATGTATCCAATCGGCGTAAACGAAACAAAAATCTCGGGCAGGTGAGACAAGGTTCCTAAATGATTAAATAATCATTCCTTCTCCTATTCATGGCTTACTTAGAAAGTTCGAGTTAGGTTGAATCATCCGAGTTCGACGAAACTGAAAAAAACAAGCATACACAGAGCATTGGAGCATTTACACTCAGTGAACTAAATCCTCTCTTCCAATCCGACGTAGAGAACTGCAAAAAGAAGGGTGTCAGTAGCTCCAAACATACTACATCCGATTCACATTAGTCAGTAAGTAGACACATGCGTTAATGTAATCGAACCAATAGTCTGGTCTTCCTTCGAACGCATTTGGAAGGTAGTTGTGCATTAAGTTTCTGCCGTTAGACTTCTTTTCCTATACACCCCGCCTCAATAATCCTTAATTGTACCGTTTTTAAGTCATGACAGCAGCAGCAGCAACAGCAGCTAAACATCACCTCGAGCTCTAAATAGGGGGAAATCTCTAGTGGTTCAGTGTAAACCTACGGGGACCTTAGAGTAGCATCGGGCAAATAACAAGGGACACCCTTAGTACGTCGCACCCCCCCCCGGCATCTAAATCACCCCTGGGACCTTGACTATTAACCCCAAATCACATCAAAATAAGGACTCTGGCACGGACGCCTTTTCTTCTGGTATACGGAGTAGTTGATGGGTCAAGAAAGAGAGGAACGCACCCGGGAGAAAGCGGTGAGTGGCGAGTTGGAGTCGGCGGCGGCGGGGGGTGCGGTGTTGCCACCGACGATGCTGAAGCCGAGGCTGCCGTTGGCGGGGCGAGGAAGCACGATGGTCTGAGGGATCTGGCAGTAGCGCGGCAGCTGCAGCCAGTAGAGCCAGCTCGGCAGGAAGTTCTCCCGCCCCCCGCATGACTCGGGGCCCTCCAGCACCCGGATCGTCACCTACACCACCACCAAAGGAAGCAGGCAAGAAAAGCGACTTTTGGGGTGGAAAATGGGCCGTGTGTATTCTTTAAAGTTGGTTTTCCCGATGATGATTGTGATATTCTTATCGTTTCTCGCTGTCCTCAGACTTGCCTACTTTCGCGTTAAATATTAAACCGGGTAAGAATAGATTAAAAGAGGTTGGATTTTACTCGCATCGTTTTTCCTTTATGTAGATTCGATACGAACTGAGGTCGAATTAACCGTTGCGATAACAGGTAACATTTTACTTACGTATTGGGTAGCAAGGCCTCAATTTCCTCATTTCTTATTATTCCAACAAACCCGCACCAGCAGCGAGAATATTAATGCATTTCCGACCTATACGCATTTCAAGTTCATACAAATCGCTGTTTCCTACGCCTTTTTCAAGAAGGCTACATCAATAACAGGAATATCAACTAGACTAGCATTTGACGAAACCACTCTGATAGCTATATGAACGCCTTTGAAGAAGTGACACATATTTCAACTGATTGAAAGGTGAAACGCGGTGAATGAGCAGCTGAAGCTCAATTAAGTTTCCATGATGAGACATTCGACAGCTAGTGTAGAGCTAATCTTTACAGAGAGAGCTCTGAACCCTTCTCTAGAACACGACTGCACAATCAGGTCCTCATTTCCAAAGCGACAGCCCATTTCTCTTCTTGGCTATTAGGCGATTTAGCAGCGTTTGATTACACAAATACTGAGGAGAATCTACCAGACCCGAGTACATGGCAGAAAGTATGTTGCAATTGTACGGCAATTTAAAACGTCCGCAAAATGTCAACTTTGCAAAGGCACCCCCGTTAGGCATAGGCATGTAGATAAGAAAAAAATAGTGGAATCGAAATGCAAAAGAAGCTCCCCCCTTTTCCTTCATGGGATAAAATTAAATCAGTGCAATGCACAGTATTAAACTCTAAATTGATTCAGCACACAATCCAGCATAACTTCCTCCTTTCGCTAAAGCATGAAACGACCCCATTCCAGACTGCTTGCTCACTAATTCCAACATTTTTCGAGAGGAAGATTTGAAGGCTAATTTAATTAACTGTGGGAGCATGCGTTCCTACTTTAACCTGACTGTAGAATAAATACAACGTTTTCGAAACTGCGCAGAAAATGCGGAAGGTATTTTCAAAACGTGTTAAAGCTGTTCTTCAAAAATTAATAGACTTCTTCGATATTCACATACGTGATGCCGACGAGAATGGATGATGACTGGAACCTTCCATCTGAATCATGAAAGAGAACAGCAACGATTCACGTCGGCCCTCAGACTAAATGGAGGACTACGGCCGCCGCTAATGCTCCAGCGAACTTTACAATCCGGCGGCACGAAGTGAAGTTAGCAACATGACAGCAGAACATCTGATTGCAAATTTCCTCCTCTAAAATATGCAGAACTGCTTACTACTGAAGTTATGGCCTCGATAACCGGGGTAGCCAGTAAACGTAGTTATAGGCATTACCGCAGGATTCGCCTTGCCCCACATTTCAGGAAAAGTCAAAACTGCCTGTCAGCCACCAATTTCCATGTCCACCTTTTGCGCTCCCTCGCCCATCGTTTTGGGATCGCCTTGAGACACGCCTATTGACTATTGAATGTGGTTGGGAAAGACACTAATCGCTGCCGTGCTGACAGTATTACAAAATCTATCCAGTTAATCGACGACAAAATTACAACAGAAGTGTTTGTGGAGGGTACAGAACCGGCTTGCTCCAGGTTCCGGTGAGGGGAGGGGGCGGATTGGGGCTGTACTAGAAGCTGCTAATGAGAGCCGTTATTTTGAGCAACTGACGAAAATAAAGCGATTTCTTTTTAAATCAGTTATCAGGTTATCCCATGGGTTCTGTCTCAATTTCGAATTAATAAAACAAGTGACCAAGTGACCTACGACTTTCATCAATTAACCTACCCATTAACGTAAAATCATTTGGATTTGGATACAAAAAACTCAACAATGTCAGTTTGAAGCTCTTCCTACTGCGTTGTAAAAGCTGTTTTTCAAAACAAATGGTAGTCTGAAGGAGGAGCAAACAAGTTATTCGATCTAGAACGGGCCTTTCTCACGCAAAGCTGGCTTCAAAAGCTCCAATTGCAAACAGGAGATTCAAGCATTACTCGTTGCTGCATTAGGTGGCAAAAATTCCTTGGCGATCTCAAGACTGAAAAAAACCTTCTCCTTCTAAAGTTCCTTTCTTGGTTGTGGCTGGGGTCTCTCGAATAAACATCCACTTTTAGTCGCCAATCACAAGTCTAGTTAGTCAGAATGGAGGAGAGAAGGCCAGATGTCGTCAGCTAGAGATTTGAATTGACTATTTTTAGACCAATTACTAGTAGTCACCCAATTCCGAGTTTGGGAAATTTTTCAAGTTGTTGAAGAACATGACGCTGTCCAGTTGTTTGGTTTGAACTAGACTTAATCGAAGCTGACTCCTCAACTGCTAAATCGGGATAAGCTTATGGCCAAACTCATAGTCTTGGAGGGTAAAATCTCCATTTCTGCATTTCGGAACACATTCCTTAATTCATGCACCACTCTTCATGAACTGAGTGAATGTTTCTAGCCGCTCTATAGGCTGCTGAGTTTCCTTCCTTTCTTGAACTCAATGATTCTTGGGCACTTTCATTTTAGAATGGTTTTAGTTAGGCAAATGTTAATTCTACTGCTCTGTGAGACGAAATTGCATCAGTTACAGTGCATCTGTATATGAAAAATTGTGTTCAGTTCCATTAGACAGGATAAAGGCAAAAATCAGAAAGGACTTATGGAAAGGTGTGGAAGGCGGGACACGCACCTTGGAGGAGGTGCGGCGGGTGGCCTTGAGAGCCTCGACGGCCTTCTCGTGGGAGAGGCCGAGGAGCTCCACCTCGTTGACGGCGAGGAGGACGTCGCCCTTGGCCAACTGGCCCGCGCGGCCCAGCACGCCCGTGGGAACGAGGTTAGTGATGTAGACCGGCGTGTCGCCGCGCTGGCTCCCCACCCCGCCTGCCACTGTCATCCCCAGTGACTCGCCCACCTTCTTCTCCACCGTTATCTCCTGCACCAGGCAGCAAGAAAGCACAGACAAGCTGTGAATACCAAGCACCCAAAAGGCGACTGCACTGCAAACAGAGACAGGTGAATCCCAGAAGGGGTTGATACACGCGGGAATAGGAATGCGCCTTCAACAAAGGCACTCAATCAAGTTCTCCACCTCCTGTACATCGAAAGTAGTCAGCCTCCCAATGGAGCTAATCCCTCTCATGCACCATGTAGCAGTGGCTCTGTGTGCTATTTCAACTTAACGATAATAATGAATACAACGAGACTGGATGGTAGAGCGGATCAAAAGCACATATCATCAACTTCCCGTTTTCGAAGCTGTCCGGGAGATTCTACACTTGTTCTTCTGGGTTTTACCTATCGCTCCTCAATAAACTCGTGAAAACTTTTATACTTTCAGTCACAGTGGAATCACACTGAAAACAGAAATTTCCACCTCGGTCTTCACGACGTTTAGAGAACTTGATAGACCACAATGAAGCACCTGAATGCAAAAATATACCAAATCGCCTTGCTGATACAACTATTGATTGCTAAGTTAATAGAAAAACGTCGTGATAAAACATGCTAAGGCACACACACCCACCCACTCCTACTCGAGCAGTAACCAGATCTGGTGAAATAAACATGTGCACTTTCTGTCACTGTTGATATACAATCGGTCCTCTCGAGGTTTGGAAATGACGGTTTTTAAATAGGAGATCGACCGCTAGTCTATAGTCAAATTCTCCCCTCTGGCTGAGTCCGCCTATGATGAAATTGTATAGAGATCCTGTTTTGTTTCTCCCTCCTCCGACTGAAAATTCGTTGGACTTCAAACAAACTAAACGGCTCGTGCTCTTTCAAACGGACCTAAAGCACGCATTCAACAACTGAAAAAACTTGGTTAGCAGCAGCCACTGTCCCGCCTTGGGTAGTCACTTAGACCGGATTGGAAATCGAGCATTCTTCGGAGAAAACCTGGCAAATAAAACACTAAATGGACTTTACAACAGTTTTTGAATAAATGCTAAGCACGAATCCTGACGTTGCCCAAGCTATATTGTAGTTAACAGATAATCCGACCATGTTAATACCAAAACACTGGATGTTCTCAACAAGTTTCAGAGCAAATCACCATAAATGTTGACTCCGAATGACAACTACACTCGCACTAAATTGTAGTTGAAAAGTGACCAGTCCAGGCCAACCTAAAAACAAGGACCATTGCTTCTCTACAACACCTAGCCTCGCCTTTAAAACGGATAAATGACACTAACCTGATCCCGATAGAGCCGCATCTAACAACTAGCAAAATTCGGCTAGTAGCAACTACGTTCCCACTTTGGTAGTCTAATAGACCGGGACATAACACGAACACTCTTCGAAGAATCCTAGACTGAATTGCCACCCTAGATTGGAGATGAAAAGTTACTAGTTCATGTCAACCTCAAAACGAGGACCATTAATACTAAAAAATTCTAAGGTAGCCCTTCATCGAGATAAGTGTCACTCACCTGTTCGCGACAGAGCCGCGTGGACGGCGACTTGAGACTGGGTGGGAGGGGAGCCACCGTGGCGACAGCGGCTGGCGGGGGTACCGGCAAAGCAGCACCTCCCGGGGACCGCGGGTTCGACCCGCCCGTCGGGCCGTTTCCTCCGGTCCCGCCGCCACTGCCGTTACCAAAGTCCATGAAGATCTCGCCGCTCGCGGTGCGGATTATGTCCGGCGTCTGGGGACGAGTCACGCGCGCCACCATCAGCGATACGCGCTCCTCAGCAGTCTGCAAAGGGGAATCGAGTATTTTTAAATCATTCAAGTAAGTCCCATTCGATTTAGTGTATCTAAGTGCTCAATTTGATGCAGGAGTGACCCTAGATCCTACGATGGCCTTAGAGTGACCGTACTCAGTACCACGTGGGCTAAACAGGTTGCAGCGTACCATTGCCGAATGTCGGAAAGAATTGTCGAGGAAGAGTCAATGGTTCGCACGAAGAGGGGTAATTTACTTGGTACAAAGTATTCTTCGCTTCAAAGGGCTTAACAAAAACGGGAGAAAATGTTAGTGTCCCTTTTTGGGGTAGTGAGGAGACAGTTACGTCAGTTTTTGGTAATTATAAACTCCAAATAAGAGTATTTAGCTTCCCAAGTGGATATCAGTTAGCAAACCAATTAAGTCCACTGCCTTCAACAGCAGGATCACGTGAGAGGACATTTCAATGGGAAACAAAACCCCAGAAGTCTGTACAGAGAAATCATGCATTTTTAAACCAATCAAGTTTGTCCAACGAGCATGGACAAAACTAAGTCCCCATTTTATTGGCTAAATTACCCAGGAGCAGCAGTTAAGTAGTGGAACTTCCATGCATACTGGGTTGGAGAGTTTCCTCGAGTCAAATGAGTGGAACAATTTTATCTGCACATCCGAATCGCAATAAATGCAGAAGGCATCTCAAAATCCCTTTCTGTGGCTAAATGGATGCAGGCAAGTCCCTTGCATCAAATTTTGGCGATGCTAGTCCCAAAATTGGGGTAAATTAGTCCAACTTCTCCCGTGGAAATCAAATAAAGACCTAATTTATTCCACTGTTTCAAACTATCCATCAAGCATAATGGGAACACCTAGGAGAAAATCCCAACCGGAATTGAAGAAGGCAAAAATCCAAATCGGGATTTCATATCTTAATTCGACACCCCAGTCAGTCACCACATTTGAGAAGCAGTTAAGTTTTCCACTCCTGGTGATGATTGTACATGAACGAGAATGCATTACAAAGATAGGAGATGGAGCGCGTAGCTAGCAAAAAAGCCTAACTGCCTGGTACTCTCCCTCACCGTTTTTGACAGTTTGGCGTCATAGAGATTTAAATTTTGATAAGAACAGAAGATGGTAGTGCTCAGAGAAGGGGAATATTTGACTTGAAAATATTACAGTTCACGATTCTATCAGTGGAATGGTGAGCGATTTTAATGAAATATTTGGCCTCAGACCTCAACCCGGTTGGCGGTGTCGAGAAAGCCACCAGAAAGAGTTTTATGGGGACCCTTCCACGAGAATAGTGTAAAATTAGGTTACGTTAACGAGAGTACCTTGGAATGAAACTCGTTGAAGACAACAGAGTATGTTCTCGTTCATTGAATTACCTTCATATATTAAATGCTGTAGCTACAAACCACTTTTTTTCTCACAGGAGAGTCAGGTAGGATTGCGAAAAAGAAGCTAATTCAGCTGCACTGATTGATATATCCCACTTCATGTAGAAATATTTATGGAGATTATACTGCATTAATGACCCTATGATTAGGATACCCAATCTGCATTTGAGATCGACACAGAGATAATCACGGACGATGACCGATCAAGCCATAAAAAGACCAGTTAATGCCCATTTTAGGAAAAAAAACAACGTCCTTCAGCATCATTCATACATTGCAGTAAGCATGCATCCTCATCGCCACAATTCCCATTTCTTAATGCCGTTGCGACAGAATTAGACCCATTGATCATGACTTAATGAGACCATGCTATTTTTACTCTTGCTCACCAAATGAAGATGAAAGATTGGGCATTTGCAACGGAGTCCGTTTTCTCGTGTCCCCTTAGTAAAGCCATAAAACCTGTTGAGACAGGAAACTAACTCACACTTATTGCCTTCAAAATAGGTTTCTAAATCAGAGAGGCAGTGATTACGATAACTACTATCCACAGTCCATCATCAGAGCTTGACAAAAAACTCATACTACTGGCCGGAAACGGGGAAAAAACCAATGGTGACGAATCAAGGCACAAAGGGCCTCATTAGCCTCTCGCCAGGGTCCTTCATATTTCCTGTTAGTATTTTCATCGTCATTGGCTCTGTCGCCGTTGTGATTGTCTTTTCCTCTAGATAGACAAAAATCGATGAGAACACTCGTTAATTTCTTCGAACGAAGAAGAAGCACGGTAAATCAACGATAAAACCAGTTTTCCCAAGCTTTTATTGTAGATTATGTTGGCCTTTTCCACTAAAGTCTAGCGCAGCAAAAATTTTAAACTAAATAAAACTATTAGGAAAGGAGAAAGGGAAACATTCGCCGTTTCCCCACCTTTAAAACGCCAATTTTAATTAAGCGATGTCCAACGCAAACTCAAAACACCAGCTACTACTTAAAAAACGAATTGGTAGAAATAGAAATAAATCCAACGTCTTGGTAAAATTAGTTTGAACTCATTGAATACCTCGAACCCTACCTGACTCACAGAAACCCTTACTCATTATTTGAAAATACAGCTAAAACAGTACCAGTTATCAATCAAATCATAACAATCCTCATTTGCCACCCATGAGAATAACGTCACTTAAACTTCCTCAATCACCTGAGAAGAAAATAGAAACTGTTTTCTCATTTTGCTGCTGCGGCAGCTTCTGATGCTTAGGCGAATCCAAAAACAATGAAATACCCTAACCGTTCACTTTTAGGAAAGAATCTAATTTACAAAACGACGGTCGGGACTCCAAAAACACGAACAAATGCACTATCCCACCTCCATTTAGGCTCGGACAACGTCCAACTAATGCTTTTTCCTTTATTCGCAATACGGAAACAACTAATTTTACTAATCAAGGAACTGGGGAGTCATCCATTTCGCCTTTAATAAACCAAGTCCCTGTGCCTTTTCTTCCTACTCTTTCAGAGCTAAGCAGACAGTATGTGTGGACATGAAAATTGCCCTAGTTGGCACAGTCTCAGCGGAGTCTTACACGGATGACATCGGCGGCCTCTTCCTGGGTGCCTTCACGGAGGTCGATGCCGTTGATTTCAAGAATCCGGTCATCCTTGTATAGCCTACCGTCCAGATCGGCTTCACTCTCCGGTACCAGGCCCAGGATGTATACACCAGGCAGGTTCCTGCAAAGTAGTCCCAATTTGAGTACCTTGAGTGGCAGCAATATTAGCAAAGCTAGAGACGCCTATCTCCTTCCTATCATCGGTATTTTCAGGACGGCTTTCTGTTACAGACAAGAAAAAATTATATTTCACGAATTCGGGCATTTTAAAAAACTGCCAATTTTTCCTTTACGATAGTTATTGGAATACCTTATTGTTGTTTATGTTTCTCGTTACAGGTCCATGTCCGTGAAATAAGGTCGTTGATGGTTTTATACTCACGAGTATTCTTCTCGTTCTTCGTCAAATATCCGAGCAAAAATAATTAAAAGGGGTTGTGTCTAATTCACAAACTGAAGTGTCTAACACTTCCCTTATCTGACTTACTCAACTTCGAAACAAAAAACATAGTTTGGTTGTTTCAGAACTAATTGGATAGGGATTCCAATCACAAAACCTTAGCTCTAGCCATCAAAACTATTTGTTTAGTTGTTTCATAGCTGTCTTTACGTCTCGAAAAAGGAAGGAATCCAGATTTAACGACCGACGGATGCTATTGTGACACCTGTTTCAGCACGACTACAAGTCCGGACATCTTTGCCTGTTCTGTGGAATCACGTTATATGCAAAGGTTGGCAATGTCACCAGTTTCCAACTAAGGTCAAGACAACTGGAGCGACTGTTAATAGGGCTGACCTAAAGCCCAGTTAGGGTCAAGTGCGCTAATTGGATGTAATCAGTGTAGTGACTCATCGCCCCCTGTCGACGTAACTTTATACACAGCGGACATGTCTCGTGTTAGGCACACGTCTACACACCAATAAATCTGTGCTCTTTCAAGTCCTTCCTTTTGTTAATTTAGAGAAGACAGGTGTAGTAGGGAGATCGACCCAATAATCACTGACTGCATTCTCGGACCCCATTCCTTGAGTAGTTATGCTGCCAATATCTAAGTAGTGATACTAAAGAAGTTCAAACGAATTATCCATATGAAACTATGATCGTGGCCTCAACATCTAACAAGCCGGCTAGTTGAACATAACTCTGCTCGACAGTTTCCAGAGTCTCCTCACCCAATGGGCGGTGTTACGTGCGTATACACGTCACGAAAGCCACTGGGGAAGTACACTGGTGCACACTACTACCCAAGCCTAATCACGAAGTCTTTGGGAGAAGATTAACAGAAGTAGAAAATTGACTATCAATCGATACATAAATCCCCGACAACCCCCTCATGGGAGAAGATTCACACCCCCAAAGGACTTAGAACTCATTAAAGGACAAAATCGGAAGGTAATACTTACTTCTTTCCCACCAGTTTGATTCCCAGCCGTTTGTCCGAGCGTTTCATCAAGGTGATGCAGAGGATTTCTATACAAAATAAAAGCAAAACAAACACAATTGCACCAGGCTCCAGCAACTAGTGAAACAGCTGAAACCTCAAAATGCCACCTCAGTGTTAACGCGAGTCAGAGCACAAACTACAGTGCCAATGGTGTTGCTATTGATGGTAGTGTTAGCTTGAGGTAATTGCAAAAAAGAAGACTTACAGAAATAATTGAGGGTGCATGTGCTTCAGGCTAGAGAAAAACAGTGAATAAATGCCAGTGTAGTAAAAAATCTCAGGCAGATACAACGATATGTGTTCGAGAAATATCTAGGTCTTCCTCCCTATTTGATTATAACCATAAAATTCTTCCTTTCTCCTGAAGGATATCACATGCATTCCTGCTGGCATCTGTGAATGCCAGATAATCACCCCACCCGAAAAGAAAAAAAGATGAATGAACCTTAGACCTTTCGACTTGACATTACCTCGATAAATGTCATGGATACTGGAGGGGCTGAATGCGCTTTTTAAGGCAGTCCGTTAACCCTAAATGCCCCTTCTCACAATACCTGGATCCAGGAGGGATGTTATTGATAGTAATAGAAACCAGGGGCTTCCTTAAAACCCCGGACGCCGCAAAGCACAATTGACAAATGAAAAAACCCTTAATTTCATTTATGGACTACGATAAAGCGTCAATCAGTTCTCTCTTCGGCTTAATAAAAATTTTGAGGAATTTCTCACCAAAGATTTGGACTGCCTTCGGTTATGCAATAAGTTAGGGAAAAGCTGATCGAGCTGGCATTTTTTTACACAAAAACACCAAAGTTTGAAATTCAAACACTGACACTCATTAGGGAGGAGGAGGAGGAGGAGTTGAATGATTGCTGTGATTGGGATCATGTGGAGCACAAAGTTGTCTTATGAACCCCTTCAACCCAATAAGAGCAAGCCGAAACCGCAACTACCCTTCGTGCTCAAACTTTTTCGCAGGTACTGTGGAATTGGACAAATACGCTAGTGAAAAGTTGGGGGCTTTACCCTAGCCGGACACTCCCTTGGAGGGAGGGTAAAAGATTGCTTCAACTGGGATGAACCCCCTCAACCCAACCAAACCACTCAGATTATCACTAGAGAGCCCGAAGCTTACCTTCGCGTTCAAAGGGATTCTCCGGAGTCGAGCCAAATTTTCGACGGCCGGAAGTACTGCTGCTGGCTCCGGAGCACTCGGAGCCGCCGCCACCACCACCACCACCACCACCGCCGGATGCCCGCTCCCGGTAGACGGTAAGTTCGAAGGACCGCGCGGCCGCTGCCATGCCTCCGACGGCCGAGAGAGCCGTTCGAGCTTGGTGGTGAGTGGCCTGTGTGAGGTCTATCCCGTTCGCCTGGGGTGATAAGAACAAACAGGCTATTGTTGGAGCCTTACACACGATTCAACGGTTGGGTGCAACGCCACTAGCACGACTCGAGAATATACACATTTAACCAGTGTCCTGAGCAGCGTCCATCTCTGCCAGAATGCACAAGTATTGGACGCCCAATCTAGATATTGCTGTGGACTTCAACGAGTGCACACAGAGGCGAACGTCAGCCCAACGCTATACACGCCATGTCTAACAACTCTTCTCCAATATTATCCACCTTGTATGTCCAATGGGTGAGTTTGTGGAATAGGGAAGATTAGTTCGAATAGGAGGATATCGACAACCAGTCGACAATACGACAACTAGAAACCCAAAGCACATTATATGCACTTCAACCTGCCAGATCTTACCCTAGGCAGTTGAGGCACAGCTGAAGACTCGATGAAAATAGGCTGCCTGGAACAAACAGTAGACAAGCAGTCCTAGTAGCCTATTAGTCGCCCTCGAGTTTTTCCAGACACTACCGTACTACTTAGCCTTCCTTTACACAAAACAAAATGAAAGTGGTCTGAGCTGACGTGCGAAGTATGAGAACATACCTGAGCACTTCTAACTCTTCGTTTCCACAGTCTCATCGCCCCGTTTAGCAAGCTACATCGTTCATTCCTTCTGAATCATCACCTCCGTAAGTTAATTTCGCAAACTTTACTGGCCTAAAACACACTTTCTGGACAAACGCTGACAAGCACACGTATTCTTTGCTACTAGATCTATCTGAAGCATCTTATTTGCTTTGGAGATAACTTTATTAATTTACTAGAAGTTCTGTTGTCAACCATTTCTAAGCACACAACAGGAAATATCTCACACACTGCGGCTCTGGCGAGTTTGATTAAGCTTGATACAATTTTGAGTATCAAAAATGTACTTATGGACGATAATATCAGAAGGGTTAAACCGCAATTGCACCGTTATAACTTCGGGATATATGATTGCCAAATTCGAGCATGAGTTGGAGTGTACTTTAACTGTGGCATTTCAAACTCCGTTAATTTACAAATTCGACAAAACTAGCTCCCCTGAAACAATCAGTAAAAACGCAGACCTACTAGGGCAGCTAGCACTCGTCGAATTCCCCTAGCGTACCACTGCATTATCCCCGTTCCCTCCGCCTGGCCGAACATATTTTGGTACCCTACCTTCCCCTGTTGTCAACCAGGCAAAATCTCTACCACCCACCGTTCCCAGAAACGCTTTTTTATGTTTCGTATCATACTGACTGACAAAAGTCTACTTAAAGCCGATACTATCAGGCGAATTCAACTGCGATTGCTCCTTGATAACTTAGAAATAAGTGTTTGGTACATTGGCGCATATGTTCGGGTTTACTTTAACCTACATTGCTTCACTTCAATGTTGCAGTGGAAATCCATCCCTCTTAACTCACCACGACTCTTTTCATTATACGATCTGCGCAACAAATAATCAAGTCAAACAGTTCTCCTCAGACGTTCATTTAAGTCGTGCATGCGTAAAACGGTCTAGGCTTTTAAAGAGTGCTACCGAAGGAAAATAAGGGAGGGGGGAGAGAGAACCCACTCACAAAAATGGCCCTTCCATTAGTGATTGGCGGGCGCCGTCTGGTAGACAATGCGCTTCCAGCCGGCTTTTAAACCTAGACAGGATGAGTCAACACGGTAGGCATCAAAGAGGAAATGAGGAACCGATTTCTAGGGTCACAAAATCCATCCCATGATTTGTCCAAGATATCTATCATAAGTCAATTAAGAGTGCAGCGGCTTCGGCTTTTCGATATTAAAGCGAACCAAATAAATATTGCACATCCATTTTTTAATTAAGAGTAATGGGGTCTTATGGAAATGGAGAAATGGTTTCATAGACTGCTAGATGCATATTAATCCGCTACTTCTCGCTTCATTTAAGCCCAACCGTACAAAAATTCCACATCAAAATTCTTTGGACGTTGACAAAGCCAGAGGTGTTCACACGGGCTTCACTAAATCGACCTCAAACTGTAGTAATTAATTTAATGGACCTTGATTGAGTGATGCTGACTGTTTCCATATCCTTTATTCAAATCAAGACAACCTTGCGATGCCTACAATATTTTAGATCTCGAGATTTTGGGGAGCGACTACTCTCGTATCATGAAATCTGGCTTCCTGAGTCTCACCTTCACTGGAATTTCAAAAGACAGAACCGAACATATACATGGGCAGTTTTCAAATAATTGCAGGAGAAGGAAATAAACATGTCTTGACATTTCTGAAAAATGAAGTTACGAAGTAAACCCACTGTTAAGTTGTTAAAAGCAGGAAATATAAAGTCAGTTAACGCTGTGAAATGCAATGCCTACTCTAACTACGACACGTTAAACAGCAGTTGGGAAATTTACGAGACACTGGGAAATAGAGTTCCGAAAAGGAAAACGATCCCAGTCTGCGATCCTGGGAAGAAAAGAAGCAATAGGATTTAAACCTGTGCCAGTAAGGGGCAGAACCAAGTATAACCGTTGGTGAGCCCATATGCGGTTGATGAATAGGGTTTGAGGCTCGTCTTGGAATTACAACAAGAACCCTCAACTACACCAGATAGTCGAATAAATACCATCTCTAAATCAAGTTTCTCCTATTTTACATAAACAAATGGAAGTCTATTTTAGCAATTGTTTTATAAACGAAGAAGGCAAGTTTACCCAAGGTTCGAGGAATGCAAAAGGAGAAAAGGCCAGCAACACAGGAGTGCAGAAAATGCAGAGGGAAGACGAAGAAGTTACCTGGTTTGTTTCGAAAAGGCAATGAGATGTGCACACAAAAAAGAGACCCAACTGACAACTTGCAAACAGATCTGAAATAACACCACTGACAACAACTCATAGAAAAAAGTAAGCAGGAGGTTGGTTTCTCATGAAAATGGGCAGTTCGGACACAGATACGAAATAGTGAAAGGCGTCGGAGGAAAAGTTGTGTGTAGACACGTAGCTGAGTTATTAAGTAAATCATATTTAGGCTTGTAAGCGAGGGGATTACTCCATGTTAGGTCACAAACCTTCTAAGGGTTCACTAATGAGGGGCAATATTGAAATCTGCAGGAAGGAAATAAACAAACTAAAAGGGGAGAAGGGTGAGTTAATTTCCAAGAGTAGATTGCGTAGGTAGTGTTGAAGTAGATTGAGAAAGATCCGGACTTCCATTCGAAACATCAGCGGACTTAGTACACTTTTAGATGGATTCGAAAAAAGGAGAGAAATGTCAACTACTGGGATTTCAGGACCTCAGTTTTAATCCTAAACCCACAACTAGTTCTTTTCATCTATTAACCTAACGTAGTTCACTTTTTTCCATCCTCACCGAAGTCGACTCCCAGCTTATCAGCTCTGATTTTAAATGGCGAAAAGTGCCACCAGGACTCTGCTCGACTGCAAATTTTGCAGACACGAAAATCTAATTTTGAAGGAACGTACGCACTCATCAGTTGCACGATAAAGTCCTGTCCGGGCCCCTGAGGAGTGACCGTCTTCCTGCTTTGAAACTAACGTTGTCGCTTCTCATTATGTCAAAAAGACGACACCTAACTGATACACTCATTCAACCTTAAATAACACTAAAAGCAGTTTTACTGCAACTGCTCCTACTCCCCCGGTTTATTACCTCACTGGGAGCACAGGAAATGCATTAGCGCGTCGGAGGTGGCGGCAATTTATGCTGTCAATATGAAAGGTTACTGGGAAAGAAGGCAAGTTCCAGAGCAGCAAGACCTGGTAGTTCGCATGGTATTAGAAACGAGTCCAATCATTGTTGCTTCGAAGAAATCGGAAGAATACACGAATTCTGGTATGATTAATGAGCAGTAAGAAATCCAACTCGCCAATTTACTGTAATTATAAAATCAAAGTCCCATGATCATTTCTGAATCCGAGTGTGGTGACCGGGCATTACTACATTTGCCGTGAACACTACTTTAAGAGAGACCATAAAGATTGAACAAGAACTAATCTTTGTGCTTGATCGAACGGACCTACCAACAACTCGAAACATTGGTTTTATGGACAAAGGGTGTGGTGGAACTGCTTATGACCAGAATTAAACCGCCTAATGATCTTCCAATCAGGCCACGTTAGACTGTGGTACCCTGTAACAACTGCTAGGTACTCCAGCGCTCCTGACAGTGCTATAACACAACTGTGACTTTTTTTCAAAACAGGGCCTATCAATAATGGTACCGTCAGTATGCAGGTGAGACAAGAAGTGAATGCATGCCGGGAAACGGACAAGGTTTAGCTGGGGAATGCACTGACCCAGTAAACATAGGTACCCCTGTCCCGTAGGGGTGTCAGAACTCCTTAGGGCTAGGATACAATCCCGGGACATATACTATCGTGTTCGCAAATTGGGGCAGTCGAGACTGTACGATGGGAATATTGTGAAGACCACTTTACTCCCATGAAGGACTGGAGTAAATGAACCTTTTGATGAAATTTGAAGATTCTTTAAAATAATAACAGAATACCAGGACCCTCTTATCTCCATTTCACTAACTAGTCAATTAAAAATACTTGTGCCAACTCACAATAAAAACAACACGGTATTTGCTCGACACATTTAGGTCTAAACATAGGACCTGTAACATTTTCCCTCTAATAGTGCGGAGCCAGCACGACGCCTAATGATGGAGTGGCAGCTGTTGCATCGAGCAAAGGTGGCCCAAAAAACTCTGCCACAGCTGGCCTTTAGTTGACTGCACAGAAAAAACCGGAGCTACATTCCACTTTAAAGGTCTCGCCACAATTAAGGCAATTGTGCAAGCGTAGAGAAAGGAATAAAAGTATGCACGGTTTTGGGAGTGGACTCACTTCGAGAATCTGGTCGCCGGGGCGTAGTCTACCGTCCATCGCGACGATTCCATCGAGGTAGATCTCCTGGATCACGATGCACATCTGAAAGAGGGAAGACAGGGGTCAATAGGAATAGCCACGAATTCTTTGATGGAACAACTTGAATGGATTACTTCTGAAGGATCAGATTAGAAACGAAGTGATACTAAGAGTAGGCGGCATTAGTATTACTGTTTCCAAACTTCTTGAAACCTCTAATATACACATCATACTTACCTTAGGCGATTCCGTTGGTTTGGTAGCACTATTCAAATGTATGGAAGTTGCACGTTTATCCCCTGCAAATACGTTCCTAAGTGCATTTTAGCTAATCTTTCAGCTACCCCAAACAGAAGGCCCGGCTCTTCGACAGTGCCTAGCTTTTGGTCACTAGGTGGAAAAACAGCAAATTAATCGACCTGTTCCCAGTCTGTATTCGCTTAGCGTTTGGAACCGTACAAGTGATGATATGGGCTCGTCCTCTCTTTAACCCGTGCTACGGACAAGACCATCGTATACTAAGATATAGCTCTCCTTCTTCACATATGGGATGCACATTCTCTACATCTCTACTCTGTTTTGTCCGTTTGTTACTCCGAAACAACCATGTCTACAAAAATTCAGACCTGTTAAGCACCATAACACTTTACTTCTGAATATAATAAGAAAAACTATTTCTATATTGCAGCATTTTAAGGTCTTCGCTGATCTTTGCACGAAGAATAGTGCATCCTCTTTTTATAGATGAGACGACTAGGAGGCCTTCGTTTCCTTCACACTGGAACAATAAGAGAGATATTCTGCTTTATTTTTCGCGCCTGTTGATATGAATCTCACACTTATAAAAAAAATTACTCTATTAATTGGGAGATTGATGGGCCACTTATTTCTGACACTCACGGACAAATGATTAGGTCCGAAGAGCTACGAAGGGAAAATGAAAAGTATTTATTAAAAAAGCTGATAAGGGAGGAATCGGAGTCATCTCTCATGGGCGAAAAGCCGCAATGAGATCGGTAAATTATGACCTAACCAACGACGTTATCCCGTGGTCAGGTAACGATAAGGCATTGGGCGAATAATTGAGGTTGAAACGAGGACAGAGCAGTTAAATCGAGAAATTTCTTTTCTCCGCGGATCTGCAAGCTGGAAAAAAGGCAGAGAAAGTGGTACTACTATGCTCTGAGCAAGAAGGTGGAACGGTCGGTATCCCAGTCATGAAAGCTAATAAATCGAAATGCTGTCCCCTTAAGGGGAAAACGAAAGAATAGCTCGTTAGTTAAGTTAAATTTTGGCACAAGGTATGAATACAAAGCATTTCCGAAGAGAAGCAAAATTAAGGGATTCTCAGATACTTCTGACAGTATAAATTCCAGGCACAGGGAGATGTGAAAACGAAATTAGATACAGATATAAGCCTTTCGGGCCTAATTCACAATTTACAATGCTCTCGAATCCATGTAAGGGGGTCTCAAACACTGAGACGTGTTGCGAAAGTTGTTGCATGTAGAATCTATAGCACATCCTCTAGGCTACAATTTTGGAGTTCAGAGAAAGTCTGCCATTAATCAAACGGAGAGCACGTTGTTTTGTAAGAATAGTATTAAATATCTGTTTTGATTTATGAGGCCCCATCAAATATGCAATGTTTAGACGCCTGTCCGTATTTCCCTCTTCACCATTTAATGGAACCTCATCGGAGTTTCCTGCACTGCTTATATTGGTATATTGTTGGGAGAAAGTGATTTATTTCTAACTGTGTCGCCACCAGACCCTACATTGAATCACCATATATCGATCTCCTGTTGTAAATGGTTAATAGATACAGCTTAATATAGGTTAACATAAATAATATACCGAGATACCTGGAATGGAAAATTTGGAACACACCACCCATAATCGATAGCACTCAAGGCAAGACCTATAATGGACCTTGTAACCAGATCCTACCAAACAAGTAAATGTCCCCATCGATAATAGAGCCTGTGTAATCTACCATAAATAAGCCACGCATGCCTTCGGCCGTTGGGATTTCAACAAAGCGACTCGTGTCCTGTCGACGGAATGACCAGGGTCTCGACTTTTCCTCCTGGAATCTAGCAACTCCGGGCACTAGGACGCATTTACCTTCTTTTATGCCTTTTTTCTCACCAACTACGAGCCCGAAATGGCTCATAATTGCGAGGAATTACCGCTTCCAATGAGTTCACATAAATAAAACGTGCCTATTAGGGAGGCTCGGCTTATATGGTTCACAAATTCCACGGCGCCGAAATAAGTTAGGCAGAGAATAATTGCCGAAATAAAGCAGTTTATTCAAAAACTCCGGGTAAATTTGATTCGCGAAAAAAGGGAAAAGTGCTACAGTCCCCAGAGTACTTTGATAAAGTGTAAAATATTCAAGCTCACACGCAAAGATGGAAGTCACCCGTAGCTTAAAGAAGCAATCAAGTTAATGAAGTCGGCTTTTGAGAAACGCAAACGCTTAGGAAAGCTGTTTAGCACAACTAATTACTACCTCATAAATCGCAGATATATCTCTTCCCTAAGGTTAAAAGAAAGGGCCCTTAAAATCAGCAACGAACTTTTCTGGGAGGAATCAAGTAAGAAGAATTGAAACATGAAGTTTAATCACAAGGTCACAAAATCCCTTGAAGTTGTCAAAAACAGATAGCAAGTGTCTAGCAATAACCAGCTATCAGATCTCAACATGAGTTCCTTGCTAACGAAGTCAACGGCACTCCCAAGGACCCTGTAAATGATTCATTGAAAAATATAGGATAAGATCTAACTCTTGCCGTTGGAAGCCACGGGAAGAATTTAAAAATTAAGTTTCTCTCAAGTAATGGCGTCAAGGATAAATTTTCGGATGAAATCTCACGTGTCATTCCTCTTTATAATGTTGAAATGCGAAGGTCGTTTCTCGCGAAGGGTTCAAGATGTGCCGAAAATGCTGACTCATCGCCCCCGTCACCCAATCAACACAGACTAAACACGTTAGTCGAAAATAGACATTCTCTAGCATGTTCCTACCTTGTCCACATAACGCAAAAATACTTGACACAATACGCCGCGACGAACGCAGGGACTTAGTCTGGTAGAATCGATCTGCGTTCCCTCTTATCGCAGTTGTTCTACTGATCCCCCTATGGTCTAGAAAAGACGTTTAAGAATAGATGGAGAGCGATGGCCATTCGAGTATCCCGATAATCTAAATAGCTATTACTTGAAGAGTACAATAGAAAGGAGGAAAAAAGGTACGATTTGAAGAGCCCGAATAGCGATAGTTCACAACGAAATGAGACCAAAAAACTGGTAAGGGACAATTTGCCCCAGGCCATAGCGACCCATAAATTACCAATTTGATGGCTTAAGATCCAATGGGACAAATGAAGTGACCAATCCAGGCGGCAACTGAAGCAAAAACGCCAGACAGTGTTTTTTGTGAACATGACGTGCGAGAAACTCAAGCATTTTTTCGCTAGAGGAGAATGCCAGGTGACAGACGTCAAGCTAGACCAACTAAAGGAAAGCAAAACATTCAATTCGTGCCTTTTTCCTAGCATTTTAGTGAAAAATGCAAGTAACAGTCGTTTCGACCTCAGAAGTGTCAGTAAGTAGACACTTTATGGATCTTGATAGCAGACCGGGACTACCTGGCCTAGTTACTGCTTGGTGGGAATGTCATTAAAGACACGAAACAACTCAGATTTCAAGACCGCGAAAAACCCAAATCATGTTTAGCCATTAAGTACAGAAAAAAATAACGCTGGACAGAATACCGACGCAGCATTCTTCGCATATCGTGTGTCTGACGCGGCGGCCTAATAATGACAAGACGTTATCATTCATGGATGCAAACAAAACTGCGAATATTTACGTCAGTACAAGAGCTCAGTGAACAGAAGCCTAACGTAGCGGCGTCCAACCAAAGATCGAATGAATGAACAATTTATTATCAAACTTTGAGATGCAAAAGCGACCCTTCGAATGTACTTCAATCGTGTGAATTACTCGTTTTCTTTTTCCACTCATCTGACTCAAGGCAATGACCCTGCGATTGGAAGCTTTTATTGATGGCTATGTGACAAATGAAGTCCCATCATCGACAATTTTCTACTCGCAACTCTAGACAGCAACGTCGTCTTCCTTCGGAGTACGTAGTGCCAAATCCTGGCCAGTCTATGCACAGAGGACCCACTTCGGAGTAACTCAACTCATCCTCAAAAGGTTCTTTCAACTTCAATCTAGTTCAGGTTATCGATGAAGGAGTGGAATTGGCTGTACTAACGTAGTTTAAAAGATACTATTTTCACTTTTGAAAGGCAAATAGAAAAATAACCCTCAATTAAATGATCATAGCACCAACTGGAGTACAACTAGGGAGCCTGAAGGATTGCCATACAACTTGAAATACTTACACCTTTCGAGAAAAGTGTACAAAGTGCGCTGCTATGACTGCTTTTCATAAAAAGCGCTACGCGCCACTTTGAAGGAACCGACTGTATCTCGATAAAAGACGCCAACTACTACCTACCTAAACTTGAAACTAACAGTGAAAAAATCCGTCTAGCATCGTAAAATTAACAGAACATAATACAATATTAACTGGATGGGATTTCAATATCGCCACCGCGCTATGAGCTCTCTGCATCCTAGAGGGGAAAGTACGATTGAAGGAAGAGTGATTCATCCCTTCATGAAGGAATGAACCCCTCACCTTTTAAAAAACTCTAAATTCGGCATTACCAAAGCTCGGGTTCTAGAGAAAGCGCCAATCACTCCTCAGCTAATTTTTCATGAGGGCAGTCAATGGCCAGTTACAGTTGAAGGCACACATTAAAAGAATGCTACAAATTGCAATTTTACAGCGGAATAAAGTACAATTTTAGGCATTGCATGAAGGAAATCCGACTCACCAGAGGCGTGTCCGACCCTCCCACGAAGCTGATGCCCAGTGAGGCATTGGGTTTCCAGGGCAACTTAATGGTGGTGACCTCGCAGTCGCGAATCGGCGACGCCGACCTCCCAGCCATCACGGCGCCGCCTCGGGAGGTGGACGAAGTCGCCGACTGTGGACCACTTCCACCTCCTCCACCTGGGACCTCCTCGAAGGCACCGGCAGACATCAGTGGGGCCTCCATGGCCACTCGACGGACTAAGAGGGAGAAATAGATACAATGAAAATCAATGTGGAAGAGTTATGGGTAGGGCAAAGAAACCAGAAAAGGAAATAGTAGGTTAGAACCGAGTCATAATTTCAGTTAAGGAGCGAAACACACTAGGATTTACACACGTCATTGGAAGAAATATCTGAACTCCGACCTCTATAGTACCTATTCGCTTTTCCGGGGTCTTTTCAATCAAATGTTACATAAAGATAACGTGGAACGTCTAGTGAGTTTTAACTAAAACAAGGTAATTAGACCAAGCAATTTTAAGCCTAAATAGATGTGACTAACGAACCTATGCACCAGCGAGTCGGGTTCTCGTATATACAGCAGTCATTTACCTCTTAGACTTTATTCCTTTTTCATAACAAAACATTTTGTTCCAATCACAATCCTTCAATAGGGCTAATGACAACACATGTAGACACAGGATGTGATCCTTCTAAAGCCATTCACCAATAGTAATTACTTGGAAAGTAGACACGGGATAAGAGGCCGATACAATGAAAGTAAGTGTGACTTTAGTGAAAGCTTTGTATGTTCATCGTCAGTAAATGCACTGCTTCAGATAATGACCGATTCTCAGAACCTATGGAAAAAGGATAGCAGCTCAAACGGCTCATAATAGTTGTCTAAACCAGACAGACATCCTCCCAGACAGGAACGCATCCTATGCAAGACCCATAAATCTTGGCACTATGATAAACGGGCTACGCCTGATGCGTCACATACCTCCTGAAGAGAGGCAGAACTATTTTTGCAGCGACAGATAATCGTTGATAAACCTTACTGAATAAGTCGGTACATCCGCAATAATAAGGCGAGAGAGAGGGGATGGAGTACGAAGAACCCTACTGGGAGGTAGTAAAACTTCCACTGAGTACCTCTTTAACATGAGTAGCCATTACAAAGTGTCTATACACTACACAGCAATTTAGTGAATACTTGTTGGGTGATTAACGCCACCAATCGGTCAAACTCTTCTGTACAGTGAGATCATCATTTTGGTAGCGACAAAAATGACAACTCACTTGCCAAGATCCCGGGGCAGGAGTAGAACAAGATGTCTTCTATTTGTCACGTAATAAATGGCCTTACACTCTACTCATAACGCTGGCTGGATGTCGACGATATGTGGTCGATCGATTTAAGGATGCTTGGACCCGTTGGAAAGGCCCCAACATCATGATGGTGGGAAATTCCTACAGTACCTGCTTGTGTTCCCATGTTGCATGACCCCCCCAATTGGACACGGGCGTTTTAAACGTCGTGACCCCACTCTTTACCAGCCACCACAAATGCAACTTTAAAAAAACTATTTATTACCCAAATGGGAAGTTCAAAAGGTCGAATTTGGCGTCCGAAAGCTCTTTAAGGATGAAGCAGAGAGCTATTTCTGACCGATGTAGCAAATTTCAATATAGAGAAACCAAAGTACTCGCGAAATAGCAAATATATGCTAACAGCTCAACCGTAAGAGAATTGACAGTCCCTATCATATCCGATGGCCACAGAGTTGCTATCTACGAGTCAAAAAATTTGGCTGGAGATTCGAGAAAAAAGGGGCAAATAAAATACGGACAGCCCAACGAAGGGTGACTTTTGGAGAGAATGGCAGTAAATCCTCGTAGACAACAGCTTTCCCTAGATATCAGATAAAAAAGCCCGTAGCCCAATCATCTATTACAAAGCAATAACACTTAACAATTGCTAAATGAAATAAGGACAGTTGTTGATAGTAAAAAGGTTGTTTCAAGATAAGAAGGAGCAACCGTTTGGGTTCTACATAAATCTTCACTCCCAACGAATCACCTCTGCTTGGCATTCTTCAGACAAGATAACATCGTCTGGTTTGTGCCCGAGTGAATAATCATAAATTTACTACCTGGGATTAGAGAGACGCCGTTTTCCTGTTATTTTAGTTCTCTGAGTCTCGTCTTTTCCCCTTTCGATGGTTAACCAGAGAAGCTCGGGATCTTATTACAGATCTAGGAAAATGATAAATCGACCGAACAGTACTCTGACACAGCAAATGAAACTTGGGCATATTCTGAATCAATCCGGACCTTATCTATAGCGACAACAATCGCACCTACACACTTTACACTAGAGATAGTTCTTTGCAACAACGGTGAGAAAACTCGTAAGCAGATGAAAGAGTAGAAAACCTTCGTTTTTCATTACTACATGTAAGCGGAATGTGTCTCGAGCAATATCATTTTCGCAAACACCTTAAATATATAAAATTCTCTCGCTAAAGGCCATATTTCTTCTAAGTGCCAATCAGGAGCATGCCCTCTCTCTTCCTGTCTTCCGTGAACTTGGACAAAACCACGTTGCATTAGGAAATAGATGAGATATACGGGGCGTTCGATTTATGTAGGCGATGACAACCATGAGAATGGATAATTACAGGAACCCACACTTTAGCGGAATGAACTGGAGATCAAGAAAGCAACAGGACAGACAATCAAATAAAACGTTAAGCAGCAGATTCCCTCCTCAAAAACCTTCAAAAAATGTTGGGTTTACAGTAGAAAATGAATCAGCCCCCTTCCGCCACATCTTAGCAAAAATGCAGAAGAGTTGTAATCTACCAATTCCTTTGATCACACCAATATCATGTTCGGCCTTTGTCAAAATCGCATATCTTAACCCACCGATGGACTACTACGATTAGATTGCTAGTAGTACAACCCCCCCCCCCACTCCCCACCAGTTAATAAAGGCAGCAGACTTTGAGGGAATCCTTCCTCAGGAAAATTGCAAAAGGAGCTTGCTGGTCGAAAATACGTAGAAAAAGGTGAATCCAAGTACCACTGTAGTTAAATGTAGGCGTTGAGAAGTAGCCATATACATGGCGGCAAAAGGACCATGCCAGGAAGGTCGAACTTGCTTGTCAGCAGGCATTTTTACGAATACACCAGTAACCACCCGATGGATAGCTAATACGTATGGCTAAACGCTGTGGCCTAGAAAAACAATTTACGCCATCTACTGTCAGTAGTACAAAAGCCTCCCCCAGGCGTTAATAGATGTCAGAATAAGAGTAGCAGATTTTGAGAAAAATCAGCAGAATCAATCTGCTTCAAGGGAAGCGGGGGGTTAAGGCTGCATAATTTCCTGGAACCAGCTCTAGCAAAACCACAGACAAGCACAATGAGGACGGACTGATCAGGCATGGGTTCGAAGGGCACCAGGTAATTAGTAGCGACGGGGCTGAATGTATCAAGTCATCACATAAGTTCTGTTCGTTTTGAATAAATAAAACAAGCGACCAACTGCTACATTTTACTAAAGATTCGATCATCGATGGACTTTGCTTGATTATCTATGACTTTCATAAATTAACCTCCTTATTAATACCTTCATTGCTGTGAAACTTTTGGTTTTGATTCGAAGAACTCACACATGCCAGTTACAACCTCTTCCTGTGGCGTTATAAAAGCTGTTTCTTCTAAGCAATTCTGAAGGCTACGAAACAAATGGTAGTCTGAAGGAGCATGGTAGGTTGAAAAAGGTGGGTGAGGGGTTTTCTCTCAACCAAATTCTTCCTCGAACCTTTGTGACGTCATTCCAGCTGTGGGGTCCTACATCACCCCTTTTCGATTCACGAGAGCAGGCCTTTTTTCCTCAAAGCTTTGTTCAAACACCGCCCTTATTGTGGACAGAAGATTTGAGCATGAATTGTTGCTGCATTTAATGTTAAATTTTAAAATGAATTATACCTTGATGATCCCATAAAATTGACTGAAGAAGAACCTTTTCAATGTAGCTCCCTGCTCGGCTATGGCCTGGATCTTTCCCCCCGCTTACGACCCTGTCACTGTCTACGACGCTTAAATTTACGAAGCAGATCATATTTCGTCGCTAGTCACAAGTCTATCCACCAAAAAGGTAAAACAAGTCGGCGAGAATGGAGAAGAGTTGGCAGAAGTCAACTCGAGATTTCAGATTGATTGCACGCAATACACAGAGCACAAATTTCAAAAATTTTTGAAGAGGATTCGTGGAGAGTGAAATCTCCACTTTTGGATTTCACAAACCATCTTCTGCAAGTTCATTCACCATCTATGCATTCCTCGCCATAAATTTGGTGAATATTTCCAGCCGCTTCGTCGTCTTTAACAAAACATGTAATTACTCAAATGATTCTTGAGTGCAGGGCTTTAAAAGAGCAAATTTAAATTGTACTGTTCTGGAAAGTTAAATTTGATCGGCTTGAGCGCATCTAAAAATAAAAAACAATTTTCAGCTCCATAAGAAAGTGTAAATATTCGGTAAATTTCGTCAAATTTAAAAAAGAGAAAATTCCGACAGAACCCATAGAGCAACCTGGAACCACAACCACTACTATTAATAAGTGTCGAACGAAGAAAAATTATCGCCAAAGTCTAACGTCTTCTGGCTGACGATGAGGACTAGGATAAATTCCCCTTGCATAAGCAAATAGCAACTTATATTGCTTACACAAAAATCAAACGGATTCCGCCTTTCAATCATGACCTTGAGTGGCCTTCTCATGCATCAGCAAATACCTAGATCGAGACGGATAGAGCTACCCATTTAGCCAAAGTAGAGACAAGCAGAGGGAGAGGAGGGGGGGGGAGACTGACCGGGCATGGGTCCGAAGCGCACCACCGACTTAGTGGCGATGGGGCGGACGATGGGGCTGTCGCCGATGGGGGCGGCGGAGGGGCGGAGCTGCTGGAAGCGGCACTCGCGGCGGTGCGCGGACTGGAGGGCGCGGGCGGCGCGGAAGAGGCATCCGGCGCGCGCGTTGCAGCACGGCACCACCACCCCGCGGCACCAGAAGGCCAGGTGCGACTCCAGGTCGCAGCGCGACACCACCTCCGCGCAGTGCTCCGAGTTCGGGCACACAACCAGCAGCTTGTCCAGCAGTCTACAAGGGGCAAATGGCTGCGTCAGTGCTTCTATGTCGATTTACACATAGGTGATTACCGAAATAACCCGTTTCAACTCGAGAAATAACCCTTCGGGAAGTACCGAAAACGACCACTTTCTGAAATAGTGACTAGCGAATTGGTAATGATTCACACACCAGCAGCCGCATGTCCAGCAGTCTATGAGACCACTAAATACGTTCGCCAAACGTTCGTTTTGTACTACAGGCTCCATTAGAGACCATCCTCAGGACTACAGAGCAGAGAATTGAAGGTGATTCTTACAAATGTATTGAGCTTTTATTTGGACTCAAACAGAGAAGGAGGTTGAGTAGATAATCGGTTTTTGAAGAGGAGTTTGAGAGGCTTTTCTGGCTTCAAATGATACACTTTGTGGTAGAAGAGCGAGGTGGAAAAGCCCCGCGCGATAAGGCCTTTACTGAATACGAAACCATTTACCTTATTTAAATGCAATAGGGCAGTGATATAACTGGAAAAAACTGTGACTATCTTAAGCTTGAATTTTCCGTCGAATCAACTAGATAATGCATTTACAACTAGATGATAACCCCAGTCGTGATTGAAGCCAACCGGATTTATTGGGGAAAACGGCAGCCTTTTGGCATCATAAGAGAAGAGCAAATGATCCACCCACAACAAGAAGCTTGGATAACAGTCAGGTGCTCGTTGGGCACAGCAAGCTCCTACATTTCAAGGCTAAAACCCCCGTCCCTCAATGAACAAAGGCAACTAGATTTAGTAGCAAAAGTGATCCCTTCCTGGAATATTAAATAGAAGAGTAGAGCAAGAATTGCAACGGCCCGCCTTACCTACTTCTAATTGGGGAAATCATGACCTGTCAACTCCAGTAACCATTCATTTCGACATGGACAACGAAGGCAACCAGATGTATTACGAAAAGCGTCCTCTATGTGGGGTATCCTGAGTAGGGGAGTAACAATAATTCTCATGCGGGGAAATATATCTCATGTAGACTCAAAAGAACAAGTGGGCTTTGTCTGGAATCACATGCTTAGTGAGTAGGGAGCGGAGCGAACACGAAGGGCTATAACTTAAGGTTTGAACATGGGAAAATTGCTTTAACATTTTGTGGCTCAAAAGCGGAGAACGAAACAGCCCAACCCACATTAACGTTTTTTCCCCAGACGGTGCAACTCTTTTTCTCCTTTAACCTGCTGAAGTAGTGGGTTAACTACCGAAATTTATAACCGCCTGTTGCTTGAGCAATCACCACAGGAAAATGTGAAATTTGACAATCTCATGAGTGAGATGAGTGCCATAAATTGTGAGGTAGACATACTAGCTTATCAGCATATAGCCAATGCAATTTTTGATTCTGTAGGTTAAGTAACTCATTTAAACGTGAGGAAGGTAGACAAACTTATTAGCGGAGGCAACGACTCTCAGGGATCCCGAGTTAAGAAGTGACAATGATTGGCCTACGTTGGACCCAGAGGAGAGTAGAAGGTGGATTGAACAGTGGACTTTGGAGGAGAAAGCATAGGGGAGGATTCATATGGCTTCAAGGGGTGGGAGAAAATCCAGAGAGCCCCGACCTATTACGTTAAAAATTGCTCTTTTTAGGAAAAGCAAGCACAAAACAGTCCGCCCCAATTAACGTTTGCTCTGGACAGTAGACCCCTTTCCCTTTTTAACAAGGTTAAAAAGGGACTATATCTGCAAAATAGGAATCCTCAATTGGAATTCAGCACAAATTGGGAATGAACACGATATTTCTCAAAACGACAATGCAAGTTTTTCTTTCCTAAAAAATCACCGAACTAGCGTATT
Organism: Anomotaenia brevis; assembly: GCA_030710315.1. Classification (NCBI taxonomy): domain Eukaryota; kingdom Metazoa; phylum Platyhelminthes; class Cestoda; order Cyclophyllidea; family Dilepididae; genus Anomotaenia; species Anomotaenia brevis. The sequence goes on from JAUOZQ010000010.1 coordinate 512,511, forward strand.
CGAAAAGAAACTGAAAAATTCGCAAAATTTACGGCTGGACAATCTCAGGAGTGAGTGCTGTAAATAATAGAAACGTTGGGTGAACACACTAGTCTGGGAGCCAATAGTACAAGAAGTTGTTGTCCTGTTTCTAACGCTTGTAGAATTTACATTTCGTAAACAACATCTTCGGAGTCGCTGATCTACGTTTCGTTGCTCGACTTCAATGGCTGCATTCTCCTTCTCTTGTTTGTTTGTAATTCGTAACCACCTCAGGAAATCGGCGGATTTTGTGTTACACAAAACACTTTTAGAACACCTCTCTAATTCGGGATTGTGTAAGGCACAAGTGAAGCCAGAACATTTTATTTGAATCCTTCAACCTTAGCTTTAGCCAAGACGACGGATAATTAAAATTCGGTTGCGACCGATTTTGAAGTCCCCTTTCACTTTCAGCTACTTCAAAAAAGACGGATTTCAGGTGAAGGGGACTGACTGACCCCAAGCTGTTTCCCTCAAAATCTGTCAATTCTCAGACGCATCGAACAGAATCAAGGCTCAAATCTACTCCAAATCCCACACAGTCTGTTTAATTCCCCTCCCGAGACGTCTTTCAAGTCACATGAGTAGAGATGAAAAAGAGCTAAAGTAGTCCAGTCCTTGTTCTGCGTAATCGACTTCTAAATTTAATCTTTGAAATGCACACATCCGATGTATGAAAGTGGCTTTATCATTGAAACCGCCTCCAGATTGGAAATGCAGCTCTTTTGCAGATGGGCAATTGTCAAAGGCATCCAACCTACTGCTGTGGGAACGAGATTCCAGGACCCGACCGATAGTCTTTTCTAGTAGCTGTTTCTAAAGGAATAACTGCATCCGCAAAAAAGAGTCGTCGATGTTTCGTTACGTCACTTCGAGACCTGAATTCCAGACCACCCTTTTGTCTTTTCCTAATATCTCCATTTCATCTCTTGGAAGTAGGAATACATACTATTCAATACGCTAATAACTAAAGAAGTCTATTGTGGGCGTTCGTATACAATTTGAGATCTCACGCCAAAATTATTACTTCGATACAATCTGATTAATTCAGTCAAACATAACCAGCCTTTTCGCCGAACAAAGGAGGCAATTATAGGTTGAATTTTTTAATAATATACATAAAAGATTACAGCTACGTGGTTACACGAAATTAGGAGGAATCAAATTAGTTTGCACCAGGATTCAGGAAGCTGAATTATTGATAATTTTCCAAAAGTAAAATTTGGAACAATGTTTAGCTTTTACAGAGAAAAATCGTCAAAAAGTCTTTTGCTTTAATAAAAGGGAACTGAAGTTGTGAATAAAAAGGGTTGACGACCAATCACTTTTAACGTGAAAGACCAAACTACGTAGTGAAGTTTTCATGCTTGAAAGAATCGGTAAAACCAGGTAGAAACCAACAATGTTCGCTTTATTACAGTCATTTGAACATACTGCAAATTAGGCGGGATGTTAGAGAGAATCAGATGAGAGAACGACAGTTTGGAATTAAAAGGCTATTCTCAAAAAACAGAATTCGTTTGATGAATTCGAAAGCGCTTCTTCCTATAAAACAGGATCCCCAAATTTAATGCATATATACCTATTGGGGCCTTACGAAAGACCCAAACATCGTCCAACGAGCAAGCAGATCGACCATCCAACAAGGACACGTTATGATATAGATGACCTCTGCTCAGGAAACTGACTGGATTAGAGCATTCTGTAACCTGTCGGGACACTTAAGCGGGGACACACGCAACGAAGGACGCCACATTTGAGTCCGGTCAAAGAAACTGGACACTTTCATCCACCTTGTAGTATGAAATCGAGGACCAGTCGACTAGTTAAACCTCCACAAACAACTTTTTGTTCTGCTTTAAGCATTGAATAGATTAGCTAATGCTCTTCGTAGGGTCTTGTAATTATCAAAATAACCCCGTTCAGGAAACCGGTGACTTCAATCGCCAGCGGTCTGTATAAGGGGAGGGGGGAACACAAAGAATGCATAGAGGGAAACGGGCACGGTCTAATTAGGGATAAACTGATCCAGAAAACAAAAGGGTTCGGTGTCCCAAGGGTATGCTAGAATCCTTTAAAACCTCAGCACACTTAGTACCGTGTCCACCAGGAGGCAGTTCATAACATACGGTGGAAATGTTGGGCAGTTGCTATATCAACTACACAGGTGATTTTAAAACATTAAGTTGCCAAGTTTAGGGACTGAGCACGATACTTCTCGAGAGTGAACTTAAGAATTCGAACAGTGTGAAACTTTGAAAAATTGAGCGAAGACACTCTTTTCAAGACGGGAAAGTAACGGGAGGCGAAAAAAAAGCAAGTGAGGGTGTTTCGTTCCCATGTTGTTCCTTGCCCTCACCTCCTAGGCATAAGCAGATTCAGCTTAAACTTGTTTGCATGAAACTGGCCTTTCCAGATTCGAGCCAGGCGAAAATTCGCTGGAAAATAACTTCTCAAGTCTTGCTGCGGAATGTTCGTAGGAACTAGGAATTGACCATTCATTACGCTGGACTGAAATGCAATAGCCTTAACGCATTGATCACAAATGTTGAAACTAATCTTCTATGAGACAGTAATCCGCGAATTTCGTCTAAATATTGATTTCCCGTTGAATTGCAGCTGGGAAAAAGGCCACCAGATGAAGCTTTTTTATCTCACCAGAGCAAACGAACTGATCACAAATTGGATAGTTAGCAGGATTTTCTGAGCAAATCAGTAGGGTTAAGCCATTTATAAACAACAGCAATATATATGATACTAAATCAAGATAATAACATCTGTTTACATTTCCTGGTGTGTTAAAGGTGTTCACGAACACTGTACTCCTTCAAAGGGTTTAAACACTTCGTCATTCGAGAAAGGATGACTGGCACCAACCTGATTTATTATGGAAGGGGATAATTTGTATCTTGATGATGAACCGCGCCGGCAATGAAAATAAGGAGGGCCAATGTGGAAATTTACGGTGGCACATACCGAAGACTACGAGGCAATGGAGTCCACGCAGCTGTCGTAAAAGACACCAATCGGCGTACTAGCACTACCTAACACCCCTCTATGACATAATCAAAACAGCTTTTGAAAGGGACTTTCATAGCAAAGAAGTTGTAAAATCAACTTGCCCCAGGTTCCGGGGGACGTTTGAGGCGGCCAATGGCGCTTATTAAAAGTAAATTCTTTACAACTTTTTCATCATTGCGTTTGCTTTTAGTCAATTGCATTCTGAATTAACAAACTGCGCTTTTTTCCTGTTGAGACTGTGAGATTAATCTCGAACTCCCTATATATCTTTTGCCGTAGTTCCGATTTATTACACACACTTTCCAAACCCTAAAGTACTGTCATCCCTAACCAGGGCGCAATTTTGAGTCCCAGAGTAAGGTGTCAAGACAAGCCTCCCATGGGGCGTAAATTATGCATCACCCCAGCAACCACCCACGCAACAGGCTGGAACAGGTACTGCGATCACACGCTGTCCTATTCCCCAAAGGATCAACAACTTCACTAACAGCGTGAGGTGAGCGTAAACAAACGGACCAACGGAGTAAGTAATTGAAAATTCTTTACTAGAAAGTCTCCCCCCGTGTATGCAAATAACTTTTGTCTTTCGAAACTTCACAACCAGCAGATTAAGAACGTGAGATACACGAGGAAGCGAAACAACAGTAGATTTGACAAAACAGGTCTGCTCTACAATCAGTAATAGCACATCACTAGAAATTGTATTACAATCTACATTCCGAGAATAGAAGACCTCGATTTAACTACCAGCTTTAGGGCTTCCCAAGCGACTAAGGAAAGTGGAATATGAGACTATTTAATTAACTAACCTTGAAAGTAGAAACGATTTTCCATGTTAATTGGCGGTCAGTCGATGTCTACTGCTAAGCCCATTCATCAAACAAAAGGTGCAACAGGGCAGGTAAAGAGGCCTTTGCTCTTGGCGACTGTAATGAAACTAACAAACACATCGATGGCCAAAGTGGTCATTTATCGATGGAAGGATCAAACTTTCGGCAAGCCCAATACACCAAGGCGACATTTACTGCAGCAGAATACAAATTGTTCTTTCTTCCAAGTGACTAAGCAACTCCAGTCGCAGATCAAAAAAAAAACCCACGAGGGCTATATGCCAAATGTTGAACGTATCCACAGTCCATGAAGACTGAATCAGGGAAACGGATTTATAGAGAAAAATGGTCACCCATTGGACTTTCTGGTAGATTATACCCAACTGCTCACACCAGTACTGAACTCTCATTTGTCACTGAGTTTATAAAACCTGCCTACAATTACTCGCTGTTTGGTACACTTTCTCGGCGTTTTGCTTACGTAACTGGACCACAAATCAACCAGGAAATGGTGATGACGATGGTGGTGATAATGATGCCGTGTCTGGACTGCAGAGGAATGCTCCAGGTAGAAATGAAGGAGCACTTTAATTGCCCAAATGATGATGCGTCTACTGCGGAGGCCATAAACAAACGCGGATGAACAAATGGCGGAAAAACAGTCGGCAAACATGCACATACTTGTGGAAGTGGAAAAACGGGGAAAATTAAGACAATTCAGCTCATACTCCTTCGGGAATTAATAAGAAAGTCTACCATTTTTTTTACACTAATAGCTCTCTGAGAATGCATCAAACTCAGACGCTAAACAGCATTCAAACTTCCCATATGCGACACTCATCAGTAGAGAGTAATACAGCTGTTTGACGCCACCGAAAGAGGAGGCTACGTGCAACTGCTCAAGTCCAAAACTGTTCAAAAAAAAATTAAACGTTAGTCATGGGCTCTGGGGCGTCATAGCTTTTCCTCCCGCCAAGCACTAGTTCACTAAGACCCGGGGTAAGAGATGAATTTATTTAACTGACGTATGCACTTAGCCCTTGTGTTTTGTTGACGGGCTGCAAAAGTGGCTGATTTCTCAAAGGTTCATTGAGTCTGCAATGCGTCCAGGTGTACCAATTCATAAAAACAAACTTGAAAAAAACTCCTCCACATAAAATATTCATAGAGAATACGAGAAAATTGATCATGCAATGAGATTAATTAGGACGTAGGAGGAAAATTTCATCTCGACTATACTATAAGAGTTGGGAAAGACAACACGCCGTAGACTTGACTATCAGAAGTGGGGCAATTTTAAAAAAGTGCGTTTCTGATATTAAACTGGACTGCTGGAAGCAAGTAGCCATACTACATGAAATCAAAAACCCCGCTTTTCAAGATTTGAATAAAATAGGGAAGTTGGAAAAATATGAATATAAATATTAAATATGAAGGGAAAATATGTTGGGATTCGACGTTTCAGCACAGAAAAGGCACACATTTGGAGACAGCACGATTTGTTTTTCGTTTTGACTAGCTGGGACCCAGGCCTCGGCAACTGATTAAGTACCTTCATTCACTGAGGGCAAACTCTAATTTCTACAACAACCAAGTTGATAGTAAAGAGCAACCTAATTCCTTAACAATATTTATTTCTCCATTAGCTAAATGACAGATGATGCTTGATGATGGAAAACAAACATAAAATCTCTTATTATCACTGACGTTAAAACTCTGATGCGAAGGACATTCGTTGATGGAAGAGTAAATATGCAAGAACAGTGAATTAGGGTGAAAAGCTCACTTTCTCACCTTCAAAGACTTATGAAAAAAACATCTCAAATTGAAAAGATTTTGAGACTGATAATGTGGATAAACATCCAGCTAAAACAAGACAGGGAGGCTGAAAACATTTTTTGGGAAGTAGAACTATGAATTAAAATACGCACAGAGCATAACAATGTTTTGCGTCAGAGCGCGAAAAGAAGGAAGAAATCCTACCCTTCAATTAGTGCAAAGACATCGCACCGGAGACAGGAAGCCCGGAAGAGCAAGGAAAAAGGACACAACTTCGGACACAGGGAAAAATCACCGCGAACGGAGAAAAAAGACAAGAACAAGCATCCAGATAGCTTTAGTGAGAAGACTACTTCAGAGAAGGTTCTTGTTAGGACAACTTACAAAAAACCTACGAAAGCCGCGTATAGATAAGTCTTTTGGTTTGACATGAGTATGAAATGACCCAAACAAGGGAATTTGCTTGTCTTGCTATGGCCCAACATCTAAACATTTAATCGAACGATTTTGTTCCTCCGGTGCCTTAGCTATAAGTAACCCTCTAGACCGCAAGTCGATACCTAGGAGCTTGAGAAACCGACGCAACAAACTCTCAAGAATCTTTGCGTTATTAATCAGCAATATCAAGCTCCCGATTGCTTAAACATTTGCAGTAGACCAGTGATTCCTACTCATTGTCGGCCAACCAGCAAGCATACCGTTCAGACTTGCTGAACACAACTCCCCTGGCACAACTCAAGAATGATCGTAAATAATCAGTGTCCTGAGCTCACCTCTTCCAGAATGTATGCTGGGAGAGGTCGGGACTTTCGGGACGGACTTCAGAACGACTCCAGCGAGTACACACAGAGACGGATACCAACCACGATATAATTGGGTTCGGTCAAATATGCCTTGTTCCATCTCTAATCGCCTCGCGTGACACAAATAGGGGGATGTCGAAGACCAGTCGATAGTACTAGTTCCCTAAACACGTATTCACTGAAGACTGATGCCTGAAAATGGCTCAACAAACTTGTTCAGAAATCGTACGCGTTATCTGAATTATTTAATACCGTAACTTTGTACAGCAGGGATAAAAGATTAACTTAATTAACTGATGTATGAAGAAGTCCTGGCGGTATTCCTAAAGAGAATACCTGATTCCCGCCACTTAAACAGAATCTGAGGCACTTAAACGCTCCAATTCACCTCAAAATACTACTGAAGAAGTTGAATATCGATCGAAAATTAGAGGAAGCAGATGCTATAACTGAATTGTCTAAGACGCATTAGCTACAGTTCATCATTGTCATATTCCACAGGGGAACACAACAGGCCCTAAATTTATACTTTAAATGTAGAGCTAAATTCAGTAAAAATACCAGATTTAATGGTATTATCACAATACAAAACCCGGCACACAAAATTGGCGCGAAAGGAAGTGATCGAATTAGCCACTGATTGAATATCCTACCCAAGGGGATTAAGAATGAGCGAGGTTTGGTTTTCTTGAGAGCCTGGGGGTGCCGAATCCACACTCTTGATGTAGGTGACCTTCAGAGGGGCCTCGCCATGATTGGCAGAGGCGGCGGCCGACGAGGTCTCGCTATTGCTCCCACCGCCGTTGGAGAGAACACTGCCGCTCTCGTTGAGGAGACTCTCGTAGTCATCCAGGTCGGTGAACATGGGCTTGTGTTTCATGACTCAGAATGGCGTCTAATCCATACTGACAACTGCGACAGCATTAGCAATGCCCTGGGTGGCAGGCGGGCGTGGTAATGTATTGGAATTAGCCAGCAAGTTCGCTTGATGAGCTATTGGCTGGGTTGGTTGGCCAATCAGATGAAGCGGTTCTTTGTGAGGTGCGAATCACTGCCTTGGAGCCTGACTGTGTGTATATAAGTTTCATTTCCTACACCGATTGGAGGCAAAGTAGCGCAAGGCAGACAACTTCCGGTTTTGGAAAAAAAAGTTGATCTGAACTCTTCTAACAGCTAATTAGAAGGAAATTTCGACTGAACCAGAAATGTCAGACGAAAATTTTTTAGTAGAAAAATCCAATGTTTCTCGTGAGATTACAAGAACCTTATCGGCTGTTGGACTGGAAAAACAGAACGCTTTATGCACACGAAAACAAGATGAGAAGATAGTATCACGAATAGATGGCAGCAAGGGCTGATGGCATACAAATAACCCAACTTCTAACTGACCATGACTTTCGAAACTTAATCCAATACAAGAAAAAAACAAGTAACAAACTAAATAGGTGCTGCCCCGTTTCAACCGACATCTCAAAGGATTAAAGAGTCAATTCTATTCAATAGGCGACTGTCCTTTGACCGCCACTCAATATGCTCGAATCCTCAAAAATATCTACACTGCTGAAATGATTTGAGTAGAGCCAACTCACCGTTTGACGAGGTTGGAAGATTGCTGGCATTCTAAGTAGTTGATGATCTGCTTGTCCTCGGGACAGAGGGCCTGTACCACCAAGTGACTCTTTAGACAGGGTGTGCAAAAGGTGTGCCCACACTTGGTATCGATCGGGTCCACCAGGGGCTGACGGCAGATCTGAAAAGGTCGGCAACTACGCATTAACTACAAATGCGTGGGCGAAGACTGCATTAGTAGAGGTAGAAATGTTGTGATATTGGTCAATTACCGTACCATGACAACGAGATTGACGTGATAAGAACGGGGCATTGGAATAGGTGTATCCTAGAAGATTGCATTAACTGAGCTTATGACCGTAGCTATATCTACATTTCTCTGTCACAAACGGCTGCTAACAGGGTGAATAAAAAATCGGGTAGAATTTCCTTTAATGGAAATTATCAAGTTTGGACAATTTAAAACATGCTACAGCACTTCAATGAGTGTTGACTATGCTTGTTTTTACCAACAGTCAGTTGCATGCGAGCCTCTCAATTGTTCAAACATTCAAAGAAGGACTACTTTTTCGACCATGGAAAACAACCTTGAGATAAGGCGGTACCAATCATTTTTTTAGTAAAACCAGAATGGGAAGGAACACAGACCACTGCCTTACATAAAGACGAAAACATCGTGGATTCGGAACAAAATGTCTTTGAGAATGACGAATAACTGTCGATCAAGTAACTACCTCGTCTATAGACATTTCATAAGATTCATAAAATTCCATACTTTGCGATCGTAATTTGCGACCGAGAAAGCTTTCATCAGAATAGGTCCCAAAGACGTAGCGTCCTGATCAAAAGATTCTTTGAAAGGATCTCCCCTTAACATCCGTTTTCAACGAAATTGAGACAAAGGAAGGACAGTTTCTGGCAACAAAACTAATCACCAGAGAAGAAACGTGGGTGATTTACCGTTATGAACTTGGGTCCAAAAAGGCAATTCAACAAATCCCTTTACGATGTGGATTTTCAGGACCCCAGATAGACTTTGATACAAAATAATAACAGCAGTTTACTGAGCGGAGGATTAAAGAACGTTAAAGCATGCTTTAATTAAAGAAAGTAGAAAGGGAAACAACTTCATGGCGGATTCCGGTTTAATAATCATGCACCAGAGGCATTCTTCGAGGGTTGCACGAGAAGCCCTTCGGGAATTCCGATGGAAAGTGCCTCCTACTCACTCACCACTCGAGTATTGCTCCGACTTGGCTCCATTCGAGGTCTACCTTTTTCCATAACTTTGATAAATTCCCAAAACCCAGTTTTATGACATGGATCATCAATCATCATTAACTTGATAAACATACTACAGGCCTGTTTTCCGTTTCTAATTTTGACTGAACATTGTTTGGGCAAGACCGTCTAACGGTAAGTCACAAGCATGTACTGCCAAACAAGGCTCCTGGACCTGTAACATCAACCTGTTAGCCATTCAAACAACTTTATTGCTACATAAAGAAGTCCAAGTTTAGGATGCTAGATACTCATCTTAAATCCGAGCCGCGACCATCAACCATTAGTTAACGCACTACGGGGTACTTTCGGACCTTTGAAAGAACCTTTTTTATAGACGAATGCAAGGACGCACCGCTGTATTGCGACTATAGGGATGCAATTTTCCGATTACAATTGTGTCTGAGACTTCCGTAGAGTGAACGTCTTCTTCCTTGATAAATTCTGGCCCTTTATTCGAATTACGCAGGTGGAGATTGCGCAACAAACGTAAGACAGAAATTATGTTTTACAGTGTACTTAGTTGCATAAAGACCCACAGCCTAGTTCATGGATAACTTGTGATGGCAGAAACGATACAAATCATCGGCCGGAAAAGCCAGGAAACGTAACAGTTCACCATCCCCTTTCAGTAAAGTTAACCGCTTCGAACGAGGACTTTTTTCCTAGCGCAATTAGTTTAGTTTATGGTGGACGGATAGGCTACAGTACTATCGGTGTTCCCATCAAAAGGCATCAATTCCCCATCAGGATGTCGGTAAAGGTCAGGCTGGCCATACAATCGCCAGATAAGTAGATTAATGCCCACTAAGGTCATGTGGGTAAAGAACCCCCCCAATGTAAAGTCTAGGAATTTACCCATGATTTAAATATTTACCCTACGGGACGAAATAGTGGAAACACCTAACATTATGGCATTATAATCCTGCAACACGCTACAAAAATTCAAAACTTGGGGGGTTTTAATGTTTTCATTTATTTATTTATTTTGTTTTCTGTTTTCTACAGATAGTAAAAAAGGTTACAACTTCATAAAAATGACAGACCTCTCGGACTTTCAAAGAGACCAGATTGTTGGTGCCCGTATGGCAGGCTAGCGACAGTGTAACGCAAACCGCCTTCAGAATGCTTGGCGTTTCAAGAGGTACTGCCCAAAAAGTAAGGACAGCCTTTGAAAGAGAAGGAAAAAAGTCCTCAGTACGGCACAGATCTGGCCGAAAGCCCAGGTTGCCTGAGTCGGTCGGACTGTAAATCGCAAGACCACGGCTCCTCAAATCACTACAGAACTCAGTGAACTCCCACAGATTTCAGTTTCAAAAGAAAATGTTCGTCGAGGGCTGCACAAATCTGGACTCCACCACGGAAGAGCTGCAAAGGGTTTAGAGTGGTGTAGAAATCTCTAGAATCGGCGAGCAGAGCAAAAAATGTTACTTTCTCTGACGAATCATTTTTGGGTTACCTTATTTCTAATCTCCGAACGAGTGTTCATTTGGAGAGAGCAGAAAGAAGCATTTAGTCTAGACTGCCAGCTTCTCCAACCGTAAAACATGGCTCGGGTTCTACGAAGATGATCTGGGGAGCTATTTCTTGGAAATCCACCACCGGGCCAATGATTCCCCTTCATTGCTGGAATAATTAACAGCCGAGACTATATATGCGACCATTTTGGGAGACCAAGTTCATCCTATGGTTGTTCAAGAGATGCGATTTCTGGAGAGAAACGCCGCCATCTTCCAAGATGATGATAATGCACCAATCTATACAGCTAGAATTGTTAAAGAACGAGGAGCATTTATGGTTGTCGATTTTAGAGATTCAAGTAAAAAGTCGATTTCCGCCACCACCGCCAGTCTCCATAAGAACAGGGTGGTGTTTCAACTGAAGAATGGGCTAAAATTTTTTAGAGCTAACAGTTCACAATTTGTATGAAACAATACCTCGGAGAAACGAAGCTGCAATTGCCGCCAAAGGCGGACCTACACCACATTAAGATATATCATGTTCATTTTCAACCCCTGCATATGAACATTCATCAACACAATTTACTAATGCAATTTGATATCGAGTTTGATAAATCTCCCGACGACAGAATCCCGCAGCACAACTAGACAGTAACATTGTAAACATATCACCTTAGCATTACTGAGAGCATAAAAAATAGCAAACTAGTTCGGTCAGGGAATCACTTAGTAGCAACTAGGAAGCTCAAGCCGTTCAAGTCAACTGAAAGACTTGTCTTAAGAAACATCCGCAAATACACCTGCAATACTTTATGCTAAAGGTCAATCTCAATTCCTATTCTGTCCATGTGGATAATAATCCATGGTAAATACAACGCCCTCAAATAATTAACCATCCTTTATTCCAGATTCAATTATCGTAAATAAAGTGAGATTACGCCATGAAATCTACATTCAAACTCGAAAGTTGGAGATTAGGTAAATTTAATTAAGAGTGCACCGTAAAGCTTCCGGAATGCGTAGCGATATGTCTTAAAGTTGAATCGTATGAAGGGATAAGACCTCCACATAATACTACTATCTGATTGGCTGAGATGGACTTTTTTAATTGGTTCGATCGAGTGATTGAATGCCAGCCCATCAATGCCTGCGTACACATAACACTGAAACAAAGATGCTGGTATTAACAAAAGAAACACCGAGTCTGGACATGGAAATCAGTGCAAACCGTGTGTTTTGATGACTGAGTCTGTTGTTAACCCTAGAGACGAACATGGGATTTAATGAAAATCCATCAGGGAATTGCTAAAAGTTAATTCAATAACAGTTATTGAGCTCATAAAATAAACTGTAATCGAAGAGCGGATTTAAAATGTAGCCCTAATGACATCCGCTGTGAAGCGCTTACTGGGGCACATTACTTCCCATAATGCGTTTTTATTTTAGGGATGCAATCTACAGTGCGACTACAAATCGATTCGCTTTAGCAGCACCTCGACCCATTACGGGTCTTCGCCGAAAGAAGGGGATGAGCTAAATGATTGCTATTCAGTTCAGGATACGAAGTGACCGGTTGATCACCGACTGAGACGATTTCACTCGATTGATTATTTGACCTGAAAAGACGGATTTCCGTTTTGCCTTAAACACAAGGCAGGATATAGATATTACCAAGGCATGTTGCTGACTTTTTATTGCAGTTGGAAAAGTAAGTGCTTCAAAAAGTATCTGCCCAGTCAGCTGCAACACTGCCAGGGTAGTTAAAGGGTTGACGATGGTGCACTTCTGCAGGCCGTAAAAAACCCGCGCTGGGTGGAAACAACACGGTCAAATTCCAGCGAAATGCTTTCCGATAGTCATAAGCGCTTAATAAACTATCCACCCAAATGGCCAAGTACCTATTCAAAGCAGTTAAAAGGTCCTTTAACATGAATATCTATGATGGTAAGTGAAGTTTTAAAGGAATTACGGCGAGATGAAAAGGGCTTTTTGACTAACAGATGAAAAAATTTCGTTTAAAACGATTAATAAAAATAAGAATCTGATTATTGGAATAGACATCTTGGGGACTTAACAGAAAAAAGTCGGTGAGCCGATCTACCTGTTGTCCTTATGCGACTCATCAAAATTAAACGATGAATTTTCAATAAACACCGAGTTACGCGTCACTGTTCCGAAACACCTGCACACATCCACCCATATGTTTCTCCCTATTTTGGTTTAGTAAATGCTACTTCGTCACTTCAAAGTTGCTAATAAATCTTGGCATCAACTAGTGGAAATATTTTTCACGGAGTTGAGTTGCTACGGTGCAGCAGGACAGACTACCCCATTGGCTATCGCTAAACACCCTAATGGTCCTTCGAAATTGTCCCAAAGTAATCCTTACCCCAATCAAGCCCTATTAATAGACTACTGCTGCTATTTACCTCATAGAGCGCAGTTTTCTAGTCACATGTCTACTCGGGCTGCTAGGCAATGACTATCTTCGTTTTCAATAATTTTACCCTCTCTGTATTCCCTTTTTCTCCCACTAGGCACACGGGAAACCCTTAAGACTTGCCCGATAAAAAAGACCACGCATCAAGTCTGGGCTCGACCTCCATAAACTTAATCCCACTTTATTCCTGGGGACTTCGGTCGAGATATTAGACCGAATTCGGAAAACAACATAGAGCTATTTGAAAACGCAGACATTTCAGACGTATAGCCAAACCAAACCGACTTTTCCTGTACAGTTGATAAGCAAGTTAACCAACTAGTCAGTGACTCAACACCGCTCCAAGATTCCCTGTGCACATCCGATTCCACGTGTCCTTCTAACTCGCAGTGCAAAAAGCCACCCAATCGATTGAAAATGGGCGTGCTGCTTATCAAAGTAATTTCCACCCATCTAATCTCATCTGCCTCGTTCTCTACCATTTGATTAGTGACTTTGATAGGCAATAATAACATCTCCAAAGGAATTTTGCATTTTCACAGGAGCTTTTCGAAGGTTGGTCACACCTCTTTGTTTGCAGGAAAGGCAGATGTGAAAATGCACAAAACTGCACGAGAAATATGGAGACAGACACTGGCGTTAATTTGATAATGTAATGCTGGAAATAGGTATCCATAAGTAAGGGTGAGAGCGGGACAAAGGTGGGATAAACTAATTACTTTCGTCTTCCATCCAAACCAAGTAATCACTTCTTGAGACAGAGAAAGACAGAAAGATAATTATAAGATAAAAGGCTCAAATCACAAAGCAATCTCAATCCAGTTGTACAAAGGGATATTCAGAACAGGTAAGAGCTCCTATGAATTTTTCTGAGGTCATTTATAAGCACGACCTAGCGATACAGCATTTGCCATTTGATATTAACCAAGTGTTATTCCATGGAATTTTACTGATAATGCTTTTGAAGGAATTCGGGGCGACGAATGCAGTGAACATATGCTGTTGGTTGGTGATTCACCCAGCGAAATGAGGGTTTAGTTGATGATACCCCCGGAAGGACTGGCTAAACGGCATACCAGAGCGTGCTGACACACACGCACAGGTACCACCACTTAGGGTTTTTTTGGAGGGAAAATGGATTGCATGACCGCAAAGTAACAACCTCAACAAACACTTCTAGACCTTTATATGCGTTTCTATGGGCACGGTTCAATTCCCCTGCCCAGTTAATTATTACCGGTTCATTACAACAGTAACCACAGTTTGACCACAGTGAATCCATAACACGCAACATGAAATCGGAGCGTGGAAATTTACAAGCATGCACTAACAACCCCGTAAAGGGAAATTTAAGCAAGGGCAAGGAGAGAGGCTAGTTTGGGAATGAACGCCCTAGCCCCACTTTAAAACGAACGCAATTCATTTCGCGGCGTTTTAAGCGAAAATTGATTGCTTTCCCCTTCCTTTGTTTACTACACTTACTTTGAACAAAAAGTGTTAAGTCAGAAAATCTAATGTTAATTCAAAATGTAAATGGACAACGACGCTCCTAAAGGTGATCGGTAATCGGTCAGGAATCCCCTTTAGACCTCATTTTTTATACTAATAATGAGCTCTACCTCAGTGGCTAGAAGATTACTTGGATGTGATCGCAAAATGGTTGGTGGACCGGCTCTCAAATGTCTTCTGTAGCCGAAATCGGAGCTCTACACTGAAGAGGAAACTCATTTTCACCAATTAGACGCACTGAAAGTCTCTAGGTTCTGGTGAGTATTCACTATTAATTAACTAAACTTTTTTGAGTAACTAATAACTACCGATTCCCTACCACAAATTAATACGCAAAATAGATAAGCGCAGAACACAATCAGATCGCTGCGACAATTACTTTTCCAACCCTAGCACTGGAGTCGATCCAGAGCGGGAATTTAAAAGTACCAAAAATGTGAGAGCCTTTATTTGTAATGGTAAGTAGGGAAAGTAAACTTATTAGGATTAGTAGTGAGATGATTAGCTGTTTAATTCAGCAAAAACCATCTTCAGTATCGTGTTACTTTTAGTTTGTTGGCACATCCCTTTTCCTACTTCAACATCGGGGAGCATAGTTAAGTGATTTACCAGCCGCAAAATTCGACGGAAGACCGTTGTTAGCTGGTGGCCAATCGTGTTTGTCACGTTCTTTCACCGATTTGAGGCTATTAATAGCTACAACTAGGTACAGTGTTTTTAGCAGCCACATACCAGATTACCAGCAACGGTCGCTGAGACTCCAACAAATAGTATTATCGGCTCTACCAACCAAGGAAAAAGATAACCGACTTTCAGAGATCCACTCACCCTGCAAAGCAGATCCATGTCCACCGTCTCGGAATAGTCGTAGACGTGGGCCGCATGGGGGTCATGCAGTTGCCCACAGGCGTTGCACATTACTGCTTCCCTCACACTCCCACTGCCTCCGCTGCTGCTACTCAGCCGGCTAATTCCACTAGGCGAGACTCCGACGGCTGTCGGCACCACCACCGAAGTCGTCGTCTGGGAGACGGTAGCCACTGACGACGGTGCCAGGGGCGCAATCGGCGGCAGAGGAAACACCTCCCCAGATGTCGCAGTAGTTTTGGTGGTCACTACGGCCTCACTATCCACGTTAGAGACGGTGGTAGATTGCGTGGACGTACTCGGGGTTGATACGTCGGTCAGGTAGGCTAATGGCGGTGGAGGGAGGACACAGGGCAGTTGGGGGCTGGGGAAGGGAGGGGGGCGAACAACGGGCTTTACCAGGGGTGGAGGGGTATGGAAGGCTGAGATGGGGGAAGAAGGGACAGGACGGAAGAGCGAAGGAGACCAAGGGCCGCCTCCGATGGCCGGAGGGGGAGGTGGCGGTGGCGGAGAGGGCGGGAGGGAACCACCAGAGCTGTCTTCTAAGTTTGGCGCGATTGGGAGGGGTGGGTCTTGGCTGTTATCTTCATCGTCATCATCGCCTACGTCGCGTTTTTCGGTCTCGGATGGATTATTCATGGTGGCACCACCACCACCGCCACCGGGTTGGGGAACTGGCGGGATAGACCAAATAGAGTTGTTGTCGGAGAAGGGCGAGGCCTTTTTCTTGTTACCGATGCCAGAAGTGGTCACGGGGACGACGGTGCAGGGAATGGAGATGGGTGGGGTGGGACGAACTGTTGCTGTGATGGGTGGGGCACGAATGGTGGGGACTGCGGATGATGCTGTGGAAGGCGTCGGAAATACCACTGAAGACGCCTTTGTGGAAGCATTCATTGTCGATCTTGACAGAAAGAATGCACGAATCCCTAGAGTAACTGAATGTATTCGATTGTACGAAATTAACTACCGGGAAAAAGATGGTAATGGCATAATCAAATTGCACCCGAACAACTTACAACAATAAATGAACTTTTCAAGATAAATCTGCCTCAGACAACAGACCAAAATATATATTAAGTAGACATGCTAATACCTGGATGATGAAGGAAGTTATTCGGTTATTAACAAAATGAAAAGGTAAAAAGTAAAGTAAATTTACAGAGTTATTTCCAACGGTTTAGCTGTACTGAAAAGATACACTCGAATAAAAGCTGGACAGAAGCACACTATCGGCAAGTACCTGTCAAAAGACCTATGAGACTGTCGTGAAAATAACTAACATGAAGGTACGACAGGTAGTAGTGTCAACATCTTGATAATAGTATAATGTAAGGCTTTAGTATTTATACTGTACATTATTTTAATATTAAAAAGTTTAAATAAATATATAATACTTTTTTAAAACCACTAGCACTTGTTGAAGGTTTTGAATTAATTGGTAGATTTCGTTTTTCCATTCCAGTGGTGTATATTGCTATGCACACAATTTCGCTTCTCGGTACTCACATTCTCCTTCAAGATTTTATTCAATTACAATTTTACCCTATCTTTGACGCTTGGGTGCAAGTGGAGAGGTTTGGGAATTGATGGCAATCCGAATGCTAAAAATAGCAATAACGACTGTTGAAATTCAAGTTCCAAAATAACAACCTGGATATTATTATTGATTAAGTACCAAAGCAAATTGTAGCCCATAGGCTAAATTATGAAGGGGTGAATGTGAAGTGGACTTAAAGATCGTTCGATACTTAAAATAAATGCTCATACATTACGCAATTATATAAATAAAAAATTAAAATATCTTTGGAGTTCGACTTCTATTTCAAATATTTTTGGATTTCCAGCATTCATTCTTTCCAGGACTTGTTGGGCAGTCAGATTAGGAAAAATGCAGCCGTATGTACAATGGACAATAGTCTGATGTTTTATTGCATAACTTGAATTTTGAAATTCAAGTAATGTTAATCATTTTTAAAGGTTACATTCTCTGCAAATACTATAACGAGATTCCTGAAGGGCCAGATACGGATATAGATGGAAGCTGATACCGACTAACTTACACTATTGTTACCGGTATTCTGCTTTGGGTAAATTTGTGTTACTACTGACGGTTTTAGCATCCCCATGAGCTAAATATGGTCTACCATGGGATAAATTTAAATTTACACTACGTGGTTTCGAATTATATTTTTAGGAAACTTAATGCCAGCACACATTTTTGTCAAATGTCTCATATCTATGAAAGAAATTAGCGTTTAGATAGAAAAGGCCTAAACCGATTATACGCAGATCATTGAGACTTGATGCACTTTTTATCTTAAAATGCAATGTTTGAGTGACTTTGGACTAGAATACTTTTAAACCTCCTCTTAGGCAACAAAAACATGGTGCTTGACCAAATCGTTTTCAATTTAGATTTATAGGATATTCCTAAAATATTTTCCCCTTTAAGCTAGCTTAGCTTATTTATGCATGATAGAGTTAATGATTGCAGTTCACTGATCACGCCTTCAACTTTCTGTAAACACTCTAATAGTCCTACAGCAATGGCTAGTTCCTTCCTAACTTCAAATAGTCTATTAGCAAAATTTAACAAATGTAATACAATAACTCTCTTGATTCTGAACCTTTATTTCGAAGACGAAAGCAGACATTCCTAAAAGTTTACAACCTGGCGATTGAACTTGAAATTAAATAATTTTTAAATACCGATTAAATGAACATAAAACAAATAACTTCTTTTTTGGATTTAAATACCAATAAATGATTTGCATATTCTGTTCGAAATACAGCAAATTCTGGTGCTAGTGACAAAATTGTTTGAAGGCACCGGAATGCCCTTCGGATTTCGTGAAATAATTGTGATTTTGCGGGTTGTCTTTTCATTGGTTTATTTCGGCCTGGCTATTTCTTGAATACTTGGTCGACCATTGTACAGTATATTCCTTCGAGACCCAGTTATTCACCTATCAAATGATATTTATTGCTCAGAAAGTTGATAAAGGTAAGAATTCATTTTAATACCTTAATATTTAAATCAGATTATAGGCGCTTATTGTTAACAAATAAGGAATACTCAGTTGGCAGAGCTGAAGCCGATTTTGTTTTCATCGAGCGCTCTGTTAGTAGATTACACGCTAAAATTTCCATTCTATATCCTGCTGATACAGTTAACGAAAATAGTGCAACCACTCCTGTTTTGAAAATTACCGACGTATCCCGCTTCGGTACGTATGTCAGTGGCGTTAGACTAACAAGAAATACACCGGTGCCCATTGAATTAAATTGTGAAGTTACTTTTGGGGCCCGACCCGGTATAACTGTTATGTAGGTTTCCTATTTTTCCGAATATTCTTTAGATTTCAATCCTTGCCTTTGTTCGTGTTAAGCTCCTCAGTTGCTCCACCTATAAAGCTGGATATACAAGACGCTATTCATACTTTGGGCGGGAAGCTTTTCAATAGTTTGTCAGAATCCTGTAATTTACTCGTTATGACAAAACTCGTTGTAACACATAAGGTAGGAATATTATATTATGGACTTATACATAGGTCCTCTGCTGTTTGTTACTAGGTGTTCCCATAGTGACCCCGGAGTATGTTTTTACGCTAAAGAGTTTCCCTCCAAGTCAAAATTTTAATGACCTGGATCCTAAATGTTACCTTCCTCCAATCGAAGAAAAGGGTTTCACGGATTCCGATGCTACCAAATTTTATCCAGACCCCAACAGAAGGCGTGCTTTTGATGACAAAACCTTCATCTTCCTTAGTGAAACCAAATTTCAACGTTATGTCACTCTTTTGGGTTTCACCAGCGCAAAGCTACTCTGCATTCCTGATAGCATCCTTTCAAGTGGAGATGAACTTCTGAAGTTCTTACGTGGAGAATCTGATCCTTGTCTTGTGTACGAGTCGAAAGAATGCTTTAACTTGGCGTATTCAGTTCTTAAGGAGGAATTTAGTCTTCGTCCAATATTGGATCAAGAGATCGCGTTCGCTATTATCGAAGGTTCATGCAATCGGTACTGTAACGCAACGTGTCCGATTTCGTTGGATGACAGGTCTTTGAACTGTCCTGCTGATTACGATACCTGGAATAAGGTGCCCTCAGTCAGTAAACGACTCTCAGTTCTTAAACGTCCCAGGTAAGCTGAACTGGGATTTTCTGTTAATTTCGACTGCCGGATCTGTTATTTAAGCCCATATGATTACGTAGGTGGATATGATTAACAAATGCGGTACTTAAGTTCATGGTATTAGAAAAGATTGCCTCTCTCACGTGACATTCCTTAAAACGGCTGCTAGTGATGTAGGAATTATGGCGAATTAGCACTTTATTATTAATATTTATTTTTTTACTTGTTTTGTTTTTGATAGAAGGCGAAATGTATAGCTACTAGTCTATAGAAAATTCCGGAGTACCTTAAGATCAGCAGTTTACATGTCTCATTATCTTAGAAACCAAGCCATATAAATCATCGTATGTTCGATGGAGAGTTTTATCTAGTTTAACAATTATTTCAGTTAGTATGCCTGAAATTACCTTTTTTTCATTTTCCTGTGAGTATTTTGTAATAACATTTGATTCGTTATCGTCTATTATAGGATGACTGTTGTTTTTAAGTTGTAATGTAGTTTAATTTCTCCCAGTGTCTGATAATTTGTTGTGAAAGTTAAGGATTTATATTTTTTATCACAATTTTTAGCTAAAACATTCAATAGGTATAATGTATCTGGTACCATTCTTATTCCCTGGATTTTCCTAATTTCTTGCTACCTTAATAGTGTCAGTAGCAGATACTGCAAATCGTAAATTTTGGGCTTTTAACCATGTGGAATTGCAGGGAAACCACAGGAGAACCAGCAACGGCACCTTCTGAAGAAGTTGAGGAGTCCCAGCCGAAGCGGCAGTGTAGACGAGCTCCCATTCTCCCACCCTCGACATTCTTCCTTAAATTCAAGGAAGCAAGTGCTTATTAATATCATCAACAAACATCTGATACATGTAATTTTGTGATATATTATCACTATTTCTTACAGGATATTAATACTAGAGCTCGTGTTTTGGTGACCGACACAGAAGCAAATACCCAATCGGGTTCCGCGCTGGTTCAAGTTGAAGAATTCTCTGACAACCTGCCGAATCCAACGGCTGAATCCTTATCGAAGACCTTTGCATCGAACCCCAAAGGTAATTTTTCAACCTGATATTGGGGGTTCGTCTTAGCTACGAGACCTTGTGCAGCCTTATTTCTAATGCGATAACTCCGGTAAACCCCTGACAGAAAAGACTAGATTACTGAGGGTAGAATAAAGATTTAGAGCATATGATCGAACGTGAACGGCTTTTTTCAAAGCTAGGGATGTTTGTGAATCCTGGATTAGGCCATAGATTAATCATTTTGGTAGCTTATCTTTCTAACTGAGTTTCCCTACCATGAAGTCTGGTGGTGGTGTCAGTTAGTTATGTTTGCATTAATAAGGGGAAAAGAATACTGCCACTAGAAAAATGGCTCTATTAAAAGCAACCATCAAGAGTTGTGGGTAGATAAGCGCGAGTAGTGTGGTTTAATTTGGTGCAAGGCGGTTGAAGGACGCTTTTCTACAAAAGTACAATCGTAGTGGGATCGTAAGTAGAGAGGAGCACGGATTAAGCTTTATGGGTCACGTTTTCTTGAGCTCCGTAAGCTTGCATGATTTCGAATTTTTCCCTAACTGTTCCAGTCACAGTTGCGCCTTAAGCTCAGGCTCCCATGGCAATCTACTTTCAAGATTATTCTTAGGAGTAATAGTCGACCCCTTTCCCAACAAAAAGCCACGCTTCTGCTTTTATTGTCGCGATTACTGTTGCTTGTTAGCCGAGGTCTTGGAGGTCTAGACGATGTGAGGAGATTAAAATTTATCCACACATGACGCGACATCCCTTGGAAGACACTTTTACTTTTCGTGAAAGTAAGTTATGTGCATATGGCGCTAAAATTCTGCTTTTTCCGGTCAGTGCCTTTTTATGCACGGCTGGTTTGTCTCCATTCGAGTGCTGTGGAGTTGTAAAAACAGTCCAACATGTTTTCCACGCCCTGTTTACGGGATATATTGAAAATCCCGCAACCATGACTGGACCCCTCCCCTCCCATTTTTATTTCGTGTTTTTAATTCTCTTTTTTTTCACTTTCGAATGCAGAAAGTAGCCGTTCTGCTGGTGGGAAAGCGTTTTTATGATTCGGTTATTGCATTTATTCTTGTAGTCTTTTATTCATTTAAAAACATGCAGTGTTGTGCTGGTCCATTTTAACTCACGGGTTCGGTTAGGGAGTTCATTATTGGATTTATGCACTTCATACTTGATATAAAAAACAGTTTTTTGTAATTTTCGAGTAAATGAAATAAGTGACAAAGTGTTGTATTTAATTAAATGTTCAATCATCAATCAATCTAATACTTCCATCATTAATGAAAATTATCTTAGTTTTGATTGCTGGAAGAAGTCACAAATGTCAGTTTCAACCTCCTCCTGCGGTGTTGCAAAATCTGTTTCTTCCAAATGATTTTGTGGGCTATGCAACAAATGGTAGTCTCAAGAAGGAGCAAGGTCTGCATAGCAAGGAGGATGAGGAATTTTCCCCCAACGAAGTTCTTCAATCCTTTGTGACGTGACTTCTGCTGTGTGGGGGGTTGAGTATTGTCAACCTGATGAAAAATCACTCCTTTTCCATTCGGTAGAGCATGTCTTTTTTCCTCCTCAAAACTTGGTTGAAAGCCATAGGTTTGGGCATTAGTTGTTGTTGCGTTGGGTGGTAGTTACAGTTCAAAGTGGATTGTTCCCCGGCGATCCCACCAGAATTAACGACGAAATACCTTTCTTTTTCCCATGAAGTTCCTTTCTAGGCCATGGCTGGGTTCTTTGCCCCCGCTTACGAAGCCACTGTTTACTACGACGCCTAACATTTCGATAGTAGATCCTTTTCTAGCCATTCTCCAGCCACAAGTCTATCTTCCAAAAGGTGAAACAAGTCGTCAACTCGAGGTATGAGATTGATAGGTACCCAGTTTCCAAGTTTAGGATTTTTTTCCAAATTTTTGAAGATAATGAACAGTTGTAGGGTTTGAACTAAGCTTTTTTGCCAATTCCCCGACTGCTAAAACAGGATAACATCCTTCATTAGTGCTTCAAGAAGCTGCTTATCACTAAAACTCAACTGGACGTTGTCCCGTTCGATCTCCACCTTTGAAATTCACAAGCTATCTTCTGCTGCCATCTTCCTTCAATCGCCTATTCCTCTGCATAAACTGAGAGATTTTTACGGTTGTTATTTTCACCCATTCTGATCTCAGGCCGATACCAGTAGACTTTCTACCTGGGCTCCTGGGAAGTGACCGTCGTGCTCGGTGGTAAATTCGTTTCCTTGTAGTGTTGTCTTCACTTGCACTAGACTGATAGAGGTTCTCTTAGAGACCCTTTGTCATGTTTTACCCGCTAGGAATTTTTCTCACAAACACTATAGTCGGTAAATCACTAATCGGTTCAAAATTTGCAGTGGTTACTACGCAGTGCTATCAAATATTGGTTCCTGTATGCTCATTCTGTGAACATTATTGAATTGCTATATATCATTGTAGTCTATTTAAATAAACACTCTGTCATGAATTAAGACGAAAAAGATAATAACCTGGATGAACACACATACAGCTCATGGCTTGGGTACTTACTTGTCCTGCACATTCGTTTTCATCGACAATTAAACAGAACCCAAGCATCCTTAGTTCACGGAAATCCACACTGGATTAACTTCAAAAAATCGACCTAACGACTCCTTCGGATGAACAGTATATGTATATTTACATCTGCTCCTTTCCAACTGTTGCTTCATTTATAAGCATCAATAGGCCAGAAATCATTCTGGGTGTTATAGTCGTGGTGTGGAAAATTACGAACCTCGGTAATCACTAATTGTCTTAAATATTATTCTGAATTAAAACCAAATTTCATATTTCCCTGATTATTCTGTTTCAGCTGATGAGCCAGTGGATGCTAGTAACTCGATGCCAACCGTCACCTCGATGACGAGGGCGAAGAAGAGGGTTCTCAGCCTGAAATCGGTGGGCAGTCAAGAGACCGTCAACACGCTGCAGGCGAGCAGTGCAACAGTAACCCTGGCTGCAGGCAAGTTGGGCTATTTTTTGCTGCATTAAGCTGGTTCAATTAGTGGAATTAAATTCAGAAAAACCCAGGCCTCCACAACAGAGGGGATGGTCACCGGGTTGACAAGTAGGATTTATTTTTTTCAGTGCAAGATCGCTTGAAGTAATTCGGAGATACGTAGAATTTTAGATTCTTAAGTCTATTACAGACTCCTGGGAACGATCATTTCAGTTGAGTGAGGCAGAAGACATTGATGATCGACTTCCGCTTTTGTCTACAGGTGATGTTTCCGGCGTCGATGGCGATGAATTCGTGGATATGGCCGCAGCTCTGCAGGCTCTTGATTCAATCCCATCTGTCTCATCCGCTCTGGAGAATACGAAGATGAGAGGAAAGACACAAACCACTACTCAAAATCGGTCCAGTCAGAGACTTCTGCGTACGCTAACTGAAAATCAGGAAGGTGGGTTTGCGCAGTTGCTCTTAAAGGTGAATTTTTGGCTTAAAACCCGACTTAAAGGCTCTAGGTTATATTACTAATAGTAGGATGTGCTCATAGAGCGCTCAAGGGTGCTTTGAAATCTTCTCAAGCTTTCCTCAACTTGCTGTTAGTAATTTTTTCAAGTTCTTTCGTCAAATTCCATGTTTGGGTTATATAAATATCTTAAGAAGAGGGTCGATACGAGACTTGAAATTGGAAATTTGTTGCTGTAAATGGCACGTGAACGTAGACTTCTATTAACTAGTTAGTACAGTTCGCACAGTCAGTAGTTATCGAGGCGCCTGGGGTGGAAGTGCACTTTTTTGACACAAAGCCGGTGGTTTATTGGTCGATATAGCTCGATTCTACTTAAATAACGGGTTAGACAGAGTTACGGAGGTCTTTTGTATGAATCCCGAACAATTGATTGACTACACTACTGAAATCGGAGCTAGTAATGTAACCAACACCACTTCCTTTTTAGAACCCCGTGGAGACAATTCCGTGGAGATGGATCCATCCCTAGAAGTCTTTGACTCCATGCCCAACTTCTCCTCGATCCTCAAGTCTAATAAAAACACCAACAACAGTACAAAGAAGGCAGCTTTAACTACCAATCAGTTCGAGGCCAATACCGTCGTCACCGAAATCTCATCTGCCCGCGGTAAGTTCTGACCAGGTTAAGCGCTCGCGAACACACGCTAATTGCTCGCCAGATTAAACTAAATGGCACAAAAAGGACATTCTAATCATCCTCTTCCTCTCTCTCTTCCCCCAAGCCTCTTTCCCCTTGTGTTGTGTGTGCGAGGGCGGGGGGGGGGGCTGTGGTTGGAGGTCTGTTTTTGTCCGCCGCGTTGTGCACTCATTTCCCCTTCCCCTTTCACCCGCTATTCCTTTCTCCACATTTGTACAGAGTATTTTCACAACCAGTAGTAGTAGTAGACTTTTCTTCATTGCTTGTCGAATTGTGAGTCAGAAGAGATTCCACTTAATTACTGTGGCTTGGTGCGTCTTGAAACCTTTTTGAGTGGAAAGAGGAGGCGAAATCCTAAACCATGGTGAAAGTTAATTTGATAACTAACGAACTGAGGTATGCGAGTATGTTGAAGTGGCTTCTCCAAACGCCTGAGTTAGTTAGTATAAGATGAGTGCTACGAAGCACTCATTCGGTTTCTGCTCTGTGGTAGAACCGTCACCAAAAACCGAGTCCGTTCCCGTGCCCTCACTGGAAGTCGGCGTCGCTTCACCGCAGGAGAAGGAGAACCTCTCACCCTTGAACCGTAGTCCCACAAAATCTGATGGCGACGGTTTTTTGTCCAAGGCCAAGGGAATAAAGGTAGTACGCTTTCATAAAATTACTAGGCGTTTCCGCTTTTATCTCATTTCATTTTTTGGTAAATACTTTTTTCATTTAGTTGGCTCGGAGTGCCAGGAACAAACACGACGGAGAAGAGGGAGAGGTGAGTCTAGTTCTAAAAGCCCCATTCCTTTGTCTACGCAATACCTCCATTGTCTTGGTCTAAATGGGTCCATTAGTTCTG
This sequence comes from Anomotaenia brevis, assembly GCA_030710315.1. Classification (NCBI taxonomy): domain Eukaryota; kingdom Metazoa; phylum Platyhelminthes; class Cestoda; order Cyclophyllidea; family Dilepididae; genus Anomotaenia; species Anomotaenia brevis. The sequence goes on from JAUOZQ010000010.1 coordinate 538,255, forward strand.
CGTCTTTACTGAAAACGCGGCAGAAAAAAGGGCAGGCTGGTTGACTGAAGGAAATCACTCTCCCAGTTGATGAATTTGTTGTTAATCTAGGCAAGACTGAGGGCGAGTAATATTTGTTAAAAACGGTTCTCTCCAAGGTTGACCAATTATCCCAGATATGACCAGCAGTCGCAATTCCAAAGTGGGAAAATAAGTCGTTTGTACCAAAGCGTTCATTGGGAACCTGCCTTAAAGTCTGTCGAGATTGGGTTGAACAGATTTATCGGTCAACAAGTAAAGTCCACATATGGTTTGCGAAGTTGGTGAATCGGGGGATATGCACGCACGCAATTAGGTGCAGGGAAAGCCTTACCTAGGTCACTTCGTACGCAATCACACCTCTGAACTGTGTGTAGTGTATGACTGTCAAATGTTCTTCAAGGGTTTACGGAAGATATTTTCCAGTCTTGTTAGGAAAATGACCTAAACATGGTCGGTAACTATCATCGTCTATGACTTCCTTCCCTCTGTTAACAAGCTTATTAACTCCTTAATTGCAATCATGGAGGGTGAAATCCCCACTTTCGAATTTCGTTAACCGTCTTCTGCATACACGTTGTATCATCCACACATTTCTCTCTATTAATTGAGTGAATTTTTCTAGCCCGGCTTCGTTGGCTGTCCTGAACTCACACAAAACACTACGTGCCTCAAATGATTCTGGGAATACTTCGATGTCAGCAGGGTTTTAATCAAGCAAATCTTAATTTCATTGTTCCGTAAAATAAAATTTAATCACTCAAAATGTGTCTCACTATAAAAGAAATGTTATCTCCACTAGACAATGTAATATGCTCCATAATATTTGTTCAATTTAAAAAGGAAAAATTCGGACAGAACTTATGGGATAACCTGGCACATTCGTTACTTTCACATTCAATTGGCAAGGCATTGCGCTTCTGTCGGCGGATTGCAGTCTTACCTGAGTCCCTGAGGAAGAGTTTCCTCCATCGATTATTCGGGCCTTTGAATTGCTGGAACGTTGGGTTGGTTGGGTTAAAATATGGGGAGAGAATGGGCTCCAAACGATGGGACCTTGGAAGTTGTAGAAATTGTCTAAGAACCTTTTCTGTAAGAAATTAATTTTACGACGCTTAAATAAGCAGAAGCTAAAGTCTCTGTTGAATGCTGCTGCTGTGCCAGCACACTTGGGTCGTATGCTTTTAGGTTGCTTTCTTCTAGCACTCATGAATGCGAGTTTGTATTGGTTGATTCCGAGTTCCTTTGGGTTGAGGAAGATCGGTGTCCAACAGCACAGTCTTTGTCACCGCCATATTATATCATGGTTATGGCCCCCTCTTTCCTCCCATTCACCTATGTAATTGTCATTTTTGCCTCTGTTTGGGCGGGCCTACTAGGGAAACCGGATGTCAGCGAGTCCTGCTGCTGCAGCTGGCTGCCCGCTCGCTTTCCCAGCTGGGAGGCCAGTCGGCTGTCATTTCTCCCCTCGGGCTGAAATGTGAGGAAATAATTGTTTTCAGGCAGTTTCTTATCATCCATCTGTAGCTTTAGTTCGCCCGAGGTTCACATTTAGGTCAGAACATCTGAATCAAATTCTTGAGGACTTATCCACCAAATTAAAATCTTCTCTTCAGAGTTTATTGACCTAATTTCGATTTAAGTAGTTAAATAAGGCGTATAGGTATTTTATGAAAATCCCTAACTGGATTGATCTAGTAGATTGTCACTGAAATTCCTTTTGATTGATATTTAAGAGATTGCGAGGTTTCGTTCTATATTTGTTGAATAAATTAATTGAAATATCCAGATTGTTATTGTATTAGTGTGACTAGTCATCAAAACGTGTAGTGGCAACCAAGCCTTACATCAAGGAAAGAATCGTGAAAATAGGCGTGATCTTCAGTTCTGCCATTACTTAAAGATTGATTGGTTAGTAGATCTATTTTCCCCAAATATGAAATGATCAGTTCGCCAAAAAGGCGGCAAATTGAGTGCTGGAAAGAGAGCAGATTTATTCAGCAAGAACCAATCGCAGTGTTTAGCCGTGTTTCTCATGAAAAATGTGTCAACTACTACGTTATAGTGACCTAAGGAAGTTCATTTAAGACTTCTGAATCGATAGAAGCATTGGAATAACCTTCCCATTTACCGAAGTTCGATCAGCTTGCTGATTGCGCGACGAGGAAGATGAGTCACTTGGTTCGTCAAGTCCACTTAGCTCATGTCACCCTGTTTGTGCTTTTGCCAGCTGTGAGGCCTCGTTCTTTTGCCAGGCCCCAAAAGATTTGCTTTGTTAACTAAAAAAACTAACTAACTAATGGACTTTTCGTTGAATGCAGCATGAGTAGTACATAGTAAAAATATCCACTTCTGTATCGGTCTGTCTAAATCGTTATGAGGTGCATTCATGTAAGAGAACACAGGAACCATATACCCGTGCCACCTTTCGTTCTTGGACGTCGGAATGTCTCCTCAATTCTATTTGATTTCCTTCCTGTGGTTCGGCCAAAGCTCTATGACGTAACTTTCTGACATTCTTGACTCGATTCGCCCTGAATTCGAATGTAACGCTAACATCAATCGGTTAATGCAAGTTGTCGTGTTCTCTGTTTTTCTCTAAACGAGGGGAAAATCTTTTTTTGTTTTTTCCGGATCTTAAATAATTTTCACTTCAACTGTAAAATTGGAGAGCAAGTCGTTCATTTTTTTCGCATATTTGACGTTGATGAGACAACTTAATAGCCCCAAAGTGAACGTCAACCTCCACAATCGCATTTTAGTTGTCAATTTTCCCCTTAAAAGCATGAATTTTCCGAAATTTCGATAGATTAATATGAAACTACGTTTAGATGGTATCGATTACCTACGGAGAGACGCCTCGAACTTTCGGCGAGGGGAGGAGAATGGCAATTCTGTTTCAAGCGGTCACCACCGGGCCACCTACCTTCTGCCCAATCCCGAGGCCTCACGTTGATTAATTTGCATGTCTGGAGACGACTGATCAGCTTAGTGTCGGGTGGCGTCCCATTTATGAAATTAACTGACCACATACGAGCTAGTTGCGTCTTTCAGAGCGGTTTTTCGGCAAAATTTTAATTCTCCACTCGCACCACAATCGTTTTTCATCAAAGAATCCCCAGCAGCGGTTTTCCTTGCTTCCCCTAGGCCAGATTCGCCTGTCACCCCGTGGGAGCCTCGAGACCCCTTTCGCCGGGGAGGGCAGAAGTAGTGCGGTGGTAGACGGGTCTTTCAATTAACACCTTGACAGCAGCAGGAGGGAGGGAGAGCAGCGTCTAAAGTCGTCACAGGAAAGGCGGGGTTTGAGTTCTTCCCCTCGCGCCCCACGTCGTAAAAAACTACTGACTCCCCATTCGCGAATCCATGGGAAGCGTGCTCATTAGACCATTTGTGGGAGGTGCTGTCCCACGAGGAGGTGCGTAGGCACATTTTGTGGCTATAAAATGGAAGATTGTGGTCGGTCTAGGTGGAGATTTCTAAGGAAATACCGACTAGAAATTGTCTCAGTGTTTCAAAACATCTATCTTCGAACAGAGGGTTTAGTGTTCATTAAGACTGGTTCCAGTGGGCATGCTGAGATGAGGTAAAGTAGCCCCTCGTTACCTCATGGCTTGATTATCGCGAATCCACGGAAAAATTTGACAGCGTCATCGGAAGAAAAAAAAACAAAAAGTGACTAGTAGATACCACATTTATTGGATTTAATGGTAATTCAATAGACAAGAAGTTAACCGCTGATGTCAAAGATTTGTTCTTGAAATAACCGCAGCCGTCCACTACGGCCTCAATCCTGCTCTCCAGAACTTGAAGCAAGTGGTTTTCACACTTTCTCTGGACTAGTCTATACAAGAATCTCTGCCTTACTCCTCTCGTCCATTAACTGGGCTTTCGTAGTACTCTCAACGATTTGGCGAAGGCACCCAAACGTACATAGTGGTCCACCGGCCGTTGTTGGATCTTGGAAGTTTGGCGTAGTCAGAACATTGGAAGGACTGGTATAGTCGTGGCAATTGGCTGACAAATGTATTTGACTTGTTCCTGAGGTGTGGCCAACATATGGCTACCTACCCCCAGGATTTAACCACAGTGGTTGTCACGAATTCCACGCAGGCATCTGATTTCTTTAACATGAGCTCACACCTCAATTTTTTGGCAGATTTTTTGAGGAAGAAATCTGCTGTGTTACGAGTGCTGCTATGTTACCGGCTTCTTCTAGCCACTACAGCGGCCCTGTAGACCCAAGTTCATGCCGCCAGATTTTTTCACAGTGTTTAGGGGGTAGCATTTAACACCTTTAACGTCTGAAACCAGCATGTAGTGACCTTACGGTGATCTGAGAGTAAAATTCGCACCACTAAACAGGAACACCTGAGTCGCCCCCATGACTGATTATTTGGCCCTAATCTAATTGGCCAAGTTTCCTTATTGATAAACCATTAATAACTAATTCACACGTACACACCTTCTTAGGACACATGCTGGGGCGGACTTCTCTCTTGGGTTTTTGGGATTTTCTTCTTGGATAATTGATTCATCTAGAAAAAAATCTTAGGGTAGCGAACAGCTACCAAAATGTTTGTAAAATTCGTTTTCAACACGCTATAGACAGTAGTGTACATTTGCGAGTTCATGAAAAGGAATGCAGTACGAAGCACGAGCATTCATAAGCAGCCTTTCACTTGTGCCAATCATCGAATGAAGTGGGAGAAGGCGGGGGGGGGGGAGAGCAGGCAGCTCCTCTTTGTCGTGCTTTGATCTGCCGATATTGCGTGACTGCGACTGAGCTGATTTTTGCGCTTCAAGTATGCATGCCGCGGGTCGCGACACGTGAGGAGCCTAGCAAATGGAAGTGCACCCCAAGGCCTATCTTGTTCTCTTGCATACCCAAGTAAAATCATCATCAAAGACTGGCTTTAGTGGTGACGGCCGGAAATCTCAAAGTTCCAGTTGAAAGTTGTGCGTGTAGTGTAATCTGGGGATCTACAAGCCATATCTCCCCGCTAGTCGTGTAAATTATAGCAAAGGCACTTCCAATCTGCTTTGGACCGTTATTAAAAGGTGTTGAGGAGAAATTTGGCGGAACGGTGAACCACTTTCCCTGGGGAAGGATTACCTCGAAGATGCAATCGATTAAATTGGGGGTATTTGTAGTTTTTGCAGCTCAGTGGTGAGGACAGCGCCAGGCCATAGGTACTGTCATTTCACTCCATAAGTTACGCGGCTAGGAAAATTAATTCAGTATATTGAAAGGACTACGTGACTGAAAGAATTTGCCGAAAGACCCCACCCATGTCTGAGACGCGAACTTCATGGGAAGATGACACTTCTCCTGTCAGTCTGGTGAGATCGCCAAGGACTGATGCAGCACAAACTAATGCTCAGGTCTACTGTCAGCAACTAGGGCAGTTGAACCAAGCTTAGAGAAAAAGAAAGCCTACTCAGGTGAATCGAAAAAGAAATGGTGTTTCATCAGGACAATGCTTGACCCCTCACAGCAAGAATCACTCCACAAAAGATCGAAGAATTTGCTTGGGAGAAAATTCCTCATCCACTTTATCGTCCATGTCTTGCTCTTCAGACTACCACTTGTTTCGTATTTTTCAAAATTATTTGAAAGAAACTGCTTTCGCAACAGGAGGAAGAGGTTGAAACTGACATTTGTGAGTTCCTCAAAAGAAAACCGAACGAATTGTGGAGAAGTGGTATCAATAAGTCAGCCAATGGTTGGTGGGGAATCTTAGTCAATCAGAAGAGTCCATTGATGGTTGAATCTTTAATTGAGTACAGCATTTGGGTACTTGTTTTATTTGCTCAAAATTCAAACCCAACTTTTGGGATGACCTGCCAGTTAAGATCTGCAGGTAATCAGAAGGAGGCCAAATATCAGGGTGCGGTGTAGTCGTAAGAATTAGCGGAGAACATTTTCTGTGAGAAGTTGACCCCTGCGTCTCTTGAGTGGGTAGTTACGAATATCTATTGAGTGCTTTGGGCTTAGGCGGGCAAGTTCAATTCACGTCGCGATGAAGCCTGACTTCCGATGCCAGGGTTCTCCAACACTTTGGCCAGGAAATCTGTTGTGCTGGCGCAATCAGATGGCCCGCTGTTATGTTGCTTGCTTCTATCCACATTGCATTGTAATGCTTTAGTAATGCCAGATTGTTTTCACAGAGTTCATGAAGGAGCATTGAGCAGCATTGACCATGATCTCCTTGTTTTTAATGGTCGGCGCAAATAGCCTCCTATATTATGGATCAGGTGCGGGGGTTCCAGTCTGGATCCGTTCTCAGTGTCATCACCTATATGAATGACGGAGAAGGTTTTAACTTAACGGAAGCATAGTGTGAGTGTGAATTCGTTTAAACACATGTGGAAAAAATTGGCCAGGTAATTGTTCCTGTAAATGTTATTCCTAACAACCGTAGTATGGTCTCGGTCACACTGGGAGAGGTGATGTTATCGTACATGTGAACTGAGATGTGCAGGCTACAAGAGCTCTCCATTTAATGGTTTTCCCTTTACTTTTTTGCTTTTTTAGTTGAGTCCTACTGGACTGACTGACGTTGAAGTGAAGATCAAGCCATGTCCACTGACAATCAAATTGCAGCCTCCTCCCCCGCCCTCTTCACCGAGTCGGCGAAACCTGTCAGGCCACTCTGTCAACTTCAAGCGTTTCGTGAAGGTAATTCAGTCTCTCCATCAATTTACTTTCAACCTCTTTATCAATCTTTGAGGTTAAATTGGCATTCAACGGGGCTTTAGGAGATTAATTAATCATCGGAAAGAGGCAATCAAGTTGATGTGACCACTTACCGTCATTTTGGTGGTTGAAAAATAATACCAGGTGGGATTAGGAAGGGAACATTCATTTAACGGAATAAAACCGAACTCTGGAGCCTAGGATAGAGTTGTGGGTGTGAACCCTGCCTACAAGGTGGAATGGAGCCCCTGAGACCTACTGGGTGGTTTTCATTCATGCACGTGCACCTAGTGGAGTTAGTCAGCTCTCAAGTGTTAAGGAATGCTAAAGAAGAAAGTACCAGTGGTTCTGGGTCCTAGATTTCCTTAGATGCAGCGGACAGCTGTAAGACTTATTGGCATTGACTGCTAACAACTCTCTGATACTGCTCTCTGGCGAAAATGCCAACGTTTTCGTGAATCCACAGGTGTAGCCAAAGATAGCCATGTTTGTACTCAAGCTGTAACAATGCGAGGGTATATGTTTTAAGGACACGAGTCATTAGGAGGCAGTCTAACCAATTTGGGAACACTGGGATCGATCGATAGGTCTGTCTGGCTGGGTGTAGGTGGAGAAAGAGGAGTGAGGAAGCACACATTGACCGAACATCCAGATTGAATATCCGCTTGGGTTCCTTTATTTGTCGTGGAGGCACGAGGCCATTTACCAGTCCTACTGTGGGAGAACAAGTCTGAATGTGGAGGTTTATGCAGTGCACCTCTACGACTTATATCAGTCACAATGCATCACATTTATATACATATATATCACCGCTGTATATAACAGGATTCATAACTTCCAAGTACCTTAATATTTTTTTCAGAAGGAAATCAGTAAATTAAGGTCAGTTTGTGTATAATTTAGATCAGGATTAACGGAAAGTTACCTTGTTGTCTGATGTTTTTTGCGTTTGATATCAAATCTAATTGTCCTAGGAGATTTCACACACTTAGCGAATTCATAGGTTAAGGGTATATTTTCAGGGCATCCCATAAGTTATATCCGAATTTGGAATAAATAAAACAAGTGACCAAGTGTTACATTTAATAAAGGTTCAACCGTCAACGTATTTACTCCCATTATCTATGCCTTCCTTCCATCTATTAATAGGCTTGTTAATACCGCCATTGTAAGATTCTTTCGATTTTTATTATTCCAAGGTCTCGGAAATGTCAGTTGCAAAAGCTGTTTCTTCCAAATGATTTTGCAGGCTGTGGCGAAACAAATAGTAGTCTGAAATGGGAGCAAGGTCGTCGGGAAAATTAGGTGGATGAGGAATTTTATTTTCTCAACCAACACCTTCGATTTTTTGTGGGTCATGAATCTTACTGCGAAGGGGGTTGTGCCTTGTCCTGATAAAACCTCATTTTACGATTCACTTTGTCAGTTCTTTTTCCCTCAAAGCTTCGTTCAAACGCCCTAATGGCTGACGACAGTAGATTTGAGCATTTATTGCTGCTGCATTAGTAGGTGGTAGCAATTCAAAATTGATCATTCCGTGGCAATGCTGCCAGACTGAACGAAGAAGCTTTTTCCCATGAAGGTCTCTTATCGGCTGTTGCTAGGGTCTATCCCCCACTTTAGAAGCCGCCAGGGTCTGGACTCTTGAAATTTCTTTAAAAGACCTATCTTTCATCGCCAGTCACAAATCTATCCAACATAAAATGTGAGACAAGTTGGCCAGAATGGAGGAGAGAAGAGCAGATGCCAACTCGACATTTGAGATTGTTTTCAGAGCCAACTCATGAGTCACCCATTTTACAGGTTTCGGAGCTTTTCCAAGTTTTTGAAGAGGCCAATTGTGAACAGTTATGCAGTTTGATTCAAGCTTAATTGCCAACACCAACTTAACTGATAAAGCAGGATAAGCTTCTTCAGGGGCCGTTGCTTCAAGAAGCAGCTTATCATCAAACACAAATGGATGTCGTCCGGTTCCATCTTCATCTCCGTGGAGGATGAAATCCCCACTTCTGAATTTCGTGAACCATCTTCTTCAAGTTATTCACACATTTCTCTCCATAAACTGAGTGATTGTTTCTGGCCTCTTCAGCTATTGCTGGGTTTCCTTTCTCGAACTCAAAACATTATGTGCCTCTAATGATTCCTGGGTGCTTACATATTTAACAGGACTTGAATCAAGCAAATTTCAGTTTTACTGTTCTGTAGAACAGTATTTGATCTGTTTAAATGCATCTTGACACGGAAGTAATGTTCAGCTTCATTATATATGATAAAGTACTTTTTAAGTTTCGTTCCATTTAAGAGTTAAAATGCGGACAAAACGTATTTGTGACGTGATGGAACTCAAGTGATCTCCAATCAGCGTTTCTGGTGGTTGTCTTTTGGATTATCTTTAATTTCCCTATGAACACTTGTGTCTTGCATTTATCGGTATCGAGTGGATTTTTTTCCCATCTTGATATGCTGAAGATTCGTTATATAAGGATTTGTTTTTCCTCTGAAAAGCGTTTCCCCCTTGCCCTCTCAACGGTAAAGCAAGTAACTATTTAGCCTAGCCACATGCACTTTATTCCAACACCATCTGGTGAAGAATCACTGTGCAGCTGACGTCATCAACCACATATTTTCCACCTTTTCTTGTTTTGATGTTTTTTCTCTCACGATAAATCGCCATTTGCACAGGCGCACATTTGGCTGTAGAGAAAATACCTGGTCTGGTTACCACAATTGCTCTTCATGCAACATCCCACGTGTTTCACAAAATCCTTCATTTGTTCGGGTGTAGTTTAGCCAAGTTCCTTTTTCAATGCAGACCACCTGCGATGCCCCTCCCCTCCCTTCAAGTCACTTTTTTTCTCTCAAAGTAACTTTTTCTCAAATCAAATCGAAAGGGCCTCCCCTTTCCCAATCAGCAAAGAAAGACGATTCGAAAGTGTTTTTTGTTGAGCCTAACGCTAATTGTGGTTTGTGTTAACAACGCCAGGCGTTCCTTCAACTTTAATTTCACTTTAAAGCTAAATCGAGATTCTGGCAACTAGAGAAAGGCTGTAACTGATGAATGCATAGCAGCGGCTTCGGTGTTCTTGATACCCGAGTCGGCATCAACTAGAATGATTTATTTGCCTCACGGTTTATGACGAGTCCCACCCGATTCATATGACTCCTAGTGAAATGAAAAGACGTAAGTTGAGTATCATTTCAAGGCTTGTATTTGAAGAAAAATCAGCGGAAGTATATACTAGGGCCCGTTTTTTGAAAGTCCGTTTGATGAACGTGAGACTGTATACTTTGTGACATATTTTGGAATAACCTAATTTTATCTTCTAGCGATTTCGTGTTTAACTCCAACTAGGGTTCTGCCTTTGGGCCAAGTCTAGGGCTATAATTTTCAGTTGGTAGACCCAGCATGTGGGTATTTCTACTTTATAATCAAGCTTAGCACTGCAGGTTCTTATTTCGTGTATCATAACAATAACAGAGGGCTTTTCAGTCACTTTATTTCCATGGCTCGCCTAGCGGCTTGTGGCCATAATGTTGGAATTCAAATGGTGTGTTGTAAACCGGAATTTTGGGTGGTACCACCACTCGTGCCTTTGTCACTTGCCGTCAAGGTTTTATCTGCACCAAGGGACACTTGTGCTATGGTTTTATTGGTAAAAATAAATAAACCCTCTTGTCGAAAAGCATTGCTACTTCTCACAATTATTATTCGAATCCTATCGATTATGTGGACTCTGTGCCCCCTCATGTAAAAGCCCTGTTCTGCAGCTTTTATTTTTTATCCAATCTACGTATTTCACCCACTAATTATAACTCATCTACGCTGTCTGAAAACCTCAAAATCGTTTGTTATCGTACTATTAATGAATTCATGACTACTTTGCTAATATTTAGTGTTACAAATGGTTCTGGTTTTGAGCTAGGGGTCTTTGAAGGTGATTTCTCATTAACGGTATCAGATGAAAAATTGACAATAAAAAGGAAGCGATTCTAAACGGTGAAGTAATCGCATTTCACCTTAAATTTTCCTTCCTTCTCCACTTTCAACACAGACCTCTTGAGGAAGAGGTGGAGGTGTGGCTTAAAGTTCAATCGAATTACACCCACTTGAAGCGGAGAGAGCACCTCTGTGCCCTTCCTTTCCTCTCTTTTTTATTCCGGAGATAAATTTAGCGACCCCTGCCTTGCTCTCTCTGCTCTCCTCTCACCCACAACTTCGCTCAGACCCACGGGACTCTCACTCACGCTATAACGGCCTCGTGTACCCTTGGGAACACTGAATCGCGCTGACGATCTCTTGCCACCTTTCCCAACACATTTTGGTACATTTGAATGAGTAGAGGATCCCATATTGGAATTAATTAACACCACACATCTGTGCGTGTAATCAAAACTCAAAACCTCTGCTCTTTGGATACGCAAAAGAATCGCCAAGTTGATGTTAAATTAAAAAGGCTTCGATGCAGAGACATGTGTTGCAGCACATTGAGCACAGATCGATGAAAAGTGTAGCCAATGCGAGGTGGGCAACAAGGGTGAGGGACCTGCAAAACTGATTGTGGTTGATAGGTGTATTCTGAGCATAGGTAGGGTATCGAGCTATGTATCGCCCTGGCAACCATTGTAGTACTCAGTGAGACGCTGGGATGAATACTCAATAACTTTTTCGAGACCAATCAAATTCATGGAGCGTGCCTCTAGTAATACCTTTTGAGAAAGTGGAAATCTCCTCCATTTCTGACATTCTTCTCTGATCCATACGAGGATCGATTGAAAACAAGGTCATTAGGGGCATGCCATCTGGTTTTCGCGTCTGCTTACCAAACACGGCGCTGAGTATATTAGCCAATGGTGAAAAATTCTAAAGTACTTTTGGAGAAGTTTCGTTCCATTTCTCATGAGGATTACTTCCGCAGTTCGACTGAGAGGAGGGTGGAGTTTCAAAGTCATAGTTGGGGGCTTTTAATGATCCCGAGCAAGCTGTTCATGCGTTTTTACAAGCTTCTATGAATGAAAAGGCTTAGCAAACGAACCAGGTATTCTTCTCCTTCAAACTATGCCCCACTGTAATTTGTCCAGTTGGGAAAAAGGATTAACTTTCTCCGGGTTGGGATTCTTCTTGTGAGTGAGAAAGGTTAAGGTTTTGCACAAATTGTGGTCAATGGGTTAATGAAGTCCGCCTTACTTGAGCCACCTAGTTCGGATTGCAAAGCAGTCTAGGAATGAGTGTTTCAGTTTCTTCCACATTTTCATGACTACCGAACCACAGACTCGTTGAATCCAACTAAGGTTGACTGGCAGATCCTAGAGCCGTTTGCGTGTCATTGTAAGAGCTCTATATTTTCTACTCGATAAAACTATTCACAGGGTTTTCGCGGTGAATTTGACAGTCTCGTCCGGCACCTGAAGCAGTCAGCTTTTATACTAAGCCCTGCTGATTCTCTCGCCAATCAACTGTGCTTTTGTAGTACTGGCAACATTGAGGTTGCTAGCGTTTTCTCAGCGACAGCGCCTCACATCATAGAGATCCATTGGCGAAGCCAAAACATGGGGAAAAGTGCAGTCGTAGTAGAGTTAGGGGATGGAAAACACTGACTTTTCCCTGATGGTCAACAGTTTCCTGTTGACATTATTTTAGACTAAGCTGGTCCGACACGTGTTTCTGTAGATTTATAGGCGGGTTACTGCTGTGGGAGCGCAACTAAATAGTTCGTTATGTTGGCATTCTCCTGGACACTACGGAATCACAGTCTCTATTGGGATTCTCTAGTTCATATCGCTGGATTTTTTTCACAGTATTCACTGTCGCTGTCCACTGGAGCGGGTTCTTCGTGTCTGCTTGGCTCATGTGACTCTGATTGTACGTCAACCAGTAATGAGAATTAGGCCTTAGTCAGGCCACGGAGTGGCTTTGAAAAAAAAATTCCGTTTCTTACACTGAATACGACCTAGGCCATGAATAGCCGTTTCACAAGTCGATGATGGAGGATGAGGAGGACATTTTAAAATCATGATTGGGCTTTCACTAGTCCCGAGCATGCTGTTAGCGTGTTTTGATATGTTTCTAAAAATGAAGCAGATTAGTAATTGATTCAGCGTGTTTTTCTCGTCAAACTAAGCCCCTTTGCATTTTTTACCGATTGGGGATTAAAGCCGCCTTAATGTGGTTGAAATTCGATTTGCGAATGAGGAAGTTTCTTAGACAATCGATCAAGGGAAGTGCAAGGACTTATTCCTTGACTACGGTCTTCTACTTTTATCTTGTGTGAAATCCTGTTTGTTCGCGCAGTCGAGCTTGCGAGGTGACCTGAGGTTCTATTCGGATTTGTCTGATTTCCAGACAAAAGACGGATTCGTGGTGGCTTGCCAAGGCTGACTAGCAGATTCTAGACCTCAGTGGGCGTGAGAATCTAGATGGTAGGTCTGCTGAATGAAGACAAAACATCTTTTGCATCATAAGTTTCGCGTTAAGAGCGTTAAGGAAATTGAATTTAAGTAAATATTTAAGTGAAGGAAATCACTTACAGAGTTTTTGCGGTCCCAAAAGACGGTCTGTTATTTTGCTACCTTTTTCTAACCACCACAGCCTCGTAGTCTCATTTACGATCCGCCTGTTCATACGTCTGGATTTTTTCACTGTCCAGCGTCGATGGTAACTAAGCAGCGATCATAATCATCTTGCTTTGATGGCCATTGTGAATCATCTTTATTCCCTTCAATGCTGAATCAGTTGGGTCCCAGTCATCTTTTCTCATGGTTGTCATCGCTTTTACGAATGAAGAAGTAGGGTTTGGACAGCTTCTTAAGAAGCTTGGTGTGTGTGAACAGTCATTTTAATCGTTTATTTATGAGTCTAACTCAGAAGCTACCACTCGTCTCTGCATCTTGTCTCATAGCGCCTACATCGTTGCCTATTATTATTGCCCATTTCCACAGTTTTCGCTTTGCCTGATTGGCTGTGTATCCCGGCTCATGAAAAAGTGAAGGTTGAATAGAGGTTGATAGATTTTTCCCCTCGGGGAAAAAATGGCATATTCTGCCAACACTGGGAACTCAAATAGACACTCAGCTGATCTGCTCGATCATGTTCTGCTCGAGCTCACTTTGTGCCCTTGGGGGAGAAGCAGAATTTGTGAGGGGTGGTTATTTAAAAACTGAGGAATGTGCTTCATTGCACGTCGTTCCTGCCTGGTACACAGACTGCAGTTTTGTGATAAATCCTCATTCTTTCACTGTAGCTGTTGAAATAGCCGACGTTACTTTTAACAATCGTATTCACTGACTTTTGAAAGTAGAGCTTAGATCCCCTTTTGGCGATTGATCAGAGCACACAGGTAATGTGGTTTCGAAACAGGTGGAATCATGCCGATAGAAGGTGGGTTTTGTGAAAAATTGTTGAGATTCTGTCCCTGCCTATAATCACTTCACCCAACGAAAAGCTAACCAAGCCCAGAATTCCAGTAGCAACAGAGGAGAAAGGTGACCTGTTCGATGAAACACGGAAAAATGACTTCGATTTCAGCAGGTTTCTGCCTATAAGACTAAGTCAGAAGGAGAGAATAAGTTCCTATCATCCATAGAAAGCCCAATCGATGTACGGAAAAAAAAGATTCCACTAGTAGTTGACACAGTGATGTGTGAATACCTTTTTGCCGTATAACAGAATCACTACAGAAATTTGCCGTACTTTTAGCCATAGCTTGTGACAATATTATTAGGCAAATTTTGCGATCAGGTGTTTTCCGTCGCAAAGACTCGAGCCATTACTAATTTGTTGCCAATTTTCTCCTGTATGAGAGGAACCGGTGACTGGAATGGAAATGCTCTCCCCCCCCCTTCACCCCCTAACCCACCGTCTCCCCCCACTCCGACTGTCCCGCGTTTTTCCTCGCCGCTCAGGCACGAAGGGGCTCGATTTTCACGATGAGAAAGAAAACGAAACTTTTGCGAGGAGAAGTTCGCCTAAAGTTGTCACTGGGTTTTGCCCCCGAGGTCTCAGAGCTTTCCAGAAAAAGGACTTGTGGTTGTTGGTTGGTAAACTTTTTTAGGAACAGCGGTACTCGCCTAGACAGTTGGGTGAGCATCTGGCTGGATTCTTGTCCTGTTCAATCACTGATAAACGTGCTGTGAATACCACGGCCTTATTTCCGTGTTAATTATCATTGGAAATTTGGTTAAACTTTAAATAGAAAAGGAGTATACATCTGTAGGCATCGCCTACTGACTTAGAAACAGCGTAATCCGCTTGATTGTGAGGATCTCCACTTTTAACTACTCAGCAGTGGATAACTGTGTGCTCTTATCTGCAATTAGGTCGGCTTTAAGCAGTTTCTCAACTCAAGACCGACAGGTGCATGATTTTTCGCCAGGATCACTATTAAGTCTGACCTGGGTCACTGGTCGGATAGGAAGAGTCTAGAAGCTGACGCGTTGACCTATTTAAAACCGGCATCTTCGATTATCTGCGTGCTGATTGTGCGACGGTAAACGAAGAGTCACCAGGTTTCTTTACATGACGTTCCAAAACTCTTCTCAAAATTTCGGCTCTCCTATGGGGTCTAGTGAATCTATAGCTTTAAGGGGCAGGTTCATCGTTCTCTTAGTAGCCCCGTCCTTCCCCACACAGTCTGTGTGTATGAAGTAGGGAGCATTCCTAAATTTCTATCTTTTCGTATGTTGGTTTATCCACAAATCGTCCAGTTCCCTGTGTCAAGGCTATGGTATTACTCCATGTCAAAACATCTTGTAGTCAGATTGAACCCGCCTTTTCAAGACAAACTTTCCACGTTTACATGAATCGGATCTAATCGAACTGGCAAGTGAATCAGTAGATCGAATGAGGGCTCTTAAAATGCCTTCATGGGTAATCACAGAGAATGGATAAATGATCGATTAAATCTCTGACAATGTGCGATCATCTGACATGTTTTATTGTTCAGTCTACAGTACATTCTGTGATGCTTTAAATAAATTAGTCTTCTTAACACAAAAAGTCAACCAACAAATTACATAATGTTGGCGAAGAATCGGAGAGTTTCATCAGGAAATTATATAAACAACGAAATTACATTGTTGTCAAAAAAAGAGTTTAACTCGAAATAACCCCTACTAGTGCCTATTGAAGCTTCAATCTGGTACAACTGGAATCCGAGCAAGCTGGCTCAGCGCATTTCCTGGGAAGGGACTCCCTAAATGCTACTGCCTCAGTTCTGTCGTCGATTAACTTGTTTCACGTACATATCTGAATTCTTCGACCCAAACCCATTCGACACTTTCTTGAAAACTTTCGATAAAAATCTGCTGATGTCCTAGCTCAAGCAGACCATTTTCTGTTATGTAGCTTTTTAGCTACAGCCGTTTTTAGTCCGAGTTGCAATTCTTCAGTTTGTGCTGCCGTGTGGCTTTCACAGCGTTCAGGAGAACACTGAATAGCGATCACAGTTTCCTCGTTTTGTGATACAAACTACTCTCTTCAATCATGAATCTGTTTGAATTTGGTTCCGATCATCACTCATTCTTCCGGTTGTCACCACCTTTTTGAGTGGAGAAGAAGAAGGCTTGCGACTTTCCACCACATCTAGGAAAAAAAACAGCCGATTGATTTATTTCTAACACTCAGATGCTGCTCAAGACTCGTGCTTCCTTTTTGGAAATAATTTCCCATACCGTAATTACAATATCATCTTTTTGACTTCTCTGCTCCTCCCTCTGCCCCGTATCCATTCCTGTCGCTGTGCTTTGAACTTTATCAGAAGGTTAATGGCCTGAGTAAATATCGGTAATTAAATGCCACTCCACTCCAAAAACCCGGGGTCAAGAACCGATTGACCCACCGTAATTACGCCACTCCTCTCGCCCTTTGAATCCCCTTAATGCCCCTTTTATGGTAGCTACGAGGGAGGAAGGAAAGGGGAAATGTTGCTGGGGCTTGATTTATTGCACTCAGAGCCCCATCTGACGCCATCAAGGGAGGCAGGGAGAGAGAGCGAAGGAGTCGAAGGCTTGATGTAATGGCAGCATTAACCATTCGTCTCTGTCTCTATCCTTTTGCATAATTTCTTGCTTAGATGAACCAGTCATTACTGAATTCGTGATCCGAATGCGTATCCCAAAAATCAGCTACTCAATTCCACGTCATTATTACACTTTTTGTGGGTTTCTCTTCCAAGTTTGGTGTGAGAGCAGACGGGATAGCTACTTCCTGTGAACAATAAATGACAGTAAATCATTATGTTAAAGCGTGAAATGGATTAGCTGCTCTAAGACTCGATAGGTGGGGATAAGTAGCAATAAGGGTGGACACATTAAAAAGTTAATTTGTTTTAAAAAACATCTACATGAGCTTATTTCTCAACATAGTTGACCTTCAGGTCAATGCGCTTCTCAAATCGTTGTTCCCAGGTGCAGAGAAGACCTTTTAGAGAAAGTTTTTGGAGCCAAGTAGTAGCATAGTTCTTTGCTTCTTTGTCATTAACATGGGTTTCTTCGAGATTTTGCAGCTATAGAGCTTTTTTCAATTAAATCCTGGGCGCTCTCGATGTTTTCGTATTCTATTGACATTTTTGGTCTTCCTGATTCGAATTCGCCTCTTCCTTCGGCTTTGAATCACTGAATCTGACTACAGTCTCTAATCTTTTTGTGCCGCACGCTTTCGATAAACTAGTTCTATAGCCCCACTGATCTGTATTCCCTTCAATTTGTTTTTTTAATTGTGGTATTCGACGTTATTGAGAAATCGTTTTTTTTTCATAATCGAAAAAGGTAGCTTCCTTCTTTACAGGGTTTTTAAATGCAGGGGCTTTTATGAAACTGAATACAGGTATCTAAAACAAGTTATAGACCCCAGCTCGGATGCAGGCCGCTTATGCAGCTGTGATGAAATAAGTTGGGCATCCTGCATAGTGTCAGCTCCCCAATAAAGTCTCTCTGCCCTACCTCTGAAGGGAAAACGAAATTTATCATGTTAAGGGGATCTAAAGTCGTATATAGTGGGCGGTTTCAAGCCATTACGGTAAGAGTGGTTGCTCACATATCTCGAATTCCGACTTCGTAGTCCCTAGTCTCACTTGAAATCCGGATATACTCTCTACCGGCAAAGCTGCGTCTTCTCATATCCCGATAAGGTTTATTATAGCTCCTTCAACATCCTTTCTCTCCCTCTCTCTCGCCTAAGAGCACTCTCTCAAGGCGCCATGAGAAGTGGAAATCACTCACAGTCATCGCCATTTCATGGGATGAATAACACCCCCGTCCCCCGCCTCCTAAGCTAACTAGTCTGGTTTCTGCATAAGAAGGTGAGGAGGAGCAGGCTCAACTTAGTTTCCACCGGTGTGCATGTGTGTTTCAGGTGTGGCCGGTCTGCTACAGGGTGGAGTGCCCCAGGACCCATCGGACTGTTGCGCCGCCGCCGCCGCCGCCTTCGACTAAAGTGACCCTCGTGCCCTTTGTGAATGAGCCAATCAGGCCGCAAGGGCAGTGGTACAAGGAGGACATCCCCACCCAACAGTCGAGATCCGAGGAGGATGCGATGATTGACAAGCTGTTCGAGTGAGTTTGAGAGGGGATCACCTCCCTCCACACCCCGGGGTGGAAGTGTCTAGATGTTCGCATCTCTCGTGGGAGAGTGGGAATAGCCCGGGGTTTTTCGGACCCTTTAGTGCTGGAGATCACTTCAAACACCTGTATGAAAGTGCCCGGCTAATTGGTCTGGTTAGGCAAGAGGAAGTTGTTTTTTGTGAATACGGAGCTCGTTTTGGGTTTTGCTTTTTGGGTTTCATGAGTCTTTTTTATGTTGGTGTTTGGAAAAAACCACCTGAACATGAAAGAGGAGAAGGTTTCCTTCAAGCACGTGCAGTTCTGGGGTTTTATGATCACTTTTCTTCCTAATCAAAGTAATACCGTTGGTGTAGAAACCGCACTTCATTGCATTTCATTTAGCCTCCTTTTCGACGTGTTGGCATTAAAGGCCATTGCTACGGGCGCCACGGGTCGGCCGGATGGGGACCTTCTATAACGAGGAAATTTGCTACTGTCAGGAAAATGGTCCGGCAACATAAAATTGTTTCTCGGTATAGTTACCATTCCGGCGAATGCACTTCTCAAGTTAATGCTGTTGCCAGGTTAGAAGAAGACCGTCTTTGAAGCGTTCCAGGGGATGTTTTCCTGAAGCCACGTAGTGACGCAGTATTTGCTCATTCTATGGCATTAAAATGGGCTCATTCAAGTTAAGAAATCTAAATCCAAAATCAGGACCACACTCGTATGTTGGCTGAGGGACCACTTTCCATCGAAGCACTTCTCAAAGGTGCGTAGTCTTGATGATGAAGCAAGACCCCCCCAGGAAGTCTTCTCTCTTTTCGTTTTTTAGATGAAATCTTCGACATTTAGCTTCCTTAACACCTCAGCGTAACAGGAAGCTCCAGTAACTGACTTTTAATGAATCCACTCAAAAAACGTTTTCATCACTTTTTGAGGAGTCAACTTTTGGGGTACGAACTTGATCCCGGGTCCTGAAGATCAACGTGGTGGAATGTATTGATTTGACTTCTGTTTTTGACCCAGAGGTGGTTCCAAGCTCGGAGATGGCCGTCTTTGCAGAAACCTGGGGGACGTTTTTGGACCAAAGAAGTGGCACCGTTTTTTGCCATTTCTTCTAAAATAAGCTCCATTTCTTTGAGTTTTGGAGAAGGGTAGAAGTCTGGAGGAGCCATACTGGACGTTTTTATTCTTGAAGTGGTTCGGGGCTTACCTAGTGAGCGTTGTCGTCCCTTCCTTTGAATAGCTGAATGCACTTGTAGACTGCGGTAACTTTTGGGACGCGATTGTCATAAACCTCTCCCTTAGCCTTTTTGATGCGTGGCCCATTTCCAACAATTTGGTCGCTTTCGACCTCATTTTAAGGCACGTATCTGTTGTCTGTGTTCGAAAAACTGATTGTAGGTGGCTAGAAGTAGGACAAACACCCAGAGAAGTAGTGCACTGACATGTTGAAATTTTTCGAGCTTGGTAATTATACTGGGATTTAACAATTACTCGAAGGTTTTAATCAATCCTCGAATGTGAATTGTTCCTATAGAGTCCCATCGTGTATCTAAGGGGACATGACCTATGTACTACCGACTTAAGGGTTGGTTGACTCGAACTATCAAAAATCCCTCTAGGCTAGAAACAGCGTGGATCTTGGCCAATAGATAAGTAATAAATGATTTTGTTTTAGAAAGGTTCTCTGTTGATTCCAATGCCTGAGAAATTACTGGGGACATTCACAACCATTTTTACAAGTATCGTTAGCGAAAAGGGCTTAAGTGAATGAAAGCATCGTTTGGAGGCTGACTACTTTCTCTCCCTGTGTCAATCCTCAGTGCTTCTTCTCAGACGTTACTCCAAAAATGAGGTAGATGGACATTCTCTAGGATTCAGAGTTGAAATGCGATGGGGTAGGTGCGTTGTGCTCGCAGCGGTTAACAGTACAGCTTTGTCCCTCGGGATGAGTTGATCTGGCCTATTAAACGGTATCGCTTAAAGTGCAGGAAGGGGAGTGTTTGAGGGAACCAAATGCATAAAAATGAATAATGGAGGAGTACGCTGGTGTGAGGCACTAGGACGGACTTCCTGCCGCTAAAATTGCAACGTAGGGCGCAAACGGAAGTCAATCGCGGCTAATCACATGGTCCTAGAAACTGAGACACTGAATCGCTCCCCAAATGCCACTTAAGGCTGTTTTGATTAGATGATCACACAACCTCCTGCCGTGTTGTTTCGCTTCTTACGCCAGTCTGCGAATCAACACTTTAGGTTGCTCCCGACTGATTTATGCGACGTTCGGCATGCTTGAACTCAGCTAAGGAACAGAAGACGAGATCAGTGTGGGAATTCTGCAAAGCTTGGATTGTCTAGCTGACGAATCCATCAGAGGTTATTGATCAATGACCCTGTGGCTTCTCTCCACGACGACGCTTTTCCTCCTTTCTGAACATTTCCATTTATGCGGAAATAGGAGTCGATGTTGGAGGTCTCTGGGTGATTCCGCCCTCACAGTGGGTGTCCGTTTCACTGAAATGAGCACACCCACGAGAATACATTAGGGCGGTCGCCCCACATTTGGGCAAACCAATTTTGCTTAATAAAGCACAATGTACTACCTATCATTTAGTCGTGGTGGCTGCTTAAATAAACCTTTGGGATGTTTATATAGTCGATTAGTCGTCTCTCTGCTTCTATTCGCATGAACTTCTTCCATAACACAGAACGTTCTGTTGAACACAGGACCGATGGACGATTTCCTAGTGTAGTGAAGCGTATTTCGGCATTATTTAGTGTTTGCCCAGTAGCGGTATTATTAGAACGCTCTGAAAGCTAGCGGGTTCGATCACCTAGATAGATCTGCTTGCGGTTGTGGCTACGGTGAGTAGGAATCACGGTGTTGAAGCTAGTGTCTTTGGTAAGGCCCCAGTACCAATTTCTACTGGTGGTCGAGATTCTCCTGTTAATGTTGGACCCTTCTATACTGCGTGATCATCAATTTATTTGCGTAGACCCAGTGGCAATAGGAGAATGCTTCTTGTACAGGATTTGTGATAGAGCAGAGTAAGGAGTCCTGCATTTACCATGTGATGAATGGCCTTGAACCCGCTTCGACGCTTATCGGATGCACACTGTTTGTGATCAGTCGAGGTATGATTAATAATGATCTATCAACGTAATTGGGCCAAAACGGTTAGTTGTGGAGTCTCGGTCCTTTTGCAAGGCCCCAATTCCTTCATTCGATGGTTAGATGGGCTCTTAGTACGCTTAACAGGGTGGCAAATTGGTGTACTAGAATGGTCCATAGACTTACTGCTGCATTTTAACGCATCTTCTTTTCCTTTCAGCGAAATCACGGCTTTGCCCAGGATTCGTCGTTGCTAGGCCCGTGTCTGCTATCTTGCTCGATAACCAACTTTTTCTACACTTTTTTTACCGTGTATCTACCCTCTCCCCTCTCCAGTACAGTGCTGAAACAAAGAGGTTTTCGTGTCTTCGTGGCACACAGCAGCTTTTTGTGCCACAGCGCTTCTTTGAGTTCTAATTTCCCTTGGGTGGAACCTCCTCTCTTATAATCATCATCTACCTCCCTCACTCCCCTCTCTCTCCTTTTTCTGCGTGTATGAGCAGAGCTGGTAGAAGGAAAGTGTAGCAACAAATCGGAATAATATCCGCAGTCGTGGTAGTGGCAGAGAGCTGGTTGCTAGGTAGGGGAGGGTTGTCTACTTGGGAGCGGAGTGGGATTTGAAGAAGCCACATTCCAGAGCCAAAGGTATAAACTTGATGTGAGAAATATAATGAAAACAACACCGGAAATAATTAAGGAAGTAGTACACTTTGTGGGAACTGTTTTTGTAGCTCATTTATATTTTTCTAAACATTATTGGGATTCATAACTTTCTCGTATTATGAATTTGAACCTGGTTTAAAATGACCCTTGCAGTGTATGACGTTCATTGCGTCACCCCTTCTGTTACGGCGTAGAAGCACTCCCAATACTCAGATTTTATTAAACGATGATAATTATTTTCATGGTCACTGCACACTTGGACTTTATTTAGTGCCGCACTTCATCTCTGAATAATTTAAAAATCTTCGTGGTAAAATTCAGCTGAATCTTGTCTGTCTCCTAACCTTAACACGGTTTGCGGTGGTTGTTTTAAAATACTTGCTGTTCGGGAAGAATTGGCTAATCTCCTCTTATTGTGTTCTTCTCTAAATCCCAAGATGATAGATTGAACACTTGGCTTATAAGTTTATCTGAACTGTAATGCTAGGGAGTGTGAACCTCACCTTGTCCTCTCAGCACTTTGGCGAGTTGCTGTACCTGCGTTTCCGTACGTGTATTCCCTTCCCAACAACTGCCGGAGTATAGACCGCTTCCATGATTTAGAGGGCTTGAGGTATTTATCAGTTATGAGGACAAAGGACTCAGAGGAGATGAGTCACCTGGAGCTGTCCAGCACGTAATTTATCGTGTCTGCTTATCGCCTGTGATGCTGATTATGCATCAGCCGGTGGTGAGGATTTGGGTTTAGCCAAGCCCCAAGAGCATCGTTAGTAGCTACTGGTGTCTTGCCTCCTTTGTAATCCGAAAATTTTTGCATATAGACTCTGGGAAGTCAGTGGCATGTTTACGCGCCCACTAAGTGGTTGTCTCTTCTCTTCCAGACTTGAAAAGTGAAATCCACAACCTCTAACGGATACTAGCGCCATCCAACTTCATTCTAGGCTCTGTGGGTTTGGTAAAATTCACTCTATGAACCACAACCGAGTTGATGCCTACTATGGTCATCAACCTCATTGGAAACCCAGAACACCTAGTAGGCGCGATTGGCAAAAAATGAATTAACCACCTTAGTAAGCATTTTGACTCATCACCGGTAACTAATTAACGAACTCCAAGCTTCGCTTGTCAATGAAACACTTAAGCTCATGAATACATGTTACTTCTCCTGCTTACTTTATCGTACATGCGATTGTCTCCGTCTATTTGGATCAAAAAACTTGCTAATTTTACATTTAAACGGTAGTCTTTTTTGGAGCACGAGTTCCAAAAACGTCTTTCAAAGCCTCAATGATCAGCGTTTTACCGAAAATTTGCCCCTATTCAATCTCATCTCACTACCGTGTCTCTCTTACTTGGTCAAAAATGGGAGGTCCCATTCCTGAGACAGAGTTCAGGTAATTGAAAGAGAGGTTAACAAGTATTGAAGTGTTCTGATGTGCTTTAGCTTATTTAAACACGGCAATGCTGCCTGCTTCTTGATCTGCCTTCGTACAATTACTGGACACTTCGATGAACACGTGTATGCCCCTTCCTGTTTCTCTGTTATTTAACTTTAGATGACTGTAAATTTGATATTAGTGATTAATCCATTTTAAAAGCTGTAGTTCGGATGCATTAAATGAGAATAACAAATTAACTTACACTATTGCAAGTAATTACAGTCAAGGGGTTTCAGTTGAAATAGCTAAGATGGCTCAGCTTAGGTTAAGTTTTGTTGTTATGCAACTGACTAAAGAACGACAGCTTGTCCTCGAAATGAAAATGACTTGGATACCAAAGAATTTAGAGCACTCAATTTTTCGAATTGCATCCGGGCATTGACGTAATTCAAACTTTTCTTGATTTTATGAATTTGCACTCGGTTTATAACGGTTCCTGTAGGTTATAATATTCCACTGTCTAGCTTTGGTTACGAGGTAAAAAAGCCTCCATTACTCAGATTTCATTAGCCCATTCATTGTTTCATGATTATTACGCACTTGGATTTTCTTTAGTTGTCTTGGATGCCAATTCAATAAAGACAGCATCATTTGAAACTTTTCGCTGACGACTTTCAAATGACACGGCTTGCGGTTGTTTCAAGTTCTTGGCATTTTGGAATAACCAATAAATCTGCTCACCTTTCTTTACGACAAAAGGATCGATGGGACTCTAGGCTTGTAGAGGCGCACAAGGGTTTAATTGAGCCGTGCCCAATAAAATTATGGGTAAAATCACACAAATAGACTAGGTTTTTTTGGTGCTCGAGTTCCCCTAACTTCTTCCAGAGCCTAAGCGGTCAGTGTTATTTCTTATTCAAGTTCTTCTGAAAATTCGCTGGTATTTTTCTTTGTACGCCGTCAAAGATGGAGGTTCTCTTTTAGAAGATCCGCTCAATACATAGGATTTTGATAAAACTGATTGAAGGCAACTAAAGAGAAAGCGTTGCGCAAATTCTATTGCTATTAAAAATTCCACGGACAGTACGATGCATCCTCGTAAATCTTCGTAGCAGTGTCGTTGTCTCAGGGAGTGGTCACCGTTTCCCATTTATTAATTACAGTTTATCTTACCCTTTTTCATTTTAGGACATGAATCATAAACCCTAGTACGCATCTATGGTCTAGGGTTTAATAATTTTCTAGTAGTTCATATAATTCCAATCTTGTATCAGAAAGTAATTATAAAGCGAATGAACTTTATTTTTAGCTTTTTCCACTTTCTTCGAATTCCCGAAGTTGTACTACACTCGTCTACTTTTCAGCAACCGGTAAAATCGGTATAAGGACATTTCTTTCCAATTCCTTTCCCAAACCGGTCCATAAACATTATGACCTAATTAATCCTTTCGCCATAAATTGAAATGGAAAGAAGTACATCCGTGAGGTACATTTGTCCTTTGCTGGGTTGATATAAGTCTTTTCTGCTTCGAGAAAATTCTAATTCCAGTTTAATCCACAGGAACCGGGAAGTTTATTATAGCCTTACGCTAGATTTGCTTCCCTCATCGCAGCCGCCTTTTTAAATAATCAGGAGGATTGAGGGAAATTGACCCTCCCAGGAGGAAGTTTCTTTGACAGCGAGGCTAGAAACCTGAACCATTCTTTGGAACTATCACGTGGAACAATTTTGAGGTTAATTTCCTTTCTCTAATTGCATTTTTGCGTTAATTAAGCCAGGCAATTTGTACAATATTCGGAATAAATTTTACAGAATAACATCCGGTTGTTGTTTTTTCTCTGGATGCATTAATGGTGGTCAAGCACACCACGGTTCCTTCTATAGAAGTTTTAATCATCCCTGGCCATTCATATGAGTCGTAATAACGGGAACGGATGATGACTGGAACCTTAAACCTGTATAATTTGCACACGAGATTTTGCGCGAATCCGGCGGCATGAAATGGAGAATTGTAATGCAGAAGATTACTAAGCTATGATGGCTAGAATAAGCTAGAGACATGGAAGACGAAATGATAGAGTTGATACAGCGGATTTCCTTGAAATTCTACTAGAGGGTTGGAGGAACCTGGAATCGAAATTCAGGCTTTGTCACAGCAGACCTTCGACACTAATTGTACAATCGTGCCATTGCTCAACTTCTAAAAGAAGATGTTGTCTGCCAATGGTTACGACTGTCCAGTCCCAATTTTTGACTGCCACTAATGGGTTAATATTCGCTGTCGTACTACAAAAGCTCAGCTACTGAACGTAAGAACTAAAGCCTTTCTTAAGTGGACCCTTTCTTCTGAGTTTTGTGTAAAACTAGCCCCAGTCCTGGGTCAAGCAAAATTGAGGCTTAAACAGACTCTAATGGCAAGTATTTATGTAAAACTATTCGACAGCTGGTCAATTCCATTGTATATTGAATTTCTTTGAGATCTCGCAGATTTTACAGTTACCAACCGCTTTTAATTCTTTCCTTTGAGACTCCCGGATTTCTCTCGAGCACTGTTTTTTTGAAAAAAATCGTGGTATCCATTTTTTGGTAGTTCAGTGACTTTATTTACAAGAATATACAAAGGGAATGTTGGTCAGATCTGCCTAGAGAGACCAGAAGTAGCTATAAAGGGACTTATTACTTGACAGGTGCCAAACCATGCCTGTGAGAACTGATTATTTAGACTACACTAAACAACTGTTTTTTGTTAGTTGGGCCCAAAGGTTGCTTAAGAGAAACTATCTGGACGAATAAACCCAAGTCAGGTTCTATTATAGTGGTTCGTAAAGCGTTTAATAGGGATGAAAGCATTTATTCAGAGTACAGAATGTGTACCCAGCTGTGCATCGATCCATAGACAATAGGGGGATGGGTATCCCCCGATTCGATCGAAGTGATCACTTCCATCAGTATTTTTCGAATTAAAATGGCTTTTCTACCGACTCACGATGGATATCGTTTGCATTAAATGCCAATGTGGTTAGCTATCACTACACAGGCTGCTAAGCCAGCTTACCATTAAGCAGCGTGATACCGTCAGAATTGGAATTCTGGCTTTTAAGACATGTTTTGGCCCTTTCAGGTAGGCGTGGCAAACAGTCATTGCCATCAACACTTGAATTAAAGTAGGGAGCTGAGAGCCACAGTTAATTCAATCGTTGAGCTGGGAGAAGCGGTGTCTAGAAGATGAAATTAAGTTGCCACTTCTCAGTCTGCCATTTACGATGAATTATTAAATAATATTTTTAAAGCACAAACCATAGCAAAGCGGCAAAGTGCACGGTGGAAGATCTACTGGATTAAATGGTTATACAGGTGTATTTGAGAATGAGAACAAGGTTGCAGAAACGGATGATATATTGAACGCCTAGAAAATCGATTGAATATCAGGGAAGACTCCAGACGATTAGTTGCATGGAGGATTGGCTTCCGAAATATCATTTCGTGGGGTGTACCGCAAGAAAATCAAATCTATCGCTTCACTATGCCTAGTAGGTATACAACGGGATAATCTTGTTCAAATAACTGTTGTCAATATTGATATTTGAAGTCGTGATTGACATTTATTTTGGCTCCCCTTTGTGGTGCTTCCTCTCGTTAGTTTACCAGACCCTTCAACACTTTATCAACTAGAAACATCATCTAGTGCGTTACTGAAAGGACCTACTAAAGGCAAATGGGTCTCTAACATTAGTCTCCACAGTTTTTCTGTTAATAAAAGCCTTGGCTGGCTACACTGCACACGATGGAAAAATCAAAGAGCAAATGTTATAATCGGAACGATTTCGATTAGGAATCTCTTAAAGATCTATATCACTATATAATAATTAAGGGGCTGAAATTCCATATCGATCTGAATAGTTAATAAGAACAAAAGAAATTTTATTATTTCACTCCACGCCTTAGTGAAAACGTACGTTGGGTTTAGCAGACCATCGCACGATGAGGTCTGGAATTAGCAAGCAGTGTTTTAGTGAGTCTAAACTATACAAGCCTTGCTTTACTTGGTAGGTGACCAGAGGAGACTTTAAGTTGTCGTGATCGTTTCGTCTATCTAGTCAGACAAGGTTAGACATTAGATAGCCTACCATTCTACTGAAATCAAGTGACAATAGCAGGGTATATAGATTGGCCAGGTTACTTAATAAACAAAAACCAAGACTACCATCAGGAAAGAGGGAGCTTTCAAGAGGCCCCGCCAATGACCTAACGGGAAACTGGGGAGAAGCACATCCTTGGTAGCCATGGTAATTTCAATAAAGATTAGCCCTGCTTATATTACATTGATATCTAGTAGGTGAGATTGACATCCTGAAAGACAGAAACTGTAATTCATTATTACTAATTTGTTAAAGAATAAATGATGAGCCTGAAGGAATAAAGTTTGATGGATTCTTGGCAGCCTTGAGAAAATAGCTTTCAAGACATCGACACGGATGGAAGAATTTAGTGACTGCGAAATTGTGTTTATAATCAAAAATTTTTTTTAGATCTATGACAGAATTGTAAAGTAAGTGAAAAAAGGTTAAAGAACAAATCTCAAGAGTCAGAAAGTTTCGCTGAAAGAGCCTCTCATTGATAATTTCGATGAGATTTTGAAAGGAGGTGCTCATTCAGGCGAATTACTTGATATCTGGGTATAGAACGATGGAAATGTGCTTAAAACGTACATCAATCTACAGGGTTCATTGTAGCCTAAACAAGTTTCTATATAATGCAACAACAGAGGGATTGTTTGATAGGAAGAGTTTAATACACTTCAAGGGGGGTCCAAGCATAGAGCAAAAAGAGCAAATTTAACATTTATCAGTCGGTGCAATCTGAATGTAGACGTCGGAATGCTTTTCCATCAATTTATGACCCTAGGCCCAATGAATCCTTGAGACTCAACGATTTATTGTCATAGTAAAATAAATTGAATTCAAATTTTATTGAGGCAGTCAATGGTTTTTACAATTGTAAGAATAAAAAAGTTCCATTAAAAACAAAACAAGTTGTAATAGTACCACCTTGAAACAAAGAATTATCTTGGATTTTAGTTTTAGACCAAAACTGCTGCTCATATCTAACAATTTTCAGTCAAAATTTTCAGCTTGTCTGAAGCAGACTAGGAGAGCTTCTTGCATAATTAAAAGGCTCGCAGTCATCAAAGATGCCAAGAAATTCTTTTGAAAGCTTACCTATGCACTCATTATCTAAATTTGCACAGTAAAATTGCTTCAAGCCTACCTCTGAGTTACCTGTACTTTGCCAGATGAAATAAAGGAAAAATACCACCAGGTTCTTCAAGGTGCCCAATCGAAATGGAGCTAGGTCCTGATGCCCCAGCATGCACCCACTTATCGATTTCCCGAGTGACGCTCCTGACCCGGGACCACGTGGCACACCCACGCAGGCCCCCGCCACTGTGGCAAATGAGCAGCGGATGCAATTTCGTCTACACCCTACCCGAGTATGTGCTAGATCGCGTTGTAGTCATTAACGGTAGCCACGAGCACCGCATCAGCGGTTTCAAGCTGGCCAAAGCCAGCGATTACTTCAAGCGCCAATTGATTGAGCTTCGACGAGGTGAGATTGCCAAATCACGCGTGCGCGAAGAGGATGAGCATCGCGAGGAGGAAGAGAAACAGAGCCGTGTCCGCAGAGCCAGAGCTCGTAGTCTCTGCGACATTCCGCTGGAGCCTCTCCACGTGAACTACGAAGATCTGCGTGGCTTCGAAATGATGCTCTCCTTCACTCACTGTTCCGATGAGGCCAAGAAGGACCTAACCGAGAACCTTAATAGCGAGAAACTGGTCTCTGTCCTCAAAGCCGGCGTCCATTTCGAAGTTCCCGGCTTGGTGGAGTACTTTGTAAAGGCGATGAAGGAGAAACTTGACACGGTGAATGTCTGGGCCTACTGGCGGGATTTGGAGCCGATTTCATCGATTGCACCTGAGGTGGCCAAACATTGCCGAAGTTACCTGCTCAACCACTTTCTGGAGGCCTGTGAAAGTGAGGAATTCCTCAGACAACCGATGGATAAACTGACGCCTCTTCTGCGAGATGATGCCCTGAATACCTCCAGTGAGTTAGATCTATTCCGGCAGCTGGAGAGATGGGTATCAGCTGATCAGGAGAACCGTGCTGGACTGATAGCCACAATCCTGAGCTGTTTGAGACTCGGTCGGTTGTCCGCTAACGATTTCAGGCAGCTCACCTCGAGCAACCTAATAACGGAGAAGGAAGAAGAGTGTCGAAAGATTGTGACCATAGCCGAAACTATTATTGAGTCGAATCACAATGACACTGTGACTTTTCAGTCCGGCGATGATGGTGAAATGCAAGCCTACTTCAAGCGTCCCCGTTTGCCCCACGCAGCAATTTTCGTGGTTGGTGGTTGGGAGGGGAATCAGGATGATCCCAACTTCGGTCCTTCAAGAGCCATTCAGGTCTACAATTCACGCAGTGACACGTGGCGTAGGATTAGCAGCGATGGTATCGCCTTAGACGAAGGCCATGCCTATTCAGGCTGTGTGCTTTACAAGAACAAAATTTACATCATCGGTGGGTACATTGCAAGCGGGCCGACTCAAATGCTCAAGGTGCTTGAGCTGGCCACAGGAACGTGGAAGTACCTCTCTCCCATGCACGAGAAACGCAACTATATATGTGCTTGTCTGTTGGACAATGCTATCTACGCACTGGGAGGTCATAACGGCCGTCATAGGTTAAATACAGTCGAACGATATGATCCCGAGCAGAACAATTGGACTTTCGTCTCGCAAATGCGACAGGTGCGCAGTGATGCTGGAGCAGATTCGTTGAACGGGAAGATCTACGTGTGCGGAGGGTTCGATGGACATCATTTCTACGATTCCGTCGAGTGCTATGACCCAAAAGTGGACCAGTGGACTCTTCTGGCCCCGATGCAAAACATTCGCAGCGGGGTTAGTGTGACAGGCTTCAAGAACTGCCTCTACGCAATCGGTGGCAATGATGGTCTGCAACGACTGAGGACAGTGGAACGATATGACCCAGAAAAGAACCAGTGGCAGACCATGCCCTCTATGATTAGGCAGCGGAGTAACTTCTGCATCGTCTCAATGGATGATAGTATCTACGTAATGGGAGGATGGAGTGATGAGACCAACTCCACGATATCTTTGGTCGAACGCTGGACTCCGGGCATGCAAAACACCTGGGAGCAAGTGAAGGAACTGCATTTACCAGCCAGTGCAAACTGTTGCTGTGGCATACAGGGTCTGGACATAATCCGCGACTTTCTCTGAGGTCCTCTCCCTAAAAAAACCTCTCTAGCTCCCTAAAGTACCTCCCTTACCTCCCTCCCTCCCCAAGATGACTCAGTTTCTTAGCTGTCTGCCTTCGGAAATACACCTGCTCCGACTCATTTTACAATGATCCATTTTGTACTGAATCACAAACAATAACTTGCATCGTCTATTATGCCTTCTGTTAGCAGCGCTTTTGTTTGCATGGAGCTCGGGTGAAGCAACCGAACTTCTCTCAAATCAAACTTAATTTAATCACGAAGAATTCCGTTTGATCCTTTTCATTCCGCATTTTTTGGACTGCTTAAAAAGATACGAAGAAGAGGCTTGTGAATGTGCTCTGATACGAGGAGTAGCCGCCGCGTTAAAAAGTAACAGATCAAAATACAGAGTAATGTTTTACTATTCGCTCTTTCAGAAATTTTAATAGACGGGTAATGCAGAAAAGCCACGAATCGCTGGAAGGGGTTGCACGTTGATCCCTGGGATTGTTAGTGGTTTTCTTTCACGCGCTGCACGTGAGAGGAGTATTAGCTTTAGAAAACGTTTTTATTCACTAGCGTTCATTTTATTATTGCTTAGTGGACCGAGTTTATTAAACAGCAGCACCTAAAGGGGAGCTAGGATTAGAAACCTTGGCCTATTCATCACCACTCAGCTGTTTTTTTTGAACTTCAATAGACCATCTAGGCCTCATGATACAGTCCCTGTTGGTAAAGAGGGATTCAGGCCTTGCCACACCTTTTTGGGCATTGTTGGGCAAAACTTAGTACGAATTGAGTATTTGGATCTATAATCTACTGCTTGGCGTAATGAGTCAGTGAATTTATAACAAAAATAGGGATTCAGGTTCTAGAACCCCAGCAAAGTCATGATTAGACAAAACTAGACAGCTTGAAAGCTAGAAATTAGTATGGCGATGAGCTGTGAAGTAAACAGGCTGCTATGTCCGGTGCAGAGTGCGGCATGCCTGTGTCGCATTCACGCTTCTGAGCTTGGTCAATCGGTGATTCATTGATCAGACGTAATATTGCATAAATCAGCCGTACTACAATTGAGAATTGTCGGGTCATCGAGTGCTCAAAGGCACACGTCTCTGGAATTCTTATGGGCCTAATGAGCAAAGAGAATGCCCATGGGTTGCGCAATATCCGGGTCAAGAGCGGTGATAAAATTCATTTTTCAGGGGCAAGATGCTGGGCTACAGCGAAAACCAGTGGTCAGCTTCTCCTTATGAGACATGAGACAACCACTCGTAAATGATCTTCTGTTACTAGTTAGATTCATGGCATTTGGGAAAACCTCAAGGCCTGTGGAAAGGAAAACATTAAACCATTTTGTAGTGGTTTGATACGTATCGGGTTCTGTCCGAATTTAGAATAAATAAAACCAGTGACCAGAAGTTGCATTTGATTAACGATTCAATTATCAACGTACTCTCCATCATCATCTACGATTTCTTTAATCTTATAACAAACTCCTTAATTCTATTGTGTTTGGTTAGTTGAAGAACTCAAAAATGCCAGTTCCAACGTCTTTTTGAGACGTTGCAAAAACTCTTTCTTCTAAATGGCTGTCAGCTACGAAACAAACGGTTGTTTGAAGAAGAGGCGAGGTCAAGAAAATAAGGTGGATAAGGAATTCTCCCCCATACCAAGTGCTTCACTGAGCTTTTGTGAAGTGATTTTCGCTCTTATCATCGACTCAACACCCATACATGAGGCATTCATTTTCCAAGTTCATGAAAAATTCACAAGTTTGTGAAGGTAGCAATGAATAGTTTTATGGCATTAATTAAGCTCAACTACAGTCAATTCCTCAACTGATAAGGCAAAATTAGCTTCATCAAGAAGAAGCTTATCATTAAATCAAGCTAGACGTCAGGTACCATCTTCAACTTCGTGGAGGGTGACATCTACACTTCTGAGTTTCTCTGACCATATTCTGCTATTTCTTTTACTCACACATTGCCCTCCATAAACTGAGTGACGAATGTTTCCAGCCCCTTCGTCTGCTGCTGTGGTTCCCTTCTTGAACTCAAAACACTATTTGCCTCAAAGTATACATGGATACTTCCATATTAGCCAGTTTTAATATCATTTCTCCTTAAAATAAATTTTGATTAATTCAAATGCATCTAAACATCAAAATAGTGCTTTTAGATCTATTAAACAATATTAACACCCTTTAAATAATGTTAAATTTTGGTGGTAAATTTGGATGGATCTTATGGGATGACCTGATTGGACACTTCCTTTCAAGATCATACTCAGCTATTGTTCTAACATGGAAGTGGTAGAGCAGCCGAGAAGGAAGTTCAATTCAGGAGTCTAGCAGTGGATAAATTCACTAGTATGCTCTGCCACTCTGCGGCTATTTTCATCAGAGACAAAAACAGAAGGCTTACGCGTGACTTTACCCAGTTTCATGTCACCAGCTTGAAGCGTCTAGACTGCCATTAGAGCCTGCATTCGTGTCTCGGATTCCCTAATTAATTAGCAGGCAAACAGTTCATCCGACTGAGTGCTACCTGTGCACACTGGGAGCAGACAGAGGCAGTTTCCGTGCACCTCCACCAATGCGATCTAAGCAACAGTGGGTCCCTTATCGGTCTTGCAGTTGATGATCGGGTGGATAAAGGCCTGTGTAGTTTCCTCGGTATTTATTGCTGAGTAAATACACAAATGCTACCATTTCCCACTCCTTTAATGCCGGCATCATGAGACTGCCGAATAAGCCTTTTTCGGCGAAGCAAATATTGACTTACAATGCACATTTGAGAAAATGTAAAATGTTTCTTTTTCTAGAGCCCTATTGCAAATAATTCGAGACTACCAAGTAAATTTTTTAATCAGTAATTATTTAAAGATTTCTCAAATAAATGGAAATTTATGAATAATAATTTATCAAACTCTATGGATGGTACAATTAACGTTGTAGGCTTCCTTCAACTGTTAATTAGTTATTTACAAGATTGAAATCGCAGGAAGGATCTTAATAAATATTATATTTATTAAATTTAATTCGAAAATAGTGCCCATTAATTAATCATGTCAAGTGGACCATTATTAAGGCCTTTAATCACAAATCTACATATTAGATGGATTTATGGTTGATATGGACCTTGGTTAACATCTATTAATCAAATCAAGCCCGTCAATCATTATTAAATGCACTAGAGGAAAGAGTTACTCTGTAATTGACTTCCAGTATCAGTAATTCCGCCTGTTACCTTGCATATCTCTTGGTAAACTTATTTTGCAGCGAGTCCATTAGGCCATTTTATTTTAAGCCAAGACGGAAGTGGCTTTGTGCTTCATCAAACTCACCTACCGACTACTCGCTCGCACACGCAAGGGTCTGAAGCTTCGAGCTTAGAAAAAGTGTTAAATTACAACCCCTTCTCCATCGTCTTGTTTGGTTTGGTAGTCATACGGATCATGACAGTGGCTGAACACTAAACCACCGCGCAAATAGAGTAAGTGTCGACAAAGAAAGACACTCGGGATTAGGCAAACGAGATTGCAGTGAAGGATTAGAGAGCGAACAGATTCCTTCTGTGTAGGTCTATCTAGTGAGTCACACAGCAGCGAAAGGTAACACAGTCGAAAGGTAACTCTTATTTTGTGAAGAAGGTATGGGGTTAGGGGGATACGCTATTTTATTGTGGTCATTAAACAATTAAGAAGAGAGATTATGGTTTCGATGGCAGTCACATGGATCTTGGGTACTTACATGTTAGTATGGTTTTAACTAAGCAAATTTGAATTTTATGCTTCTATTAAATCAGACTTGGCTAGTTTACAGGTATCTTAAAATAAAGGAAGATTCAGCTTCACGAAACATTAGGAATTCTCTTTAATTCCATTTCTGTTGCGAAAATACATGCAGATAGGCCTTATGGACTGACCTGATATGTACGTGTGACAATTGTATGGATGACAGTTCTAGGTAAAATTACCTTAACGGCACCTCAAAGTCTCGGTAGTCGGTGTCATTCTTTTAAAGAACTAAAACGAGATCTAGCTGCCTTGTTCTCCCCCACAGAATACATCCTCTAACTGAATGCAAAACAAGGCGCTTGGCTTTGGGAGAAAACAAAAAGGCGAGTGAAATTACAAATCCCATTTTCGTAACTGGCTGCGATCAAAGCGAAAGTCGCAAAAGCAAAGGAGCCGTGATGGATGATGGCACGATTTAACCAAATCCTCGTCGAATGCAGCGAAATGGTTTTACTTAATGTCCCTTTTCACCACCCAGAATAATGCCTGCTTCTTAAATTAAATAGAGAGGTTTTTTGTTTATTGGCAAATTTGATAAATAAACTTCAGTGGAAGCGACAGCCTCATCGAACTTTTCCTAATTTTTTAAATTATAATGTAGATTTGAGAGGTAAATGATGGACTTATTAGGAAAGATACTTGAAACTAAGAGGTGCAGTGAATCTGTATTATTGAGAAGATTTACGACCGCCTTATGAAACCCAAAGTGAATAATTAACAATGATTTGAACCGGCTTTTATCGATCGGGTTGGTTCCGGTGGAATAAATCTGTGTTCTTAGCTTTCCACTGTTTACAATGGATTTTCTTGTGGCTTGGAGATGACATTTTTAAATCCGGGGAGGCTTTTACAGAGCCCAACAGAAGGCAAGGGAAACAATACTGTATCCTTCCAGAGAAGTATATACCATTGATGGTGGACGTTGGGTCGTTTGATACTTAAAGCTTCTATAAACACGTGATTAATAAGTCATATTTCTCATGTCAAATCATTAGAGCCAATTAATTAAACTTTTCATCCAGAGCCTATGAATAATGACGAAGTGACTTCAGTCCGAATATTGCGTGAGCATCTTAATTACTCGCCTCACAAGCATTTTTCCATTTCCTTTTCTCTTCTGACGCACAAACACAGGGCCAATTGCTCTGGTGACCTAACGCCACTATCCCCATTGCACATAAATACTGGACATTCATCATATTATGTACACCCTCTGAACGCAAAGGCTCCTACTCAGGCTGTAATCATGTCTTGTCGATTAGATCTTACTCTCTTGTGCTGCATTATTCCTTTAGCACAGTAGAGATATATTAATGAATGGTGAGGAGATCAGGCAACCGATTCATTATAAAATAGTTAACTCCACTTACCTACTTATGCATTTCAAGTATTGGAAGCTTTGCTTCAATAGGTCTGAATAGGTTCTAGGGTTTTAATGCCATTCATGAAGGAGTTGTAAGGTTCCTTCCTTGCCCTTATAGACATCCAAGCCAACGCAGAGAAGCTGGTATTTAGAGAACTTCAGCGAGGGTAGTTTTGTGACCAGACTACTACTCAAGTGTGCAGTGAACGACTAAAAGATACAACTAAAGGTAAAACACGGACGTGACATAGAGAAAACAAACGCAACATATCCGTAGGCACTAATCGGGCGATGCTAATTACAGGATGAAGTTAATATTGTGAATGTATTACTACGATAAGTGCATAAATTATGAATGAACCGCCGTTTTTTGGACAAGACTTGGGAGAGGGTAAATGTTTGACATCGTATATGTGATTATTGAATACACTGAATGAGAAGTGTCACTGCAGCTTCATAAAGTTAAAAGGGCTACATTATTACACAGAATGGTTTGTAGGGTTGCAGCAGTGGGCACACCACTCTGATTAACAAGTCCGTGCCACCGAGTTTTGTGTAATGAGTAAGGAATTAGTCCAGCGGAAGCTGCAGACCCCCTATATGAATGTCAAATTGGTGAAATAGTAATAATCACTGAAGGATTTGTGAGTTTATATCAGATGCAACTACTAGCTCTCCCCTCAACACCTAAATGAAAAATTAAAGTGTCCTAGTCACGACCCATACCCTCACTTCTCTGTCCCCCTTTCCTCGACCTGATGACCATTTCCGTCATCTATTCGGTGATTTACTGAGTTCACTTCCACTACCAAACTCCACCTCTATTTTGGCACTAATGCAATCGCTTTACGAGATGGCCGATTGCCTTACCACTACATGACATATCAACTGAATCCGTAGTTAAAGCCGCACTGGAAAACGGGATCTCCATCTGCCATCAATACTGACATAGGATTGCAATCCACTTCGAACTGTTTCGACAATTGAACAATTGCATCGTTTTCATTGACACACAAACCACATCGAAAGGTCTTGTTGAACGTTTCGACTGACAGCTGAAATCTGCAAAAGCAGCAACATCTCCCAACTCGGTTTGGTCCGAAGGCCTTAGAGTCATCTTGTTAGCCTTAAGAACCACTATAAACGAAGACCTAGGGCGCTGTACTACAGAAATTGTCTTTGAAATTGCCCTCAGACAGCCTGGAAATATAATTCGCGATTCGTCTCAAAGCAATGCCAGCCACTCCTTGTCCTATGTCAAAGCAATCCAAACTATATCAACTCGCCTAAATCAACGTCCTGTATAAATGCACAAGGACGTATCAACGTGTCCTTTCGTTTTCGTCAAGAGACTCTTGCATACACCGTACGACGGTCCATACAAAGTCTTAATGCTCAAACCAGGGGACATTGTTTTCTATCACAACGCCACTAACTAACTTTTTTTTATTTTACATGATAAAACTTCTATTTCTTTGTAAACATCCTGTTTATTTCTGTCTCGGGTGTATCAGTTAACTTTAAATCTCCTCGTGATCCTACCAAATTAAACAAGAAAAACGAAAAGAATTTCTCTTGCCATGAAATCGGTTATTTTAATCGACTTTTGGGTAATCCTTAAACAAACTATTGATTAATTACAATAAAATGGATAGTTTTGGGACATTTGTAGCTAAAAACCACTATGCTCAATGACCATCAACCATTAATGGTTGAAAAATCAAAATCAATTAAGGCCCGGACAAATACCAATGGGTGTCTCACTTGAGTGGGTTGAGTCTCCGCAAATGAAATGCTTTCTATTATTCTTTAAGTCATATTTCCTTAAACTAAATTGTGGCACTTATTGGAATGTAGGATTTTTTGGATATGGGAACTTTCACTTGTTTTTCCGGTGTTCTTTAGCCGATTAAATTTAAATAAAGCTATGAAGGTGAAAATGAAAAAGCAAAAATAAAAAATCGTAATACAACATGGATTAATTTTGAAACCAAATCATTCAAAATGGCGTCACACTGATTCTACTGCAGTGTTTATCGCTTGTTTGCCATTTGTCACCTTATTATTGAAATATTTGTACCATCTATCGAAAGCTAGACGGGACGTCAAGCATACCTTAGAGAATATTATTGAAAGACTTCAGTAAATTCAAAAGCCGTATATTTATTTTACCAGTTTCTATTCCACTTACAGTGGGTTTTCGGAACTATTTGTTATATTGAAAATACTCATGTTTAATGTCTAAGTTTTGAAAGTGGTTTTGAACATCATCCAACATCACGAAATGTTCCGAAATGTATAACTTTAAGAGCGCTTGTTAAAAGTTTGTTCACAAAACCTGATTATAAATTTACCAAATTAGCTTTAAATATCTAAATTGTCTTAATGGCCTCACAATATCTTTTCCGTTTTGCCTTTAGCTATTTTAAAGGGAGGGTGAACACCATAACTGCAGCTTGATAAGCGTACTTTTTTTTCTCAACATGAAAATGCACAACCAATGTTCCATTGGAGATGAAATTCCATAAACGAATCAGGAAGAACTTGAAGAAATAACATAAGATGATAGGTTCATGACAAATTTTTAAAGGTTAACATTTTTCACTCCAAATATGTGTGTATTTTTAAGAGGCTATATTTAGGTAAGATTCCAAATTGCAAAAGATATACAATTTCAAGGAGAATTTTGAAAAAAATCAGAGCAAAGCCATTACTTCTGTAGATGAAATTCTAATCGTTTAAAATTACGAAAGCAGTCGATGGGTCTGCCTCACCAAGGAGAATGAAAGACATGGTTAGTCTGAAGCCATGATATTTGTATAATTAAAGCATTTAAAATTTGATTTTTAATGAAAAAATAATTATTCTAAAGTCGGCGCATTTGAACTTGCATTTGTGGAGAGTCTTTAAATCAATAATTAAAGAGGGAAATGGGGTTCTTTAGTCATATGAATGAAAAAAACTTCCAAGAGAATTTAAAAACGCGAAAAGGTTCAATAGTTCAAACGTAATGGTACCAGTAAACCAATGCACTTTTCATTCCTTTAGTGAAAGATTCGTCATTCTGAATTAATTCGGAGTAAGTATTAAATATTTTATGAAGGATTATAGAAAAACGTCATATGAAACTGCTGAATGGCTCATAAATTATGGTAAAATAAATAGCTTAAATAGCATTTCCATTTGTATGGTAGGTTTCAGGTTAACACTGAAGGTGCCATTCTTTTAATGCTCTGAGTGGGTGCTGTTAAAAACCGTTGTTTCCATCAGCTGTTGTTGATAGAATATTAGTTCGAGGAACTTAAAGATGAAAGCCGAAAACTGCAGGTCCTCGAAAACTTTGGATACTACTGGCATGAAGGTTTATTTTCTACGCCGATAGAATCAAGTCCACGCAATATTTTTGCCTTCAAATGACGCAATTTCTCACTCTAACCTGCTTGATACGGTGATAAGAAGGTAGATAGGTTGCACTTCGGTAAGGGAATTATGTCAAGAACCTAAGCTTCTTCAGAAATTACTATTGATAGACAAAAAATGAATTTGCACAAAACCTGTTTGAAGTTAGTTTTGTGATAAAAGTAGAAATTTTACCAGGTCACTGATGAACTCGTTTATAGCGGCAGCAACAAAAAGGGTTGATTTGAGGATACTGCAATTGCACTGGCCGTGGATTTACGAAAAAATCAGACAAAGTACCTGTTCTCGTATTTAATTTCTAATACGTGAATCAAAGAAATTGCAAATTTCAGGCACGGATGTACACTCTATCAGAGCAAAACGCCAGAAATTTGTGAATGTCTGGGAACTGGGCTACTTGGTTTTGGGGCAAGCAGTAACTTTTGTCATTGAAATAACTTGGTTATTTAGTGACAAAAATGATAGGAATTTTTTCTTAAATTTCATGATTTTTCTCCCAACTCTAAAGTTTGCAAGTGAAAGCGAGCTAATTGGTAATGACATGGGACGATGCACTTAAAGTAAACAGAATCCTAAAAAATTCAGCTCTAGTACTTTAAAGCATTGCGGTTTTAGAAACGAAATAAATCTTATTTTTATTTGTAACCACAAACATTCATTCCTGACGAACGTGATGTACTTCAAGCAACATTATCGGATTTATGGTAAAATGTTATCCATGAATTAACCAAAAGAATGGAGGATTTTAACAATTTAGTAGTTTAATAATTGTAAATCCTTCTTTAAAAAACGTGAAATCATTTTCCTCATCATTTTGAAATCCAAAAAAACGTTAATGTATATGAGATATTGTTATGCAGACCCCTAAGGCTTTGTAATATGGTTAAGGTATTAATAATTTTATTACTTGCCTGAGGAGTATGAGTTTGTTTTGCCCCAGGTTTAATATTAAAGAATGCCCTGAGGCCTTCCTCAAGTTACAATTTATGCTAACATGCTAAGTGAGGGTATTCAAAATTAGTTCCATAAGCCTCTTAGCAGATGATAAACAAAGTTTTATTTTTAAATTTATGCTTCCTTCTTTTCTACGGTGGAAAATGTTTTGTTCGGCTTAGAACTCTTGGAGGCCCGCAGTTGCTACCTCTGAATGTGTAGAAGACATTAGGCATAAATTTCGGAAAAGAAACTTTTCTAATAGAGTAAGATTACTGAGAGTTAGTTCAGCCCCCGAATACCTCAAGCTAGGTCATAATCAGGCCTTGAAATAAGTATTATTTACGAGCTTTTACCTGATAAAAAACACTTCTACAACTGCCGTTTTCCCATTAAACTCTGGCTACTTGAATCACGAATTTATCCTCCATATTGTCTTCTTCATTTAAAAAAGGTTAAAGGACATATGAACACAAGCAAAACTTAATTTTGCATTATTAATGTATATTTTTCAAACGAAATGGTAATTAAGCAAATAACAACAATACTCGGGCAATATCTCTACTCTTTATAAATTTTAGACGCACTTAAATACTAAATTATAATCCGTTAATTTATTTTGAAATATTACGGATTTTTAAACTAAAATGTAAGACATTTTAAAATTGAACTGATATTACACAAATCTACTTTGAACTTTAGTTCCGACATACAATTTTAAGCCGTGCAGGAGAGCAAATTACGTTTGGTCTTTTGTACCTGTACCGAGCCTGGGCATTAATTACTTTCTCTGTAAAGCGACTTTGTAAATACATTTTATTCGGCTCTGTGCATAACGCCTTTTGGCACCCTGCTGGTAGATTGAAAGTATAAAATTTCGAATTCCGTCGACTTTGGTTTGGTAAGACTGATTCTGAAGCTAGTGCTGAAATTTGAACGGCTAGGGGAAATTCAATTCACGCTGTAGAAAGGAAATGCGGAGACGACTCCGCAATCACTTGGTCGACAGTCTCTTCACCTTAAGCCTTGAGTGGATGAAATGAACACAAGATAGGCGGGATAGAGCATAAATTTAATCAACCCAGAGCTTGTAGGAGTGCATCTCAGTGTTGATGTGTACCCTGAGTGTTCAAAGAGTACTTAAAGTGTTCGTAGGCCATAACATATATTTGATCTGCGTGCTGATTGGAAGGTGGAGTAGTTGAGTCACAAAGCCGACCTCGTGGAATTCAACACCGGATAAGCCCTCCCGAATTTCAATCCGCTTTCATCTTCCAATTCACCAAATACGAGACTAAGAGGTGCTGATGCAAGAAAACATTAAGCGCAGTCCTTAAACAAGTGGTGCAAACATTATAAAACTGTTCATTCACTGTCCTCGCAACCATGCACCGTCGCTGAAGCCTTGTTAACTGTTTAACAACATTTCTATATGCTCGCAGTTTCAGCGGCTTCATAGTGCATAATTTCTTGATATAGAACCAACTGTGTTTTCTGTTATTGACGACGAAACAACTTTGGATTATGGGGCTTTTTAGTTTGCAACGAATCTGTAGCAAATAGGCTACACTTAGCTTCTATTCAAGATGGAATGACCACCTGTACGAGGTTCCACTACCAGGAGGGTAGAAGAAATGCGTACTGGACCGTTTATTAGATTTACGGCTATATAGGAATATGGGGCATGATCTACAATAAAATTAGTGACTCGGGAGTTGGCAGCGTGTCTGGGAAGTTGTCCAGGATCTCTTTTGTCGCGTCTGAGTAGGTGATGAGAATAGGGGGCTTAGTCAGGTCACTGCAGATGATAAGATCCCTTTGCCGAGGGTCGAAAACAGCGCAAAGGAACAAATATTCATATTCTAGTGAGTGCACTCAGCTACATTAGTGACTGGGCCTGAAACATGCCAAGCTATCAGCAAAATTAAATAATTCATAAAGATTTTTTTTGCGCAAATACCTGGAAGATGTGAAATAATGTAGAACTGACTTTCTATTTACAGCCGCCGCGTATGACATATGCGTCTGTTGAAGTTTTGTACAAGTTCATAACACCGACTTGTGTATAGAAAAAGGTCATGTTAAACCTAAATTAAAACTGCCTAGATACAGTTTGAGGTCAGCCATCCAAACGTATCAAACCAGATAATGGACGGCTTCCCAGACACGCAGTCGCCAATCTAAGTCTGGGTCATGTCCCCTTGTTCTGGATCACACGTTTCTAATAAACGCTCGGGTGCACACGTCTCCTCTTCTCCTATCTTATAAGGGGTAGTAAATCCATTTTGCAGAGAATCTAAGTGTAGCCAATCCGCTACACAGTTTCCACAAATACTCCCTGTTCAATTTACTATTAGCCATTTCGAGGATTCCAGTTTGCAATAATTATTTGGTGGATTTATCGTTTGCCACTAAAAATTAATTTAAATGGCAAAATCTTAACCAATCTATAAAAAAGTGTTCAACAAATTGCGAAATTGCATTTATTAGTTCGTTTAAATTAGCCATATGAGGAAAGACTGAATATTGAATCTTAGGATGTGCAGGATAGATGTGGATTTAAGGGCACCAGAGCAGTCCAAACTCATATGTTATTTGGAAAATAAAAAGCCTCTTCTAAGACTTACTATTTATGGCTTATTTTAACTAAAATACGGCTGCAAATAATGAAAACAATATTTTTTGAATCACCACGATAGTGTTCTAACATTTTCTGCGGTTAAACATAGAGAAGAAAGATAAACTCCCGTTTGCAATCCTCATGTATTTGCATTTTATTGCGTCCAACATAAATTGCAATCCTCACGCAAAAGCCCGACCTCCGAATTGCGTGTTCGACTCCTCAGCAAGGCTTGTAGTGAACCGATTTATCGATGTCTGCAGCTTCTATTTAAATCTGGGGAAAGCAACTGGGAATCTGCAGGTACTCCAACTGGGTTACTTCTTCTCAGCTCGGAAATTTTGCAAAAAAATGACTTAACCATGTTGTGAATTCTCGAAGATTTCCTCGAAATAAAAAACATTTTGCGAAAAAGAAAACTTTCATGTGTAATCATCAACCCATTAATCATCGCCACTTAAATCA
Source organism: Anomotaenia brevis (assembly GCA_030710315.1). Classification (NCBI taxonomy): domain Eukaryota; kingdom Metazoa; phylum Platyhelminthes; class Cestoda; order Cyclophyllidea; family Dilepididae; genus Anomotaenia; species Anomotaenia brevis. The sequence goes on from JAUOZQ010000010.1 coordinate 581,556, forward strand.
GTACACATTTTTTGGGGTTCGCTAAAAAGAAGGTAAATCAAGAAGTTCATGGAATTTTTAGTAAAATTAAGGCATTTACAAATGCTCATATGCAAATGGATCTAGTTCTACTTGTTCTTGGCGATAAAAAGGAGCAGAACTTGAAGTTGTGTCCCCGTGGTTTTCTTAAACAAAATATCCCTTAACATTGTAAGCGCTTTCCTGTCGTTATTTCGTGTTCAAGGTGAACTCTTAGATTCGCTTCCTAGATGGATCAGTTACTCAAGGTAAGATAATGAGTTCCCAAAGTCATAGAGAGGAGAGAAGACGTCCGTCTCAGAGTGATTATTATAGATGTGCATGCATGAATAAGTGAAGGCAAGTTTGTTATGCTATGGTTGACCTGCTTTATCTGTGAACAATTTGGCCAATTAGATCAGATCAAGGCCAACGCATTCAGTTGAAAGGGAGATTCACGTGTCCATGGGTAGCGGTGCGACGATAACTTCAGTACCCCACCACCCTCTAAATGCACCATGGAAACCATGGTCATCACATTGTTGGAGCCGAATTTCGATATCTGACCTCGATGAGGATTCATAAATTGACTGTTTTTCTACTCATGATGAATCAAATATGCCGACCCATTGGAAATGCTTAGGGGCGTAGCTATCTGACTGGCACTTCTTAATCGATCTTCTTAATTAAATTTTGAAATCTTGGCTTCTCCCAAAGCCTCAGCGCTCTGTGTTTTTTTACATTCTAGCTACCCTGCCAGAATATGACATTTCAACTCATCCCCAAATCTGATCTATTCTCCATTGTTGAAAAAGGGTCTGAACAATACTAAGGCTTGCATGAAACTGACTGGAGATAATTAAAAATCATGAAAAATCTGTGTTAAATCTGTATAAAATCGATAATTTTAAGGTTATGAAATTCCATCATCTTTTCCTCATTCGGCTATCTAAAATAGTGTTTCATTCTCACCTGTATTTCACCTTTCTGGCTTTTAGACATTTCCGAAATTTCATTTTTAGTCGTTAACTGTCTTCTACCGCCCATTTCTTCCATACCATTCGATCAGATTCCGCTTTTTTTACACCGTCTCATCGGATCGTTTTTCCGTAAGCCTTTAAATGAATTCCCTTGATTTATCGATGCCAGAGCTACGAATTTCCCCTTTATTAGTTCTTTCATTTTTAGCTCCTCCGGGAATAAATCTCCTTTGGTTTTCCCACCCCAGCTGATAAACAGAATCTAAAAAGCCAATTAAAACGTGATTTATTTGACAAGCAGCGCTAAAGAGCTACGTCAGTGCTGATTGCAGTAAATTCCACCAGTCGTTCTCATGGATTTGTTTGAAGTACAACGCTCCATGCATTTCATTACGCCCTCTTCGCCAAAAGAATCCGGGAAATCCAATGACATAGTTTAGGGATGGATCCAACTATAATTTAGGGGTTATATTTTACCAAGCCACGTCTTCTACTGTTTCGGGTGACAAAAATTCTTTCAAGTTAAAAAATGCCTTTTTCTGAAGATATTTTGTTGAATTCTGAAAAGTATGTTCATTGATTTAGCCTCGATGACAACATATTAATTTTGTTTAAAAAGTACTAAATTAGCAGCACTCAATCGATTTTACTTTGGATTTGGAAAATTGCAACACGTCAGTATTTCAGCAATGAAATTTTTTGTTATTTTCACTGATTTAATTGAATATCTACCTAGGGAGTGGTCGTGGTACCAGGAATGGTCCAATGGGACGCCTTTGGCTGCCAGTTGGAGAAGAAAAATGTCTCAGGATCTCAACTTAGTTAATTGGGAGCAGGAGAAGACCCACATTTTCACCATGAGCTTTCAGCGAACTCCCAGTTACAAGGTAATTTTTTTGAGAAGTTTCATTTTTTAGTACTGAAATACCACTTTCAGCTAGTTTAAATCTCAGAAAATGGATTAAACTGAAAATTCCACTTCTTTAAGCTTGATATAATTCAAATGGATTTGTATAAGGTGTGACGATTCCGTAAGAAGCGTGAATATTAATTCCTTTTGTAATTTTTAATGTCAAAGATTTTGCACATTAAAAGGTAGTTATACAACTAAGAAAAAATAAATCTATAGTTTTCATTAATTCTGTTAGTGTTATTATGTATTTACTAAGCGAAGCATTATACTCAAGTGCCGGATGTTTTAAGAGCAGGCTGGCTAATCTTGAATCCAGGGTTGGGAAAGAGGAAGGGTTTACTTTACTTTCAACAATGGACACTAACTCAACTACGACATTAAGATTTACTGTGTAAACGTTATTTGGCTTCTTCTAGCGTGGAGATAACAAGTAAGATGGATTTCGGATTTATCGGTGTCCTAGCCACTCGTAGAGTTAAGGAATTTAACATAGCAAGTCACTTTTTATTGCCTTTACAAGTCTAATTGAAACAAGAGTGGTAACCGGCAATAACCTTTTTTTTGGTAACTACTTGTGTGGAAAGAAGTACATTAACCTCGAAAATTTCAATCTGTTCGCCTAAAACTGCACTAGAACTTTCATTTCCATGGCGAAGTAGTGAAAATTTGCTACCTAAAGACCATTTAGCTCTGGCGCCTTAGTAATTTCATCATCAAAAACAAAAAGAGAGAAGGCGAATGAAGAAGTCCCGATGCTCCTGTTTGAATCAAATCTTCTACTTTTTGGTTCAACGCTCTACTGCAGCGCTTAGCATGGACGGGATTGGAGCTAAATTGACAATTTAGGATGGGATTTAAATTTAATTATTACCCTTTTCCTCCACTAGGCAGCGCTTGGAAGGATGAAACAACTGGAGTGGAAATCGCATAAGTGGAAAAAATACGCAGATTTGTTTCGTTTTTGGAGCAAGAAAAATGTAGGTTTTATTTCTGCAGTGTTCCTTGCAGTGATTGGGTCTTCTGCCCTCAGTATTCTTCAAAACCCGGTTTGAATTCATACTTGTAAGGGAAAAAATCACATGCCACTGACTAAAACACAGGATACTTGAGGGTCTTGCTTTGACACTAGAGACAAAGGCTACTTAAAGAAGATTCGCAGTTGTACTCATATCCAGTGAGTTGTGTACAGACTATTGAAGTCAGATTGCCAAAATTATTAGTTCTGGATTTTAACCGCCGTTTTTTGAAGCCTACAGAATGTCATGTCTATAATCATAGGCAAGATTTTATGCTGACGGACTGGATCTCCGAGAACTTACGAATTTAAATTCAAGCATATGCTTTAATTGATGGCCATATATCGGAATGCTTAAACACCAAATCAGAGGCACCAATTGTTTGCTCTTCTTGAATTAAGTTAAAGAATGGTTCTCCACTTTAATTTATCTACATAACTAAGGCATGGTTAGTAATGAAGAACTTGTCTTCACTTGAATCCATTTCTAACACTGATGTTCATTTCAAGCTTAGAAAAAACTAAGCGAAAATTGAACAACTTTTAGCATTGGAAACTTGACTGATCTAATACAGAGATTCCCCTTAATGCCTGGAATATTTTGAATGTGCTCTGATTAATAAAAAGAGAATAATTTTCCACGACGGTCAAATGAACCCTTGAAACTTGTATGCTATTTTTACCCGTAGGAGTATTTTGAAACACCGTTGGATGTAACAGGTATGCTTCTCATTCCTTACACCGGTTACGGTGTTGTAAAATTAAACGCCTTTAGAAAGACAAACGGACCCCATCTATGTCCATCTTCTGTGTGCAGAAGACCCAGGTAAGTGACACAGGATTGTAGTCAGACTCAATTTAGATCATATCGTCGCGTTGTGCACTTGTCAGTGTCATCAAAATTGCATCTGATAACTCTAAATTCGGAACTCACGATAATTGGTCCACGGCACTGTTTTCTTCAAACTAAAGATCCTATAATGCTTACAATGTCTCGAATTTCTTACTTCTAACGAAGCTCCAAGCTAAGTGGTATTTAGCCACAGTCGTGATTTTTTTGATTTTGAGTGTAATAAACCTCGATCATGAAGGTTGTTAGGGTGGGAGTTTTTCCAAGTTATAAGTAGAAGAAATCTGTACCAAGTCGGAGGAGGAATAATGAACGAGCCTCTTAATGCCAACTCTAAAATAATATCAGTCATTTTGTTCATATGATTCTAAAAGAAAAAATTAGGCTTACAGCTCGTCTAGTCATAGTGTCTAGTTTTGGTTGCTAGGTCCAAACAACGGCTAAATGCCTGACGCCAAACCAGATTCTGGGCTCGTTATGGTAATGCAACAGCCACACACAAATCAATGCGTCATTCTAATAGGATTCCTTTGTTCTAAGTAATGTATTAATGCTGGGTGCACTCTGGAGCATCGCAGTGAGAATATGAAACAAAAGGTGGCGAATTCTTGCGAGGACACCCATTCTGTCTTTTCAGCCTTTTGCTCAAAGGTGCCTCATGTGGTTCGGAGAAGATGGACAAAAACGGGACTATTTTCTAATCCTTCCAGATACCCACTTCCACTCGGCCCCAGTCATTAACAAACGATTTCCAAAGCTAAACGATCGGTCAACATTTCCTTTCTTGAGTGGATCGCAGTAAAAATAAATAACTTGCATGAACTATTTACACCGACACTAAAATCAAAGTCAACATTGCAAACTTGTTTGAATAGTCTTTTTCTTATTCGTACCGATACATTTATATAGGAATATGTACAAGATGTACAGAAAAATAGATTCATTATGAAGTTCCCTTCAAATTCAAGTTCGAATTAAGAATCATACTTATGAAAATAAGGCATCGAAAGTGAAATTTATACTACTACTTGCAATAATCAACCACGTCTCGTCATTTCCATGCAAAACATGAAGATCCCACAAATTTATGCCTATATTCGCTTACTTTACGTACTCTAATTGTTTATTCTTGGCATTTTTGCGCTAAATTTTATGAATAGATGTGAATACTGAATTAAATCTGATGTTATCAACAGAATTTAATTCATTAATTATAAAACGAACATTTGTCAGATCGGATCTTCACTTCCTACGCAGCTAAAGCTTCAGTTCAACATAAAATAAGTTTACACATCGATTTTATGTGAATTGTTTCACGAAAAGTCAGCCTAGTACAAGTGATTATAATTTATCAAATGTGAAAAAATCATTCAGATTAAACTTCGTGTTCTCCGAAACTGTAACATTTTGTTACATGTTAGCAATTTCAAAAAAGTAACTTAGGTACTAAAAATGTTTTGGAGTTCTACGAGTGTTTCATTCAATGAACTGATTAATAGTGATTTTTTGATAAATTATGCCCTTAATATAGGTCAAAAAGGCACCAAGTTTTCGATTTTAACCCTTGGAAAATACATCGGTAATCTTAGGGAAGAGAAATAATAATACGCAACTCAAATGCAACTGCTTTTTCATGATATCTATCATTCTTGCTCCTAGCTTAGCTAGGTTCCATGATGCTGACTAAAATAATAAAGTTAAATTATCAGTCATCCAAAATATACTTTGGAAAAACAAACGCATATTAATTCTGTATCTTTTTCTTATGAATTAGGCTAAATTTTTTTCAGAGCTAACTTAGCAGCATTTACATTTGTATCACATAAGAAAATGATTTCCATCATAGAATCATTTGAGGTACCGTTTAAGTAATAGAAAAACTAAATCAGTTATTTACTTTTAGCATCGTGCATTACTTCAACTCCGTCGGCGGTTTAAATCTTCACAGACAAGATGAATGCTATTGAGGGCAAAGTGAAGAGTTGAATAGATAAGGACATATTTAATCGAATAGATGGGTATATTAGAGATGAAAAACTATAGCGTTTCAGTTTTAAATAGGTGATGATTTCATCATATCACTCTAATTACGTATTCTAAGAGTTATGATCATTGGGTACCGAAATCCACAGAGAATACTTAGGGGCATCACCGAAATTAAAAAGCCGCTAGGCAACTTTAGCGTGTCTAAGCATTTCCTTCTTGCGCGGAAATCCCGTGAAATCGTATGATAATCTTTTCAACAACGAAATGACTCAGCTAAGATGAACGGTTTCCGTCTTCCTATGTTAAATTCTTAGCATTTCCAGGCTTGCTAGTTGTCAGATATCTTGTTGTTGCATTTTTAAACCAGTGCTTGAAAGGAGGAGAGTTTTTACGCTATTTGAAAACGAAAGTTTGTCTCTGCGACTCCATAGGAGGCCCAAATCTACGAGAATCGTGTGTGTGAAATTCTCTAAATCTGAATCGGTTCAGATGACGTGTAAGAAATAGAGAATAAATATAAATCCAATTCTACAATAGTTCCCACAAAAATTACTTTATTAGAAGTAAGTGACAAAATTTTGTTAAAATGGAAACTAATGAAAAATCGATCATTTCAAGCTCTAATTAACAAAAATGGTCTCCTTGCATAAAATGATTCCAGAAACATGATAAATGAATATTTTCATTAACTTATTTAATGAGTGCAAATTTTCCCAATTAATTCCGCTCACGTTACATCACCGAATTCGGATAAACCAAAAATCATAATTGAACTATTTTTGCATCAGTCTTTACTATTTTCCTGAAACATTTTGATGGATTAATTTGCAGTTTTTTGCTTAAGAAAAAACCCTTAGAATGTCTAGATTGCAACTGTTATTTCATTACACGTCTGACCTAACTATCAGTGACTGGTCTGAGATATATACAATCCTTAATGAGGAATTCGTGCTAACTCTTGCCTGAGCTGGAAAACTATAGCTATCAAGGACTCCAGCTTATTTATCAGCGTTTGTTGAGACGACCGTACTAACAAAACTTTAGAGGGAGAGATTCTGGAAATCTGCTGGCCGCCATTTATGCTCTACGAACCCATAAACGCACTTTTCAAATATGCATGAGTACCAGACGTCTAGACATGCAGTTGGAGGGATATTCATTTTAATTCTACTCTGCCGCCAGGTCTATGTCTTCATGAAGTTCCATTTCAAAATGCTTAACTTCATTTCGCAAAAAAACGATGCAAGACAAAATAAGAGGAACAATGACATTCGGCGAAAGAGTTACGCCCTAGCTTCCGGGACTAAGGTGAAAGTGTTTTTAGGAATTATTCTGAGAATATTTATGGCAAGAGTTCACCAGCTGACTTCCATGAACTCTCTTCATCGGGTATCGCCAACGAACACTAGTTTGAAATAAATTTAGTAAAGTGGGAAGAAAAAAATAAGTTATAAAAATTCAGGTAATATTAGGGTGGATCAGATTGTTCGGGATATTTTCAATATCAGTAAAATTATCATCTTTAAAGGTGCCCTAACTAACTCGGCTCCCTCATAGAAAAACCATTTTTACAACCATGGAATACAGATATTTCTTGACGAGATTGCACACCAAAGTTTTGATGAAACTCGAATGGAAAAAAAGACAGATTATTACGGCTCTTTAAAAAGCTTATTGAACTCACTGTAGTTCGCAAGTATATTCAGCTATTCAAAGAAAGAAGACTGGAAGACTTTGAAGACTACCCTCCCTCACATGTAAAAGAACAAAATATCATTGAGGGTACTCAAGATTCAATTAGAAATGACTGCCAAACAATCGTCATTTGGGATTGAACGCAATCGATCTTTAATACTTTGCGGCGGTCTGATTAGCAGAATGTTTGAAATGATCCCTCTTTAACCCTCTTATTGCATAAATTGAAGCAGAGGTGATTTCTGGTGGTACAAATTATCACAGAAGATGAAATATGACAGTGAAACCAGTAAGAACCGGAGCCCATGAATAGGAAAAGCAATGACTACACTTGGAGCCAATCAGGTTCGAGCGTCGAAGGTCAGCTCAAAAACGGGTGTTTAAGGTCCTTTTTGTTGATTAAGAAGGTCCGATTCCCATAGAATAGCTAAAATCAATTAACAGTAACAGTAGTTTACTAAGCTGACGTTTTGATAAACCTTCGGGAATGGAAGAAAAACCTCTGTTTTATCAGAAAAAAATTCCCCGCGCATTCTTCGGGGCTTTCACGAGACCTTCGGGGGAATTTCATTGAAAAGTGTTTCCCATTCATCCATCATTCGAGTAGAGTCCACATACCTCTTACTTTTGCAAAGGAACCCATTTTATGAGAAGCCGAAACAAAACACTTTGCTCACAAACGTCTGTAAAACGGCCTTCTTCAAATATGGAAACGTCAACATGAGGAGTACATTGACCTGAATAACATCTGGGTTGAGATTTAAGCCTATAACTTGTTTCTGCAAATTTAATTAGTTTTTAATTAACTCTTAATATACTTGAATAACTCTTGATATACAGGATTTAGCCCAAGCTAAATTGCACCTCAATCGACTTGTAAATAATATTGTGCGGTAAGCTTTACAAGAGAACTCCTTTAAACCTCAATTTTCGGCACCAACGTTTTTCACTGTCTTAGAAAATTTTTCAAGAACTAATAATGCACCCTGTAAAGCATCTAAGTTAATTATCTTGCACTGTATACCTTGTTTCCACGTAGCTGTACAGAATTACATGTTCTATATTTTAACAAGTTCTTCAGTGTGATATATCTGCAGAATTTATGCAAACAATTATTAAATATTCCCAGGCTTAGGATAATCATTTTATTTGAACATGGAAACGACAACATTTGTAGACTTCGATCGATTATATCGCACTGTGTTCCATTTATCATAAAAAATCGATATCCACTGTTTGGTCTGACGTGTCACTTTTCATCTGAAATCATCATCTTAGTATTTAAATTCATTTAAAAATATGTGTGTTAATGTGCATAGCGCTAGTTCAGGTCATGACTACTCTCATGGTCGTCATTGGCTATTCTGACGGCCGCACACCATTGGTCAGTTCGCAAAAGTGCCTAACTAACATCAGAAGCAGTTGTAGCCCCATTAGAGATAGAAGAACCAAGAGCGGAGGCACACATCGAGACAAAAATTCAGTTCACACATCATGGGCACCCGCTTTGCCTAGACCCGAGCAAACCCGTCAAACCTACTCTGTAACCGCCACGATACTGCTGCGAATGCCACGCATGACTGGGGAGCAAGATGCCCTTATGTGGTAGACGAAAATGCCTCTATTCAGCAAATCAGTACACGGATCTATCCAGTCTCAAAAGCCATCGTTAGCGCTGAATCACGATTCAAGTAAGATGGCTTCCTTCAACTATGCTTTTTGTGAAATTCCTAGTCATTCAGGCTGACTGCGTGCTAGTGTAAGTTTAAATTCGGACCCAAAACAATTTAAGGCTTGTCTTTGATAAATGCATAGATAATAAGATATAGATAATAATATATGGATGATAAGCTTTATTCATTTTATTTGTAAATCGATCTGGGAAGGATATAACAATTTGGAATTTGAACCTGAAAAAAAAATTCAAGAAGATTATAGGTGCTGCCAAACGATTTCAGTTTTAATTTATCAAAATGTCTTATTTAAGGGCACTTATCATAGAAGACAGAGTTTATTTGAAAGCGCAAGTGTTGAAAATGATACTTTTTAAACGAAAATAGGGAATCAGATACAGCATCATCTTTAGATACATTTAAGGCTTAAATATGCAATTACGTGGCAAAATTTAATAAAAGGAGATATGAAATGACTTTATGATAAGGAGTAAATGGGACCCTTTCATAGAGCAAATTTAACGAAAAATCCCCTTATAAAATACAGTTACTGCTAAAATCGTGAAGTTTAAAGATATGAAAACTGGAATGATCAGACCTTCTTCCATTTTCAATCAAACAAAAAAAGTCTTGTCTGGGTGAATTTTTCAAGTTTATTTCACAGCTTTTAAGGAAATTTTACAGATTTACTTTGTCATTTTTCAGGAGTAACAATTGTTTGGTCTTACGAAGTGAGAACCAGCCTTTTTTTCAAATTTGCCCAAATGAAATTCACACTTGTGTTCGTACGACTAGACTAGGGGTATGAGCGTTCTTCGAAATGTGGCGTTCATTGAAACGGATATGAAGAAGCAGCATTAGAATGTATTTTGACATCAACCATAGAAATTGGTCAGATTATAATCTTAAATGGTTCTGCTTGATAAAATACCCGTTTCCTCCGAGACCCGAGTTAACTGAAATTCTGTTACAGGATAAAAGCACATATAATAACAAAATAAAATATTTAGGAATCAAAATTTTAAGCATATATTCACAAGACTTTCAAATCATGGAGGCAATTTTGATATTTACTTTTAAATTTGACGGAATACACAATAATATTGCTAAAAATTCTAACAAATATTATAATGATTGTAATAACCATATGCTTTAGACTCCCCTTTAATGTTAACAAACTGTTTTTTTATCGCAATTTATCGTAAGAAAACAACCTTAATGCTTCAGATGCAGGACTGATAAATTTGTGAGATTTGAGAAACCTTTCTTGGGTAAGGACGTCAAGATAAGCGAAAATTAACCGCTAGGTACCATTGAGCCATCTTACTTGGTCAAATTTTTCACCTCCTTTAAAAAGTTGATTAAATAATCGACATTGTTAAAATGATTTATTTTATGTGGTTTGGTAGTCTACAAACTGAATAAAAGGGCATCTGTGGGTATCTCGAAAAGTTAATGCTGTTAAAATGCTTTTGTCAAACATGTATCCTTAATGTTTAAAATGGAATTTTATGGAGCATTGATGGAGAATTAATTATAATTTGTCTGATTTAAAAAGGTAATTGTTGATAAAATACAATTTGATCTAAACATTAAACTAAGGATAGGCTTCCCTACCAAAAGCGAAAAATATTTTAAGCCTAAATATTCCAGATAAAAATACCACGCTTAAAGCAAACTTGCAAAAACATTTAGGCAATTATTAGCGGAACTATTAATTACGGCTCTATCATTTCGTTCGAAAAGCTTTCCTTCCATAGTGTTGATCACTGGATAAGTATTCCCCTCGATCATATGATCGTGCTCATATTGGCATTTCATGCCAGGGGCGATTCAACGTTAATTTTGCATCGTTTAACGCTTGATTCCAAAAACTACTGTATGGAAGAACTCAAGGAGAAATGCGTCTGCTATCATAGCTGCATAGCTTTACTCACTCCATTTAAGTCATATTTTTTGATGTCCAGTATTAAAAATTAGATAAATGGCAAGTTCAGTTTGATGAGAGCTCTGAAATGACTAAAACATTCTCCCAAGACTAACTATTTAACAGGGATAGAGGGTAGAGGATACAACGTAGTTGATTTTATACTGAGATTACTTTATAGGATAAGCGCTACATTTGACATCAATTTTTCTCTTAATTTTTGCTTCCTTTTGTATGCGATACTGGTCAAAATGGAATATTTAAGTACACTACATTAAGCCATAATAAGAACATAGAGAACCTATTCATTTAAAATCTCATTTACTTCAAGTTGCCTTCTCATAAATATGCCTTATCATACGTAGTTTTTGACCAATGAATTCAGCTAACAAGGAGGTCTGATATTTTGTCATGAATAATTAAATGATTATAAAATTTGCCACTTTCGATCGCTTGCTTTACTGAGCACGGCATCCTACAGGAGTTTGCTAGACTAGTGATTGAAAAATGAACTTCACTTCATTTACAAGAGAGCGATTTTTTGATGCACTGAGATTTTCGTTGATCTGTTTCCATAACTGGAGAACTTTGTCTCCTAAAAGAAACTGGTTAAATGAAATGAGTGGATTAATGAGGATTTTTACATTCTTAAAAGTAACTTAATTTTCCCATATTCTATGAAGCGGTAATGTTTTCTACAAATTATTAAAACCGAAAAGGTCTCCTGGTTATCGTACAAACATCATTTAAGTGTTTTAAAATTGGTTCAAAACGTATTTTGGAAAGATATTTAGAAAAATTCACTATTGATTCTTATCAATAAAATGACCAGTATCTCCGCAGTAGCAATAAGTAACATTCGATGCCAAATCACAATATAAATGGCATAATGACCTATTTATAATTCTTTTTAACATTCATGAGAGACCTTCAACTTCATTCAGAACTAATTCACACAAAATGGAATGTATGGTTTTGCGGCTACCTCATTTTTCATGTAAGCCGCTGAAATCGTCGGGAGATGCACCAGATAAATCTCCATTGTTTCTTCATTTGTGATATTTTAAATTAAAACCCTAAAAATAGCTACGTCATTTCCTCTTGGATGAATATCTCTTGCCAAATTTTAAAAGAAAATTTTGAAGTTATTAATGAACACGATACTTTTAATTATTCATAACAGAGCCTATGCTTAGTGCTGGCATTGGATGTCACTTTTACCCCTAATTTTGTTTGATTAAAGAGCTGCTGCTGTTGACCCGTGTCTTCCTTCTCCTTCTCCTGCTTCTCCAAATTCCTTCAGCGATGTCATTCGATCTCAACGCTGAAATGGACGACTGCGCTCGCGTACAACGAATTCCACGTCTCACAGACAAGCGCCACGGCTTCGATTTCGGCTTCGGCTCTCTAAACGACACTGAATTCATGTGTCGGTGAGTACAAATTCTTCCACGATGATTCGACTTTTTGATGCACGGGTTTCCATCCATGCAGACTTTACTGTGAAGGTTGCGACCTCTGTGGTTGATATTTTCACATATATGTTTGGTCTTGTCCTTCAGAAATCTCATTTTTTACCTAAACATATGCATTTGGGTTTTTAATAATCAAACAGCACTAGTTCATTATTACTTGTGATTCTTTGAGTTTTAAATGAATTCTCAAACAATTTTCAGATTGCTATATCTCTGATTTTGTTTCATAAATTTTATTAGGCTAGTAACTTGAAGGACTCGCAGTTATTCTTTCGCCTTTGCGGTGCTTCTTGTTAATAAACCAGGCCGGTCATTTTGGAATATCATTGACCTGAACAGTGTACATCCCTAAAAAATCCTAATAATCATGATTTACGGTGTTAGTTGTGTTAATGAAACAACATATTTCAAATATCCTTTAATTTGAAATTTGGCTGGAACAAGTGCCACATGAAAGTTATATAAAAAATAACAAGCATCAAAAATATTTTCCAGCTTCTATTCACCTTTTGCTTTTGACAAGATTAGGTACAAGGTTTCATGCATGCTTATTTTATACAATTTTAAATTTGAGTCCAGCAAATATAATATATATATCGCTTTTTCCAGACCTTATTTTCGAAGAAACTGTTGTGTCCATTTATTGACGTTTCTCTGCAGTTTTTTAAAAATTCCTTTATCCAAGTTTAAATGTCAGTATTTCTTTAGGTGAATTTCTAACTTGATGTTTATATTAAAGTTGATTGATAATAAAAGTATGACAGGCTTTAGTCGCTGTCGGATTTTCTGTTTACGTAAACCTAGAACGCATCCGTCTCTGAAAGTGATTAAATATTTGATTAAGCAGAATGCTTCTAATGACATTAATAAAATAAATGTTAAGATATTTATTCAAAAAAGACTTACACTACGAGTATTGACAATGTATTCATTTTGTTTGTCAAAAGAAAAATGTGATGTTAAAAATACATTTCTAATATTACAATACAAATAGTAGATTATGAACGCAAAAATCATGCTCAAAGATAACTGGGGCTATTTTGGTCTGTTAGAGGAAATGATGTGGATTCGCAAGCAAAAATAATAATTGCTTATTAGCATTAATATCAGAAAGAACTTGATTTATGTTAGGAGACTTTATTCCTCTTGATTTTGTGTCACCGGATATCACTGTGTGGTCGGTAAAATCGGATACAATAATTAAAAAACCAATGTGATTTTCCTTTTTTATCTAAACAATTGTTCCGTGGTTAGAGGTAAGATTGTCGAGAAAACTTACCTACCTACTCATCATTAAGTGAAACGAAATATTTTCGATAAATATGATTTGTTGTGACAATAAATTAATACAAGTAATAAAAACGTTAATATTTAAACTATTTTTATTATGCAATTGCTTTAGGTGGGAAACAATAACTTACTAAACAGTTTTGTAATGAATTTTTGTGTCAGACTTCATTTTGGTGTTTTCAATAATGTTTAAAAATATTCTCACACGCCTGTGAGCCACTCCTGAGAAAGTTTAAGACATTCTTAAATCTTTGCCAATATTTATCTGAAGTTTTCTAAATATGCAAAGTAAAATTGTTAGAAATCCCTAGTGTTACAAGTACAACCATCAACTGGTTGGCCTCGGGAATAAACTACTCTGTTCCGTTTTGTATCTTATTGTCTGTGAAATACAAGTTGATTTTCTTAAAAATTAAATTTAAAAGGAAAATTCTAATTATTCAATACCAACTTAAATCTTTTTGCATCCAACAAACGGGTAGCTCATCGAAAAACTGCCTTTTTCTTTTCCCTTAGGAGGAACTTTTTCAAGTTTTTAGGCTCCAATCTTGAAATATCGCTGCTATTTAAACCTCAAAGTCTCTTTTGTTACCACAAAGGTGTTTTCAGACAGCTGTTGTAACAATCAGTACTTATTGGCCGTTTCGACTTTATTAAAGGGAAAAATAAGCAATTGAAATATCTTATGTGTCATCTTTGTAGGAAAAATAACTACATTTTGGAAGTACTGAAATTCATCCTTTCTTCACTTTTCAGTATTTATTAATTATTATTGATAATTTCTGATTGCTAGATATGTGTATTTCTAAATATAAATGCAAAATTTTCAAATAAATTAAATTCTCTGATTTTTGCGAAAATCTTGAGTTTCAGTTTTTTCATAAAACTGGTGTGGATTTGAAGCAAAACTTCCGTGACCACCGGTTAGTTATTATTTAATTAAAGGAAAAACATTATATTTGCTCTAGGCCTTCGTTCATTTATCAGTTTAAAAAGCACATTTTATTTGATAATGACGATCTCTTAACTTAACTGAGATATCTATCTAAATCTGATGCGCCTCTGACATAGTTCGCCACCAGTGGTATTTCTTAAGCGACTTTAAAAGGTAAAAAAATAGAAAATCTAGATTCCCTTAAAACTGCTTATTATCTAGGGGCGATAACAAAATTTCCGTAGCAGCTAATGCGAGTTAGCAGTTGCTGGCTTACCCGCGAACTAACAGTTAATCAGCGCACGATTCCGTTTTATGGTGCTGGGGAAAATGGTGAAATTCATGCTGCTAGTAGTAAACTTGATGCTTTCGCCTGCGCATCTCCATCACTCTTACACAGAGATCCTTTTTGCCATCTGACCGTTTTACAGGACCAAATACCACATCCGGATCATTCAGTGCGTGAAGGATCGCTGGGAGAACTTGTCGGATGTCTCGACGGAACCCGACTTTCTGAAGGTCGTCTGGGCGCATACCCTCAACACCCAGCGGTATGAACGCGCGGCCACTTACATCTGTCAGCAGCACAATTTACGAAGTACGTCTCAATGGTTTCTTCTCTTTGAACATTAAATATTGATGCTGCATAACTTTCGCCAAAAGCTTTCGCTGTGTGGCAAACTAAAATCTATTTGAGACATCTTATTCCTACCAATAAATAACCAACTGTTAGATTTTAAAAAATCTTCAGATGTTTATACAACTAACTCACTTTAGATCATAAAAGACAAATAAATAGCAGTTACAGACCCAACCTAGCAGTGTATGCGATAGCGCTTAATGGTTAAACTAATTTTGTGTGCGTTAAAATAAAAAAGCACTTCTGCTGGACCCAAAAAGTGGGATTTTTAATGCAAATTGTCAAATAATTACTTTTTGGGTCTAAGATTTAGTCTGAACTTATTACAAAAAGATTGACATAGTTTATTCACGAACAAATCGGGCCAGTTATTCTTCATTCATTCTTTTCCTTCTAATATGAGTTTTTTCGAAGCTAAAGAAATTCACCCCGAAAGCCAAAGATTTTAAAAGAAGTTATCATTCTAATCAAAAATATTTATTTGTTAGTAATGGAAATTATTATTACCATCAAGGTTAATATCAATGTTTCCTTATTAAAATGATTGCTAATGAAATTGCTTTGGGTCGAACCAAATAGTCAGTTAAAAATTTTAAATTAAAAGGAGGGATTATATATAAATCTTCTCAACAGTCACAATTCTCACCTAGATTAAGTTAAAAGTACCCCAAAGCGTCTGGGACATTTCAGCTGGATTGTGCAGAAATCTCCTTACATCATTGTGCCCGGGTAAATACGAAAATGTCAGCTTAGCATTCAGACGTCTCTTGGTACATTTTCAAATAACAAATCGCAAAAAACGTAAAGGCATTGTTTGTACGCTGTGAATTTAATATGGCAGAATTTGAGTTTTGCTGTACAAAGAAAAAAACCTTATTCTAACAAGAGAATCGAAATCGGCAAACACATGTCATTCACCACACAAGGGCAGTTATGGGTGCCAAAGGAGACACTGTATATCTCGAAGAATTGTCAACTCTATTTGCACAGAATGATGTTTATTCGGGAGTCAGTAACATTTAAAATAAATGGAAAGTAACTGTCTGCATGAATAAACAAAATCAGTTACATATCACTAGCCTTTTCGACGGAGACATTACTAAAGGGCAAGTAGTCCTTATAAAACTCAGTTTGTCTTAGCCAAACAAAGGCAGACACTGCAAAAATTATCATAAGTTGTGACTCTAAATGCTAAGGAAAATATTAATAAGATATTCTTAGTAAAAAATAAAAAAAACTACAAAAACTAGGAATTTCTGAGTACGGTTGCGTTCTACAAAGGCATAGAGTTGACTGATTCGAATTCACTATTCTAGGATTTAAAAAAATAAGTGTGTTCATTTAAAGCAACAGTTAATTTAGTCTTAAAACACGATACATCAGAAAAAAATGTAAATGGAGATATATTTGAAAAAATATAAAGAGATATCAATAATTTTCTCCGCACGAGAGATTTTGATGGCAAAATATTATTGTGCAACTTTCTTTCGCAATTTTTCAATATTATGGCCCAATAAATGAAATTCTCCTAAGTAGGTGACAAATTGGTGTGAGATTTTTCGTCACTCCTCTTAATCAAGACAAAATATCCACCTGGCAGGGCCATTAATAATGGAAACTTTACATCTAGAAATTCTTCTAGGACGCAATAAACCGTACCACAAGGCAATAGTTATCAAAGGAGACATATAAGTCAACATTATTAAATAATAATATAACCAATCTGAAAACACATGGTGTTCTTATTGCCAACAATAAAACCCCAGGGCCACAGTGGTACTATTCGGGCAAATATCATTTTTTTTAAAAAAAAGTGTGATTACAATTTAATACTATGTATTTACAATTTTTTACTGAAATATGTTAAAGTGTACCAATCGGGCGAAGAATGGGAATAACTGCTATTCCATTGTTTGATAATGTGAAGCGAAAAATTACTGATGACGTTTTGAGCATTTTGAACGTCGAAATATAGATCCGCACAACTTTGAAAATGATTTGAACTGTCTCTCCTGGTACAGGATTGCTATTTTGTTGTGTAGTCAGGATTTAAATGTCCGGATGCACCGCAAATACTTCTGCAGCTCATTCCTCATTCTGTATATGATTTATATTACTAATAACATTAAAGAAAAATGTGTTATATATATTTAGTACTTGCATCACCATCTACTTCGACCTGCTAAAGAATAAATCCTTCCATCAAACCGATGGAATAAGTCCAATAGATTTTTGAGGAATAACTTTTATTATTCAACTAATTTAATAGCCCTCTTCACGCTTCCTGATACGCCCACTTAATAAGGCCTTATAGCAGAAGAGTTTTAATCCTTCCTCATCTATGGAGACCAATTAGAATAAAATATTCCGACATTAAAAATGACTCTTGTGAAATCGAAACTCAGTCCTACTAGCAAACAGTTTATTTACACTAGCTTATCAAAGTTTTCTCTGGAAAATTTTCAGTCTTTCACCAGCACAAGAATTCCTGTCTTCGGGCCTCGGAACCAGGAGCTGAGAGTTGCTCACATCAGACAGATGAGGCCATTCGAGAGGTCGTCGACGCGTTAAAGAACCACTCCAACGTCAACGCTCTTGGTCTTCTTGGTGACTCGTACCAGCAGGGCCTCAAGAAGATTATGTTGGTTTATGAGTGCAAGTAGGTATTGCAACTTCTCCTTATCGTTTTCGAAGTTTCTCATTTCCCAAACACCAGCTTTTTCGTAGGAATGACAAAGTGGGATTTCGGAAACGAATCGAGTGGGGCCAATGTAACAATTATAACTACTTCATAAACCAATTTCTTCTGGGCTTCTGATAGCAAATAAAACATTGTCGAGACAGTGATTATTTATGAATGCACGATTATAATTGTATATATTGTCCTAGTCTCAATAACAGCTTATCTGCTGTTTTATTAGTCGGTGCCTTTAAAGTTCGAGTGAAATTCTCAATAAGAAGCACCTGGATAGAAGAAAGAAAATGTCTGCCAAAAAATTTCGAGCCAACATTAAAGTATGCGAGATAATGCCGAATTTTGCCTTTTTATCTACAGTAATGACCAACATCATTTAATATACTAATTTTACTTTTTGAAAACACAAGAAATGTTTCAGTAATAAACCCAGTTAACTCCAGAATGATTGAAACAATTTTCTATGTTTAATCGTAAGCTTAGTATCTTTCTTTGGGCTCAGTGTCCATCAAAATGCATCATAAATCATGCAAACCAACACTGCAGTGATTTGACTGCTTGACTGATCGCAACAAAAAGCATTATAAAGGATGCAGCTGCATTAAGGAATATCGAAAATGGTGAATTTTGTATGAAATAACCCTTGCCTACGAGTAGTGGAGGTGAATGATCGTTTTCAGGAACCCGAATGATTGACAAGGTCGTTTCTGGACAACCATTTGATTTCAACAGTTATGTGACAACATACAATACTCTTTGTCAAACTTAGTCAGATTGATTTTCCACCGAATATTTCATATTCTGTTCAAAAAATTAACAACCAGAGTTTCTTCCTGAGCCCTCTAATCATCGGTGGTACTGATTTCTTAAAAATTAAGGTGTTTCAAGTCCACGGGAATAGTTAAGCCTTGTCATGTAAAAATTTAAAATGTCATAATAGTTGTTTATAGCTTACTAATGATAAATTTAGTATCATTTGCGTTTTTGTTATAAAGTCTATAAACAAAGCACAATAAGAGTGACTCTTTGATTAGGGAAAAAATAATAGTGAGGTGAAAACTGGGGTTAATTTAAAATGAACTCCGCATTTCTCAATAGGATTGTATACAAATTGAAACAGAAATAACCTTTCAAGTATTAATTTTTCATAATGCCCTACTAGACAACAGAGACAACAATGATATATCAAAACAACGACTAACTCTTTAGATTTTATTACAGCTGATACCTTCTTCAGAGTAATAACGATGGCATTTATCGCAATGAAATATCGTTTCTATTCTCCAAAAAAATTCCAGCAGAAATGATTGTGTTTGATTGATTCGTTAAATTGGCACTGCTAATTCATTTCATATATAGACTTCAAAAATGACTTTTAGCCACGTGATTACCACAATTTTTTGTATAAATTGAAACGAATAAGATGGGAAAAATAATGGGTTGAGCTATTATCCCGAGTCCAAGTAGTCGAGAAGCCGAAAATAATTTAAATACTGAATCTAAATCCGGTTTTGATGAAGTAGTTATTAAGGTTTGTCACAGTCGGTTGGTGGTCTAGAGCCTGTAAACATATATATTAGGACTTGGAGCTATTCCGCTAATTAAAAGAAACACATTTCTTGCTGTTTCCTTCCCGTGCAGCTTCAGATAGGCGCGCGTTAGTCGCCTACGCCGGGTAGGCACTGGAGCCCTTTTGAACGCTAATCTCAGTAGCTGCATATTAGCAGAGTCATAAATACCTCCAAGTTCTGAGTTATTTGAAGGTAAAAAAGTATGTTTTCTTATATACTGAATGAAATTTATGTTAATTTTTTGACATTAATCTGGCCTTATGGACTGGAATCAAAATATGGCCTAAAGATAAAGCATAATCACAAAAGGCACTAGATTAAATTTCAAGGTGAAATTGGCGAATTTGCACTACACTTTGTAGTGATTGGCCAATTTAATATTCAAATAAAGACAACAGGAAATGGTAAATTGTCTTCCGATTATGCAATGAAGCAGAAGACAACTGTTTTGAAATATTTCGTTGAAATGGCTTTATTTTAACGACGAAGAAACTTAATATTCCCACAGTTCCTTAGCTCAATGGTAAATGAAATAATCTTAGTCTTTAGCAGAAATAGCTATCGTTAAAGATATGCAACAATAGTCTATATTTTCACATTAATTCTAAATAATTTTTGGGCTCTTTCATGAACTAGCAAGCTCCGTTAAACTCGATTACTTCCATTTCAGAAAATTTTAAAAATATACATTTAATTTCAAAATCAAAATAATTATATAAATTAAGCCGTTTGCGTCAGTCAATCAAACCTATTTACACTAATTTTAAAAGCATTTGTCAATAAACTATTTCAACCTTTTAGAAGTATCGATTAAAAACCACCTTCAATGTCTAACTTAGATTTTAAGAGAAATTTTGTCTTTTAAGGACACTCTACTCAATAAGGTTATTCAAGTTTCAGATAACATTAATATATCTCGAGGTTCGCAAAAAACGAAACTGTTAAATTAAAAAATATCACGTATTATTTATCATTGATTATACTTAACTTTTTCCCTATCTACATGAATCCTCCGTCTTTCTTCCAAACATACTTATTTCATTCGTTTTGATATAAGTCACCAATTTCCAAAGAAATGATTAGTTATTTGAACTTCTGTTTTCTTTACAAAATCTTCAGAGCCATGAGGAAGAAACTTGACTGCCTCTTCTCTCTCCTCACCTCCCGATGCCCAGCTGATGCCGTTCAGCTAATCATGAATTACTTTATCGAGAGCCTCCCCACGGGCTGCTACTACGCGTATCAGAGCACAGACAAGGCAGAAGGCGACTCAACACCCACGAACCCTTCAGTCATGCAGGGGGATGACGGGACATCGAACAATTTGGGACAGCCAATCTCCATGTCCCACTACTCCCGCTACGACAATTCCCCTCCCAACGTCGCTTCCAGGGACCTTCCACACCTTATGCTCACTCTCCTCTCCTGCTGGCTGCTGGTTCAGACTGTTTGATGTAAAGTGGACACTGTGCGCTGTGTACATAGCTTTGAGAAGGTGGTTTTATCTATGACATCAGATTTAACCCCCCCCCCTATCCTCCCTGATCTCCTGATCAACCAGTCTGAGGCATTTGAATCTTTGGCGCCAAAGTCATGGCCTACTAACAAAAAAAAAACAATCTCACGATCAACTGTTGTAAATGTCAGGCATTGAAAAACACCATTAATGGAGCATTACAAAAGATGGTCTTTTGTGATCTCTCTGTTTGGGGTGGATGCTTTGATCTGAAGAAAGTCAGAAAATTAGGATCAAAGTGAGGTGAATACTCCACCATAACGTTTGTAGTTTGATCAAAGTAATTCATTCTATTTGAAGGCCTTTTATGAACATTAAAATATGCTGTAGTTAACTGGGGAAAAATGCGAAACAAAACTCAGTTTATTTATATTAAGGACTCTTTTACTAGAACCCTGAACTAGACAAAACGTTGTTAATAATTTTTATATGTTAATTAATTTTAAAAATAACACGAATGAATTTGACGAACACGATTCCTCACTAGATAAACTCCAGGCTCAGTATCAAATGACCGTATTTCGATGACTTTAAATGACGTTTAAATGCATAAAAATAAATCCAGATTTCATGAAAGTTAGTCATTTAAATTACATTTATACTACATTAAAAACAAATATTATTATAAGTAAAACAGAAACATTATATGAAGTGTTCAAAGATGATAACGAAAATCAAACCGATGTTTTCTTAAGTTATAACTGCCCCATATTTTGCGTCCATATTTGCATTTGTAAGGAATAAATGCTCTTGATTTATTTTAGGCTTAAGTGTGTCTGTGAAAGCATTATCAATTATTATTTTTTTTCAAAATTAATTGTTACTTGAGGATATTTTGAAAGTGTCATTAAAAGAGTATGTAACCTAAAGAATCTTTTTTTACAAAATGTCAAATAGAAAAAGTATTTTCGCCAATTTAAGTGCCAGTTTTCAAAACAATGAGGATTTAATTTAAAATCTTTGCAATTATACCAAAAGTGGTTATTAGATTTGTTCACTATTTTTTGGAATAATGGCAGTAATTTAAAATATCACGCGACCAAAATGTACTGATGAACTCACTAACATAAAAGGTATTATAAGAAATATGAGCAGATGTTCTCATATGCTCTCATTCTAGAAAAGATATATATTTCACTCGAAGCTATCTGAATTTAATATCGCCTACGCTAAGTCATTAACGTTGGCTTTAGATCAATGTATGAGCAAAATGGCGCACGTAAATGTCCCCTAGGTTCTGCCTCACACCCTCATTCATTTTAACAAGTTCCCAAAGATTTTTGAAATATTATATTTTGATTTTTGCAAGTGGAAAGGGAGTTTTTAAAACTTTAAATTGCTCCACTTAAACAACGAATATCATATTTTGAATATTGAGTATTTCGACCTAATCAAGCATAATGGCACTGAGTATAAAAATTGGTGATCATTTATCTACTTCTGTTCACCTTATATCAACCCCTAAAACTCCCCATTAAGCCCACAATTAGTGCTAAATCCATTTCATTGTTATCCTGAAATGCTCTAATTCTTAAAGAAGAAAAAAATAAATCATAATTTACTTTATATCTTAATATAATTTTTACTGATATCACAAACAACTAAAGTAGATTTTCTTGATCGAATTGAAATCTTTCGGACGACTAAAGATCTCTATGTTTTGCATTTTGTGAAAATTCTAAATATTATATAATATTTCGTGATAGTATTCAATGGTTGTATACAAGGTAAACCGGTAAATGCAATACTAGGAGAAAACATTAATGCTTATTTGGTTTCTTGTTTTTTTTTCAACAGATTTTATTAGTACAAAAAAGCTTCTTATTTACAGATTCCGCTTTGTTTATCGGTACTTTTGGAGCTCTAAAGTAATTTTTATCATTTGAATGGACTTCGATTTTTAATCATTAATGTTTCACATTTCATTCCAAGATTCACTGTCTTTTAAATTTTAATCAGAAAAATCACTAGTTGATTTTTTTCTACAATCAAAAAATTTATGCTTTTTAAGAAAGCTCAAATTGGAATAATTATTTTCGATGAATCACTTCGGTCATCAAACTCTTAATTATATTTTATTGTACTTTATAAGTAAATTTTCCGTAACAGGAGTATGTCCAGTAATTCTACAATTCTTGAAATAGCGTCAATGTAACAACGAAAGAAATCTAACAACTAAACATGGCAAAATATTGACGGTTTTGCATTTTTCTGAGTAATCTTATGATTTTGTTGTTCCTTAGTGAATATTGTGCTTCTAGTACTATTTATTTTATGCCAGTAAAATTTGCCAGATAGTGAAAACGCTTCATTTGAATAGCAAATATCGTTTTTGTTAACCATAACTGACAATTTGTCAGGAAAAATGGTACAACGTTTATATTTTTCATCTTAACCTTTTCCTGTAATCATAAATGCTTTGTATATAAAATGTCTATGGAACAAAAATATGTTTTATTGAATTTTAATGCTAAATCAATTTTTTCAGGGTGTTCTAGCCACGATTTTATGAAAATATCCACTCCACTTTTTAGCGATCAAATGGCTTGCAAAACATCATCGCACGTTAATCTTGCATTCTAGATCTCAATTTCTTTATGCCGAATAGTCTCGAATATTTGCACCCTATTCATGAATGCTCGTTACAAAACAAACGCCCATTTATATCAAAAGGGAAGAGTTCAAAAGTGCTTAAGCCTTTAATCCATATTCATTTGGAATAAATTCTACTTTATCTTTTTGATGTTTAGTAATGTATGTTAACAGCAAGTGATACTTTAGAAAGACTAAGTACACTCTTCCGAAATCTAAGATTTAACTCTTTCTATCCAAAGGTATGTTAGCCTATTAATATGGCTCTACAGTAAATATGAATTCCGATAAACTCTTCGTTCAAACAAAAGTTTCTTATTTTTGACCCCAAAAGGATAAAATTGTGTAAGAGAAAAACTAAAATTCAAGTGATAGTTTATATAAGATTTATAGATTCTCAACAAAAAAGCAGGTGGCCAAGCCGTATGACATTTCTAAAGAGGCTAAACAGGTTGAAGAAATCGATTTTAAAGGAACGTCATAAGTTATGTTGTCGAAAACAATAGGAACATAATTTCAAGCAGTTAGCACTGGGTGTTTTCAAAGCCACAAACATCCCATAAGTGTTCGTGCAACCATTCTTCACCCAATTTTAGAAGATAATTTTTTTAACAGAAACGGAATACTTACTGTACAGTTAGAAAACTAATATTTGAATAATTTAGAGGCTATTCAATGAAATAATTACAAATCAGTGTAAATTTTAAATCTAAATAGATTTCATTTTCCTAATTCGATGAAAAATATCATACTTAAAAT
This sequence comes from Anomotaenia brevis, assembly GCA_030710315.1. NCBI lineage: Eukaryota > Metazoa > Platyhelminthes > Cestoda > Cyclophyllidea > Dilepididae > Anomotaenia > Anomotaenia brevis. The sequence goes on from JAUOZQ010000010.1 coordinate 606,064, forward strand.
TAAGTGTGCGTTGATTAAAAGAATTTGACAATGTACCTCTATTTAGCTTTGAATGAAACTTGGGAAAACAATTGTCCGAGATTAATGCAAGAATTTTTTTCGAATTTTTCAAACAAATTCGCCTTGCATCTTAATATTAAATACTGAATTGATCTTTAAATTAAAATGGAGGCAAGCTGTAAATGCATGCATTTCAATTAAATCGCATAAACGACCTTTGATAGACTGATTAATTTTTCCACCAATTGTACGGGCTTGAGGAGACAAATTATGTGAAATTTGTCAATCTTATGGCACTTGTTACTACTGCTCTAGAGACCTAGAAACGGTAAAGTTTTATGATTTTTTTGCATAAAATAACATCCAACTTCCCACTGAAATAAGAAATAAGAAATTCACGTACATATTTTCACTGGGTGTTCCTGAATTTAATGTTAAATTATTTTTTTCAAAGTATGATTTTGAACATGGATGTATGATACTATTTTTCAATGAATGGGGTCTCATATTATCTTCTTTTTTAAAAAAAACAAGGACACATTATTATATTAAAAGACATTTTGATGACTATTACATTTTACTAACGTGCCATTTTAAGCATTAAGCCATCAATCATTAATAATGATGAGATTTAAAAATTAAAGGGTATCATCGAAATTCGAGCTCGTTTTGTTTATTGCATTCATTGGTTTTAAGTTCCCGTATTTCCGTAGTGCAATTTAGTAAAAGGATATTAGCCTAGCCTTTGCCTCAACAAATTTAAAAGTGATTTAATGCTGATATTTTGCTTGCGTCACAGCGACCATTATTATCACATATTGGTATCAAACGAACCGAAAACACCCCACATCGTGCAATGTTACAAAGGTATTTACAGAAAATATTTCATATGAAATCATTGGTCAGGAGTATTTATTCTTAGTAAAACATATATTTAAGGAATTCGGTTTATATTTCGATTCTTGAAGGATGTGAATATTGAATCATTTTAATCTTCGAAATGCTTGTACATGTTTAACTAGAGAGTCATTGGACATAATTAGCTACTTGGGATGTATAAAGGAGCCAATCTTGTAAAATTTCAGGAGCTGGTATCTAAAGCATTCAGGTTAGGTTTTTGTGGCTAAGCTGTATAGTCAGACGCCGGTTGTAATAATCATAGTGACCTTTTTAACACGCATTAAATGCGTGGCATTTTGCAGGAATGTCAGATGCCTAAAAGAAGTCTACAGAATAAAGAACCTTTTAAATTCATTTTTTTGTCGTTTTTATCATTCAGGAGTCATGGGAGAGGGCTGATGTTTGTGTTAAAAAATAACCAGCCTTTTATACTCATTTTAAAATATGGCTACTGATTAAACCTTTAGTCTTTCTGCTAGACTAACAGAAGCTATTTTTGACCACGTGTTTTTTTTCATTTCAAAATGTAACTGTGGTGGGTTGGTCTCAAGTATTTCGGATTTGGTCGTCTTTGTCTCTGGCCCAAATTTGTATCCCTATTTTTCATTTGGTATATATTAGAAACAGTGTAGCATAATAAATTGAACCCTTCAAATGGCCCCGATAAAGGCAAATTACTTTTTGTGAAATTTCGAGGGTGGTCTTCAAATGAATCCTACCAGAAGATCTCTCAAATATCAAACACGAAAATATCGCAATCTTTTTTTAATTTTAAGAAAAGAACTACTCCATTTTAATTGTCGATTCATGAAATCATTAAATTAAATTTCAGACTCCCTTTTAAAGCAGAAAAGTGCTTTTGCAACTTCTATGTGGATTATTTTTTGCTTTCTCTTGTAGATCAGCGATAAGAAACAGTCGGCCACCACTTCCTAGGATGTTGAAGAAGACTTTTCATAATTAATTGGCTTAAAATTCCTACTTTAAAAGCGTTGAAAATTATTAAAGCGTTGCGGTCCCTAGACGAAAGGCGAAATTAAAGGAGTGTCATTCCTAATTTGGAATTGCAGTCAAGAATTCCAAATCTAGCTCAGAGTAGTTGAGTTTTTATACACCACAAAGCAAAAGATCAACTTTATTTTAAATTATGAGTAAGTTGTAGGAAACAAAAGAAGAAAATTAGTTGAAATGTCTTCTGATAGAATCAGCTTGTCTTGGCAAAACAAATACCACTCTGATAATATATTCTTAGTTACTATCTTTAAGGAATTTTCGAACGGTTTTTCTGTCAGTTTATTTGGTTTTGCAATATGTACTATTCAGGAAATATTCGAACTATTAGGCTTTTGCGATATAACTCCAAATGTTTGATAGTGTTCAAACTATTAAGAGAAAAATATTATTTGCTGGGAATGAAGCAGAATAAACTTATTGTTTCTGTTGCGAGGAGTTGGGTAGCAAATAGAACGCTGCTTTGCTCTTTTGTCATCACCTTCTTTCGAAAATTCTCCCTGGACATCATATTTGTACCGATTGTTCACTAAGTTGTATTACATCTAAGAGCGGAACATTTATTATGTACTTGCTTTTAGTTAATAACTCCTTCCAACGTTTAGACCTGATCTTTTATACGACTAAATTCTAATCTAAAGATAATTTGGCATTTATTTCACAAGACCTGTACAGTGTATAAGATAGAAGAATTCCACAAAGTCGAGATTACCATATTAGCGCCAATTTTATGGCATATTAGCCCATACAAAATGCTGCTAGTGGTTGTAAGTTCTCATTCTGCTTCATTGGCAGCAAATTTATTAGGATCGAGGTGCTAATTTTTGGCTCCTATTATGTTAGGTGTCAACCCATAGCTTGCAATCAGTTGAAGTGACTACAAATGAACTAAATAAGCCTGCATTTCATTGAGTTTCTATCAAGTTCCTCCAAAAATGAATTTCATTCCTAGAATCAAATCAGCTCCCAGGGGTTAAATTCACATCACTGGTCTTTCTCATGAAACTTGACCCAGTTCATTTACCCTATTAAATTTAAGATAATGTTGAATGCACACAGCTTTTTCACTAAGGGATACAAAGCTACTCAATAACACCAGACAATTTGCCGCTGATTTTGGCTAAATCAAATCAGGAATATACATGGCCTTTTATTTTGCGGTTTCAGTATCGTGCTTTGATCATGAGTAATAAACTAAAGCTTAGTCGATGAACTAACAAAATGTCACCAGCCAGTCGATACATTTTTGAGAGTTCAGTATAACAGTTTACTATAGAAATTGTGAATCTGTTATTTGTAAATTGCTAGTAAATGTATTTATTAATGAAATTTAAAAGCGCATAAACTTAATAACGTACATCCGTTTATTTTTCTACAAGCATTATTAATCTAAGTATTACGAGTGTAATTTATTTTATCCCTAAAGTTGTATTTGCAAATTTTCATCCACTAATATCTTTAAAAACCCTATTTGTGTTTACGAACAAATATTTTTCATGTTAGCAATGCACTAGAGTCCGGGTTCATGCTAATTTATAAATATGGGAGCTAATACCATTATCGATCTGTTGGGGTCACGGTGGTGGTGCTGCAGATGATTGGCTACAGTTAGGTTTTCTCCAAGACGGATTAATTAGACAGTATGAGGTCACACTACCAGAGTAAAAAGAGGAGACATCTGCACATGACCATTTATTAGATACCTATGATTAGTGAGGAAAGCACCCAGGCTCTTTATTGTGTATAAGAACAAGGGGGCATGACCCAGGCTCAGATTGGTGAAGGGGGAGTTGACTGAATTGGTACACCTGACTACCTGACTGGGAAGCTGTCCAGAATCTAGTTTGTCGCGTCTGAATAGCAGACGTCACGCTGGGTCGGTGTTGATAATACGGGGTTTAGTCAGGCTGCCACAGTGAGCACTCCAAACCCCGTAAATAATAACGAGAGCAATAGACAAGTTATTTCCCTACCTGACTGGAAATACATTTTCCTGCTGTTTCTACCAAGGCTGTCCATTGAAAACTTTTGACTTCTTTGATGATCTGATTGCTTCGAAGTTGGTTAGGTGTTATCGCTCAAGCTCCAAGTAAAGCACGCTTTCATTTATGGTTTAACGAAGAATCCGAGAATTTCATTCATGCATCCTTGGATCTATTTCCAGGAACTGAGATGTGCCTCCTTTTATAAAATGTGATAAATGGTCCTGGCTCCAATTTGCAACATTTGATTCAAAGCGAATGTCGCTGGCCTTGACACTTAGACTTTTGTTTCGAACTTATTCTTTCGAATATCTTTCGCAAAAAAAACCCTTGAGAAGACCATCGAATATTACTGTTCAAACTGATCTGGAGGTATCAGACAGATTTTCGTGATTTGGTGTATTTATTAAAGGAGAATACGCACACATTTTGTTTATCTAGGTGCATATAATGGATTACAAGATAAATATTCAAAAAAATTCGAAACCTAGAAAGAAAAACACCGGAATAAAGCTTTGAAAATCAATGCAGCAAATTCAAATAATACTCACGTTTGAAGCACAATGATCCATTGAACTGTTGTTATCAAATTTCCTACTTCGACTTATGCAGTCACATAGAGGAAATCTAGAATTTCAAAGACCGAGAAATATCCTTTAACATATCCTAATAACATGGATTTAAGAAATTTTACCGCTCACTAATGTTTATATGCTTATGTTTATATTTTTACGGTAAGAGTTTAGTGAATTAAGTGAAAATAAGTTTCCTCTGTAAAGTCGTGTGTGAAAAATTTAATAAAGGTTTGAAACAAACGAAGAGCCTTAATTTGAGCTCTGAATGTGTCTGAATATGTTCCTAACCTTGATTTTGGCGATAGTTGTTTAATAATGTATCTTAAAATTTAATTATGCAACGTTCACATCACTGCGTTGGTTTATGTTTCACTATATTTATCCAATTTCATTCCATAAATGAATAGAACGTTTATTCCTGCTTGTCAAGTAAAAAGACAAGTTGAGCTTTTTGTCACTAATTTTCCATATAAATGAAACTGATATTGCTAAAGGAAATAGTTTTGTCATTAGATGACTTCCGTCATCTGTCCAAATACTCTCCCTTTTCATTTCCTTCATTAGTTTGTTATGTGTCTTGTTAAAACTATTCAGTGTGTCAACTGAGGTCATCACATATTATTTTATTAAAATTTCTATATTATTATTCTCAATTACACAATTTGTATTGACTTTATTTAAGTTCAATCAAAATATTTTCTAAAGCAGAATACTGGCATTCTAGCTAAATGTGTTTTGTTCACTCAATTGTGTGAATTAAGACCTTGGCTGTTGATGATTTCCTCGGAATGGGCTGGCTCCACAATCAACTGACAAAAGTAACGAAGCAACATTCACATTCGTCTTCTGCGTCTTGCTAAGCTACATCCATCATGCGTTAATTCATTAGCTCAAGATTGCGGTGCTATTTCACTTTTTTCTAATCAACACGCACAATTTTCTAAAAGTCGTAGATGATAAAATAACACTGGGTTTTAAGTAGACGGTCGAGGTTTAATTTATTGCCGTGTAAGCATGATAATATGAACATGGCTAACTTAATGGACAATTATTTGAAAAGAAGTAAATTTACAAAGTTAATGTTGTATTCAACTCACTTTTGCTAATGCATACCATAAATATACATTTATCAATGTCAATTCTGCTTATTCTGCAGTGACACCAGGTATTAAAACAACGAATCGTAGCTTCGCTATCAAAACACCTCCAATCGCCCCAGATACATAGCCAAAGGTTTCGGTATTCCACTTAGTAAAATTTTTCCCATTGTCTTTCAGCGTGGGCTATTTGTTCTCCCAAGATTAAACATCTGAAAATGTGCATGTATTCGCTTCAAAAAGCGTGGAAAAACCGTGGATCACGGGGCCAGATTTGTTGATAGGAAACTGGTGCCTTTCCTTAATCACGTGTTGGGGGTAGTCAGTGATTCCATCTCATTCTGAGTGGTGGTTTAAAACTGCTCGAAAAAAATTGTAAAATCCTCCTAACAGAATTCACTCAATCGAAGGCTTGCAACTCGCGTTCTTGTAGACCTGCCGATTTAAAAAGAGTATACTTAATGAATTCCGGTTTAAATTAATATTTTTTGGTAAATATGACAAGATCAACCAAAAAATTAAACAAATACTACCTGTTTGGTTTACAATTAAGACAGTGGATCAAAAACTTGGCGTAATTTTCCGAAAAATGATCCCCGTATCCAGTGTATTTTTCAAGACGATTTTTTTCAGTTTCCCAGACCCTTTGTGACGGGGCTTTAGAACCAAATAGTGGCATATTGTTCAGCATACTTTAAACCAATAAAATGGCTTTCTTTATGAAGTTCTTTAAGATTTCTTATCATTAATAGTTCCCTGAGAATTGTCCATTTTTTCCTTCGGTTATTACCACTAACGCTCAAGAAATTCCTTTAGTAGATTCTATTGATTGGGCCGCGTGTTAAAAGCTTCCTCTTTTAAAATTAATTTTTTGAGAAATAAATATGCCGTCAACCCATGGGAACTGACGAGGAATGTGGCAGTCTGACTGACGGTTATTCGACTCCTACCTTTTTGAATTAAATTTTGAGCAGTCTCGTATTTTTCCTTATGTGAGGAGATTTGTGGACTTACATGCGAGAGCATTTCTACAGGAATTGTGAAGATTTTCTCATCATAATACTTAAACACGTTAAACACAATCGAAACTCCATGTTTCACCGTTCAACGTTTACTGAAAATAGCTATTTTTACAGATAATTAAACAAAATTGGTTACAACCTTATAAAAATGACAGACCTGACTTTCAAAGAGACCAGATTGTTTGTGCTCGTGTGGCAGGTACTAGTTTGACAGAAACTACCCTGAATGCTTGGCGTTTCACGAGGTCCTGTCTCAGAAGTAATGACTGCCTTGGAAAGAGAAGGGAAAGCGTCGTCCTCAGCAAAGCACAGGTCTGACTGAAGGTCGAAATTGTTATCTGAGAGAGACCGTCACTCGGACTCTGAAGTGATTCGTTAGGAGAGAGGATCGCAAGACCACGGCTCCTGCAGAGTCCAGTGAAGAGCCCAACGAACACCCAGAATAGAACCCGATTTCCACAGAACTGTTCGTCGGGAGCTTCACAAATTTGGATTCCACCACGGACAAGCTGCAATTGGAAGAACTCCACTTTCAGGGCGTGTAGAGTGGTGGAGTAGAAATCTCCGGATTTGGTCCGTCCCTTGAGCAGTGGAAATGTGTGATTTTCTCTAACGAAGCATCATTTGTCACCTCTGGCAGGCGAGTGAATGTTTGGAGAGAGCCAAAAGAAGCATTTAATCCCAACCGTGAGACCTGGTGGGGCTTGAAATCCACCAGCGTACTAATTACTTCCCTTAATGGAATGGAAATTAACAGCCCAGATTATATAGGAATTTTTAAGGGCCAACCCCAAGTTCATCAAAGGTCGTTCAAGAACTGTTTCAGGATTGGGACGCAACCATCCTTGAAGATGATAATGCACCACCAACCCATTCTGCTAGAATTGTTAAAATTTTAATGAAGTTGAACATCTCATCTGGCCACCACAATCCACTCCAGACCTCCTCAACTTCATTATTGAGGAGTATTTATGGTGGTCGATTTTAGGGACTCAAGTAGAAAGTCGATTTCCGCCGCCATGGTCTCTAAAGTGACAGTGTGTTTTAACTGAAGAGTGGGCCGGATTCCGCGCAAGAACTTCAATTAGAAAGCCTCTGCTGTGCTTGAAGACGACAAATGTTTCAAAGCGTTTAGAGTGGTGGAGTAGAAACCCCAGGATTGGTCAATCCTTCGAGCAGTGGAAAATTGTGATTTTTTTCTGACGAATCGTCCTTTACAACCATATTCCCGACCTCCGGCCGAGTGTACCGCGTTTGGAGACAGCCGAAAGAGGAAGCATTTAATTCAGACTGCTGCCTTCTCCCAGCCGTAAGACATGACTGCGGGGGTTCTCTCAGGATGATCTAGTGTGCTATTTCTTGGAAATTCGTCGCCGGGCCAATGATTTCCATCCCCTCATGGAAGAAGAATTGACAGCCTATACTAGTTAGGCTGTGGTTGTTTCAGAACTGTGTTTTCCGGAGGGGAACGCGATAGCCATCTTTCAAGCTGAAGGTAATGCACTAATAAATACAGCTAGAATTATTAAAGAATTGCACAGGGCCCTCTAGTGACGTTGAGCATCTCATCTGGCCACCACCACAATCCACCCCAGGTCACCTCAACCTCATTATTGAGGAGCATTTATGGTAGACGATTTAGAGACTCAAGTAAGAAGTCAATTTCCGCCGCCACTGCCATCGACTCTAAAAGAACCGGGCGAGGATGTTTTGACTAAAGGATGGGCTAAAATTCCTTTGAAATCTAAAATTCACATTTGTGTGAATCACTACTTCATAAAAGGTGATTTTGCATGGTGTCTCAATTATGTCTTCTGACCCATGTACTTGTAGACTGCAGTCTTTTTAAGCATGAACACCATTTAAGTGTTTAAAAATGCAATTACGTATTTTTCATTCAAGTCTAACTAAAAAACTGGTATTATATCCTTTCTCAGATCTTGTTTATTTCAAGGTCAGAAAACTAGGTTCTCTTTAGGAGGGTCTAATCGTTATAGAGGCTCCAGAAGTCGACAGGAGGTCACTGGAAGCTAGGAAACCCACTAGTAAAGTGTTACGTCATGTTCTAATATGTTTAAAATTGTTATTGCAAAAAATTCTACAAACTCTAAGATCAACCCCTGTTTACAAAATGTCGATGTGAGCTGTGGCGGTTTTTTCCCCACAACTGTGACGATTTTAGAACTAAAACGTGGGATTTATGTGGGAAGCGGGGGCAAGCACAACTTGCGCACGCTGGGAGCATAACTTCCAAACTGTGACACTTCAGGGCTCTGGTCTTGTCAAAACCGTTTTCTTCGCCATTTTGCCTGGCAACGGCAATTAATCACGCGGCCCTGGCCACTAAACGAAGGGACGAGTTGGTGAAAGTCGGCAGCGGCATATCGGCGCAACACTTCGTGTTATCCTGGCAAGGCTGATTTTCTTGTCAGATAGAGCCAGATTTCTGCTTGTATAAACCAAGAAAACAAACAAATAAATGGAATAATTTGGAATAATTTCCCACACATGGAGCAACCTCAAATAAAAACGTTAAACATGTGCCTTAAAAAATTTCTCCTTTATACGCAAGTTGTTCCCAGCCCCAAAGATTCACTTTGAACAAACCAAAAATTGTGAATTTCTATTATTTTTTAGTAAATAATATGGATACTATTATTTTTATAAATGAGCACATTCTGAGTGCATAACAATGGACTGTCGGCCTTTAACACATTTCAGAATTGACTAGTCAAATTTTGCCAAATGGACGAGATCGGAGTGTTTCAATGAAAGGTAGCAAGCGAAGGCAAATGTGGCTTTTTTTTCCTTGTTTTAAATAAGCACGGCCCCATCACAAAGTCGATAGCCTTTTGGCAAAACTTGATTTGATATAGTTTAATTGAGCTTTACTTAACATTTTAGAAGCATGCGAATCAACCTAAGGAATTTTATTGACGCACGAGGTGTTCGGTGTTCAGGAGAAGGTAAAAAGCTCTTGGCACCAGCAAAATGTAAAACGTGTGAAGGAAACTGCACTAAATATTAATTAATGACGACATTTACGAGTGCCGATTGCAACCTGAATCCTGCTAAGGAATAAGGCAGTTTAAAACTGATCGTACGCCTTCCTTTGTTGGGCAAGAGTCTCCTCAAGCACTGCTTTAATTCTGTCGTCGATCAAATGGGATTCACTTGCGATGACAGAGCCCAAATAGGCATGGTAGGTTTCTTTCGGTGGGTTAAGATCTGCGGAGGCCAAAAATATGGAATTTTTCATTTTTGACCTGTACTGCGGTGCGTTCAAGGCCTATCTATTGTTGATGACTGAGGTCGTTTTCGAGGGCCTAATTTCACAAGGACATCTGAAACTATTTTGTGAAGACTTTCGAGGAAATTTGTGTGCGAGCAATCATGTTGCTTTCTTCTAGCTACAATTCATGCCGCATTACTTTTCCACGGCTTTCAGGGAGCGTTTTCTTTTTTCATGGCCAGCGCAAATCATCGTGGCTGAAGTTATTCTCTTCCATGATAAATCACCCGGGGTTCTCTAATTATTCATTCCTCTTGTTGACGAAATATAGAACAGTTTAGACTTTTAAAGGCAGTTTGGTGCAATACGTGGAGAATGTCATTTTCTAAAATTAATTCTGAACATCATTTAACGTTTTTGCTCTGATGACTCTCAAAAACCTGTTTTTTCCTTGTTACGCTTGTCCCTCAACTATATGTCAAGTCACCCCATAAGTGTTGTCCGAAAATTCCTCATTCACCTAATTTTCAGGGCCTCACACTTTCAGACTACCATTTGTTTCGGAGCTTACAAAATTATTTGAAAGAAACAACTCTTGCAAAGCAGTGGAAGGATGTTAAAGCTGACATTTTTGAGTTATTCCAGTCAAAGCCATAAGAATTTCCCACTGATCGCATTAATAAGATTGTTAATAGATGAGAGGGAGTCAAAGAAAATCAGGAAAGTACATTAGAGGTTGAGTCTTTTAGTAAAAGGAGCATTTGGTCTAACTTTTGATTTATTCAAGAGCCATACAGAACCTATGGGAACTGATAGTTACAATCACACAGTTTCGGGTTTGTCTCATTCTACTTTAATCAGACTTTTTGTCCACTACTTCCAGTTTTATTTTCAAAATCGACTTTCAACGAAGAATCACTTCTCAGGTAACCTAGCAATAAAGCAATAAACTTCTTGATAAATATTTTGAACATTTAATTACCAATTTGGGTAAATAAACATCAGCTTTTACACTATTGAGCCTCCACCTTCTACTCAGGTCGCGATAAATTCCAAAATTTCGTACAAAGAAGTTTTAATACGCAGGTTCATGCATTATGTAAGCAGAAGACGCATAAAAAGCGACTTTGTCCGATGCACGTACGTGATTAGTATTCTCTTTCTCTGTGCATTGAAATTACTTTCTGAAACCACGACAAAATAACTACTTTTATGCTTATTAAAATGGAATATATGGGTAAACAGGAGCTTCGCCTAAATATGTGATTTACCTGTAGAAATGACACCAGTCGAAATCAAAAATGCCTTCGTTACTCATTTAAAATATTGGTCAAGATTTAGACAGTGTTATTTGATAAGACAACTCGTCTCAATTCTATTCGTAGGCAACTAATATTTCGATCATGGCGGTTATTACGCAGTTCCAGACTTCATGTCTAGCAAATGATACTCATTTTCTATCATAAAGGGTAATTTTCCACAATATTATTATTAGTGAATATTTAGCTATCAATTATTTTTAAATATTTTCATTTACAAACAACATTCAGATATGTAAAAAACTGCAAGTTGATTTATAAGTTATTGTGGAAAGAAAAGCTGAATTCTCTCGGTACTGCAAAAAAATAATTTTAACGTTTTAAATTTGGTTGTTATGAATTTAATGAAGAACGTTTTATCGTCTAAAGTAGGCTTCTGCTACGATGCTTGAATAACCATAAAATACTTACATAACTTCCAAGAAATAAAGCTTCCTCTAGGATTTCTGAAAATTGTTGTAGAGAGGGATAAATCTACTGGGTCTAAATTCCTCTGGGTCAAACCATTTCTAACTGGTTGAATGCTTCCCCTCCCTCCCTCTCTCGCTTCGTAGCAGACTTGTGGGAAGACTGCTTCTTCTGCCCCTCTTCCTCTGAGGTTGCAGCCCAAACCCTTAGACAGGCGTCTGAGCTTTTTCTTTCACTGCTTTTCCCTCATTAAAGCCCTCCAAGTGTGTGTTAATGGCCTTCTTTAGATTCTATAATCTGAAGAAACGGAAACACCTACAACTACATCGGTAGTCCTACAGTTTAAAGGAATCGCATCTAAATCGAAATTGCCAAATTTCCAAGACGCATGCCTCCATCTCCGTGATTGTGGGTGCATTCGAGTCGGATGAAATATACTTGCCTGAAGACGAAATTTGATCATTCCCCAATATTTTGTGTTCATTTGGCAGACAAAAGTTATTGTAATTTTGTTCTTGCTGTTTAAATTTGTTTTTATAAATATTTGGTAGGTTAAGTTTTAAAAGATTTAATTGTACCCACCACAAACATTGTACATTGTGTTGATCTTAAAATGGTGATCATGTTATAAATTTATTGGTTTGATTAATTTTCACATATATGATTGATGAAAAATGCAGTGTTGATTTAAGCTCCCATAGGTGCTTTTTGTCTGTAATATGAAAGTTAACATAGTAAAAATAGAGACTTATAACCCAAAAAAACAGTATTTAACCGTTTTTAGGTGCCTTTGTTCACAAAAGTTTCAATAGTTCGTGTTTTGGATAGATTGGCTTTTATATTGCCATGATTCTAATGTTTCAGCAATATGCTCAAGCCCTGTGGCTGCCGGCGTCACGTGAGCTATGCAGTATCATCGGACCGCTAAACAGGGACTAAGTGCGTCCACCCACATCTAACTGTCCCTTTTGTTTACCGATAAATCAGGTCTACCAAGGCCAAACATCTGTACTCACTTATTCCACACAGTACGTATTAATAAACACTCTGAGAAGGGCATCTTCTCTTCTCACCCTGGTATGGGGACCCCTAATCTTATCGGAGTAATTGCTGCTCACTGTCGCCCAACTAGCAGGCAGATAAACGACCTTGCTGGCTAAACATAGCTCAATTAGCTGCTTTCACGAATATTCCCATCCCATCGGTGTGCTGCATGGCTCCCATCAGGTAATAAAACACACTCTCCATGTTAGTAGTAGGGAAACACTGATACCCCTCGCGGTATGCACGGAGGCTCACATCTACCCAACCTGCTCTCGCTGTATTTACTTTTGTCACAAATATTTACTCTCTATAATCCTCCTTGTCTTCATTTGATCTCCAAGTGGTTTAGTAAAGTGAAGGCAGGATATTGCAATTGACCGTTCTTTATATAGGTTGTCTGAATTTTGAATTTATAAAAAGCGATGAAATGTTACGTCTTGATTATCTTTGAGTTCCCTTCGTCTATTAACAAATTGATTATTCGCAATAATATAAATAACTTTGGTTGGGATTATTCGAAGAACCCACAAATGCCAGTTTTAACTTCTTCCTGCAGTGTTGCAGGAGCTGTTTCTGCCAACTGGTAAAAAAAGTTAGGGCCGGGCGATTAATGTGGATGAGGAATCTTCCCCAAACCAATGTCCTCTTCCATCTTTTGTTACATGATTCCAGCTGTGCTGGAGCTGTGTACTGTCCCTATCAAATGTCACCTCTTTTCGATTCACTATAACAAGTCCTTTTTCCTCTTCAAAGTTTGCTTGTTCAAAAGCCCTTATTGCTGACAAAAGACCTCAGCATTAATTGCTACCGCGTTTGGTGGTAACAATTTCAAGCTCATTGTTCCTTGACGAGCCCACTATTTTACAGGTTTGCTAAATTTTCCAAGATTTTGAAGATAACAACGTTGAACAATTGTGTGGTTTGAACTAAGCTAAATTTCCTATTCCTAAACTGATAAAACATGACTTGTTCCATCTTCATCTTCGTGGGAGGTGAGATCTCTACCTCCATTCATTTCTCGGATGCCATATTCTGTAACCGCGATCTTTCATTCACATATTCCTCCCCATAAAACTGGGCAAATGTTTCTAGTCGCATTGTTGGCTGCTGAGTTTTCATTCTTGAACTCACATAACATTATGCTTCTCAAAGGTTTTTTGGCTACTTCTAAGTTAGCAGGGTTTCAATCAAACAAATGTTAATTTTATTGTTCTGCAAAGGAAATTTTGATGAATTCTGATGCACTTTGGCATAAATATAATGTTCATTTCTATTAGACATTACAAAATACTCCTTAAATTTCATCCGATATAAAACGGGAAAAATGTGGGCAAAACTTATCGGGTGACTCGATATAAGTAGGCCCTACTAGGCAGTCGGTCCTTTTGCTATATTTCGTTACCATTTTTTAGGAACCTTAAATTTCTCTCCACTTTAAATTTACATTTTTTTTCTCTAATCAAAGCTTGCTAACAATTTCATGCCAGCACTTGTCTCAAATTTGTAAAACCTTCAATTCCAATACACCCCCTAGTGCCTGGGCCAGCAAGTTCCAATATATCATTTTTTGCTAGCGAAAAATGCGACGAACGGCATGGAATTCAGACGTTTTTTTATTCAATCTCGTCCTATTCGCTTGAGGCAAATTAGTTTTTCTTATTCTGTGTCTACCTAGCTTGGTATTTCGAGAGGTCCTGTCTCAGAAGTAATGACTGCCTTGGAAAGAGACGGGAAAGCGAAATTGTTATCTGAGAGAGAACGTCACTCGGACTCTGAAGTGATTCGTTAGGAGAGAGGATCGCAAGACCACGGCTCCTGCAGAGTCCGGTGAAGAGCTCAACGAACACCCAGAATAGAACCCGATTTCCACAGAACTGTTCGTCGGGAGCTTCACAGATTTGGATTCCACCACGGACAAGCTGCAATTGGAAGAACTCTACTTTCAGGGCGTGTAGAGTGGTGGAGTAGAAATCTCCGGATTTGGTCCGTCCCTTGAGCAGTGGAAATGTGTGATTTTCTCTGACGAAGCATCGTTTGGAGAGAGCCAAAAAAAGCATTCAATCCAGACCGTCAGCTTCTTTCAATGGTAAGGGTCAAAGATTTCCCTTCACGGAAGGGAAATTAACATCAGAAACTACTTAGGAATTTCAGGCTATCAAGCTGTTCATCCAATGGCTCTTCAAGAACTGCGGTTTTCAGAGGGGCACGTCGTAATCGTTAAAGATGATGGTACTGCAGCACCAATCAATACAACTAGAATTGTTTTTGAAGAATGGCGGCACGAGAAACTTTCTAAGGAAGTTGAGCATCTCATCTGGTAGCATAGTTGTTCTTAAATTTGATTTTGCTGCTTCTACCTGTCGTAGATCAAATGCATTCGGTAAATGTGGAATTATTTAAACCATCAGAGCAGAAAGCGGACAGGCCTTTCAAATTATCTCTTCTAATGTGACCTCTGGCTTAGAAACCTTTCATGCTATGCATGGTGTTACATACCTGTTTTTGCAAGCTTCTAAAAAGACACTACTTTACTGTATTTAACTTTTTTGTCTTTTCTAATTAAAAAAATTTAAAAGCATTCGAATTACTGCACTATTTTTATAAATACTATTACACCTGGCATTTTCGAGGATAAGGCCAAAATTGTAACTGCAATAGCCAAAAGCAACAATCACAACCAATCCATTTGTTCCACCATTGTCACCCTTCTGTTAAGACAGCACAGTATTTATGTTTTTTCGCGTCTTTAAGTGCAATATTCTGTCAAGTAATTAAATTTTAAAATAGGTACTTTTAAGATTTTAACTTCTGACTATAAATAGTTCCCTATAGTTATTCTCTGAATCGGAACAGTAATTTGAAGTAATGAATCTTAAGTAGATTCTCATTGGTGTCAGAAAAAGCTAGACTCAATTTGTTTTGCAAGAGAGAATTTCTGAATCACTGCTATGATAATTTTAATCAGCGGTTGACACATGGACAGGAAAGTGAAAATACGAGGCTAAAACTTTTGTCATTTTCATGGTCTTGGATAATATTAGCACTCAATTTCTATGCCGTCAGCATCACAGGCACTATAAAACACTCCAATTCGTAGGGTAATTCATAAAACTCAGCAATTGCATATGATACGTTCTTTTATGTACTCAGACGATAATCAAGAGCTTAAAGTCTGAATAAGATTAAACTGCTTAAGGAACTGATAAGCAAAGCAACTTCATTTTGAAATGGTCAGAAGTTATCCACGAATGAAGCCATGGTCTTATTCCCTAGATATCTGACTGCCAATACAACAAGATATCAAGGCATTTGCATTGGAAATGGTTTCTCCTGTCTTACTTAGCCTCTTTCGTAGTTACGTATTATTGGATGTACTGATTTTATGTTTTGATTTTACCATTTTACATATGCTATCGTTTTGCCATTATTTCGGTATTTTGAAATTTTCGAAATACAATTTGTTGGTCCGTTATTTAATAGTTGGTGTGGATTATTAATTTTTAAGGTTTTTTTAAATACTGATCAGGCTCCTTAAAAATGTTTGTAGTTATTTTCTTAAAACTTTTTTATTTAAAGAGATTTGAAGAATTCTTCGTGTGGTCTTGGCTTTGATGTTAGAGTAATTAGGCATAATTCTGACCAGCAAAAAAACAAAATAAAGTAGATGCATGGTTAAAATTCGATTTATTTTTTTCACTTTAACCCTTGCCGTAACTCAGCTATTAAAATAACTATAGAATCTAAATATATTCAAATACCAGCAAAAAATCTTTCTAGAAGCTAATATTCATACTTTTCGAACTTTAATTATTTAAGTTGATTCACTCATTAGATCTTGGAATACTACTCTCAGTGGAGTTTACTGCTGTAATAATTTTTTTCCCTTATTTTCAATCACTTTCGTGCATTATTTCTTCATTTTATCATTGATCAAATTAAATAACTACCTCTGTCTAATTAATTGACGATTCGCTCAGTAATATGTTAGTGAGTAAAATTATAATTTTAATTATGTTAATTATAATAAGGACATTTTGTTAAACGGTGAAAAACCACCTACATAAAACTTTAAATTAGCTGTGACTTTCGGAATCTGCGGGAAATTTGAAATATTGCGGTCGAAAAGATATGGTTTATAAATCTTAAAGCTATATTTATCTAGACAGGATTTACCAGTTAACAATAAATGCGGAAATTTATTTATTTTTAAATCTAGGTGTTTTCCTGTTTGTTTTCGAAATAATTCGGCAATTCATTTTTACTCGACTAAGCGACCTCCTTTAAAATATCGGCTTATACCAGATTTTTGTAATTCTTAAATCACGTTTCATTAAGTTGTACATTTTGCTCTAGAGAATATCCAAAATAGTCGAACAAGAAGTCAGGCTGTAAGTTCCAAAATTCTAATCATCCTGTGATCCTATCAAATTCGTTGACACAACAACGTCAAAACGAATAATATGTGATAGACTGCTATTTGAAGATGTCATAAAGTCGTTGTGCTCTAGAAAATCATTAGGGATTAGGTGAGAAACAAATATATCCAAATAACACGACATATTTCTACACCTCGTCTACAGAGCAGAGAGGCAGCATGTTGGTGAATTTATTAGCAATTTGACTATGATTTACGATAATTTTGAATTTTAATTTAGCAACTTAGACAAATTGGCCGTATTATGATTTAAATTTTGAAAATACTTATTGATTGGACTGAGGTGGTAAATTTTCGTATCTCTTCCGCGGATTCAAGTCAAATCAGTTTTAAATATTTTGAATTCTTTTAATTGCTCTGCTTTTGCAGCTCATCTTCTAAAGTGCTTCATTTTAAAAAGTTTGCTTAGGCGAAAGTTCTGCTCCAACCAGTACTTGCAATTTCAAGTTTTCTGCCCGTGTACAATTTCATGCTATTTTAAAATTGAGTATGTTTTAGTACTTACTTTATAAATCAAACATTTACTGAAAGCATATCTCCAGAAAAAGCTAATCAAACAAGAATATTCTTTGAGGTTACTTGACTGAAAACAGTTACCTTATTGTACGTTCATATTACTTTTGATAGGAAATGCTATTCACGCAACCTTGGTTCCAAAACGAATATGAACGCTACCAAATGCTCAAATCCGCAAGACTGAATATTTAATTCCTTCAAAAATCTTATTTTTTGTACCTTTGTAATCCCTTTTATTTTCATTTTTTAATCAATTTATACTTGGCAAAAGGCTGCATTTTATTCACACCATTTACAAATGTAATTTATCAATCGGTCAAATAGAATTACTGCCCTCTAGGCCTATTTTACTATTTGCTATTATGACAGTGTCTCCTAGTTAGTTAATTTATTTATTATTACTATATCGCATTCATGGAGTGACAAGCTATCATTTAGTGAAATCAGAGAATGGTTTTATGATTCATCTTCAAAGCATCTTATCCAACAGTCTGTGGCATGATTTTGAACCAACGCAAAATAAGGAGTCTGCAAAAACTGGATTTACCGTCCACTTCATTGCATATGCACCACAATCACTTATTTGGCAAAAACTACGATTTATTTATTAAAAGGAAACTACTTACAAGTGTTTGTGATATTCAAACTAATCAATATTAACCATGAAATTTTTTTCTGGAATTCAGACATCTTCGATCTCCTTATGAGTCATATTATGCAATATAAAGGAAGGACATTTATTAAAGTGCTAATGACATTTATTGGATTCAAATTTAATGCTGTTTAGGGAGCTGTGTGATGCATTACAGTTTTCAACTTATAAATTAGTGTAATTTTCTTAAATGCCCTATTTGTACACATAAATATTGTATTTTTTTGAGTTTCAAAGAGCTTTATATCACGATCTGTACTTCTAGCGGATTTTCGGCTGAATAATACATAGTTCAATAAATACTTATTTCTTGACATCATAACCCTAACTGGAGTTGCCATTTTTGCGGGAATCTTTTGCGACAGAGGAAGGAATTTTGGAATGGGGGGTTTTTGAAGTCACGGCCGAGCAATCAGAGGACATATGGATTCCCGTGGGACCTCATTCTCCCACCGACACTGCAACCCATTTGACTGACAACTTTATCCCAAATTGCTCTGCAAATTTTCCCTGGGAGTGATTGCAACCACATTATTAGGCGGATTCGTAGGGGAACTGATGAATATTAAATCTAGCTGGAAGTTTTCCCTAGGAGGCATTCAATGTAGGCATTGGTGAAATTAGCACTTCGAAGAATGGACCTCTGATATTGAAATTTACTTGCTTCCAAATAAAAAGAGAAACAGGCGATTTTTTGCAGGTGGAGTCAACTTTTGAATTCGTTTAAACAACGACGAAATCTTGTCTTGTGTACACTTTTCTTTTTCTGTTGGACAGGACTTGTTTCATTCAGCATGGTTGCATGGAAAATATCAGTAAATTTTTGCAAATCTTAACTCCAAAAATGGAACGTGTTTTGTCTAACAATAAATATTTGACGCAAGATCGGGCTGTGGTAGAACTATGGTTTAGCCTCTTCGTTGAAAGAAGCCCTTTGTATGATCAATCAACCAGCGATATTTATTGATTTTAAAGAGAATTAACCAAGCTCTTTGCCTCTGAATTGATTCCGTTGCATTGCACTTGCAGTTTGAATTGATTTATTGACTTGCATGGATGTTCGTATGAATACCGTGGATTCAGCACCAGTATTCACGCAGCATTTGAGCTAGTATTTTTGTCTTTTAATAGATTTCCTTGTTTCTGTTATGAACTTAGGTTCACAAATTTGAAAGATGGATCTCCTATGAACAAGGTTCAAAATGAAATGAAAGCTCAACGAAAGTGTGGCATCTAAGCATCAGAAATTTGCGTTTATTTTGGTTAAATTTAATTTTGAATTGACTCGTTGAAGTCTACCTACTTGAACGATCAGTTTATAAAATGAAGTGCTATGCTATTCTATGCACATTTTGATGTCGTGATTGTCAAACTTGTTGCTAACATCAACAGGAAAGAAGACATTCATGAAAGACACGGTGCATCCGATGGATTCGCTTCACTGGTAGAACATCATCATGACTGAAATGCACTAAATAAGCATACTGTTCCTGACATTCGCATCAGGAAAAAGAATCGTACTATTTCTTATAAATAAAAAGCGAATCTATTAGACAAGGACATTTCACCATACTCTACAAATTGTTACCTAAAATACCAGGCTTCATGGAACCTTGGACAATCTTTAAAAAAATGCTTTAATAATTGTATCAGTTAAGAGCAAGGCGGAGATTCTAGTCTTTCTCGACGATGGCGCGTAACCACGCATAATGAAGGACTTAAAGGAATTGTAGCTGTTAGCTACTCTTAGATTCTTTTCCTAGATGGATCAGTTACCCATAATAAGACCCGATTCCCGACGTGTGTATTGGTAAGGTGTTCCTATTTAGCGGTGTGAATTTAACTCCCAGGTCAGGTAGGTTTTCTACTCCTTCCTGGGTCGACAGGACCAGTGCAAAGAGACGGTAGTTAGGTGGCATCGACTATCGATAAAGCTAGAGGTAGTGGGGAATTCGTAGATGGCTAAAACCGATAAGAGCGTGACTTGGGTGTTGTGGATGTTGAGAATATTCACGAGCATAGACGTGGTCATTAGAGCCCTGTTTCAGACGCTGGGAGTGGGATGGGGAAGCAGGGTGCTTTCTGAGGACAACCTCTTTGACCTTAGACGCGGAGTTGTGATTGTTGTCGGAGCACGGCAGACAAAGGGCTTCGTAGCCTCGCCTGCACTGGATGTGAATGTGATACGGGAGGTTGAGTGGAGTGGACTTACGAGTGAGGCGGGTTTTTGCAGTGGCCCTACGGTGGCCTGAGAGTAGCCTTCATACCACTAAACAGGAACACCTTGCACATGCTGGGTCGGAAACCTTCTCTCTCTGGTTTTGGGAGTATTAATCTTATCTGGGGGTAGTGGATCCATCTAGGAAGAGAATCTAAGAATAGACAGCCATTATAGACATAGCTGTGAGTTGAAACAAGGAAGTTTACCTCTATGACGCTTTTGGCAAAGGCCTTCATTGAGCGTGAGCTTCAAGGTATATGCTAAGACGTTAATAGGCGAAATTGTGATGCTGTCAATGTCCTCCACTACTTTTTCTGAGGCGTTTTACGGAAAGCTGCTGCTATGTTGCTTACTTTATCTAACTAAAGCCGCTTTTAGTTTCCATTTGTAATTCTTCGGTTCCTGTTTCAATTTATTCCAAGGTGTTAAAGAGTGATATTGAGCAGTGACCATAATCTCCTTATTTAGAATTCTTTTTCAAAATTAATTAAGTGAGGGTTCTAGTCATCCTTTATTTTTCGATGAAGAATCTGAACCACCAAAGAAAGTGCAGTGGACGCACATTTAAATAGGAACAATTTTACGTTATTTTGTAAAATTCGTCCCAAATCTCTGAACCTGCAGAGTTTTTAACCGGCTGAAATAAATAAGCTCATGGATTATATTGCCGCGAAAATTTGAATGTTTCCGCTTTCGGTGACTGCCTAATATGCTCAAATTGAAGGCAATCGTTCTTTTCAGAAAATGAAGATTTACTAAATTCCTTCATAGTTATTTTCCC
Source organism: Anomotaenia brevis (assembly GCA_030710315.1). Classification (NCBI taxonomy): domain Eukaryota; kingdom Metazoa; phylum Platyhelminthes; class Cestoda; order Cyclophyllidea; family Dilepididae; genus Anomotaenia; species Anomotaenia brevis. The sequence continues at coordinate 627,259 of JAUOZQ010000010.1, forward strand.
GTCTTAATGTTTGAAATGACAGTCAAGATGTCATCATTAATGACATACTTTCTCAAGCAAATCGGTACCTTGCTATCAAAAATAATGAATACAATTTGTCATTTTGAAGAATTAAAGAATTGTGCACTTATTAATTGACTTTTGTCATTTCTTATCAATCATTCGTAATAAAGAATTGTAGAATCCGCGGACCCATTCACCTATGCCTGTACGTAAATTCCTTCAATTAGTCATCGCAAATAACAGTACAAAATTTCATTTGCGTTATTTCTTGGAAAAATCACTTTAAAAGCTGCAGAAACCAATAAAAAGCGCCTATCGATTACTCGTAGAATATAACTGGTTTTTCGGTAGTCCGAAAAAGGATAAAGAATTAGTAATATTCTCACAACCAAGCTCTTCTTCGATCTTTTGTGACGTGAATCGCGTTGTGTGAGAGGGGGTCGTACTGCATTGTTCTAATGAAACAGCACACCTCTTGGATTTACCTGTTCAGGTCATCTTTTTTCCTCAAAATTAGGTTTAAACTCTACCCTAATTGCTTACAGTAGATTTGGGCATTAACTGGTGCTCCATTAGGTGGTAACCATTCAAAGTGCATTATTCCATTAGATTGAAGGAAGAAGAACCCTTTCCCATGAAGTTCCCTTCTGGGATCTTGCTGGGGTCTTCGCCCACTTACAAAGCCACTGTCTATGACACTTAGCATTTCGATAAATAATCCATTCTTCGAAGTCACAAGCCTATCTAGGGAAATTGTTGAAACAAGTTTGCGAGAACGGAGAAAAGCAGATGTCAATTCACCATTTGAGATTTTCTTCCAAGTTTAGGAACTTTTCCAAATCCTTGAAGATGATGCTGAACAGTTGCATGATTCAAACTAAGCTTGATGACCGACTCCTCAGGCGATGAAGCAGGATCAGCCTCTTTAAAGGCTGCTTATTCAAGCATCAGCTTATCATCAAACTCATCGTCCGGTTCGATGAACACTAGGTTCGAAGGTGAACTCTCCACTTCTTCAGCTTGCCATTTCCTGTAAGTCCCTCCATTCACACATTCCTTTCCATAAACTGAGTGAGTGTTTTTCTGACCACTTTGTCTGCTGCTGAGCTCCCTTTCTTGAACTCAGTAAGCACTATGTGCCCCGAATGACTTCCGGAACTTCCACATTAGCAGAGTATTAATGAGGCAAATCTTAGTTTTTACGGTAAACCAAAATTCGATCAGTTTATATGCACCGAGACATGAAAATAATGTTCAGCTGCGTTCGGCATTATAAAGTAATATTTTCATTTCGGCCAGAACTAATGTGATGGTCTAATATTTGCTAATTTCGTGACGGAGCCGAGGATTTGCGTGGTTTAGCAAGGCCTGGCTGCAGCTTTACGTTAGTGCAAGGGAAGACGTCTGAAATTTGCCACCAACCTACCCTAGTGGATGATGAGGTTTTGAAAGGGGTGAGGTTTAGGACCTTGCCAGTATTATCATAGATTATTCACTGGCTGTGAGGAGTGGTATCTATTTTCAGTAAAATTTGGCCACATATATCAAAGAAAAATGGTTTAACAGTAGGATTTATGCCTCATTTGAACTCAGATAATCCAACAGATAATGGAATTTTTCCAAATTTGAAAAAACTGAATTTCGGGAAGCAAAGTGGAAATCTACTTGTCTAATTAGATCGGATTGAGATAGCCAAATGGGAAGATGTTTCTTTCTGAGTCTAAACACGATTTTATCTTTTATTATACAAATAATTCTAAATGTGGCCGGAAGATGAAAGGCTTCAACTTTTGTTAAAAACGGTTCAGCCAGGTTAACGCTTGGATGTCATCGGATGCCTCTGTAGCTGTTTGAGATACTTCTGGAATTTAGCTTTTCTGACAATTGCCACTGTTATTTTTTCTTCTAAAATAGTAATCTGAATAACTGAAGGAATGCACAAATGGCGAATTTAGAATAATCTGGTAATAATACTCCCAATTTTTGTGTATTTATTCGCAATTTTACGATATTTGAGGGGGGAGGGTTGATAAAAACTTAGTCTTAAAAGTGCATAACTTGTCTAATGATTCCAGTTTATTTAAAGCCTATTAAGATTATTCAGTTACCCTTAGGGTTGAATACTTGAAGTTAGAATCCAGTTTTTGTATTGTATCACTGCTTAATGGCAAGCAGCCTTGACAGATGCGAAAACTTTAATCAGTCAGAAATATTCCTATAAAAATACCATATTTCATAATCGGTAAGTAGTTATCGTAAAACCCCTTTGAAGGTTCTATTCTTTAGTGCATAATTTACCACTACATGCTACCCACCACAAATGTGTGACTGACGAAAAATGTTGGTTTTAATCCTTGTTAACTGATGAGCCTCCGATTTCAAATCCAATGGACCATTTCTAACCATTAATAGTTATTGAACCTACTAAAAAAGTCCAGTTATCCCAGTTCATTTAGCTTGCAAAAGCGTTGCTCTGGCATTGCGCATTCGTTTTCCAAGGTTTTTTTTGATTTTCTGTTCATTTTAAATCTCTGCTCCAAATTGCTTACTGGTGATAATCGATTTATTTACAAGGACAGCCTTGTAACGCTGTATTGCAATTCATCTAATTACCTCGTCACTTATTATTTTCGATTGTTCTATACTATTCATATCAAACAACCGAGGCTGTGTTCATGTGTTCAGATTTGTAGGCTGTTATATATTAATTTGACTAAGTTGTGCTCCTGCATCACTGAATCAGTATAGGCACGATCCATATTGTAGAGGATTTGAAGGTTGCGTGTTTAAATCACGTTGTAAACAGCGATTTTCGCCAAGGCAAATCACTTATCTCAAGATGTATTGGAAGTCCCGTTTACAAAGAGTAAGAAACGAGAGGTTTTCAATGAAACGTTTATTGAGCCATTTCGCAAACTTGTGAAAAGTTCTGTTTTCTGACATCGAAATTTGGGGTGACTGCATTCATTGGTAGAACCCCTGGCCAATAATGTTGGGGATCGATTAACGCAATCGATGCTGATTCCCAGGGAATGCACGCACGTGACTAAAGGCAGTAGTGCAACCTGCTGAGTAATGGGCTAAATCGCGTCACCTTAATTTTTACAAGAACGTGCTCTCATGCAAATCTATTTTCATAGCTACATAACTCGTGGTTTAAATATAGTTTCTTAAATATCAAATGGATTGAAGAGAAATGGCGCTAAAGCCACGTCAATAGAGATTCAAGTAAATTTCAAAGCCTTTTGTTTCGTAACCACTCTGAATCCCTTAAGGAAGATTAGCTATAATGGATGCCATTGTTTTAAAAACCAGAAAGTGCATTCAGTTGTAACGAAGCATTTAAGTGATCTCGCGTTTGAATGAATGCAGCTTTATGTTATTTTGTTCTCAATAAAAGGTTGCACTGCTATAAAATCGGAGTAAACTTGACTTAAAATGGTTTACTGGGCGACCACACATACACATTTGCCAATCATGCATAAGAATGAGTAATTTAGAATTACAACTGTGAAATTGTTTAATTATTAACAAATACGTTGTATCCGAATTTTAAATATTAACAGTTATACGAAAAATGAGGAGCTTTATGTTTAGATGCATTTAAACTGATGAATTTTTTTCTTAGAGATCGATAGAATCAAAATTTGCTTTATTATCACCCCGCTAACATTTGAGACACAAAGGAAACTGAAATGCCGACGAAGCTGCTAGAGAAAAATTGCAGACGATGCTTTGCCATATCATTTGAACTGGAGTTGGCAATTAAGCTAATTTCAAGCCGTACCACTGTTCATCGTCGTCTTCAAAAGCTTAGAAGAGTTCCTGCACCCGAAAAATGGGTTCATATCATGAATTGTTTGAAAACGATCTCAAATCTCGAATGACATCTGCCCTTATTTCCCTTCTAGCCAATCAATTCCACACTTTTTGGTTGATAGTCTTTCGACTGACGACGAAATATGGATCGTCGTAGTGGACCTAGTCTCGGCCTTCGTTCACTCTGGTGGGATAGCCAAGAAATAATCCACTCTGGATTGTTGCCACCTGCTGCAACAACAACTAATGCTCGAATCTGCTGTCGGCAATTGGGGCATTTGAACTCAGCTTTGAGGAGGGCATGAAGACTTGCTCTAGTGAAGTGAAAAGGCGTGATGTTTCATCAGGACAGCAAGATTCACGTCACGAAGGACCAAAGAACTTGGCTAGGAGATACTTCCTCACCCCTCTAATTCTCCCGACCTCGCTCCTCTTCCAGACTACCATCTGCTTCACAGCTCATCAAATCATTGGAAAGAAACAGCTCTTCAACGCCACAGGACGGGGTTGAAATGGGAAATTGGCTTCTTTGAATAAACAAAACCAAAATAGTTTTATGATAAAGTTATCAGTGATCTTGATAATTGATGGAAGGAAGTCGTAGGTAATCAGAGAGAGGACACTGATGACTGAATCTTTAATTGGATATGTCATTTGGTCACTTGTCTGGTTTATTTGAAATCCGGTTGAATTGACAGTTGCTATTTAAAACTGCCTTTTCTAGTCGCTAGAAGATTATTTACTTACGAATAAGGAAGTCCAGCTACAGCGTGTGTCAACGTGTGTAAAAGGGCATTTAGATAGTTAGGAAGTCCACTCAGAAAGGCCTGTTGGACAGGAACATTCAAGAAACTCCCGAGTTAACCGATGTTTAATTAGCAGGATCAAACTGTCTATTTAATTCACTCTTAGAGCACATGACTCTGTTTGAACTTCAGTCAGTGATTAAACCTGGACCTTTAATTAGGCCAAAGTACTTAATCTTAGGTAGAAAAGACTTTGCTGTAGAGCCTTTGGTGATTCTTTTAATGACTAAATAAACAACTGATTAAGGTAGAACGTTCACATTCGTCATTTAGCTATAGATTGGAAGCCAACGATAGGTATCCATGATCAATGATGGAACGCAGAAGCTTATCTAACAGGCTGACAGGATTGCAGCCTTTCGATTGAGGTTTTCTGCCTAGAGTGTTGAAGGAAGTAAACTGGCTTGATTTAGAACGAAGTTGATCAAGCTTAGACTAGGTTCTCTCCTGGAAGCCAGCGAAGCAACGCGATTGGACAACTTTGTGGTGCATGTACAGTAAGTAACAGCAGACTAGAGTGCCATATGAGCAGATTAGTAATTTTATTAAATGTGACAGCCGAGGATATATACATTGTATTCGGACTAAATTCTACAAATTTATATTTGGAGCTTTCCAGGTATATTTATAGCACAAATTTAGGTGGATAAAATGAGAAGAGTGGATGACCGGAATCCAACTGATTTAATTGTGGAAGATAAATTTTATAACAATGAACCGCACCAGCTTTCGAAATAAGCAGGGGATATGGATCCTTGCTACCAGAATTCCCCTTTGAAAATCCGCTGAGAAAAGGTACAGGTGCTGAGGTTGAATTCAGATGCCTGCTGGTGATCACTGTAATTAAGCCCTGGATGACCAGGGTAGGCAATAAGTGGCCATTGGGTTTGTAGCTTCAGGATTTGGCCTCCTGGCACAACACCTGAGGAAACAAGTCGGGAATGATTACCGTCTGTCAGTTTTTACGACCACACGTATGCCAATATTTGGCCTCCCTAGATCTTAACCCGCCGACTGGCTGATATGTACAATAAGGCGCTTTCGAGAAGGTAACTAATCGTTACTTTTCCAGTACAACAAAGGTCTCAAAATTAATTGATGTCAGATTTAAGCAGAGATTTTAAGACCCCTCCCACAAGGAAAGTTTCAAATCAATTTGCTCTGTTTTAAGAAAATCTCTAATGGTAATGGTGGTGGTAATGACGATACTGGTGACGATGATGATGGCGACGATGATATTGCAATTTCATTGTCTATTTACCTTCTTGAAAGTGTGCCGAACCTCTGGTGTCGTTCCTTTTTTTCTAGCACCACAGCCTCTTTGTCTCCGTTGCAACTGTCCAGCTCAAGTTGCTGAATTAGTTTCACATTGATGTGCAACCATAACATCCTCATTTCGATCGCTAGCGACGCGACGGATTAAGATGGTGCAACTATCATCAGTCAGGAGAGTTTTAAACTTGCTGTCTTGGTGTGTACGGTTTTAAACCTTTTAAAAGAGGCGAAAAATAATCAATTTTTATGCTCTAAAATTTACTTCAAACGTTGTGAATCGATTCTCTCATCTTGACAAGAGTCCAATTCCTCCAACGCCCAGACTTCCAGGCATCCAAATGAGCGTAATTGATTTCCTCCCTGTCAGCGTTAATCGAACTGTATTTTTTCAAGAAAAAATGTGATTGAGCTTTCCTCTCCCTGTGCTTCCTTAGCTCCTCTCTTCCTCCCAAGTCCTACGGTGTTTGAATGCCTGGTAAACACACCCTTTCATTGCTTCTTTGGCTATCTTGTTCACGGCCAAACTAATCATGAAGGTATGTTGGTACCTAAATAGGGCGCATTGGCTGATAATTTATGGATAATTGAAAAGTGCTTGCATGGCCCTAGCTTGCGTTAAACCAACTTGTTTGCAAGTCAGCGTGATTGAACTTATACATGACCAAACATTTTGGCACGAGCCGATATTTCATGTAAGCCCTGGATAACTCAATATCATCCAACTATTTTCTACCACTTTAAAAACTTAATCATTTTTGACTGGCTCATTATTATTACAGATGGACAATAGCTATTGTGATTGCCTAATTTATCAACTATCTTGTGTCGCTGACCCACTAATAGCGTATAACTTAATAATAATGTGTCAACTTTTTGTGGATGGGTGACAAAGAGATTGCTGTACCTTTTCAATTACACAGCTCATCGTAAATATTTATGGAAGTTACTGATACGTTGCCCCATTAGCTAAAAATTATTTATTTCTGCGAAAATGTAATAATTTATTTCTAAGAAGATTTTTGCAGATTAATTTATGACATCACAACTTTTCCACATTCCAGTGCCTTTATTCGCTGCAAAAAGGGGTTTACAGACAGATATTTGTTACCCATTTATTGTCGTTTTACTGTACGTGACAGTTGACACGGCCCTAGCTTGATTGTGTGCTAAAATGACCTGGAGTGCAAAGAACTTTCCAGGGCTAGATCATCACCTCAATGTGAAATATTCTCAGGCGATTCCACCAGAACTAAGAAGAGCCTCTTTCTCATGAAGTTGCCTTCTCGGCTGACAGTGGTTGGGGTATTTGCCCATTTATGAAGCCGCCACTGTCTGACACGCCTAACAGTCCTATAAAAGACACATTTTCGCAGCCGCCAGTCATAAATCTATCCACCAAAACAGGTGAAACAAGTTGGCGAGGATGGACGAGAGATGTCAACTCGAGATGTGAGTTGATTGTTTTCAGACAATTAATGGGTTAGGCAAACAAGTTTAAGAACTCTTCGTAGTCATGAATGGTGCCAAGTAAACTTAATTGCAAATTCAAACCCTACTGATAAAGTAGGATGAACTTCTCCAGGAAGTTTATCATGAAACACAACTCGACGCCCTTCGGTTCGAGCTTCAACATCTTCGTGGAGGGTGAAATCGCCACTTCCACCGAATTTCGCAAACCGTCTTCTGCAACTGCCACCTTTCACTCACACATTCCTCTCCACGCCATATACTGAGTGAATGCCTCTAGCAGCTCCGTCGGGTGCTGAGTTTTCTACCTTGACCTAATAGAACACCAGGTGCCAAATGGTAAAATTCAGATAGAAAATCCATGACACGACATTACAATTCCGCTTCTTTATTCAAGTGGTGTTAAACTAACACCTTCCAGTTTCCATTCCAGTCTCTGAAGTTGGGTCTTTCTCCACTCTCGATTTGCACCGCTCTCCTGGAGGCATATCGTTAACTTCTAAGCTACTTCTTGTTAATTTTTTGAGCGATATTTCAACAAATCACCTCGTAAAGTGAAGGCTAAGACGCTAAAGTGGCTCGCATAACGCAATAGAGCTGCCACTAACCATATGCATCACGCTAGCCCACGGTGCAATGATTTATGACCTCCGTACTAAGCTCACAAAAAACACAAGAGTATAAGACTTCGACCAGAAGGCCTGGACACAACCGACACCAAGACCCCGATCACCTTAAAGAAAGACGGGCGACTGATCCATGAAAATGTATTGGAACCACCGAATGACAAGGGAGGGGTGATTTACCGATTAGGAAATGCGGACTCAGTTCTTCTTGCCCTTAGGCTTTTCCTGACGCGGCTCCGTCGGCTTCTGGTGCGCGGATTTGCCGGGGTCCTCCTTCAGTGTCACCGTGCGGTTGAACACCAACTGGAATGCAGGAAAAAGCAAGTCAGACGGAACAACGAGGTTCAAAAGTCGTAATAGCAACCATAACGTAAGACATTATTCGACTGATGATTTGTCAGTGAAGAGCAGTACAACGGTTTTCAAGATGTGTTGATATCTTCTTTGAATACGGCAGGCATGTTAAGAAGACCCATCGGTGCGTTATCATAAAAATATCAAAGGTTTGGGGAACACATCAAAATGATTTTCAGATGGTGGTGAACTGTCTTGGTAATTGCTACAAGACAACCCTACGAATCCATTGCTGTAAAGGCTGTAATACCTCTTCCAGCCAGTAATGGCAACGGTTAAAGAGCCTCAGTAGACCTTTAAAGGAAGGCAAAGAACCCACAATATCCAGAAACGTTGTGTTAGTCAATTGTCCGTCGATATCTTCCTATTTATAATAATTTCCCTTACCACAAGAGCGTGAATTTAGCATCAACAGAATTATTAGAAAAGACCCGTGGAGGTATGTGTAAAGAGGCGCATATATATAGGGTTATGAATAACGAGATAGAATTTCCACTACCGATACGTTCAAGAAGCGATGAACACTACCCGGGACACCGCTTGGATCGGCTCCAATAACCTAAACTTATTCAAACCATGGCCAGAAAATCACAGCAGACGATCGAAATTCAATTTCTGAAACGAGAGATTTGGACCCAACTGCCAACTACTGACCAAAGTGTGTTGGGAGAAACCAGTGCCCGTAAAAAGCACAGCGTCGCATTTCTGCATGACGAAGTACGGCCCCTAGAGGGTCTTTACGCTTGAGTAATCGTTGATTGCACAGCTGGTGATTTCAATACTGCGATTCGACAATGTCCAACGCTACATCCTGAGACAACTTTCCACCAACAGTCGAGGTTTACTAAGCCGAGGTAGTGGTTAGGGACCCTACCCCACATAATGGGCGAAGCCGCATAAACATGCTGAAAATGTTCCTTTTCCCAATAGAACGAATGCTTTACGCAACAGTAATTCACGGTGCCTTCCCCAAAAGGCATTTTCTTATGGCAAAACAGCGGAGGAGGTTATCCTAAGCCAGCTAGGAGTTGTCATCTATTTAAGGCACGATTTATGATCAAAAAAACAAAAACATACGGAGAAATAATAATAAAGACAGGGCGCACGCCTTTTGATGGAAACAATAGAATCGGAAGCTAGTGTCATCTGGGAGTGTTTAGTAGCGGCAATCCCTTGGAGACATTGGGTCTGTTTTCGATAATTCACCGCCTCTGCGGAAACAATGCAACTGTATTTTTAACGAAAACTCAATTGACAATTCAAACCTTCGGTATCAATATAACTAGTCTGAATCATGCGAGACTGAAACGCTTTATAAAATATGACTTAGTTGTTTCTTTCAAGACGTCTTGAAGCTACTTACTCACCACACTCCTTTCAAAAGTTTTTTATCCACTTTTATCAATCATATTGCCGAGGACAGAAAGAATGGATGATGACTGGAACCCAGCCGATTCACCAGCAACAGGATAACAAAACTATGCTCCCACCGCTAAGAAGACTGCGAAAATTATTCAGTGGTAAGAAATGTAGACTAAGAGGTTGTGGTAGCTAGAAGAGAGCAGCACCACAGACAACAAGATTGCGAGGCTTAGATTGAAATCAGGTGACTAAGTGTGATCGCTGACGTCCACTGTAGTTAGGCACTGGACGATAACGATGGTAGCCAGCAATAGGCCACAGTTTGGTAAGAAGAGGTTTCGAATCCCTGCTCCTTCACTTCAGGCTGGCAGACGATCGTAACGACAATTAGACACCCCCCCCCCATGTAATTCCCTGGCTTATCGTCGTCGAGAAAGACTCTAATCATCGCCGTGCAGCCTGAACTGCTTCAAAAGCACAGTTAATCGACGACAGAACTGGAGTACTTTTGAGGAGACTCCTTTCCACGGGATAAGTGCCAATTCGAGCTTGCACCAAGTTCCCAGGGGCAGATTGAGGCTGCGATAGACGATAATCGCAGTGGCTATTTTGTCGACAATAGTGCGACTTCCGTGAATATCGAAATTCTATTAAATGCACTAAATTTAGCAGATATCAGCTACCTTTTTTTCTAGTTCCTCGTCCCGAATCACACCCAAACCTTATTGGCCCATTTGTTTCCCGATAAATCGGAAGTCTTCCCTTTTCCCTCTGTTTTCGAAGTCTTTATCTTATAAAGAATACCTATCCCGACGGCAGCCAGCCTCCTCAACTGGTCCAAACAAAGATCCTCGATGCGAACACCCAACAGCATCTCAAACGGATCAACAGCCAATGTCCTCTTTAACGAGCTCATGAACCGTTCCACGATGCGCAAACAATCTACCGGTTTCCAACCAATCCTCTGAAAGCAGTAGACCTACAACCAAGCAGACATCCCTGCTTCCATTGCCCTTTTATGCCGAATTGCAGACTTTTTCTGACCCACAGCCTTCTGAACCACTCTTTGACCACCTTAAAGGAAACTTTTGAGGAAACGCCCCAACACCTGCATACGCGGACACAACTCGGGCCTCCAGCTTCTCCCAGTCGATTTCGATCTTAGGGGGCTTTGTACTGGCCATAGGGTGACCTGAGAGCATCCAGGAACACGCGAATCATCACCTGGACTGAGTGTTTTAATCCTAGCCCATTTGGCAAGTTTGTTTATCAATAAATCGCTCCTGCATGCACATACTTTCAGACAAGCCTTTCTAAAGAGCACCCTAGGATGGTGGTCTTCCCTTCCACCTCTGGTATTGGGACTCTTCACCTCATCCGCTACAGGTTAATTCACGATAGCGCACCATCCATAAACAAAATTTCGTTGCACGGTTTATGGAGCTTTAGTCTCTCCACTTAGCTCCCCATTCATTCACAAATTCATTCTCGCACGTTTTCGCTGCTCAAATGACGATTTATCGGAGCACATTTGCTGTTCATGTAACAACTTCCCCTCGTGAGCGCGCCTGAGTGCACACACAAGAGGAGCAAAAAGTGACCGCAGCAGAGGGAGCAGCATTCAAAGCAGCACAAAAGCTGAGAGCGATCAACAAAACGGAGGCCGCCCATGGAAACCGCAAATTAGCGCGCGATAAGCTGGTTGGGGGGGAGGGGGTTGCAGGCGACGATCCGCGCCTCTTCCTTCACATTGTAAGCCCCTTCCGCTCTGCTGCCTATGGGTTAGTGTTTTCTCGCCTTTTTTGGCCCGCAACCACTTGGGACTTGCGGCCAGCATCAAAAGCCACAAATGAGGAGGCAATGAGGTAGATATTTGAGAGACACACTCAAAGCAGCGACTGCTAATACTGGAATTGCGGAGTGTTTGGAATGCAATTTACAGGTATTTAGGTGGTTCACGCACACTACGCTTCCTCCGTGTGATCACATAATGACTGGAACCCCCACTTGATGAGATATGGGGGAGAATAACTCGTTTCAGTAATCCAAGAAGGAGGTTACGGTCCCCTTGAACACTCTAAGAACAATTCGGTGGCATGAACGGAAAAATCGCAGTGGTGAATGCGGCCAGAATAATGTGATTGAGTTCTCCCATTAGCAGATTTCAATCTCGAAAATCTGCAGAGAAGGGGGAGCAGAATGTTTCACCCTCTACAATGAAGCTTCCACCCAACAAAGACCATTGATGATACTCATAAAAGAGGCGCAAAGGTCAGCCTATTTACAGCAAAAGTTCGTCAGCCAATTGTTGCGACTGCACCAGTCCCCAAATGTTTGGGCGCTGTCGTCTAGAAATAAATAAATAAATCGCCGTGCAGCCAGAATCACCACAAAAGCCAAGTTTATCGACGACCGAACCAGAGCAGTTTTCAGGGAGACCCATTCTCAATGATCTATCTTCATTCCAGAGCTGGATTGAGACCGTGGTAGTCGTTGATGGCAGTTTTCATTCTTTTTTCAAGAGACTGTCGCCCTGTAGATTTGAGCATTACACCTCCTAAGAGCAATGGTGTTGAAAATCCTTGCGATTGAAGCTCGTGGAATCTAGGAGAATCAGAAGGTTCCTTCAATTAACTTGGTTTTATGCATACCTAAACCGATACAACCATGAAATGGTATTTTACCGACATCATCTCACCAACGGAGCACGCTCAAACATTAACAAACGATTTTCTTCCGACTTGAAGGTAAAACGACCCCACTGCGTCACACCCAAGGCTCTGGAATTATTTCAAGTCCTTGACCACCATTACGGCTCCAACAATAGCACTAACCTTAACAAGACTACACGATGTGTAATAAACCATTTGGACATGATAACTACGCCAGGCTTGCAGTTACCACGTGGGAAGCCATGAAAATCTACTACTAGCTCAGGAGAATCGCCTGTTCTAGTCACAAGGTGGGAGAAACAACTATAGCTGCAACACATTGTGGTATTTATAGCACTAAATGACATCATCCGACTGTGTTTACCAACGGATCTTCCTGAGACAATAGGAACAATTTTAGTTCACATTTGCGACAAAATCAACCACCTAACACATCCAAGGAATTGAGATCCCCATTGAGAACATCGTACGGCGCTGGATAATTCAACGAAAAACGTGGTAGGATGGAAGAAGGGTGCAACTTACGTTTCCATCCTCAGAGTCCTTGTCGACGGCGAAGAATCCGATGCGCTCGAACTGGAACTTGTCGTAGACCTTGGCGTCCTTCACCGACTGCTCAATCATGGCGTTGTGGGCGACCACCAGGGATTTCTATACGTAGTGGAAGACAAAATGAAAAGTCACCACTTAAATCACCACAACTCTTTTGAGTGGTCGAATGAGAACAAAATACACGGACATAATAGATGGTCGCAATCCCCCAAGGCACTAAGGAAAAAAGGTGCTTCGAAGTAATTTCTGGTTGTTTTCAGTAGAACTTTCAAATTGCAGAGACTGAGAGATTTTAAAACGGTCGATTGGGTTGATTTATTAGTATTTGATTAAAATGCGAAAAATTCAGCTACTTTTTCAGAGCTAAGCATCAAAGCCGCCCTCGAAGCAAGACGCTTTGAGTCTGCTTTCGTTACTCTGAAAGATGCGCATACGCACAGAAGTACCTGCTCAACTGATTGTAGAGTTCTCATTTAGGACGAAAAAATCAAAACTTCCGCAGTTCAAGTAAATTTGGCTCCTGGGACATCAAAACAGTTACGAGCGAAGTGAGAGAAAGAATCCACTTCCTAAGGCTGTTCATCAAACTCCAAGAAACGCTATCACTATTTTAACTTCAAGCCCATAAATGCCTAGTTGTTGATTCCAACAACTCTGTGGTACCAAATTAAACGTGGTAATTCGCCTTTTAACACAGTCACCGAAGCCCTAACCTATTCCCTTCCCAGATTAAGCAAGGACATATCCTAATACAAGGTTAGTACCTGGTGTGAATGGCCCTAGAAATTGTCACCACCGTGGCTACTCATGAACTAGGATTCGTTTGGAGTGCGTAGAGTCCGGACAGCTTAGTTATTTCATTTTAGAGCAAACAGAGACAAGTTTGTTTGGGGACATACCGGGTTGACAGCAGCCATGAATCCACCAGGGTAATCCTCCGGGTTCTTGGCAGTGAACCTGAAACCAAATAAAGGAAAAATCAATGCGGAGTGACGGGCAATTCTATCTGACGTGAACGTGTCAAGTGAACAGCAAAGAGGGGATGGGGGTGTGGGTAGTGCAAAGTATTCACCTGATGGTTGAACATGACATAGCAGGTGGTACTCTGGTCTCAAGATTTCGCGATCCGTTTCAGCAGAATTCCAGCCAGTTTGGCACACTAATCACCCGATCTCACAGTTATTCTACCTTCCCCTACATTAAGCAGCCCTCCATACATACCAAGGAGGAGGGCATTAATGTCAGTGGAGTGGGATAGACTAAACACGACCGTGGGATTAAAAACTTTGACCTATCCGCTGCAAAAAAACGGAAAACCCCTCGCATTGTTTGGATGAATCGCGGGGTGGAGCACTGAAAAGTTACAAAAGTACCCTCATTGATCAATTCCGCTCCACCGGTCAGAATCGAACCCACAGCCCAAGTGTCGGGAAAACCTATGGGCCATCTCCTACCTTTGTCAACCAACGTTACTTCATTAACCGCAATCCGAAAGAGTGACCTGTCTTTCCCCCTCAGATTCTAGACAAAGCCATCAGATCCATGAGAGACGTAAGCAGAAAGTTAGGGACGGCATTATCAGACCTGTAAAGAGCTTGCGATAAATAAATCTGAATTCATAGCTGAGACATGCAAATCGATTGATTGGGTGTCCGTCCACCTTTAATAGCCACCTTCGACAAATAACTTCTCGTGGTTGTAAGAACCATCTTACTTAAGGTTTGTTTTGGAATCAAAATGGTAGATGAAATAGGTTACTTAAAGATTGCCGCTGAAGCGTATTTAAGCAGCAAAGAAGCTACGTCCCCGATCTCACCAGATTTTGACGGCACACCCGCAGATTCATACGATTTTCTTCGACTAACGCTTTGAATTTCCACTTGCAAAAACGAAATACTTATTACAAGGAGCAACAAAAAAATAATTCAGAGCTTAATTTGGGCGTAAAAAGTGCGACGGCCTAACCCCAACAATCAACATGACTGCCGAGAAGGGTTTGACCACCCTGTATTTCGCTAACTGATGCAAAATGAATTAAACAAAAGGGGTACTTTGCGATCAGATACAGCAAACAAGTCTAATTGTGAAGGTCGACAGCTAAAAGAGCTTTTCGTTGAGAAGAGATTTTTTGGCAGGGAACTCACAGGCGGTCGTAAAGACGCAGCTCGCACTTGAGAGGCCTCGAGACCCAGTGGATGAAGGCCTTCGGCTTGTTCTCGGCGGACACCGGTGTTGCGATGACAGAGATGCTTTCCACACTGCCGTCATCTTTCTAGTGATAAAAAATCACAAATAAACTTAGGAAACATGTCTTGAAGAGCTTGCCCGGTTGCATTACTAGAGGAATTCGAGACCTAAAAGTGCTAATCATCTCCCACTTCGTTTGCATTCTGAGTATCCTAGGGCGAAAGTTCAGTGAGCTGTATATTGAATCGTACAGTCGTCTAGATAGACACTAGTCGCCGTTGTGTTGTCAGATCTACACACGTCCTGTTAATCGGGTAGAGAATCGAAGCAGTTTTGGAGAGACCCTTCTTCCTGGGGAAACTGACAGATCAGTTTGCTGCAGGTTCTTGGCGAGAATAATGTCTATTATAGTCCATTTCTTAATTATCAACCACCTGATGAAATAGTCAAATGTCGCTGTACTGTCGCCGTGGGCGGCCGTACTGACAGCGCTACACTGCCAACCCAGTTAATCGATGACATAAATAAAGCAGTAGTTCTTGAGGAGACCCTACCTCATGAACGCAAAATTAGCTTGTTGCAGGTGTTTGGTTGTGCCAGTGAGACTTAATAGAAGCTGTTAATGACTGATAAGTGCCACTTCCTACTTGTCTTCCGCATTACATTTAAATGCTACTTTTTCTAATTATTAGCCATCCTTTCCTTTTACTCGTGAAACTGCCTAAGCAGGCTCAAGGCGGGCGAGGGTGTGGGTGGACAGACCGAGTGGACCTGCTTGACGGCGAGGACGAGGCCGGCGTAGCGGATGCCCACGGGCTGATCGGGCGTGAGACGGCGGTAGCCGGCTGCGTTCTCCGGCAAAAAATCCGTTCGCTCGATGAAGATCTCCGGCTCCAGCACCACCTGGCGCGTCGTCGACTTCTCGTCCGCCGGGAAGTCCGGCACCGTCACCTGCAGCGGGGGAGAACAGAATTAAAGCAACCACAAGCAACGCTGCCCTCCCCCCATTAATGACTAGTGCCCAAGACCTATTCACCTGACCAAGACCCAATCCTCCCAACCCAGGAAGTACAGGGTATTTGCTCGTGCTTGCACCAACGTCTTTGTCTTCATTTACCCTAGAATAAGTGGTTGATGCGCGAGGGACACTCGCTAAAGCACCATGAGGACACAATTAGACGAACGCTTTCCTCAATCCTACATTCCGTTTAGCTAGATTTAAACTAATAAATCCGCAATGGTCTAACTAAAGCCCACCTTACTCCCACGGTGCCCAGGCAGCACCATCGCATCGGTTGAACTGGACATCCCTAGGTGACCTAAGAGCCCGCATCTAATTTCTCCTGAATCACCTTACATGGGCTGCACACACTGACCCTAAATATTATTGGTACAGACGTCTTGGCTTCCCCCTAGTATTGGGGCTCTTAATCTTATACAGGATAGTTGATCCGCCTCGGAGAGAACTTTAGTGCATCTATCCGCCACAAACCTATCCTCTCTTCTATCGGTCGTGTGTTCAATCGATCCTCGTACGGTTTAGAAAGGAGAGGGGGTTACCAAAAGCGTCCAAATGTCCACATTTAGGAAACTAGCTGTAGCTATTCGGATGTTGGAACCTTCATACATGGTGACCTCTAATCAGCTTCACCCAACCATTAGGCGGATTGGTCGTGCTGGTTGAACGTAACTCGACCAGAACGTTCACAGATGGCCGGCATCCAATCATTATGAGAAGAGTTCAATGCTACTAATTCCATAGAAGCTGAATCTTTTCTCGGTTACTTGCTCAAACCGGGTCTTTCCAAACCCATGTCTCCCGATGATTGTTGAATTTATGCTCTCGAGTTAGGAGGTTAGAAACCTCCACAAAGACACCAGTACTAAGGATTCATCTCATTCAACGTACTGAGAATGGCTTCAATAACTTGCCCAGATTTACATTGAATTTTGAGAGCTAACTGTTAATGCAAGTCTTCAAGCAGGGAAAATGCATGGATCCCTGCTTTCACCAATCGGCGAGGTTGCTAAATTTGTCCCGCCTCCACGGGTCTAGTCTAGATGGGGGGAGGGGAGGAGAGGAGGAAGAATGCAGGGAAATACCAATTAGACAAGTGAGAGGAGGGGAGGAGAAGCAGGGTGCAGAGAACAGCAACAGGACAAAAACAAGGGGAAAGTGGAACACGAAGGGCAGAGAGGGGGCATCTAACGACACAGTGTCCCCTCGGGCATTCCCACATGGAGGCATGGCTACGTTCAGCAACTAGGCATAGAGAAAAACACGAAAAAAACTAAGTAGGGAGGAGCAGGAAATACAGCGTGTCATGTCCACGCCAAACGACAAGCTTGACGATGATCGTCTGGAGTGGAGAGACAGCCAGTGATTACCTCGTACCCCAGTCTGACATCGTGTTTCGGGGTAATAATTATTTTCTCATAGTGACTGATATGTTTGGAACATTTGTTTGAGATCTAAAGTGACTCTCATGGAATTACAAGGACTGTACAAAAGCGACTCCTACTTATCGATAGAATGTACAAGTCTTCAGCGGAAGCTGCATGCTCCCATCATATTCCCCCTTAATCTGTAGTTACATATGCAATCTTTCTTGGTTTGATTTCAGGGTAGTTTTAGGGAATTAATTCACTTCACAAAAATAACATCTTAGTTGCCGTTCACATCAAAAGACTTCTCAAGTGGATGTTCTCAGAGCCAAGGAGTAGCACAGTGAGTTGCCACTGCTTCTAGATTTTGAAAAAGGAGGAAGAAATCTGACGGAGACGAATCGGGAATATACTGGTATGAAGGGTGAGAAAGTGCTTCAAATTCAAACACTTCTCGAAGGAAAAAATCTTCCTCAAGCCTCTAAGAGTGCGCTGGTGTTTTGTCACCACGAAGAAGTAAGAACCACCGTAAACTTCTTTCCCTTTCCGATTTTTAGTCAGTATTTTTATCTACCCCAAAAAGACCTAGTCAAGTCCTTTAATTTTTAAGGTAACACTGCGCTGCCACGCCATCAGAATCCAGAAAATCATGACTAGCATTTTTTAGCACCTTTGAGTTTTGAACTTAATCGCAAACCATGAAGAGGGGTCCACGTGAGACCCACTGTTTTGACTGTTGACTTTTTGACTCAGGACCACTAGTAGTAGATCCAAGTTTCACCTACGGTTTATGTTAAGGAGAGATCATTTCAAACGTTCTGTTGAACAAACAACAACTCTTTTGGCATCCATCGCGCCGAAAGCTTGCTCAGTCGCAATGTACGATCATGCAGAATTGAATTCGCCACCGAACCATTGAAAATGTCTGAAACCTAGCTATCTGATTGAGCAGCTTAAGTCTCTTGTAGACTATTGTCTTTTGGAAACGAGTTCCATATACTTTTTCCCAAAGCTTTGATGATCTGCGTTCCTTCCATTCGAGTTTTGCCGAAAATCTGATCGCATCCTACCTTATCTCAACATCGCATCTGGTCGAATAAGTAGATTCGCCTTTAGGAGGCCTGAACAATACAGAGCGGTGCATAAAATTGATTAAAGTAACTAAAAGCGAGGTAAACACTCAATGAAGTGTACTAATATGCTTTAAAATGTATTAGGTTTTTAATTATACTTATTCTTAAGCAATTCCGTGAACTTTTTGACCCACGCTCGTACAGGAGTCCCACAAAGCTGCCATTTTTATTTCCATAAATCAGGTTCCGGGAAAAAGATCTGTCCAGGATAAGGAATACAAATTATTCACATCAGAAACAGGACGAGAAGAAGTCAAAGGAGCCTTTCGGCATCGCCTCACTGAAATGAGGCCCTCCCTTTTTTGCAATTCCCCGAACAAAAGCTGAGAGTCGAGCGATTTTGAACTTGGACCACTTTCCTCCCAATGAATGTTTTCTAGCACGGGAGAGGAAAAGACGCCCGCCCTCGCGATCAGCTGCCTTGGATCAAACCCATTAGAGATAGCACCACACACACACACAGGCTCGGTTTTTGGCATCAGGCCGAACAAGATGACAAAAAGCCATCGGGCAGTTGCGTGCGTGTAGAAGCTTTTTGAGCCTCCACTGTAGTGGCATTAGTAGTAGACGAAGCAATGCTAATAGTACAGCGACCGCAAAACGGCATTAGAAGCAATGCATGCTGGGGTGGGAGAGAGAACTCCTAAGTAGTCGCTTAATCCTTGATGGAGAACATTAGGGAACGAAATACAGTTGATAGTGCACGTACCGTAGTTATGGCTGTCTTAATCGACACGGACGAAGATTAGAGACGCGTCAGAAGTAGCATCATCAGCTAAAGGAATGGGGCAATACCTACTGCTTCGATATCTTCACTGATCAAGTTTGATTCTGATTCAGTTTGCAAATTGCTGAGATGTGATTCGTTAACTGCAAAACGGGATAATTCGACCACAACAGAGTTTAGCAGATTAGCTGAGAGCAGTCGGAAATTCCCCTTAACTGAACTTGGGAGTTTAGTGAACTGTCAGATCTCCGAATTTCCTATTGATATTGCACAATCAACTCATTTTAAGAGAGTTAGAAGGCTCAAGTGCCTTCTTAGATTCAGAGGTGGTGAAAAAGGCAGCCGCCAAAACGCATCAAGGCGCTGAGCGGATGCTCTCTAAAAGCGGCAAGGTTAAAAACCCATCCTGAACGCAATAGCGCTCCTTCAGCAGCAGAACAATTGCGATCTACACAGGAGGTACATGGTGATGGTTGCCAAGTGCAAAATGCAGCCAAACGCCCATTCTGCTTAAAAGCTGCGACAATCAATCTTCAAAGAAACGAAGGCGGCAATTCAAGCCCCACTCTGTTGGGATGATTTACGCTCGATGCTTCTAGCTGAGAACCAGATGATCCGACCAGCAAACCGAGCCTAACAGGTTAACTGTGAGCAATCAAATAGCCTACTCAAACTTACGAATTTTGCGAATACCCGAGCAAAATTGCATAATCAAACATGGACAATATTACCAACTCATTTTGAGAGGATTAGAAGGCTCAAAGGGGGTGAAAAAATCAACCACCAAAGCGGAGGCACTTTAAGCTCGTCAAAAAGAAGTTTCTGAATACAATAGCTCTTCAGCTGCAGAAGAATCGAGAGCCACGTACCAGCCCTACTCGGCAGGCCGCGGTTTTGACTTGACTCCCTTGTATCAGGTCATCCCATTAATGCACTCTCACCGATTACCTAAAAACTTACTAATACCATTATTGTATAATTATTTCAACCTCTTCCTGTGGCGACACAAAAGCTGTTTTTACCAAACGATTTTATGAGATGCGAAACAAATGGTGGTCTGTAAAAGCAATGTAGACAAGAGAATAAGGTTGATAAGAAATTTTCTCCAACCCAACCAAGTTCTTCGATATTTTGTAGCGTGAGTCTTGCTGTGTGAGGTTTTGCTGCATTTTCCTGAAACAATATCCCTTATCTATTCACTAGAACAGGCCTTTTTTCCTCAAAGACTGCTGGTTCGAACGCCCTAGTTGCCGGCAGTAGATTTGATTCCACCAGAATTAACAAAAAAGAACCTTTTACCATGGTGTTCCCTTCCAATGTGTGACTGAGGCTTGGGTCTTTCACTGTCTACGGCGCTTAGCATTTCCATAAAAGATGCATCTTTCGTCGCCAGTCACAAGTAGTTTATCGAAAAAAGGTGAAACAAGTTAGCGAGAATAGAGAGAAGAGCAGATGTAGGCTCGAGATTTGAGATTGTTTTCAGACAATGCATGCTACACGCAACTATTTTACACGTTTAGGAACTTCTCCAAGTTTTTGAAGACGACAATGACGAGTTATACGGCTTGAACTGAACTTATTTGCTAATTCCAACCCAAATGATAAAGCATGATAAGCTTTTCCAAAGACTACTGCTTCACGAAGCAGCTTGTCATCAAACCTAACTGTACGTCTGTTTCTATCTTCATCTTCGTTGAGGATGAAATCTCAATTTCCGAATTTCGAAAATCATCTTCTGCACCCACATTCTTTCATTCACACATTCTTCTCCATAAACTGGGCAAGTGTTACTATCCGCTTCTTCGGCTGCTGTGTTTCCTTTCTTGAACTCATAAAACAACATGTGCCTTAAATGATTCTAGGGTACTTCCATGTTAGTATGGTTTTGATCCAACAAATTGTAATTCTATTGTTCCGCAAAACATTCCTTGAACGTTTTAAATGCATCTAAATGAAATGCCCCGTAAAGTTCATTCCAGAATTTCAGACAGAACTTATGGGAGCACCTAATAACTGCCCTACGTAGCAGACCGCGGTTTTAACTTGTAGACAAAGTAATACAACACTAAGACACGACGTTGTACAACCGCTCAATGGCCGCACACCCTTCCCCGTCTGTTTTTTTCTAAAATTTGAGTTCATAGAGATCCCGTATATGACGATTTAGTCAAAGACCGCTGACTCACCTCAACAGACTTCGTGTCGCCATAGAGGTCAGCCCAGTTATCGATGACCAGCTTGAGGGGGTCCTCGACGCACATGCGGCGGGGTGCGTGGAGGTTGAGGTGGTCGCGGACGCAGGCCTCGAGGGCGGAGGGGTCGAGGACGGTCTGGCTCATCGTGACGCCGATGAGCTCACAGAAGTGATTGATGGCCTCGGGAGGGAAGCCGCGGCGTCGCAGCGCGGTGAGCGTGAAGAGCCGCGGGTCGTCCCAGTCCGCCACCACGCCTGCCGAAACGAGCTTGAGGATCTTGCGCTTCGAGACCACGGTGTAGTTGAAGTTCAGCCGCCCGTACTCCCACTGCACCGGGCAGTAGATGTCCAGGGCGTTGCACAACCAGTAGTACGAGGAGCGACTGCAAGGCGCCAATAAAATCAGCAGGCATCATAGCGGGGAGGGGGGTCTTGGACCTTAAGGCTTTCTTTAACGATGTTAGGAACAAACTTTCTACGCACGCTTTGCTTCCCATCATTAATTTCTCAAGCCCTTCTTTGTCATTCGTGCACAGAATCATGACAACAAGGAGAATGGATGATGCGTAACGGAAGATGAGAATAACCTATGCCACGATGATTCATCGCGCTGGCAATCAAAATAAGGAGGAAGAGGTTATGGTAGCCGTTTAGTGCTTCCCCAATCCCTCCACGAACACTGAAAACAATTCGCGGCTGTAGGTAGAAGCAAGTCAAACAACAGAATATCCGAATGCACAGCAGATTTTCAACAAAAAAAGCATTGGAGGGGCTCAAGTTGAATTCAGATGCTTGCGAGGAATTCGGGCTAACGAGCGTATGACGATGATGATAGCCAATAAAATGTGGCCATGTGAATGCCACCGGCGGGATTCGGTCACTCCCTAGGCCACACCTCAGGGAAAAGTCAAAAATGTTTGACGTCAGTCAGACCCCCAATGTTTGATCGCCGCCGCCGCCGCCGCAAAACTCTCTAGTTATTAAACTGATAGGTTGACTGTCAGGCATAGTTGGGCGCTGTCGTCAAGACAAACACGAATCCCTATAATGTGTGGCCAGTACCACAAAAGCCCCCACTTAATCTATAGAATCAAAACAGTTTTTGAAGAGGCCCTCCTCCTCTATGATGATCGACTGGTAGGTACCAAACAGGAGATTACTAAACACCAGAAGTGAGCGACCGTCTACACCCTCAAAAACGTTCTCCTTTTACCCTTAAACCAGGGCCGGCGGAGCTACCCTTAAGGGACGTCTTTGAAGAAATTTCAAGAACCTACTAAAGGAAGATTTACTAGGTACTCCAGCAATCTTGCCTTATGCTAGGGCCGGGACCAGTGTTGCCAGTAAATTGTGAATCGACTCGAAAAAAAGAACCATCCAAACGAAGGCTTCACTCTCTAGTGCAAAGAACAATAAATGAAACATAGTTATTCGCCCTATCTAGCGAAAGCCAAAGCCGACTTTTGAGGAAAAAGTGCTGGTACACCTAAGGAACTTTAAATGACCTAGATACCAAAGCTTTCTGATAACACTTAGATATCTTTACGAGATAGTTCGCACTACCATTAGGAAAAGATTTACGTAAAAAGCAAGCCTGTAGTTATCTGGCCAAAATTCAGTGTATATGCGGTGGCCAGGTGCAACATCCACACCAAAGCGGAGATGCAAAGTTGATTTAATAGTGAGATAGCGCAATCATATCACTAAACCTTTGCTTCTCCGAACTGCCGTAAATCCCGTATATCGTGAGATTAGCGCCTCTAGCGTATTTGCCACTTACCAGTTCACAATGCAGCCTGGATTTATGCGCTTGCACACCTGCAACATCGAGAAATTCGACTTTGATCTCCTCCAGGAATAAATATCACTTTATTCCCATAACTATTGAGACACACGAATTCCCTACCGATTCTTACCAAATACATGTCGTAATTTACTATTTGCCCTGACCGTATGTAGCGAAGTGAATTTCACAAATAAATTTGTAATTGTTAGAACTAAAAGACCATTCTCCGAGGTCATAAGCGAATAAATCAAAGGATGAGCGCATTTAGAACGACTAATACGAGGCAGGCCGATCAATTCAGGGATAATCTAAGCTTATAAGAAATACGTCAGCAAAGCACATCTGAAACAGAACCTACATCGACAAAAACACGGTTACCATCACTATAACGAAGATGGTGCTACTTAACTCAATTAAGTAGGATGTACTATACTGAAGAGGGGCATTGAGGACGGGCTTGAAAGGCGACACTACCAAGTAGTTACGTTTGCAATTACCATTTCGAAAAACGGTCGTAAAGGAATTTCGGCTTGAGTTCATTATCAATGATATTTCAGAAATTAGCGCCACATTAACTGGAAAATAAGCCTTACATGAGCAAGGCCAAATTTAGTGCCTAGTAGCTTAGAGAAACGGCGTATTTGGCCGTCTGAAGGTAAATAAGAAGAAAATTGCAGCTACCATTAACTAGAACGGAATATTGAGGCTGAGAAACGGTAGAAGAAGTCCTGATGCTGTTAAACGATGTAGATTCTATAGACTGTACAGCACACGACTTTTAAACTCCTGGAGCAACATTGCAATGCGAAACCATGACAAGCATGAATTATAGCGTATAAAGTTAAAGCCACCCTATAAGAACCTAACGATTCAGACGGGATTTCGGTGGCCACATTCTACGCGAAGCAAGATATTGCTCTACTCAATTTAACTAACATCATATTAACATCGAATCCAGCTTTCTAACTTTTACACTTGACATATGTACTAAAAGTATCAACTCGTGGAATAGGTTAGAACAAAAAACGCGGGACAATTCGTGCTGCACTTCAAAAGAGCTACAGATGATGGCCTAGTTTGTATACGTGTTGAATTTTACAATTACTATAAAACAAATACTATCACTGATTCGTGGCTTATACGACGGTACAAAAAGTATAGCATTGACACATCAATACGACTACCAGAAACATTTAAGATGATGGATGCCAAAGCTGCTGTGAAAGTTTCAACTAACCGAGACTGGAACTCTTTGGTACACAGTGAATGCGTGATGTTTTCGATGGAGTCGCAAAGACAGTGGGTATAGTCGTAGGTTGGGTAAATGCACCACTCATTTTTGGTTCGATGATGAGGTCGCATCTTGATGCGATATGCCACCGGATCCTGCTTACCATCCTCAAGTGTCAGTTTCATTCTCAGAGTAGCGGAGCCCTCTTCCAACTAAGGAAAAAATACATTTGTAAACGCACACAATGGGTATAAATGTACAAGCAGCAAAATTCAGCCCAAATACCTTTCCATTTTTCATGTCAATAAACAGTCTTCTCGATTCTTCGATTGGGCGATTACGCCACGGAGATGGAGGTGGATTGAATCCCTTTAGTTCCTCGGGTCGCTGATGGCAAACGTAACACAGATCCAGATCAATCAGCTTGAGGGCCCACTCGTAGAGCTGCTGGAAGTTGTCAGAAGCATAAGTGATCTTGTACGGCTCAAAGCCCAACCATCGGACCATATCCAGGATGGCATCAAAGAAGCGGGCCTCCTCATTTTCAGGATTGGTGTCGTCGTAACGCAGATAGCAAACACCACCAGTTTTCTTAAATTTGTTAGTTAAAAAGTCTGCTTCTTACCCTAGCATAACCAAAGTTGAAATTAATAGCTTTGGCATGACCAATGTGTAGGATGCCATTGGGCTCTGGTGGAAAACGTGTCTGGACACGACCACCGGTTTCCTCTAAATGCTTTTTGAGCAAGAACTCAGTGCGGTTGGTAACGACATAACCATCCGTTTTGTAATTTTCGCCGGGTTTGTGGAATCTAGCAGATTCGCCGATGAGACCCTCAGACACAACAACTGACATACCGAATATGCCGTTTCAAGATAAATACACGTTTCTGATTGGTCGACATATAAATTATTTGGTCAGTTACAACTTTTGAAAATATGATTCAGCTTCCACATGTTTTATATTATACTCAAATATCATGGCAACTTTTGTGCGTTTGATATTTTAGAAGTTATATACTTTGCAATTTCCCTCGATTTATATGTTTATAAACCGAGCATCTACTCGGTTCTTGTTAATTCATTGGAGACTTATTTGGCATGCACCTCATTTTATTCTTTTGACTTCCTTACTAAATCCCAGAACGTGTCATAGCTGTTTTGACAGCGTACCGATATAATCTTCAAAGGCAATACATCTTAGAAATTTTAAGTGTTTAATTCACTTAATAGTAAATTGTTCTTGTATATCGGGGGTGTGTATACGTTATATATTATTGATTGGATTCTAAAGAAAATTTTTCAGGCTCTTGGTCTCTTCAGCCCTGTCGCACTGTTCATCTTTACTCTTCCTTTGATCTTAGAGTATGGTGTAAGTTTATTCATGTAAAATACTGCATTGTTTCTCAACACTGATTAATTTATTCAGTGACTTCTAAATGATCTTGACCCTCATTAACTGAAAGGTAAAGAAGCTATGTTCCATTGGTACTGGAAGATAAATGCATTGTATTTTCTCGAAGGGGTTGTTTTAGGTGGTAAGGTAATGCGAGGCTGGTGTCAAACGCCCTCATTCGGAATCTCCCCGCGATATCTTCTACACTTTCCTTTTACCCTGAATGTACAAGATCATTTGAATGCTTCCACATAGTCTACATGAGTTCTTAAAAAAGTATTAGTACCTACCGTTAGAAAATTGTAAGAAGCAACCTTGAAGAGGTGCTCAAATTGGGCAAAATTCGTCGATCTGGGTAGATAAATTGTAGCCATATCCAGCCATAATTATGGCTTCCAATCGGACATAGGTATGCTATGTATGGGTTAAGCGGATTTAATGCTTTGAGGTTGACAGAACGATAGCAATCTAGTTTTAATGAACGTCAATAATACCTTAAAGTTAACAGTTTAAAAAGATGTGGCAAGTGAATTTATATCTTTAGAATTATACGTTACTATGCCTTGTCCACCCACCCTTCACAATCCTCCGTTATCAAGAAAATTATGACGAGCTTTTGGGTAATAGATAGCAAGAAATGGCAGCGAATCAGCACGGGGTGTAGAAAAGCAATCACCGATGCTAACAAAACCCGCAAGACCCTGAGGTAAATTCGGTTGTTGCATCAGGATGTAGAGTTGAGGTATATTTAATAATTACGGACCAAGATTTTCCGATGAAGTATCTGTGAATCTTTTACTAGGTGTTCAAAGGAAGATAGCGAGAAGTTGAGAAACAATGTGAGTTCATTTTTGTGTCAATTTTCAGGAATCAAAATTTTGGTTAACCGGATTTATTGGTAAACAACTTGAGCTAATCAGTCAGGATCAATGCACGCCCGCAAGTAAGTGCGGCGGTGCAGCTTGCTGGAATTGGCAACGAACCCAGTGAAAGGTTGTGATCAGTAACTGCTTTGCTCTACCGCTGATTATTTACACAGAAAGTCGATTTCCAACTCGTGGGCATCATGCATGCAGGTCAACAGTTGGATTATACCAATCTCGACAGGTTTTCTTTGTTCCTGCTTCATAAAGACGCTTCCAAATAAATATCCTTTTTGCTAACTACCACTGTTACCACCATATTTAAAGCATCTTCGATAAATCTTACAGAGTTGCCATCCAAATTAAAAAAAGGAATCCCCTACTCAAACCACATTTATAGTCCAAATCCATCATTCTGTAGACCCCTATCTTTGATCTTCGATCCTCATTTATAAGACGCTTCAAGGACTTGCCTACTGACTAGAATAGACCGTGGTCTCCTTTTAACCTCTAAGCAGTTATAGTTTGACAAACCCCTTCCTTGCGATATCATGTCAAGCATCACACTTACCTTTCTAAGTTAGTCGCTCCTATTGGCAAAGCATAACGGGTACTTTATGTAGAATAACTCTAGCGGGCCGCACATAGGAAGAAAAAACCCCTTCATGAATGAGGATGACCTGGATGATGACTCGATCTTCACACAATCTCTATTTGAAATAGTTTCTACGAGAAAAAATGAGACAGACCTGATGCAGTCGTTAACGACTGTGGGCGTACACAATCATGTGAAAATCTAGACCGGTGATTTTTCCAAGGAAGAATCCCAGAACCAGGATATTCTCGAAAATTCAGATTGTAAACTCAGCTATAAAATGGATACAAAGATCAACCACGAAAATATCACACAGTGATAGGAATCGACGAAGACGTAGACGGCAGATAAACACACATGCCAAACTACGTTGTATACTCTAAGACGTGGGTATATCAAAAAAATCTCTGCTTGACAAGTTGCACCTTAGATTCTAAACAAATGTCAGAATAACACACTAAGCAATGAATTGGAGAAAAAGCGGAAAGCGTAAAGAATTGTAGTATGCATCTGAAAAGATACTTTATTGGTACTACAAGTACTCTACAACCGAAAATAGTAAATGTGCACTTGGTTCACTGGATGTTGTACATGCGACGGCACTCATTGAGAGCGTTAGCAACATACTGGCACTGCGAGATGTCACTATTTGCCTTGGCACACTTTAGCAACTCATCTATGTGGTATTGGCAGGGGCTTGAAGTAGGAGCTTGAGTTTCCATAGCAGCAGCAGGTTGCTGAGCCATAGCCACTTCAGGCTGCGACCCACCTCCTAGCATAGCGCCTCCAATGGCATGACCAACCGCTGAGCCAACAGCAACACCAGCAGCTGTAGCAGCGGCTTGCTTAAGAAGACTGGGCTGCTGAGGTTGCGCCATTGGAGGTGATGGCGGCGGCGGCGGTGCAGGGTGCGCGGCCATAGGCCTGGGAGCCATGGCCGGTCTTCTAGCGGCAGCAGGAGATCTAAGAGGTCAACAAAGAAATTATTACTTTATTATTCATAATATTGATAAAGAGCATGCATTGTCAACAAACTACCCTCGTCGAGGCATTATGACGGCAAACCTCAAACCCGGCGGGCAAAACTCAAATCTGGCGCGGGAATGTAAGAGAGCCAAATCACAAATACTTGTAGCAAAGCCAAAGTAAATTTAAAATATGATAAAATGGCCAACGCTTTGAGTTGATTATTATCACACGCTTTAGTATCTGCTGTTGTACAATATACTTACACATATATGCAAATTTAATTTGATCCATCCTGATTTAATGAAGTGTTCGAAAAAATGTATGCTCAGCAATGATTTATTACATGCCATTTCAAAATTTACCGAAAATTTTTTTGCTACTCTTTTGCATAATCATTGAGGCATAAAGAGAGGATTGCATAAAGGTGTACCTTGTGAAGCGGAACGAAGAATTTTACTCAGATTTCTGTGCCCTAAAGCTGAAAGAAGGATCGTCTACTAAGCCAATGGAAAGTATCTTACACAAAAATCAGTTGCCGAAATCAAGTAATACTACTGTTTATCCCGCAAAACTCCAAAGTTTTTACATTGGATTCAATAGAATGTTTTTGAAAGACCGAAATTTAACTTTGGTAATGAAATTAATCTACTTCTCTTAGTGGTAGCTAGATGTAGCATATCACAACTCTGATAGTTGCAGCAACTATCTCTGGTGAACAAATGGTATATCGTTTCTCCCTGTAGAGATTTTCCATTCAGCATTATCTATGGTTACGAAAACTACGAAATCCAGATTAAAGGTCCAGCTTATCAGCTATTCAAGAGAGGAGGACAGTTTTTCAGAAGCAGCGATATATTATGCTTAAAATACTAAAAAAAGTAAAAACAAACTACAACCACAGCTGTAAAGCAGCATTTTTTAGCTAACATTTTAGTGATATTCCGGTTTTAAATGCATGCTATATTAATATTAGGCAGAGAGGAGTAGTTTCGATAAATAATAACAAATAGATGAAAAAGTCATTCGTTTTTTGCTTTCTCCATTAAAGTAATCTCAACTCTACCTTTTAGAGTTATGAATGCTAATTTGCTCCATTTTTTAAATTATATAATAACTGTGTAAAAAATTAAATTATTACTAATGAATAAAATACTCCTTGGTTGTTTTGGTTGAAACATCGTTTGCAAAAGGTTTTTAATCTGTCGTAAACTGGTAACTTCATCACCTTCTTGTTTTGATTGTCGAAGGGTTGCCGGTGAAGTTGTATAGTATCAATAATTGTCTTATTCCTCGTAATTTGCGATATGGGCGACGCAGACGACAGCGACGACGACTACATGTCTGATAAGTTCCTGAACCCCCCGTATGTTCAAGATTGGTGTATATTTTCTAGAGTTAAACCATTGTGTTCAGGTCTTGCTCCGAGTGTCAGAAAAAAACGTGCCGCTGATGTTACTCCTCGTCCAAGTGTGCCTAAAGGGAAACTTATGGATGTTAAGCGAGAGGAGGGATTAAAGAAAAAAATAAGCGAAGATAACGTTGGTTACAGATTAATGCTGAAGATGGGCTTCAAGGGCGATGGTGGTCTCGGCAAAAATGGTACGTCGAAATCTCTGCATCCGTCGTATCGAATTTCACATCACTCTGAGGATTCATTGATTGTATTTCTTGTAGCTGAAGGTCGAGCAGAACCCGTTCCGATCGAGGTGATTGATGGTAGGAGAGGTTTGGGTTTACACAACCTGCAAAAGAAGCGCAGTGAAGCCATCGTTGCAATGCGCCAACGTCGTGAGCAGCACATGTCTGCCCACCAGTCAGACTTTCGCGCCAATATGGCTTCCCGGTTCCGTACGGAGCGTTGCCAGCGCCAACTCAGCGCAGCCCGGGCGATCTGTAAGAGACTCGACTTGGCTCAGTCAGTTGAACGGCCCGTCGACGAGGCCTTTTGGCCTCCGGATGAGACGAAGGCCAAACTGCTTGCCGCCTCTGAAGTGATTCGCAGGGAGGTTTGTCGATCGGAGCGAAGACTTCCCCACAAACGTCGCTGTAGGGACCCCGAAAGTAGTCATTTGAGTAGTGACGACCTTGACGAGGATTTTGACGATCATCGTGGTGACTACGACAAAGTTTTGGGCGTTGAATCAGATGAGGAGGAATACTGTGATATTGATGCTGCTCAGCATGGCCCCTTGGAGTCACAGGTTTTTTTCGACTTTAACAAATTAGCTTGATTTGGAGTAGTAGTGGGAGTGTGACTGTTTTGCTGTCTCATTTTAGCCTGACGCCATCCTACTACGGCTTTGCACTTATATGAGAGAAAAGCATTTCTATTGCTTCTGGTGCGGAGCACAATACGTCGATGAGCTGGATCTCGAAGCTCATTGTCCCGGCTCCGCAGAAGATGACCACGAGTAATTTGCGTTCACTTCTTTCTCTTGTTGTACATAGTCTGATGGTCTTTTGTAAAATAAAATCCAGAACCTACTCAAATACTGTCATACTTAATCTGTAGTGTGGATTGGATTTAGCTTGAGTGGTAAATTGTTACAAATGCGAGCAATCGGCGCTATTCCTGGGGGAGGACTTCAGATGTTGCGTAAAGTGAGAAGGTACCATCTAGACTTTATTATGGACACCCGGGCTTAAATCTCCCATGGATTGTAAACTAGGATATTGACTAGCTATAAATCCAAGAAGATATGCTGAAGTACCACTTCGATTCTGTCCGTATTTAGTGTAGCCTAAGATAGCAACCTTTAGGAACATTTATGGTGAATATCTTATCAGCAGATATTTTTGGTCTTTGAGATAGTGCCACCTTTCGTTTGTAAATACTATTCGGAAAATTGCCTATGTGGTGATATTTGATTTACCTTAATGAAACTCAACATGTAAACAAAAGTGGCATTTGGTTGCTCTTTACTAAATTGACTCAAAATCAATTACAATAATAAAGTATAAGAAAAGACATTAAGTAATATTGCATTTTAAAAGAGCTGATGCAATATGTATTTTTTCTCATCAGCCATATCATTGTAATGACTTTATTTGTTTGACCCACTTACATCAATCAATCAGCTACTTGCAATATTTTGAAGCCGGAGGGTTGGGATGTGGCTTCGGAAATCCAGAACTAAGGTTTGTAAATCATGGGAGTATTACTGTTCGTATTCCCTGTTTTATTTTACTTTTATGGTTTCCCTATCATGTCAAATTAATTGTGCAATGCATGTTCAAGTTACAAAGCATTGTCACAAGCAGTATTCGTAGTGGTGATAAGCCACTTTTACGATGTAGATGTGGTGACTCCTTCATTGATTTTATTTCTTTCTCATTTTAGTCAAGGTCTGATAATAAAGATGCTGAGGCGTCTCCAGGTTATCATGGCAAAGAACCAAAGTCGGCAGATGACTTTAACGCCTTCCAAAGATTCTTCTTCTGTTGGGTCGATCCCGTTCTTAAAGTGATGAATAAACGCCAACTGGAACCCTCTGATATCCCACGCGTTGTAAAGAGCCACGCCTCTGCGAATGCTTCCGGCCGGCTGGATAGGTAATTAGCGTCATAATTTTAATCGATTCCCCTAGAGCGTGGCAAGAGGATTTGAAGAGACCCAGACCCAGTCTAGTTCGAGCTATTGTAATTACATTTCGCCGGGAGCTCTTCGTGGCTGCCTTGATAACAATCTTAGAGGTATTTCACATAAGTTTTAGTCATCATCTAGCTGACGTGTGTCACCGCACGTCCTCTCCTCATGAGGGATCTGCTACGTTCCTTCCTGCGAATCAAGGAACTTGATGGATTAATTACTTCAGTGATTTTAGCTGTTCTCATGATCCTTCTCTCCTCCTTTGTCGCGGTCATCCGCAACACTTACTACTGGCATGTTGCTTCCGCAGGAGTCCAACTCAGGGTCGCATTAACCGGACTCATTTTCAGAAAGGTAATTTATTTGGAATTTATCTTCTTTTTAAATTATTTGATCAAAGTGTCACTATATTGCTAATGAAGACCAATTAAAAGAATTTTCCCAATTTTTTTCCTGGTAGATTTAGGACAAGTTTTTGTTTTTATATAATTGCATTGTCTAAATATTTCCGAGTATCATAAAGCTCAGATGTCTGAGAAATGTTTACTGTAGTGATATTCCACTTTTTAAAAAAAGCTTTGATCAAGGTAACACTTCAACAGTTGTGTACCACAAATCTAGTAAATAACATCCGAATCACAATGTCTACATATCTGCGATTTCATTTTTTAGAGTCAAATTGTTAGATCTGAAAATATTCGGAGTTTTCTGATACATTTTATGCACTGTATACTTTCGATAGTCACGTTTAGTGTGTCCGTTTGCATGTACGTCACGTAGGTCCCTCCGCACCCAAAATGTCAACAGCCAAATTCCATGAATTTCCTCGTGCGTGAGCTTGAAAAAACTGGAGGAAATCGGAAAGTAAAGATTTAATTAACCTAACGTGACTTATTCGAAAGGCGTTAATGTGGGATTTATGGGAATTTTACCACATTCCCTCCCTGTCGACATCTAAAAACAATTCCTTTGTTTGATGGAAATTACATTGGAGAAATCCCCGATGGAAAAAGGGGGCCTTGGTGCTCCAGATTTCACTAGGTGAAAAAGACCACGATCTGAAAACTGATCTACAAAATATCGCTCTTGGACTAACCGTAAGAAATTTGGAGGATATCAGTTAGACTTGTACAGGGCTTGAATGAAAGAACCTCAGTCATCTCCAACTTTTAAGGTGGGAAATATGCGGTGTCTGTAGAACAACAAAAGAAACTTCTATGAATATCTTATGTCCTTTTTTCCCATTTTAGGTTCTCACACTGAACCAGAAGGCAAAAGCCAACCCGTCGGTAGGGAACTTTGTTAACCTCGTGTCCAATGACTGCCAACAACTGGAGCTCGTGAGTTTGATGATATATTTTGGCATAATGGGTTCATTAAGTACTCTAATGGTTTATGAAATCTCAATGCATGAGTGATCTAGACTACTGAAGTTGATGTTCTCATGGAATAATGATATGTAAAGTGCCTGCTTGAGCTCAAATTGTGAGCCTTTTTAGAAATTTCCCACAAAGATGTGCCTTCAAGGTTTTTTGGATGTATTTGATTGAACCAGAAGAGATAGATTAATATAATCGTCACCACCGACAGATGGTGTCCTTTTCGATTTTCTTGCCTATGTTTTAATAAAAGTCTTCATCTGTTCTGCATGCAGAATAACACATATTTCTAACATGTTGCTTTACAATGTTGGGAAATGAGATTAAAAAGTCTATAATAAATGAGATCGCTTTCTAATTCCATGATGCTGTGTATTGGTAATATAAAGCAAAATTTTACTTAGTCTTTAATACAGTTCCTGGCATGATCGTAACTGATAGCTTTGAGCTATCATTTATTAAAGTGGAGGTAAAAAACGACGTCACTTGCGATGGGCTGAATCCAAAATTGTTTTCCTGGAATCTCTGGGTTTTTTCTTGCTGTTTGAAGCTGACCTTCAACAGGTGCTACACCCTTCCTTCTGTCGGTTAAAACAAACAATTTGCCTCATCCCCGCAGTCTTGGTAATAGTTTCCATCACCTAGAGTTGTGGTCAAAATGTACACAAGAAACCCAATGTAGCTGACTTACAACTTCGAAACTAACCAGCAGTGTTCTGATAAAATGAAACAGCTTTGGGGGAATTTTGAACTTTAAATGGCTGGACACATTTCTTGCAAAAGCAATAGCTCTTTCGGATAAATTTTGCGAAAAGAAAGCAACAGCTTCCATGTAATTGTCAGCAACATTACCTGGACGTATTCCTTCTATTTACATTCACCGATATTTGGGCGCAAAGAAGTTTTGGTAGAGGAGTGGGCTGCATTTTACAGACGAAATTTTTCGATTAAATTACTTTCACGAAAAGTATTAATAGCGGCGATTAGGCTCTTTCCGATGAGTCGCGTGTAAAGTAGTCGTAACAGAGCAACCCCCTCTGAAAAAATTCGAACTTGTCGAGTAATTTCGATTCGCTTCGCATTCCGCATCTCGCTATGGAAATATTCCACCTTCAGTAGCAGTTGGAGCCAA
Organism: Anomotaenia brevis; assembly: GCA_030710315.1. Classification (NCBI taxonomy): domain Eukaryota; kingdom Metazoa; phylum Platyhelminthes; class Cestoda; order Cyclophyllidea; family Dilepididae; genus Anomotaenia; species Anomotaenia brevis. The sequence goes on from JAUOZQ010000010.1 coordinate 661,761, forward strand.
ACGCTTTGTCCATAAACATTTCCACCGGAGGTCGTAGAGTGCTTACAATGTGCACAAACTCGACTGTTTATTACATGAATGGATTTCACGGGCTTGTGAACTGCAACTCTTCCAGTGTCTACAAACACTTTTGGTTGGAATTTCCCGTTACTTAGACCCAGAGGGGGAGGGGTTGAATCCTAAAACTGGCTCTCGGCTTCGTTACAGTTTTATGGTTACATTGCATGTTCTTCCAACCCCTGATCAAAATATTTGAATGGCAGAGAAGCGTCAATGACTCGCATGAGCAGATGGTTCTTATCTGGTACCAACGAATTGCCGAAAATGAAGAGACGTTATGAATGGAACTAGAATTGTATCAAGAATGCTGTCAATGTATAGAATTCCATGGTACAGACAGCCCCTGGACTTTTAATGCATGCGCTTAGTTTTTACGGCAAATAAAAGGCATTTCAGGTTTCGTTGGCCGTCAAATGGTTTATGCGAAAATGACAAAGTATCTACTCTACTATAAGAGAAGATTATGAGGGAAAGAAATGCATTACTTCAGAAGACTGTCATTACCAGGGTGTGATCGTGACAGCACAACTGCGTACAGCTGGTGCAATCACACAAAAGTGTGTAATCGGGGCGTTATTCAATGGTCACCGTTGTTGTTTATTAGTTGCCTTAGCTAGCTTCGAATCACGAGAATGGCCATAGTTACTGTGCGTCTATACCAGAGGATTCCTCACTTGATGCAGGTTTACATGTAAAAGTTTCGCTGCAGTTGGGGTGAGAATGCAAACCTCTTACGAATGATCTGCCAAATACCCCCAAACGATCAAATTATAAAAATTTTAAATGACGCAGTTTCTAGAGTCCTAGCACGTAGTTTATCGTCTTGTTGTCGGTATCCTTCTATTTCTATCGATCTCCTCGTTCCCATAAGAGGACCCACTGTACACACAAGGCGACCAGAGATAGAGCAGCCGTGTGTAGGATTGGGTTGGCATCCGTCACCTGTGGCCTGGCCAGGTTCCAGAGTGACTGTCCTGCACTTATACCAGGTCATCCAATAAGTTTAGGACACAACCACTGCGTACAGCGCTTAACGTTTTGATAAAGTATCCATTTTTTGTCGTCAGTCACAAGTCTTCTATCTACCATAGAGGTGGTAGAAGTTGGCGAGAATGGAGAAGAGCGGATGTTAACTGACGATTTGAAGTTGTTTTCAGACACCTTTTTATGGGGTCCCCATTTTCCATGCTAGGGGACTTTTCCGTGTCAAAAACATTGAAGACGATGAACAGTTGTGTGATTTGAACTAGGCTTTACTGCCATTTCAGACTCACCTGATAAGGCAGGGCAAGCTTCTTCAAGGGTTGCTTCAAGAACCAGCTTGTCATCAGATTCAACTCAACGTCTTCCGTTTGATCTTCATCTTCGTGGAGGGTGAAATGACTATTTCTGATTTCTGAAAACCATCTTCTTCAACCACCTTCTTTCATTCGTACATTCATACACTAAGAGTGAGTGTTTCTAGCCCTTTCATCGGCTGCTGAGGTTCCTTTCTCGAAATCATGAAGGTAAAATTCGGAGAGAACTTATGCGTTGACCTGATCAATATGGATATCGATGACACCACTATTTGGGTGCTAACGTTCTTGAATCTCCAGAGTTAGGTTATGTTTATCCGGAATGAACAGTCTGCTCGCTGGTTGGGCGGCGGTGAGTAGAAATCGCCTGCTGTGGAAGCTTGAGCTCGGCGTAGGGTCCCATCAAAATAACGCGCTTTCATGCCAAATCGTATCGACGTATAGAGGAGACAAACTGTGTGCTAAGTTTTGTCTGGCGACATAATAGTTGTGGTCAGCACTACTTAGCCATTGGTCGACAAGGCGATCCGTCCTGATGTCCATTAGTTTCCTAGTCCACGCTTTGTGTCTGAACTTAAGTGGTTTATAGGTTGATGGCTAAGGATCAACCTAACTAGTCTGCTCCAATTTGAGTGTCCCGTGTTTTGAATAAGTCCCCGTTTGTTGGTGGTTCATGACAGCTTTGCAAATCTCCCAGGCGTTCCTGCTATTGCACCCGGTGTGGCTAGTGCCCATCCAGGCCTGTGTGATCGTCTGGCTGGCCAATCGCGAGGGTGGGCTGCCTGCTGTGCTCGGTGTCGTCACGGTGATTGTGTTAACACTCCTCCAAATCTTCAACAGTTTCTTCGATTCGCGAATCAAGTAGGCTCGGAGTGAACACGGTCTGCCACAGTTCATGCGTTGAACGCTTTTTAACCTGCGCTTTTGCTCCATCTCTTATTAGGGCCAAAATAGTGAAGCTGACGGATGCCCGCGTGAAACGGCTGCAGGAACTCGTGGGAGGTATCCATATCCTCAAGATATTCAACTGGGAAGCGTTCTTCGCCAAGGGGGTGCAGATCATACGAAGGTAGGTGCTTCGGTTCATGCCACTATTCCTCACATTAGTAAAACGGTTATCTTTTCTGGTACTTATTGCTGCATTCACAGGCCTTGGTATTAGGGTACAAAAATCGAATGTAACAACAGATAAAGTAACTATAAATTATAGACTTCTTCCACATCCATTGCCTTAGTCACAAGTTTATAGGATTGAATTGTTACAAATTGAAGTGGGTCACCCTTCGGAACCTCTACTTGAGGCTTATTTATGGTTAGCGCAGAAGTGCGCTTCAACTCGTAGCTGCCTAACTCTCAATACGCTTAGAGGACTGACGCTTTCTCTCTGTTTGGTAGACGAGAATGTCGGGGTCTGCTGAAGCTGCGCTTCGTGCAGTGCGTCGCGATGGCGCAGATCCTCTTCATGGCGAAGCTGGGCATTTTCGTGACACTGCTCGCCCTCCTCTTCCTCAACGACGCCGGGGACGCCAGCGCCTTACTGAGTGAGCGCGTCTTCACCATCTACGCGCTCATCGCGGCCGTCCAGCGCACCCTCTCCACCGACTTCACCTATGGCATTAACTTCCTCTTCGAGCACAACATCAACATCGGCCGCATTCGCGTGAGTCCAGCCATCTTGTAGAATTACCACGGGATGTTCGTGGGGAATTTGGTGGTCTCGTCAACTAACTAGAGAAATGTGGTTGGTAACTACAATATCTGAGAGATAAAGAGGAAACTTAGTGCAGGACTAGCGGGGAGTCCAGTAAGGGGTGGGCTTTTGCTATCGGGTCATCCAATAACTTCTGTCCGAATTGTGAATAGATAAAACAAGTGACCAAGTGCCACGTTTATTCAAAGATTCAATCATCAATGTACTTAAACCGATTATCTATGACTTCCTTCGGTATGTTAGCAAGCTCATTGATACCATTATTGTCAATTTCTTTTGGTGTTGAGTAATCGAAGAATTCACAAGTATCCGTTTCAACAACGTCTTGCGGCGTTGCAAAAGCTGTTTCTTCTGCCAAGTGATTTTGTCAAGCTGCAAACCAAATGACAGTCTGAAGAAGGAGCAAGATAGTCGAGAGAATAAGGTGGTTTGAACTAAGCTTGATTACCGCCAATTCCTCAACTGACAAAGCAAGATAAGTTTCTCCAGGGGCTGATTCAAGGCGCTTATCATCAAACACAACCTGGCCTCCTCGGAGTTTCCTTTCTCGAACCCATAAAATATTATGGGCCTCAAGTGATTCTTGGGACCATCCATGTCAGAAAGGTTTTAAACAAGCAAATTTAAATTTTCTTGTCCTTTAAGGCAAAATGTGATCAGTCTTAATACGTCTACACGTAACAACTACGTTCCGCTTCATAAAACACTATACCATTTAAATTTTCTTCAATTTAGGAAAAGTAAAAGTGGAATGCAATATTTATGAGGTGGAAAGGAAATTCTGTGCAATATTCCCTTGCTACTTTGCCAAATATTGCTGCTACAGGCGCAGCTACGTTTTTGGCTAGCCTCGTTATCCAGGGGTCAGCAATTCTACGTTCTTCTTCCTAAGCCCTGATGTGGTGCTTTCTTCCAGCTGGGGTTCCAGTCGCAATTTAATCTTCTCTATTTCATCGGTATATGAAGGTAGAAGGGGTTCAACTACCGACGAAAGCGAAATAAGCGTGAACACTTCTAGCACATTAGGAAAAACACTCAAATGATATCATCTACAATCTATCCTGAACACCGTTCTTCGCACTTTTGAAGCATTCTAGCATCTTTTAAGAACGTGGAATTTGCAATTTTACCAAGGTATGAGATTTCCTTCCACAGTTCATTTTCGTGTTGTTTTCTCTTACTTTGTTTTTAAAAATTCTAATCCATCGCTCTTTGTACCTATTTGTCGTCAAATGAATCATTGGGTTCAAGTTCAGTTACGCAGATTATTACCATCAATTACAATGGAGCCATTCTAATACTCCCTTATGCCATTAAGTAAATACTGCATTCGATGGGTTTTTGTGTGGTGAGGACAGGCGTGTGTGCATGAACAACTGAAAGTCCATCGATTCTGTAGAAATTCCTGATGACACCACTGATGAAGGAAGAAGAGAGTCTCCCGGAGGTGGTGACGGATGCAGAGGAGCCGTTTGTGGAGATGGAGAATGTCACTGCCGCCTGGAGCGAGGTATGCTGCAAATCCCGAATTGAGTTGAACAGCTTCATCGATAGGAATTTCCATGCGAGAAGTAATACCATTAGAACCATTGTTAAAAAGGACTAGTTTCTAATCGGAAAAGCTTCTAGGCCCAAGTATTTGATTTTACGGCTTTGTTAAATTTGTCGATTTAAACCAAAACGAATTCATACATTGTTTGATATTCGCAACGGTTTTTTGAGCCCTAACTGCACTGAATCGTGTGTGCGCTCTTCTCAAAGGCATTATCTGTTACCTCTAAATCTCCTCTTCTCAAAGGTCGTCTTAGAGTGAAGCCATATTGACTAATTAGTGCTGGGATTCTAAAGATGATTATGGCTTCTTGATGGGGATCCATCCTACCATGTCGCTTTGTCGGCTGGGTCTCTGAGACTAATTTGTTCATGTGTATTCGGTTTTAGGATCCCTCAAAAGGCCATGCTTTGGACTCGGTCAACTTCAAGATCGAAGGACGCAAACTGGTGGCGATTGTGGGTTCAGTTGGCTCTGGAAAGGTTGTCCAAACAAAATCGATTTATTTTCTTAAGAACCGTTGTTTTTTCCTGATGCTACCAAATTTACTATTAATACTTATTTAACCAGGCCTGAAACTGCGCTAAATAATTTTAACAGAAGATTCTTTGTGAATTTGAACCATCACTACCAAGTTATATGAGTAAAACTGGGTAGACTGACCTTCGTTCAAAACTACTTTTTAGGCGAAACTGTGTGGAATATAGCTTGAATTCGGTCCTGGAAAATCAGTCCACGGCGTTTTCGCAACGAATTTAACAGATTCATAGGCGAAAAGGAACAAAAGTTGTTGGTAGCTGCAAAGTTTGATAGATGCAGCGTCTATCACAGCACAACCCAACCCCAACCTAGAGCAAGCTGATTTTACACTGTTATCGAAAAAATCTCTCGTCAATTAACTAGGCTTTTGTAGTTCTGGAAGCAGGGTTATGATCAGTGTCTTTCTCGACAACGGTTCCTGGAGACCGAATATTTAGGTTCTAGGTGTAATCGTAAGTATTGGCGCCTGCCAAGCGTTTTTGACGTCTTCCTGAGGTGTGGCCGGGGGACCAAATCCTACCACTGCTCATTATTGGTTATCATCGTTATCCAAGGCTTAACTACAACGGTAGTCAGAGATTCCAAGTAGGCACCATCTGAATCCTATATAGATATATATTTCCAAGGGAGTGTACTCAGATGGTCTTTTTTGCTGAAATCTTCTAGCCACCTAAGCATCGCAGTCTCCATTACAAGTCCCAATTCATTGCCGCTGTTCATTGAATAGTGACCACTCTGTCCCTAATTTGAGGGCCGGTGCAATTCATCATGGTGCGAGTTGTTCTCTTCCATGATGAATCAATTGTTGGGGGTGGGGATTCCAGTCATTCATTCTCGTTGTCATCGCCTCCATGAGTGAGAAACTGAGGTTTTTACTGTTACAGGAGACAGTGCACGTGAGCACCTTAAACAAAGATATCATTGTTTTTAAATAAATTAATTCCGAACACCGTAGATTTTCTTTACTATGAGCCCAAAATCCACGGCTTGTTGATTTCAGTCGTCATTCGTTCAAGCCATTCTGGGAGAGCTGCCACTGCTCTCTGGAACCATTCGACGGTCAGCCAACGTGGCCTACCTCCCCCAATCGCCCTGGGTCTTCACCGGAACTGTTCGGGAGAACATCCTTTGTGGACAGCCATTCGATGAAGAACGATACAATGAGGCCGTTCGGGTCTCTGCACTCGAAGCTGTGAGCACAATCTAAAATTATAACCGCCCCCTTTTGGTGCTCTAAACTAGGAAAAGCGTGATCTATTCTTACCGAAATTATGTTATCACTAGTTAAACGAACACTTAATTACTGTAAAACGATGTACAATTGAAGTACTTAAGGGCAGCAGTTGAATTTGCTTAATTATTAAATTCTTAGAAAAGCCCTGTTTAGAGGTCAGTAAAGGTACCATCAATCTTAATGGCCTGAGTCCATTCCCCCGTATTTGTTTGTCAAATAAAGACAGGTTTCGAAGGTGTCAGAGCTTAGCCTAGAAGTGTGGCTAAAGGGAATAAAGTATGTTCAGTCAAGAGATTGTTGAGCTGATCCGAATTTTGTGATAGTTTTGACGCTTCTCTCGGTAGTTCGGAGACTTGGATGGACGTCTAATAAGTTCTATTGAACAGACAAGTTGAGACGATTGCGAAATGCTGTTAAACCTTTTTAGAAATTCCTAAATGTTCATTCATTGAGGCTTCATAAACGCAGACCATCCTTTATCGAGGAACTACCTAGTTGATCTCTTCCAACCACGGTCGCAACTTCTATCGACTATTTTGTAGCACATCCCTCACTCATTGGCCCTGTACTCTGTAGGGTTAAACTTTCTCTCCACGAGGTGTTAAGACAGACTGCTCCTTGCGCATGAGAAAAAAATTTTCGTTCTCTGGAACTCAGTTCTATTCTTGATTCGACAGTTATAATATGTATTTCCAGAATCGTGAGTAAATGAGTAGAACAGCTGAAGTCATAAAGCGTTTTTATGTGGACTCAGAAGAAGAGATGTTGTGTGAATAAATGGGAAAGGTAAGTTCCGGACAACGATTTGGCTTATAAAACCCGAATGTCGATGTGCGATGGCATCGCTTACCAGGGTGTCCAATCGACAAACTGTAAAAGGAATGTGGTAAATCTAAACTCTCTCCCTTCTTTCGGTCCAGGACATCGCCAAGTTCCCCGCTGGTGACTTGACCGAAGTCGGGGAGCGCGGCTCGGCCCTGAGCGGTGGTCAAAAGGCGCGGGTGGCCCTCGCACGCCTCGTCTACGACCCCGCCGGCGCTGCCAGAGGTTCCATTTTGGTCCTGGACGACCCACTGGCCTCCGTGGACGCCGGCGTCGGTGCGAAGATCTTCGCCGACTGCCTCCGCGGCCCGCGCCTGGCGGACCGACTGCGCCTCCTCATCCTCAACCAGCACCACCTGCTGCCCCAGTGCGACCACGTCGTGGTGCTCAGGCAGGGTCGCGTGGAGGCCACGGGCACCTATGCCGGGTTGGTGGAGGCGGGGTTTGACTTCGCGGCTTTGACGGGTGGAGAGGAGGAGAAGGGAGGGGTACAAGATGAGGAGGAGAAGGAAGAGGCCGTGGAGGGGGCGGCGGTGTATCAGGTGGAAGATGCGGAGATGCAGCAGGAGGAGGAGGAGATGAGGGTGACAGTGAGGACGGGGAGGTCCCGGACCCACTCGAGGATGTCGTCTATGAGCTCTCTTGTAGGTGTTGTAAGGTGGGGTTGTCGATTATGACTTGAATAAGTGGTCATGTAGTCTATTGCTGTAACCTATTAAGAGAAAAACAGTATTATAAACTCTTTGAGGCGCTCTTTTTGAAACTAACCTTGGGAATGGAAAGGCAAAGCAGTATAAAGTAATCAAGCTCATAGCAAGAGGAAAATGGTAGAACAGGTTTAAAACCGCTTGAAGAAGCTCAAATTTTGAGTGCCAAATGATCGAATATTTAAACAGCATGATCATACTAGAAGCATGAGTTTTATGGGTTTTATGCAAATCTAATATTAATTTACTGTTGGATGAGGGACCGCCCAGGTTCTCCTACGTCAGTCACTAAAAAGGTAGAAAAATAATCACACATTAATTACATTAGAATTCTGTCACCTTCGACTCATAAATCAATTTCTAAATGCCTCGAAATCATAACCTCGTAACAAACAGGAAGGAATTTTAGAAGTATCTATGGGCACTTCTGACAAATAGACGACAGGCAGGCATTGTCTTTGTCTATCCCATAAAACAGTTCCAAGTGAGGTGAATAGGGCGCAACCACGATCGGTGGACGTGATAAGGGTGGAGGACGAGCATGCAGTTGTGCGGCACTGAGATGGGCGATCTTCGAGGGAGTTTAGGAAGGAATAGGTTCTGTCCAATCATATTACCGGAATAGCATGGCTCGGAGAACTAACGATAAAATAACGAGACAACCATGAGATGAGACCGCCTTTAAAGTTGTCTCTAATGCGATACGGGGTCGGTAATCCTGGATAACTAGCATTTTGGGACTCTTCAGCTCTACTAAAACACTTTTCGCAATGAAGGAACTTTTATTAAGGATGAACAAACTCAAGAGTCCGGGGTTGGGAATTTCATTGATACAAACACCTTACAGTAGGCAAATATAGTAGGAGAAAGTTTTCACTTTCCTGCTTTCTGTTCTAAAATACCTTTCATCAAGTCATACTGGACTTCAAACTAAGTGACCTCTTTGGAATCCAAGATACCATAATTTCTTTAATAAAAAGAGAACTCTCACATTCTAGAGCCCCGGACTGGAGTTTGAAGTCATGCAGGCCGTCTTTATCAGGGCGTAGTTAAGTCCGAATTGTCACTTCTCACTGGGATTTGTCGTTGACTGTACATACCCACAATGGCAATGAAGACGACCTTTTGGAATAATGACATTTCTAGTTTAATTGCAATTCTTAAAATAAACTAGTTAGTGGGAGGAAAACGTCTTCATGATGATAGTGCTATCTTTTTTCCGCATTGATTTCTAATTCTTCGACAGAACGCAACCTCGATACTATAGGCCTTAAACACGGGAGGTAGTTATCGCTTTCAGGTCAATTACGCATTCAGGTTTCATTACTGTCCGATCTCTCTTCAGAGTTGATGAGCTCAAAGTCCTCTAAACAGGTTTGAGTTATGGCAGTGGTGAATACGAAGGTGGTGGGGGTGGCTTGAGACTAGGTCGCTCATGTGCTTCCGGTAAATTTGAGACAACGTCAATGGGCTTAAGGTAGCTTTAGGTACCCAAGTTAATCAAAAACCATTCCTTGGGGAAGTTTTTAGGCTTCCACACAGACCTCATAATTGATCTTCGCCAAATCGTACGGGACTTACAAACAAGGAACTTCTTCCAAATCAAGGATAACAAAGTATTCCATTAAGAAAAGAACAACCATACCGTGGAGCCTAAAAATGGACTATGTGGACACCGAAGGAAGGGCGGATAGCCTTATCAATTGCAGGTTTGCTTTTATATTGACGGAGTTGGACTGTCTAAGGTTAGGAATTCGACATCTTCATTGGTTAAGAAGACCTTGCTCGATTACCCAGACCGAAGCATTGGATACCGAACCTAATATCACACAAATTAGGAGGTTGTCTTTTCAATAAGCCTCGTCTTCCTTCCCTCCCATTTCCACAGATGACTGCTCGAAGCCGCGCCGAGTCTGAAGTGGAGAGTTTGATGGAATCCACTCCGGGGGAGAAGACAGCCTCTGGCGACGACCACGGCGTCCCGAATGCACGACGCACTGACGAGAAGCGCCGTACCGGGAAAGTGCAGTTCCAGGACTACATGACCTTCTTCAAGGCCGGCGCCGGCTGGTTGGGCTGTCTGGTGATCGTCGTGCTCCACCTTCTCACCATCTCAGCTGCCATCTCGTTCGATATGGTCGTTGCTCATTGGTCAGTGGGAGGGATATCAATGGGGTGCTCACCAAAACCTAACACACTTTCTTTAGTCTAGGTAGGGAAACCAAACTTTGGCGAACGAGTTTTACTTAAAATAAACGACGCCATTAGCAACATCTATTGTAGTCCTAATTGGGTACCACCAGGAACCTGAAACGAGTTTATTATACCCTTGCTCTATGGAGAAGGGCAATCCAAAAGTTGATTCGAATCTGTTGACGATCTAAAAGTTCGGAGGCCGAAGATTAGGGGAACGATGCAGTTTTACAAATGTCTGACAGCCGTTTTTGACTATTCCCCGAGATGGGGCGAATCCTGCTTCCAGGTATATAGCTAACCTTCTTCGTTATCATGCAGGAATTAACTGCGGCGGTCGTTAGCAATCCCAATTAATCGTCTGAGTTCTTCAACCTAAGTTCCAGCAACAGGTTTTTTCTGCAGATTTTCGAAATGGAAATCCGCTTTCTGCTAACCTCAGGAGACATTATTCTCCAATTCATACCCCTGGATTGTTTTCACATTGCTCTAGGTGGAGCACTGAGCAGTTCCTCCTTATTTTGATGGTCGATGCCGCAAACCGTGATAGATGTCACTCTCTTCCATGATATGTCTAGTTTTCATCACGTATGCCAATAATGAAGAAGGGTTTAAACTCTTAAAGTGTGGTGTCAACCAACAACCTTACACATCTGAAAGGTCACCATATACTCAAGCACTGTATTATCAGTTAAGTATACTCTGAAGCCAAGACGCTCGTGCGACTCACGGGTCTATGTGGGTTAGCAGAAAACAAGTCAATCCAGAAATGACATACCGAGTGCTTGATATAAAATGAGTCGGTGTATTAATGAAATGGAAACTAATGAAATTATCCATCGACGGTTGTTTGCTGGTGCTCATTGAGATTGTGAGGTTTAATAGTTGAGCAAAGAAGGGAGAACGTCCAGTCTGTAGTAGAATGAAGGAACGGCTTGGTTGGCAGGCATGAGGTGAATTCTCATTCCTTCCGGTTTGCATTTTGTGTAGGACGGAGCTGGCGAACGCAGTGCACTACAAGATGAACACCACGCAGCCGGAGGCCTACTTCGGGACGAAAGGGATGTACCTGGCAATCACCGGGTCCCTTCTGGTCGGAATCACTATCCTCGCTCTCAGCCGAGCTCTCACCGTCTTGGCGGTGAGCTCTATGCTTGTTTTCAGTCGCTTTTGGGGAGGCATATCACATAATCGTAGAGGCAGACTTGTACCAAGGTTCTCGAATCTTGGGTGAAGAAGGGCTAGTAATTAGTTCGCCAAGTGGTTTTTGGGCCCAGAGCGATTTTTACTACCTTGTCTGTAGCGGTAAAGGCAGTGGTGTGTCATGCGAAGGAAGGAACAACTTCGGAAATCGTCAATTACCTCAGGATAGGTTTATTGTTGTCCCCTACAAACCTCTGATATGAATAAATGATTATGAACAATTGTGGAAAGAGTGGCTCCAATTGGTGGGAAGATGCTTATCCAGCTACGTGTTGACATGCTGAGTCCATGAATTCGCTTAACTCAAATGTAGAATTGGGCAGATGAAAAAGGCATATTAGTGGCCACTCTTGACACTAGGTATTCAAAGGGGTAACTGTTGAATAAAGTAGATGTTTTTATCCGGTACCAAAAATCAGCGAAATAGTGTCTACTCAATCATAAACCAATCGATTGGGTTTGGTCTAGGAATCCATTGAAAGGAAGGGAAGCAGTTAACTCATACGTTTGGACTGCATTGCATCCATGCGAACTGAGTCCCATTTGAGCACCCAGCTGCGTTTCTTTACCTGGTAACCAAAAGCCAGACTCAAGGAATCAATGAGCAGGACATCGTGGCGCGTTGGGCTGCCGCCAATATTCATTATGAGGGTTGAAAAGTTTTACCAAATAATTTGCATTACAGATTTTAACCAACGCATCTCGGCGGATTCACAATGCAATGCTCCGAGCTGTGGTGGCAACACGCATGCAATTCTTCCACTTTCACACTGCCGGTACGCAATAACTACCCGTATAAACTTATCATTTATTAGTTTAAGTATCAGATGACTTGTACGTTATTTTCCCAACTCAGGCCAAATTATCAACCGATTCTCCAAAGACACCGGTCAGGTTGACGAGGTCATGGCTCCTGTGGTTGCCGAGTGTCTTGCTGTTAGTTCTCATAGAAAATTGATTCTTACTTTTTACACATTTCTTAACCGTTATCGCCTTTAAATTTCGGTGGCTGCTGTAAACTATTGACGCATTTTCCATGCCAGTAACTATGAAGTGCACATTTTACCCTTTTCTTTTACAACTGTTGCAATATCTGGAACCAAGAAGCTTTCAATAACTTCAGCCAATCAGCTTTCGATATTTGCATTATGGTAATTAATCGACGATTGATTATAAACACAGGAGCCAATCGAAATGCGAAATTTGTTTGCGATGTTAACATCGACATAAATTGAGCCATTTGTAATAGAAACATCTGTGATTGTTCTTTTATTCATGAAATCGGTTGGTATGAGGTTTAGTGAAGAGGGGAAATCTCTCAAAAAAACCTTTGAACCCGACCATTCAGTGACAGTGGATGTTTCCTTACCTCCTGTACCGAGCTCCTCTGGCCATGTTTACTGCTCTGCCTGTCGATATTGCTGCTTTGTGGGATCCCATTGTCTTCGTTTTGTTTTCCTCAATTAGTTTTTGTAAACGGTTATCTTGAAGTTCCCTCTATTTCGGGGTTCCCAGGCCATTCAGTGATAGTGGATATCTATGCTTCCTGTACCGACCTTCTCTAGACCATATTTCGCAACGAGGTCCCACCCACAGTCATCGAGCCTCCCCTCCTGTCGGAGAGAGTTGAGGATATCAATTTACCCAGACAATCATCGTTCTCTCAAAAACCCTTGGGGCTCTGATCCGAATGTTGATTGTCGACTCATAAGTCGAGTCTTCAACTCTCCTCCGATACCGTTCGCTCGCGAAACTCTCGCCGCCACTCAGCACGTCCTCCCTGGGGTGGGACCTCGATGAGAGTGTCCGACCGCAACTTTGAATTGTTTAAACCTATAGCACGTATTGATTTTCCGTTACAGACAAATAATCTGCACGTGTATGGCTCAATTTTCGGCTTCTTTAAGTGCAAACAATAAAAATGGGTAAATAGACATCATAGATATTATTTAATTTTATAAATATGACTGTTTGGCTTCTTGGCTTTTTCATTTTAAAGTAGAGTTATTGGGCCTTGTCAGCGCTGTCAAAGTTTTGTGGCAGCGTTTGAGGTTTTTCTTATGGAGATCAAATGTGTATCTACGAGGTATTGATGCTATCTAAAGTAATGTGATTAGTAATATTACGCTCTGTCTCTATGATAGCAGGCCACCAGAAAAACTGATGCGTAACGACTCAAAACATATATTCGTAGAAGTACAACGCGTCCTAGTAACAACATAAACAACTAAACATAATTTACAGTGAATGTCAAATGTAAAATAAATTGTGGTCTGAAATAATTTTCTGAAGTTACAACACTCCTCCCCTGCTAGGATTTCGTGTACGTCTTTTCCTTTGGATCGACTTGATTTATTTATGGTGCGTGTCGGACCCTTCCCGATCTTCGGAGTGTTGGGTATGTTCTGATTGAGTGTGACACGGAACCGGTTTGGGTGAATTAAAGGTATCCAACAGCAGGAACAGGGGTGGAGGGGAAATGGAGTCCCTGGGAATCTGGTGGCGTGGTCGTAGATGATTCTTGAGTCTTGTACATGTTTCGCCATCAGCATCTACCTCGTAAATTACCTTTCTTCTTTTATCTTTAATTACCGCCGGTGTCCAGCTATGGCCGTTCCGAACTGCTACGATAGGCGCTGCCCAGGCCGAGTAGGACACCGGATGAAGTACTCCCAATTGTTGCAAGCGTTCTAATTCTGTCTCCACTGCTTACCGCGCGGCAAAAGGGACAGATTTTTTTCTCTTTGAACGATGGCCGAGCATCCGGTTTCAGTTTAAGACTCGCTTTCGCCATAGTGCATTTTCCGAGTTCGTCCCTAAAGATAGTGGGATATCTTTCGATTCGGTTGAACTTCTCTATAGCGTGGGTTATCGGCGGACCAATGGTTTCTTGGTGGTCGCTGAAAATGCTGAATTTGTCAATCCAGTCCAGACCTAGAAGGTTAGTATTATTCCTGGAGACGTAGCAGACCGTTGAGTATGACTTTTTATTGTAACTAACAGTACAATTTAGTGCACCTATGATGGGCACTATGTTGCCCGACGCGCTTGAAACTGTGAAATTGATGGGGTCTAATTCTGGGCTTCTGAGGTTATTCCAAACATCAACTGATATGGTACTGATGTCGGAGCCCGTATCCAGTTGTAAACGCACTTCTCTATCGTTTATCTCAACAGTAACACCTGAGTCTGTTTGTTGTAAACCGTTTGATTGTACGTTGTTGTGACCTTTATTGAAATTAGGCCACCTAAGGCCCTATGCTATTTTGAGTAAATCTCTCTGATCACAGTAGTGTAATTTCGTCATTTGTCTATTTTTAGTTTCAAACCAATTTTTCTCGACTTGACTATCAAATTAAGCCTCTATGGCTTCGAAATAAACAGCAAAAAAAAGCTGTTGTGATAGTAAAACTAGCCTTTATCCTAGATCTATGCATTATTAAAAATATAAAATTACACTAGGGCTCATTCATCTCTCTGAAAGCTGATATATGGTGAATTCTTTGTTAGCACTTCGACCTTTTAAACTCCACAACCTGTAAATTATTCTTTCGTTTGCTTTCCTAGGTGCTCTGTGATTGCATGGGCGCCCTGGTAACAGCTGCAATTGGTGTCTACTGGAGCCTCCTTCCCATGATCCCAGCCGTTATTGTTCTCGCTCACTATTGCAACTACTTCCTTCGCTCTGCTCGTGAAATCAAGCGCATTGAGGCCGTTGGTACGTCAGTATTCACTCAAATACCGGTATACAAAACACTGCTAGTTGATTTTTATCCCAGTCTTATGACAACAACTATCCATTTATAAGTAGAATTCGTTTGCTTCAGCGTACAGCCCAGTGCTGGGTCATCTGATGACCACCTCAGCGGGACTGCCATGTATACGAGCCGCGAAGGATGAGGCGACGCAACTGGCGGCGTTTAATGAGAAGATGGATAACCATACTCGCGCCTACCATCTGATGTTTGCAACTTCCCGGTGGACGTCTTTCCGAATGGACGCCGTTTGTATTGTCTTTCTGACAGTAGTCACTGCACTGTGCATTGTGGTTGGATATACGGGAGGTTAGTGATTGGCGAGTACTCGTAATGAACAATATTGGCGAAACTAATTAGTTTTTATGTACCACATTTGGAATTACTGCAATCTAGGTTGTTGTGTTAGTGTTAAAGGCGAGTAGGACTTTTGCACGAGTCTTCAAGGTAAAATTCATTATAAGCCTTGTCTTCCTACCTTCAATCATCTCTATTGGGTCATATTTTCTTTTTTCGTTGTTTTTTTTTGCAAACCGTTCCTGATGCCTACAAAGAAGCACGTTGTGTTGGAGTTACAGCTACATAAAAATTGTATAATTTAGTCCAATGATTTGCTCTTCGGTAGTACTTTTTCAAGGCTGGTTAGTGAAGTTCAGGAATAATACTATTTGCATCGTTAAAATTTATCTTCAAGCAATCACTAAAGATAAAAAATCCTGAAAATGTCATTTTGCAAGGGAAAATATTACTACTTTATAAAGATTTGAAGTATTTGTAAATTGGACCTTAAGTACAAGCATAATTTTGAAAAATTTTGCTTTGATCCATTTATTTGCGATTTTAAGACCTCACTTGAGATAGCGTTTTAAAGCACTTTGTCCTTCTTATAGCAAGGTGTTCTTCTTTTAATTTTTAGTTTTACAAAGCGGTACCTTGGCAGTAGTTCTGAGTTACACCATGTCAATAATTTGTCTTCTGCAATACGCCCTTCGCCAAACCGCAGACATTGAAAACCAAGTATGTTACCGTCAACTGCTGACGTGTTATCAGTAGCATGTATTATAAAATAAATCTTTCCCGGTCAGATGATATCGGTCGAGCGAATGCAAGAGTACGCAGCCCTAGAGCCAGAGGAAAAGCCGAACGCCACAGAGAACGAGGTTGTGCAGTTGCCCTATGTCACTGTCGATCCCGATTGGCCTAGCCAGGGAGGAATCGTTTTCGAAAATGTCTGCCTCAGGTACCCCGATGAGCCAAAGTGGGCTCTGTGGAAAATCAACCTTGAGATCAAACCCGGCCGTAAGGTAAATGCAAAAGTTCGTAGTTATGGTTCATTTAAGCTAAGATAAATCCTATTGCATCGGTAAGACGACAGGGAAATGATGCTCGTATTCACAAGATGAAATCTGGCTGATGGCATCTAATTTAACTTACAGTTTCGCTAATTTCGACTACCCTCGTTAATACAGCTCCTAACTTCAGCGGTCGTCAGTAATTCATATAGGCAGAATGTGAACTGAATCTAAATCCATTCATCACCTTTTCCTACAAGTTTTTGAGAAGGAAATCCGCTGTCGGATTGCCGTCTGTTGTGAGCAGCCTCGTAGTTTCGAGATCCTGCCAACGGATTGTTGCTTTCACAGTGTTCAGGGAGAACATTGAGCAATGGCCTTATATCCTCCTTATTGTGATCCTTAGTGCCAATGATCATAATTACACTAGATGGGGAGGGTCTCATTCATCATCACCCGTATAAATAACGATGAAGTGTGTAAGTTTTCAAAGGGAGCGAGGTGTGCTCTGAAAAAACTTAATCACAGGTTATAGTGTAAAATCGAGAAATCTCTATTTCCTCCCTAGCTGGGCATCGTCGGTCGCACGGGGGCAGGGAAGAGCTCGCTCATCTCGCTCCTCTTCCGGCTCTTCGAGGTGCAGCGGGGTCGCATCCTCATCGACGGCGTCAACACGGCTCAGGTGCACTTGGCGGAGCTCCGGAGACGCATCTCAATCATCCCGCAGGTGGGTGCACTCCTCGCTCTGGTCATGGCAACGGCTACGGGTTGTGGTCAGTCACACTAGCCCAGGGTCGGTGTTGAAATGGCGGCTTCAGACTATGCTCCTTTTGCCGCTGCAGCAAAGTTGGTTGCCATTCATGAAAATAGTCGTTTGATTGGCATGGACGGCAATTTGTTGTGAAGTCTATCAGAAGTCGGTCATTCATTTTAACTGTTTGATTGATCTGTTGCTCCCTGTTGCTAGTGGTTGGGTAAGACGGTCATTTTTATTCAAAATTAAAATTTTGTTTTTAAAAAAATCCAGCTTAGTGTATTAGAGATTTTATTGGTATATCTTTCATCTGTGAGTTGTAAAGACCTTCGAACACGTCGTTAAGTAACTTGGACATGTATACTATCAGGTTGTTGTGATATAATCAAATTAAAACTAAAAGAATTTTCAAATAATACAGGTATTAATTCGCTTGTTTATAGGTGGAAGGAATTCATAGATATTCAGAGAAATTGCATCGACGATTGCATCTTTGATTATGTGTAGCATGGAATCACTTTCTATCGAATGATCCGATATAATTGATAATGTAAAATACTTAGGTTCGATTAATTTGCTTTACGTTCGATAACAGCCACAAGAGACGGGACGCGTCGTAACTCCAAGTTTATTCAAAAATTGCAAGGCGCCATCGTAACGACTTAAACGACTGTACATATTATACAGATAATAACGAAAGGTAAATACACTATAGTTCAAGATAATCAGAAGACTATCTATGTAATTTTCTGGAGGTATAACAATTGAAAATGTTGAAATTGGCTCTACTGTCCATAAAAAGTAAATTGATTTTCCAGTACCGCAAACTATTGTATGCGATTTCTTTATTAATATTTGTAGATTTTTATTACTTCGTGACATTATTTAATCATTGGGTTTAATGCTGTGTAAATGTTCTCTGTTTTCTGCGAATCAATGATCGAAAACGATAAAAATAGTCTTAATCAGGCTGATTTTAACAGGCCCTGTAGAGTAAATAATCCTACTTCAGCTATGCGTTTGAACTAAAAAGGCTCTGTTTGATTGACCAATACGAGAAGATTTCAGTTTGCTCCTTCCCCACACTTTCGAATCTACCTGTGTAATCACTCTAGTTGTAAAGTTGATGATGTCAGGTGGATGTGTCACGCCCACGCGAACGGATTGAAATCAAGTATTCCTATTGGATGGTGTAGCATGTGTTTCATATGGGGAGTGCAGTCTGATGCGGCCAATATTATGCTATGGAAAAAAAGTTGTGCACAAACGGAGAGATTCAACTCGTCATTGCAAAGGCGAGGTATCCCAATTTCCACCAGAATCCAACAACCGCAATCCGATGGATTTGTTGATTCGCTTTAGACTGTTGCATCAATGCTGCTTGGTTGACGGCTTTCACTTTTGACCTCTTGGGAGTAACTCTGGTCACAGTCTCGGCGGTTTCGGGGTCAAATGAGGTCAGACTGATTATCAGGTGCCCAGGGAGATTCCCCCACAAATGGGCATATGGCAGTGATGATCCTCTTCCGTTTCGGTTTGTGGTAGTTTCCATGTGCAAAATCCGTGCCTCGTATCACTAATCAGTAACTTAAAGTAGGGTTTTATGTATACACAGAGATGAAAGTTGCATACAAACCCACTGGATACGAGAACGGAAGTATGAACTATGGAGGTGGTCTTAATTGGTGATGGCAGAAAATAGAGAACGATGTCGCTAAAATGCAAAATGATCTACAGTAATCCCTACCAGGAGAAGAAATAGCAAAGCCGTCTGTAAAAGTCAGCGTAGTCATAGGCCATAATCCCCCTCAGAGGCTCGAGCTTAAGCGCGGTGATGTTATTGCTAGAAGGGGTCTAAAAGTCATGGCTCCTCTCCATCACAAGTTTAACAAATCCATTTGCTCGGTAGTTCTCCGAACTGAGCCCTACGGAGTGACCTTAACCCAAGGATGATTTTTCCAGCATGCATCGGTCTACTCATGGAAGGTGGTTACTCTTCAGTAACTCAGACGATACTCATTCCAGTCAGTAGCGTAAGGTACGGTTGTAAATAAATAAATAAGGAAGGGATCATTGGTAATTAACGAGCTGCATGAAAGACTGTCGGTATGAGATTTGACAAATGTGAGAGCACTTTTTAGCCTCGTCTGACAGAACTAAAATAGGCTTTGGATGAACCTCAAGTGACAGAGCAATTGGGTAGTGAATCGTGAGTAGAAGGGAGAACCTTTCCAGAGCCTAGGTGTTAATCTCGATGGGCGATCTGTAAAGCATTGCGTTCCTTCACCAAATGCTTAAAAGCAATTGTTGGAAGAGGTTACAAATTAAAATAAAGAAAGTCTGCATGATGCATGCATGTATTGGATGATTACACAATCACAGTAGACCACGCCAATGTGGAGGACACTGGTATTAACTGGCCAATTAGCTTCATTTTATCCACCGAAAAAAAGGTCTTCAATGTACTTCCAACTAGAAAAGATCTATCCAAGCAATCGTTAAAATCAGCACTACAATATGGGAATCCTTCCAGAGCCTAGTATCTAATCTCGTTGATGTTGGTATTGGAAGGGGTATGCAGAGTAACGCATTTTCCCATAACATGCTTGAAAAAATACTCGACATTCGATACTGACAATTGGTGATAAGTGTTAATGACAGCGCAACTTTAGCAACACATGAGTAGAAACTGTACGCCTTTGTAACAATGAGGACTTTTAGTTAAACCTAGTACTTCCCTAATTATTAGTGATGGAAGCCTCACCCTCAAGCAGTTTTCTAAGGTTCATCATGTTCTTCAACGCCGAGAATAAATACTTATTTTCCTTCGCATCTCAGGACCCGCTGCTCTTTTCCGGCACTGTTCGAAGCAACCTGGATCCCGAGGGTCTCTACTCCGATGACCGTCTGTGGGAGGCGCTTTCAGTCGTGAGTTTCAGCCCCTAACCAAGTCCGTTTTCTTGCTCTCTGTATTCGTAAGAGGTCAAGCCTTGTTCCCCTTCTCTATTCCCCCCCCCCACAGGTTCAGCTGAAGGAGACCTTCGAGTCGATAGACAAGGGCCTCGACAGTGAGATCACCGCCGGTGGTTCGAATCTGAGCACGGGGCAGAAGCAGCTCTTTTCGCTCGCCAGGGCACTTCTGAGGGGAAACAAGATCCTCCTCATTGATGAAGCCACTGCCAATGTGGATCCCAAGTGAGTTTGTCACATGAGTTGTGTGAATAACTAGGTTTTAATGCCTACAGAAAAACAGACAGACTCCTCATTCTATAGTGCTGCCGGTTTTATTGCGACAGTATGGTTGAAATTACTAATTTTATTAAAAGAATTACTTTGAATGGACTAGGTATCAAATGAAGGAATTGGACCAATAATTGCATGGTTTCGACCGTTGTCAATCGGACAGGGTCGAAATAGTTTTCCCAAAGTGTAATTTATAACCGGTCTTGTGAATAAAGACAAGATCCGAAAGGGACAAAATTCACCATGGGAAAAGATGGCTACCATACGTGGAAGTGGTTCTTTTCCTTGAGTCGCATGGGAGTTGAAAAAGATGCTAATTTTGAGGAGGATAATGGCAACTCAAGCATTCCATTTTTTCGGAGTATTGGGCTTTATCCGATCCAAAACAGTCACCAAAAGTCTGTCTATAAAACGGGAATGGTAGACAAATCGATTGGCCAGTTGAGGCGTACACGTCATGTCCATAATGATCGATGGAGGACGAGATCCATAGTGAGTCACGCATACGCTCCAGTTTACTACCTGTGAAGCCCAGTGAGGACTACTATGACACAGAGAGTACGAATAGCTACTTCCAAAGGGCGCTCATTTAGAACTTCCAATTTCTATAATTAGTGGTAGTTAGTCCTCCATTGGTGCGTCTACACACCTTTTGCCAACGAGTACTAACACGCCAAGGGGAGGTGGATAGTATCCTCTGCCTTGTTGGCAAAAAAAGGATAAAAATTCTTTAGTAAATTCGAAATTACGAAGATTAAGGAAATTTGAGATAAGGAAATCGTGCTATTTTCGCCGAAGTTACTCAAAGTAACAACACCATTAAAGTTACTGCGGGGTACATCAGGGGATAATTGGTCTTCCAGTGGTGGTGGTTTCATTAAAATATTGGCCTCTCGAGGCAAAGGGGACAATCCAGTGAATCAGTAGATATCTAGCACCTGTCTCATCGATGATGCAACTAATGGGTAACGGACTGCATCGTTTCGCTGCAAGGGCGAAAGCACTTGCAGCCAGGCCTGCCCCGGTGCCTGTTCGCCAAGTGGGGCGAGGAGTGATGCAGGGCAACTCGCCGCTCTCATTGGTTGGCACCAGCCCAAGCGCTCACGCGTCCACTTGGTGATCCGGCTGCCCTCGCCTGCTCTTCCCTCGTCTTTCGGTCGAACATTTCTCGTGCCTGCAATGAGTGGCTTTCTCCCTTCGTTTGAGCGGAATAGCGGGTTGAGCAATTTACCGTATTCAGTCCAGAATTAACGTTGTCTGTTATCATAGCATTGTGTGGATGAAAAGGATGGCAAAGGGTTAGAATTGTGCATTTGTTGAAGACGAGAATGTGTGTCTTTCAGTTAGCTGGAGTTGTTTGAAAAAAAAAGATTTAGCAAGTGACAGAATGAAAGGGAAACAAGCCTATGAAATCTATAGCGCATTGAATAGTGATTGCTAATCGCATTGTGGGTACAAAATGAGTATCCAACGGTGTCTTCTCACCTAACAACCGAGGGCCAGGCACTGCGGGTCGATTATCTGGGTATCCTGTTGCAAAGGGATGCTAAAAATCTTAAATGGTGATGAATTCTGGTTGCCTTTCGGAGGATAGTCGAGGTGAAGATTTAGGAACCCCATAGAAACGAAGTAACTCGTGTTAAATCATTGGAGTAAATGGCTTACCACTATTGAAGCTGCATGGTCACTCAGAAAATGCAAGTGCTTGAGGTCGAACGGAGGGAGAGAAATTGCGTTGTTTGTTTCTGCTTTCATCATAAATACTCTTCCATGGTCAATTCATTCACTTTGCACTGAAGTCTCTGACATCTTAGCCATAGGAATCCACTTTGTTATCCACCCAAATAACTAACGTTGTACAGCGGGATCCTTAATTCTATTTTACTCTTGTTTCCCTAAAATTTGGGGAATAGAATGATAAACTCTTAAAAAACAGTTACATCATTCTCCATCTACTGTGGAATCGCAATAAGTAACCTCCCTTCTTGCTATCGTTGAAGCTGTGTGGGCTGAATTGGGCAGTGTCATCACGAGAAAGAAAAAAAAACGAGTGATAACTCAAAGGCTTAATGGAGTTATAAACAATCCAATAGACAAGGGAATTGCTCTATTGCCGTCAAGGAGTTTGCGTCAATTGCAGCCTCAATCAGGCTCATCCCGGAAGCTAAAGTGATTTGCTTTTACACTTTGCCTTGGGAAGTGTCTCCTCAAAAACCGCTTCAGTCGTGATTTCTGTTGCGTTGGCTTTTGTAGTGCTGGCAGCGTGATGGCGATTGGTGTCATGCTTGAAGGCAGCACCGGGCCATAAATCGGTGGCACAGAAGATGTAGGAGCTTGAGAGCATGAAATGGGGAATTTCGTTTCTTGTAACATCAGTAATTCTCCTCCCTTACTAATAATTGTACTAAATTCCTTTCCTGTTCTCATTGAATTTGGGGGAAAATACGCAAAAAACTCCGAAGACAACTAGCTGTTCCATTCGTTAATCGTAGTGGCGACAACTAATTTCTTCCTCTCTGTACGCTAACGCAGAAATTTTCGAAAACCAGTTTTGGGATATGATAAAATCATTACATCAAACTATAAACTGGCGAGGTAGGCAACGGCAGTGGAACGAAATCCGTTGATATACGGAACAGTTACTGGTACAAAACTTTCGCCCAAAAACCTTTCCCAGTTTTGTCAATTATTTAAGCCTTAAAGTGAGCATAGGTGAAGGGTTTAAGAGACGAATTTGTTTAATTAAACCTGACCACTTAACCACATACTGATCCAACAAAGACAAGAAGAAATAGACTTGTGCTTATTGTCATATGAAATCGTGGAAGCATCACTTAGATGTACTTTGGGTTTATTTTGCCTCACGTTAGGCTGTACAGTGCTCGTTTTCTGTGCAACGACTACACAACGTCCTCTAAACACTCGGCTATAGGAATCCATCCTGTAATCTGAACAACTATCCAAGGCTGTGCTTCACGCTCCTCCTCTAGATCCTACTCTGAAGACTGCTACAACTCTTAGTAATCTTACCTGTTGCATTCGTTAGTTGCAGAGTTCCAAATAAAATCCGTTAGGCATCAAGATCGAATAGTAACTCTGTCTTTCCTCTGAAGCATAGAATGGATTTGCTCTTATTAGCAATTTGGCCGAGAAATCGTGCGCCTTTCGGCACTAATTAATGCCAGAAGTGTACAAAAGTGGTGTAAAAACTATTAGCTTTAATATAACCATTTATTTTTCTACTTTTCTGGCTAAACGTGATAAAGTGGTTTATTGTGAAAATAAGCACTGTTTAGCTTGAAAACTCTCAAAGTTAATGATGTGTTTAGACCGTCTTCAGTGCAACGCTGCTTCTTTAAAATTTGACGTTTCTTCAAAATCTGATATTTACAGCTTGACAAGTGAAATTCTGTTGGCATACGCTCTTTCTATTTTTTTATTTATTTTAAGGAAATTCTGGGCCCCGGCACTGATTTTAATAAGAAACAATGTCCAATTTACGATTTTACTAACCTTTTTCTGGCAAATAAATAGGGGTAAATCTGTGAACCAGTTGTTCACCCCACTATTTTTCTCATTTTGCCAAATCCCTAGAGATAGACTGGTGGATTGAATTAGTTAAAGAAACCTTACTCTTCCTCTTTTGGGCTCGTATTAGGTGCAAAATGTGTTTTAGGCATGAAATCGTGTTACGAATCCATGTTCTGGGTGGTCTAAGTTTGACGCAGATTGGTGTCATTGACGAAATACAATTAAGCTGAAATGTCAAAAAAAACATAGCTAGAATCCCAAATCCACCTTTGAACTTGGATTGCATAGGTTAGTGCTCATACGTGCAACGGCAGGTTCTCAAAATTAGTATTCTAGACTCACACTAAAGGACCAGCTAAGCGAATAAATTGATGTAAGTCTGCGTTTGACTCCCAAGCACTTAATTGGCTTCGTCGAGGTTCAGTTTCAGGGCCTTATTTTTGAGGTAGTCTATAAAGCCTGTTTGGTACGGAATACAAAACCAAACTACAGATTGAGGCATCAGTGTGGAGTCATAGGAATTTGCCAGAGCTGCGCTTGATGAAGCTGTAAATCGGAGGAGTGAAGAGTGCTCAATCGTTTATTCCATAAAAAGCTCCATCAAAGGAGCAGTAGGAAGACAGGCGGCACCGATCGAGTAGTATTGATAAATTTAATGACTGCTTAGCGCAGTCTGAGTACAGAGTGAGCTTCCCTCTTCGTCCCTATCTAAATGGCCCCAAGTTTATACAAAAACTGTATCGTTTATTTTCGGTGTTAATTTAAAAATCCATCAAATAACTTGGAGTGTAGTGAAGATGTGCTGATAAAGTAAAAATTGTTCGATGAATCCCATGGATCCACCTTTATTGCACTTCAAATTAAAAGCCTGATTGATTGTAGGATCAGTAGATGTTTAATTAATTATACTAATTTTCTAATCACCCTCGACTCGGTGGTAACTGTGGTATTTGTCAGCAAATTTTAATAAACTCTTCCCATCGCGTTTCCATCCATTTCCCAAGGGATCAAAAATGCTAACAAACGTTTGGAATTCGGTACCAGGCAACGGCGAATCGACTTAAACAACTGGAAAACCAAGCCTCTGTTGATGGCGTCGTGATGGTTGGTGATTGAGTGATCAACCTTACTGGATTGCCATTACTACTAGAGCCACTAAGATGACTTGAATAAATTACGTGATCTACAGTGTTTTTTTTTTGGGGGGGGGGGGTTTTCAATTTTGCACCCAATTCAAGATGTTTTTGACAGCTTTCACAACATTAAAAATTAGAAGAGAGAAGCAATGATGGAAATCGATTAATTCAGCAAAAAATCCGTCGGAAAGGTCTCTGGTTAGCATAGCCAAGGACACCTCCACCTCATTTTTAGCAGTTGTTCTTATTCTCCCTTCTGAATGGCTAGGACGGACGCCCTCGTGCAGGAGACCATTCGCTCCACCTTCGCCGCGAACACTGTGCTCACGGTTGCGCACCGGCTGCACACCATCATCGATGCTGACGAGGTGCTGGTGATGGACGCGGGCCGCGTGGTGGAGCGGGGCGCGCCCTTCGCCCTGGTGGACCCCTCGGGCGCCGCCGAGGTTCTGCGCCGACACCGCCGCGCCCCGGACACCATCGCGACGACGACGACGGCGGCGACAGCGGCGGAGGAGCCGGTGCGGATCACGGGCAGTGGGCCCTTCGTGGCCATGCTGCGGCAGAACGGGGAGGAGGAGGCGTTGGCACTGGCGGCGGAGGCAAAGAGGAGCTACTTGGCGAAATTGGCCAAGTAGAGATGTTGGGGAGAATCGGGAATTTATTTCAGTGTGCATGTGTGATTGATTTGTATTGCGGTTTGCTTTAGAAATAAACATGAATAGGTGTTTCAGGAAGGTATTTTGTGGCGTGGTGGTAGATGTTTTGTGATACTTTGTAGAGAAGGCTTTAAAACTGTGGGCGATTTTTTTTCCGTTGTCATCCACTAATCTTGGTGTGATTCTATTGAGGGGATTTTCGGGTAAGAATGTGACCGGGTAGCTGTAGGATGTGCGAGGCTTGAGTCGCACTGCGTAGTTATGTAGAATTGTTACGTAGAATTTTCTTTAAAAAGTTCAAATCAAGAATAATTTGTGGGGGATGCCGATAGTACCCACAGCGCGTCTACTACTGATGAATGGAGTCGGGTTGGGAAGCGAATGAGCCTCCAGTAACCGAAAGCCGAGCTCTGTGAGTCGATTAGCTAACCGTCTTGTTGAGTATTATTTGCCAGGCTTTAAGTAGCATATAAGTTAGCTCAGAATTTCCAAGGGTCTAGGGGTTTTTCAGCATATCCCTACGCTCTCGTTAGACGGATCTGGCAGCTTTCTGTTGATCTTTTCATAGATACAGAACTCCCTTTTTCATCGTAAAAAATGTGGTCTGCTTTAACGGAGTATATTCGATTGAACTTCAGACCAAACTGCCATCAGAAGCGGCTGTGGAAAATACCAAGGCATTAGGTGAACGGGCACCAAAAAGGTGCCCTGGGTATCCCATGCTATTACTGTCCATAGGACCACAGTAAATTGCTAATTCATTGGTATACATAGCGATTACTACGTTGTGCGTAGTCACTCGTTAGCGTAAGTAACGGTGAATGGAGTTAAAAGTCTCGGCGTAGACCCTAACTGAGTATCATTGGGTAAAATGCATTCCTACCCTACATGTGTGAATCCTCAAAGACAAGGGTCCAACACCCTGATGCGGAGGAACTTCGCCGAATCCTGGAGACTCAGGGAAGTGCTCTCGTTTTGAGGGAGGTAAATTAGTTCAAAAGTAAACCACAATCCAAAGCCTTGAGGTCTTAATCCACACTCCGATTTATTAAAAATCTACTAGGCCGTATAAAAAACAACTGTTTATTCACCACAAAAGCTGACGCCAGCTTAAAGCCAAGGAGGGGGTTTATGCACTGGCGGACATAATGAATAAGCAACTTTCTTCATTTAAAGTGAGTGGTTTTTAAGTTCCTTTAATAGTTTATGCCTTTAGAGGAACTGTTGCCTCTGATCATGGAACTGTAGTTCTTTCTACTTGATACTAGGAAAATTCCGGATGCCGCGCTGTGATTTATAATATTCGTGGATATGCGCAGGCTTTTCTTATCGACAACTTCCGTCTTTGCCTCCAACTTACATAATCGCTCATTTCGCAATTCTATTTCAGTTTTGTCTAATAACTTCGATGTTATTTCATAGCTTCTACACAAGCAAGAAATTCATAGAGAGAAAATGGTTTAAGATGATTAATTAGGTACTCACACGCCACACCTTTTAATGGCGGTGAGTTAACGATGCCAAGACAGGGAGGATTTAAATGGGTTACTCCGACAATGCGGGTCTTGATTGTTGAGGCACTTTGGCTCTAGGAAAGCATAATGAGCATAAAAAGGATATAGGATGCGTATCGGTGTTGTTGAATTCAAAAGGATTGACGGATCCTAAGCTGCATAACTCTTATAGGTCGTCAATCTATGCTAGAGACCATGCATTTCCCAAGGAATTTACCAATTTTTTACCCATTTGTTGACAGAAATGTCGGTTAGTCAAACTTATCCCCAGCACGATCAAAACGGCATTAGTTGTTGATTCAGAAATGGAAAGAATCGACTAGTCATTGTATGTACTCAAGTTAAGAAGAGTTCATGTGATCGGAGAGTCCAGTTTGTGCATCTGCCAAAGGCGCCCACCTCATTTTAAATCAAATAGACAGATCAATCTAATTTTACCCTTACGTTAACCAATGTATCCATCCTGCTAGCCTTTTTTGTCGTCCATCAACTCATTTGTTCCTTAGACTTGAGTTCTCTAAATACACCACAGCTACTCTAGTCCCATATTCTTGAGTTTTATTGCTGCAGTGTAGGCAGTTGCTGATGGTTCTTTGGGAGAAACGAGAGGAGATGAGGGACTTAGTCTCAAAACCTTGGTCAAAGTGGAGTCGCTATATGTAATAAGTAATTCCAACGAGACTACTGCAGCTCAGAATCGCTAAGTCGAATAATTAGTATAAGATTATCTTGGCATATAAAGACGTTGTTAATTTTTACTTGACGCTATTCCTGGTATTTTGTCCAAACTAACGTCTAAATTTTTGTAGACCCAATGGTGTTTGTTCCAATAACGAAAAAGAATCATGCGCCTTTTTGAAAGTGGCCAAACTATCACAGTGACCAGTTGTTTATTAGTGTGATTTCCATTGAACAATAAATCAAAAAACGCTGGTTTGGAAATTTCTATGGCCCGTGGCCTAGCCGTTACGGTCGAACAGCTTAAAATTGGTCCGATGCTTCCTCGGCCAAACGATCCATTTATTCATATATGTAAAAAATTGAGAAAGAAGTTTTAACGTGTTAGAAAATAAATGCATATTGTTTTGAAAAAGAAATAAAGACAAATACTATATAAATAAACAATGACACAAAATTAAAATATTCAGATTTCAGTAAATAAAATAATTAAGGGAATTAGTCATAATTGACGCAAAACTAATTGTTTTTATTAAAATTTGCTTCCAATGCGACTTGAGATAGTGAAATTATTTATTTTCATTTTATTTATGATAAAACACGAGTTCTTCAATAAATGTAAAGGCAACATTTTAGCGATGTAAAAGCTAGTAACTATTTCGTTGCCATGGAACCGGCATATGATTGCAATTTCGTCTTTAGTAAGTGACGACAGCATAAGGTTCACATTTAACATAAAAGTTAAGTTTAACTGATCAACATTAGGCAGTGGTTGATCCAAGTAAATTGATTTATTAATTTTAACATAATGATGATATTTTGAAAGTTAGAATTGATGTTATCAAGTGTACTTGTTCAAGGGTTGAGCATTGAGTCAAATGGTTTATGACTGAATAGTTCGGCGGTTCCACACTGGCTCCTCAAATTCCTGGTGGTAATGCCTCGGCGCTTGGGACTGAGCTCTCGGCCTCGGTCGTCGCCCATTGGCACTTGCACTGCGCCTTCTAAATCGCCCCGACCTCTGTCTCCATGCCTGCTCATTCTGTTGCTGCAGCTGCAACTGCTGCTGTTGCTGGCGGAAAACCATCTCCCCAAAAGCCGCCTCCATCGCCTCTCCCTCTGTCTTCAACGCCAATACCCTATCCGCCATTTGGACCAACTGGTCTACCGAAGCAATCTCTCGAACCGGCTCGATAATTTCCCTCACCATCGGTGGCAGGAAGGGCACAATCATCTCCTTCAGCGCCACCTCATCCGTGTCCATGGCCTTCTGGTAGAAGGCCTGGCGAATCTTCTTTAGTATGACCGAGGGCGTCTCGCCTCTAGCGCAACGCCAGTGGGTGGTTTTGCTGCGGGTGATGAGCCCCGCTTTCAGGCGGTCGTAGGGGCGTTTGGGGTCGGGGTTGAGGATGAGGTCGCTGAGGTAGGAGGTGTCCTCTGGCCGGAGGAGAGCCAGGATGCAGGAGTAGCGGGCGTGCTGGTTGTGGATGCCGTAGGCGGCGAATTGCGCCTCGCAGGCACTGAACCAGCGCTCGACTTGGTCGGGCCAGAAAGCGGGCAAACGAACGCGGTGTTGCATCGGTTAAAAGTGAAACCAGGGGTATCCAGAGAAGGAACTAGTAAAGGGAATAGACGTAAGTGTTATCGGGTGACTTGTGCGAGTTAAGTACTACGCATCAGGTGCTGAAATAGCTTTGGGGAAATTTAGTGCACTTTAGTGGGAGGGGCATTTGGAAAGATTCGATTTAATGCTAACGTTAATCGACCATTCGTACTCAATCTACCTCGAATGAATCACCTAAGTTCATTGGTTGTTATTGGTTTGTTTTTCTTTCATCAGATGGCTCTTAAAAGAGCTATTCTTTCGAGCTAAAGGAATCCATAGACCGATATTTACATTCTTGTACTGATCCAGATTATCGATTGCAATTCTCACAAATACTTCTGTAGAGATTCAGCTTTTGTATTTCCTTTTATATTTGATTAAACCTACTGATCTTAGCAGGCAAGCAGTTAAGTCGATAACCTTATAAACAATGGTTATACAAACTTGGCATTTTCATTTAAATGTAATAGTCCATTTGGCATTACGTTAAAAATTCGACATTTCGCTTCTACATGAAATGCATTTCAGTCTAGCATTCCAGGTCAACCAGCTAATAGATGTTTTTATAACCTTGGCAATTTGCAATGCACATGTCTGATTCAATGTTGTCAATTCTATTAACAGATTTTTCTTTCATAGGCCAAACCGAGATATTTGAATTTGAGTGACTTTCTCTCAATAGGGCTTATCAAAATTTGTCGTACAGTTGTTTTTCAGTAGATTACTTGTTCGTTGTTATTATTAGAAATTTGATTGCTCAGATTCTGAATACGTATTTACAGTAAGTTACTACTATTAGTAGCATGATCTGAAGAAAATAATCTCCAGCAAATAGTCGTATATGCTTTTGATATCAGAGTCGCATGTCTGTTTGTACGGCCCATGAGCACTTCGACTGGTGGTTCCTCGTTCCTCTGTCTTGTTTCTGGACCTTTTTATCGCATTGATTAGCAACTTACGTACCTGGTTTTTGCATGCGAGACCGCTGTGCACTTTTTCATCGTCGTCCTCGATCGATAATGGGGACTTTGGACTTGGGCTGGGGGGAGGGCAAACTCATGTGAATTTACATAATATTTTGCAGTTCTATGTTAGGGATATTCAATGCCACCGACAGTTGTATCAACTAATTGTGCCACTTTCCAGCATTACCTTTCATCTGGTATGCGTTATAGGCAGTAGCACACTTTTACGAAAGTTGCTTGTTTCCAGTGTGGGTTTTTAAAGCCTTTAAATTGATACACTATCAACTACTTTCATAGATTAAGCCTAACTCTTTTAACTATAATATCATCATTATAAATAATGTGTTAAATTATAATGGACCATCACCATAACTGTCTTAATTTCCAGCTAATTTCATCAAAATGTTTCAATTTTTGCAGCCAACGTGCTGTTTAGTTTTCCGGCTCTATTTGTTTATTTTGAACATAAATTGTCAGCATACCATCTTCCGCCACATGGCTTATCACTCACCATGGAATCAGAGCTTGGCAAGATTGAATCCAATTAGCCAAAAGACGACGCCTAATCACCGTCTCGCCACATCACCTCGAAACCACGACTTTGGGATTGCGGGGGGGGGGGAGCGTTAATAGTCTGTCGTCTAGACAGGCCCAGAGATCAAAACCATTTCTCGTGTTTTCCCACTTGGAAAAGCCAAAAACTCCCAATCCTCTAACATTTTTTGCTATTTTCAGAATCGCAAAAGTCCCCATGCCCACAGCCTCCATAATCCATGCATAGCAGACGAATTGGCCTTAAGTAATAAATCATTGAAAATGAAGAGTCCAATGCTGTCAAGAAGTTCTGCAATTAGTTGTCTTGGTCGTGTAATTAAGGAAGAAAATATTTCGATTTTACTCACACCTACATTGGGACTGCTTAATGAAAAATTTATTACTTGATTGATGGCTTCAAATTTGCCGGATGACGAAAGTTGATTAAATTTCGCTAATAAAATCACGTCATTCCATAAGTTCTGTCTGAACTTTATCTGCTATGTTCCATGAAGCTTAACAGTATTTTTATGTTTAAAAGCCTTTCAACGGATCAAATTCGGTTTCACAGAACAGTGAAATTGTAAAAGTGAAATCCCAAAGTATCGAAGTTCCGTGGAAGTAGAGATTTCAGCCTCCATGAAGAAGAAGTTCGAACGGGATGTCATGCTGAATTGATGATGAGTTTCTTAAAGCACCTCCTAGAGAAACTCATCCTACATTATCAGTTGGGATGGATTTGGCAACTAAGCCTAGTTCAAAACATGCAACTGTTCACCACTGTCATCTCCAAAAAACTTGGAAAAGTTCCCATAATTGGAAAATTGGTCAGAAGAAATCTCTTCTGACTTCTGCTCATCCCTCCGCTTTCGCCGACTTCCTTCACCTTTTTGGATGGACGACTTGTGACCCAATGACGAAGAATGAATCTAAGTTGAAATGGCTTCATCCTGAGTGAGAATGACCCTAGCCACAGCCGAGAACATCATGGGGAAAAGGTTCTTCTATCGAATAGGATCGCCAAGGAATGATCAAATTAGGTGTCACCCCATCCACTTGGGACACAATCGATGCTTGAGTTTACTGTCTCAGCAATTAGGGCGTTTTAGCCAAGCTTTGGGGTTAGAAAAAGACCTACTCGGTGAATTGATTTGAGGTGATTATGTTTCATCAGGACAGTGAAGCACGACCCCCTACAGGCAGTAAGAAACACGTTACAAAAGATCAGAAAGGACCTGATTGGGACCTTGCCGCTTCAGACTCGCCTTTGCTTCGTAGCTTACAAAATCATTTAGAAAAAGCAGCTTTAGCAAAGAGGCAGGATGTGGTTGAACCTGGCATTTGTGAGTTCCTCCAATCGAAATGGAAAGAATTCTACAATGATATATAAATGAACTTGTTAGAATGTTTTAATAATCTGATGATTTAACCATTAATTAAATGTTTTCATTATTCAAAATTACATTAGTACTTATGGGATGACCTGGTAATTTGTACTCTTAACAGTAAAAATAGAGTTCTAAATTGCGTTTGATTGATCTTTTTTTAATATTTCGATCTTTCTTTTTTTCCAATTTCGGAATTTACCGGTTGGCCTGAAATTTGGAGTCGTCCCTTGTCATCTTGGATTTATCACAGGATTTCATGGCTTTTAATTTATTTCCGAAGACGATGGGGAATCACTCTCTCGCTAAAGCGCATTTTAACCCCAGAATTAAGATAAAGATGGTGGGATTAATTTATCGCTTAGGCAACCACAAGAGATTGCGACACTTTCCCTCGAATTTGGGCTCATAAAATCCACAAATGGTTTTTCCTCTAACATTCTGGACATTTCAGAATTTGTAGTTCTTAAATTACCCTGACCGTCTCAGAATCAAAACTGTGGCATTTTGAGTGAAATATTTTGAAGTTTTGGATGTGCAAAACATATTTTTTTGCAATTTTTTGTTTACACATATTGGAATCAAATGGACTTATGAATTGCTTTAAATTAAGCAATATATCAGTTTTTGTGCTACTTTTTAGGCGGAACCAGGTAATTATTAACGGTAACTCTAAACGCCAGAGTTTCGATGCTAAATTGAATGTTAGAGAACCATACCAAGTGATATTTTAATTAGAAAATTCCATAACTTTTTGGCATTTAGTTGACATGCATGACCAAGCTGACCTTGCTCCAATGGCCTAATTTAACGAAATGGCAGATTAAACACGCCTGGGTAAATAAACGCCCGAGCTGCCATTCCATTTTTGGGTGTGAAGTTTGGACTGCGAGCAAAAATACACTCCACTCCATTCCTGATTCCAATTACCGAGAATCAGTTCAAAAAGGGAACTCAGCAGCCAAAGCGGCTGGAAACCTTCACTCAGTTTATCAACAGGAGTGTGTAAATGAAAGTGAAAGTGGAGATTTCACCCTTGAAGATGAAGTTCGAAGCTCAGCCTACCGATTTACCAGTTGAAGGTTCCTAAACTAAGACAGTGGATTGTGTCGAAACAATCACAAATCCTGCGTTCACATCTGCTCCTGTTTAACCCTTTTCGGTTAGGCTTGTGACTAGCGAAAAAGGTAACTTCATTGGAAAGGGCTGCTCTTATTTCAATCTGGTGGGACAGTCAAAGGATAATCCACTTTGAATTGCTACCACATAATGCAACAACTAATGCTCTTCGAATTGAGTATCAGCAATTAGAGCGTTCGAATGATGTTTTGTAGAATAACCCCATCGCAAAAGATCGATGAAAAATATGTTTGGAGGAACATTTCTTCCGTGTTACCTTGTCAGACTACCGCTTATTTCTTAACTTGCTTTTGCAACGCAGCAAGAAGAGGCTGAAACTGACATGTATGACTTCTTCTTCTTCTTCCAGTCACAACCAAAAGAATTTTCCAGTAATGGCATTAATAAGGTTGTTAATCAATGGTAGGAAGTCATAGACAATGGGGTAAAGTTCATTAATGACCGAACCGTTAGTAAAATGCAATATTTGATCAATGTGTACCCTTGATCTGTTTCCTCCTTCCACTAGTTCGCAGTTAACCTCTAAGCATTTGTATCTCACTTGAGGGACCTGAATGATTGCCTTCACCCTCTTCTCATTCCTCTTTAACTCGGGCCATACTTGTTCTACGATTTGAATAGTACCAGAAACGTCTCTGCTTGTCTTGAACAGGATTTCTTAAATTAGCCTCCGTCGTATCTCTACCCCATATTCTAGGGGGTGGTTACATCACTCCACTCTAAATACCAGACCCTTGGAATTTTGAATAGATCCCTTCTTAGGATAATCATGCTTGAATAATATAACGTTCCTGGCCTAGAATCGATCCTCTAGCAATAAATGTAGTCACACCTTATGATTTAACAACGATTTTAGAGGCAGGTATTTTAATTTTTCCAGACGTTTTTCGAGGTTTTCCATTGCAGAAAAGATCAATTTACAATTTATTTGAGAATTGTATACCTGCATTTTATCCTAAAACTTAGACTTATCTGATAAATGCTTCTATTCGTGGAAAACGGATCACCAAACACTAATTCGCCAATAAAAGTATTAGCTGATTTGCCAACTCAGAGCTTTTTCTGATATTAATTCTGAATTTCACAAGACCTAAGTCTATAGATTTCCGATAACCTGGCCAGGTAAGTGGTTCAACTACCGAGCTACTTAGTCCACCCACCTGTAATTCCATAATCCAAAACTCTTAATTAGCATGTGCCTATGCCACCATAGATAGTACCATGCACTCACAACTTCACAAATCTTGTACAACCACCGCCACCACAACGCAGTTGGCAACTTTTACTTTGCCAAAATACCAAAGAATTCAGGAATTAATAATGCCTGAGCACCGAAAATGTCCCTGTAACTCCATTTTTCCCAGATACTGGATAAAAGAATCCCTAAGTCCCGTTTGTTTCGTTCAAAGAAGGACACTTAAAATTTGTCCCGAACCGAAGATGAGTCACCACCTGGGCCCGTTCTATTGACAGGCGAATTCTTCCCGTCTTTGGACGACCATGTACGTGATCTGCGTACCTCGAGAAAATCACGTCCATTACAACGATACATCGTCTAGAAAGATATCGGCCTAAACGTACAATATACGATGGTTGATCAAAGAGGTCGTGAAATGTTCAATACCAGTAATGTTATCAAGGTCAACAGAGCTAAAAATGTGAGAGCACTACTAGCTTTTATCTGCTTGCAATGTGTCTTGTGTAAGTTCCCCTATTGTTCGCAACGTTTAGAAGTGAAACTACTTCTTAGATCACGGAAAACAGCCTGCAGTTTGATAGAAGGTCCAACTTTTGGTGAAAAGTGGAAAAGAAAGGAGCATAGATCAATTCGGAATGATCAGGAACCTCAAAAATGAAGTGACCACATATCCCGGGCTGCTCATAGGTAATTTGCAAAGATCGGCTCATCCTAGATGTCGATTAGAGAGCTACGTCCCGAGAGATTTTCTCTTATGGGTTGACCGAGCAAGCTTTCAGCGCTACGGGTCCTAAAAGCGGAGAGGAGGCCTGAACAACAGAATATCTGAAGTGATCTCACATTCGCATTATTGTATCAGATCGTTCAATAAGTTCTCATGAATTCTGAATAAGTAAAACAACTTACCAGGTACTTGATATTTCAATTATTAATGCACTTTCCCTGATCGTTTGTAAAATTCCTTTGGTTGTGATTATTGGAAGAACTCACGAATGCCGGTTTCAACCAAAGCTGCAGCTTCTTCCAAATGATTTTGCAAGCTGCTAAACAAATAGAATTCCGAGGAAGGATCGATGTCGGAAGAATAAAGTGGATGAGGAAGTTCTTTCATCTTTTACAACGTGATTCTTGCCGTGTGAGGTTGTGCTGCATTGTCTTGGCGAAACATTACCCCTATTCCATTCACTAAAGCGTCTTTTTCCTTCTCGAAGCTTAGTTCAAACGAAGCACTATTTGCAGGCAATTTATCTAGGCATTACTTGTCGCTCCATTAAGTGACAACAATTTTGAATTTCGCAAATCATCTTTCTCTTATTTACGCAGTCCTCTTCATAGACTGGGTGAATGTCTAGTCACTTCAACAGTTGCTGAATCTTCCTGCTTAAATTCATAAAACACTATAAGACACTAGTGATACTATATGTTAGTAGGGCTTTAATGAAGCTACTTTAACTTTGCATTTCAATACACAATTAGTGTTCATCTTTATCAGATATTATAAAATTCTCCATAAAATTCGTTCAAATTTAAAAGAAAAAATTCAGACAAAACTTGTGGAATAGCCTGATAAAAAATTGAAGTTGACGAAGAACATTAAATACGAAGAGGAAAATATCACCGGAGATGGAGCTTGGATGACTTACCTTTGTGATTCCGCGTACAGAAAGAAACTCAACGCATTTGCTCCTTGCCCAGGGTCAAGTTCGAATCTCATAATTTGGCTCAAATAGCGATGACCACGGTTTCCTGGGTGCCATACCTCTAGATTACTTACTTTGAGAAAAAGGAAGATGAAGTTATTTGACGGATAATAATGCGTTTCATGGACATTTAATTAAGCAGATAACCTTTGATGACAAACTGACTAGAGTAATTTCAACGTGCCTCCTTAAATATTTAACAAAATTAAAATCAAAGAGGGGCTCCTTCACCCGCGTTTTAATTGGATGATCTTTTCGGAAGTCCTTTCATCCCAATAAAATAAATATTTGTATTTTTCATGGAGTGCTATTGAATGATATTTAGTGACTTCTTTTTCATGAAGATCAACAAGTTTCGTAAATGAGTGATAATCACGGTCTTGTCTTCTTGAATTTATGCAGACAAATAAACACCATGTTGCGTAAAACAACCCCCTTCTTATTGTACTCTAATGTAATCTAAAATGCAGAAAGGCAGTTCATGATTTCGTCGTGGAATTTTACACCATTATTCGAAGCAACGTAGCCGGCGAATCTACAAACAAGCCTATATGGCGTTCATGGATAAATATTTTTCGTACCCTGGCACGATGACCTTAGCATAATTGTTTACTTAGTTCTAGGCCTACGTAAGGAAGTATCTGCTTAGTTAGATGCGACTAGAGCATAATTTGCGTTCCAGGGGCGATTGTAACTAATAAAACCAGTCTCACAGAATCGAATTTGAAATTTGTTGAATTTTGCCATATTTACAAAGAAAGAAAAACGGAACAAGTATTGCAACACTTATCGGGAAGGGCAAATTTTTATAGTTTTTTATTGCCGGAATTTACTAAATATAAATTTTATGGTTCGCTACGAAATCGATATTTAGCGTTCCCTTAACCACCATCCGGAGGACTGCTATTTAGTCCTCAAAATAACGTTTTCAGTGCATTTAAAGGGCAGGCGATTCATTCTAGGTGTTAGAGGTGGAGCTTGATCTTTATGGCTGTCCAATTAAGGTAAGGTAAAAGGTGCTAACAAAGCCTTCCACTTAATATGGTCTAAAATTAGGCCATATAAGGTGGCAGCACCCCAGATCACCGATTTTCAGGGCCTAGATTTTGTTTGCTAGTGTCAAAAACAGTCTTATACCCATGCTGCTCTCAAGCTGAGACCATCAGCAGTGGGTACAATTCACTTGTTTCCCCTGCAACCTTTACTACTACTACTACTGAAGGAAAGCTGACATCTCTCTAATACGCATCTATCAAAAGGAGGTCAGTGTCGACGGTCCTTTACACCCCTGGATGCAAGATCGAGGGTAGCTGACGCATTAATATGCACCCACAGCACACCCAGAGTGAGATACAGAGTCAGGCCATGACGATCACACGTGGGCTGCTTATGCTAATGGCACAGTTTATCGCTGCCTCACTTCTATCTCTCTCGCCTTTTGTCCCGTTGCCACAAGGCATG
Source organism: Anomotaenia brevis (assembly GCA_030710315.1). Taxonomy (NCBI): domain Eukaryota; kingdom Metazoa; phylum Platyhelminthes; class Cestoda; order Cyclophyllidea; family Dilepididae; genus Anomotaenia; species Anomotaenia brevis. Next base: position 699,632 of record JAUOZQ010000010.1, read on the forward strand.
CAGACGTGTTAAGAACCCGGTATGCCGGGTTGGAGGAGGCAAAAATATGCTCCACGCAACATCTGCGTGTTAGGGTAGTCGGTGGTGATTGAGTATTGGCCTTGTGCAAACTTTCCAGAATGAAAAATCCTTTGGTACACAGGGCGTTAGGGGTGTGTTTTACATATTAATATTCTAATGAATTTTAATTATTTGTTAAAGGTATTCGCGCCCACTACGAAATCCTTCTTGATTTATGTAGGTGATGACAACGGGAACAGATGACTGACCCCAACTGATGAGTCATGAACGAGAATATGTTGGACCAAGATGATGATTAGAACTAAATAGCCGCCTGCATGGATAGTAACAAACGATAGGTCTGCGCTCAATTAACAGAATTCTTTAAAAGTTTTTTAGAAAAACCCAGCTAATAGACAGGTCCGTCAGATGAAGCTTTTGAGGAAACTGTTCGCCTAGGGAAAGTGTAAATCAGTTTGCTCAAGGTTTCTGACGGACCGAATTGGGGATGATGACAGCTACTCTGAGCAAAACTCTTTGATAATAGGGTAATTTACTTTTCCATTGAATTTCTTTCGAATTTATTTAATGCTGCAGTTTTCAGCCATTTTCGTTTCCTGATGAGGCTGAAATAATTAACAAATATCATTTGACTGCATTCCCAAATCGATTTTTAGGAAGGTTATTTATGCATAAACCAGATATCTGTTCTAAAAATGCAGGTTCGAAATAAATCGATACGAATCGATTGTGGTCAGAGAGCCTAAGGACTTATTCATCTCTTCTGGAAGGGTTTTTAGTATTCGTAGCTTTTAATGTCTTGTGGTAGAAACTATTAACTCTAGGAATTCGTAGTTTCTAATTTTAACAAAATCAGCTTTCCTTAACAACAGTTAAGAATTGTACTTTAGCCCGTTCTTTCGACGCACCTCTGTACCACTAATGTTTTTTCACAAGCAACAAATTCACCACCACCACTTGGGCAAACTATTTTGTCATCAGCTCAGCAAGAGGCTGTTTTTCGGGGAAATTGCACTATTTGAAAGCACTTGAGAAAAGTGTGAATGTTTAATCTGCTTATGTTGGGTTAAGCTGACCCTTATAAATTCGACAATAGGTAATTGCTGTAATCAATAAACACCCTAGATTTACTATGGATATCGCCAGCTTTAAAGATCCAGTTTTATTAACTCTTCAACCATGTGGCAGGGCTCAATAGCATTACTTGTCGATCTTTTAAATCGAAAGCGCATCTCCGTATTATCGAAGACCAGTTGAACAGCAGAGGAACGTGAAGGATTTATTCAACAAAGCTAATTTGAAAAGCGTGTGGGAGTGATAATGGCATGCATTCCAGTAATCGTCTTGGTTTGCATTAGTGCTTCTCCACCGGAGAGTGTTCGGCGACATCATCCAAATCCAACCGGTTCACTTTCAATTAGCAGGACTGATCTGGTAGCTGGTCGGATGACATAGGTTTGTGTGTTCAGATAAGTTTCTTTAATGAGGGCCCTGGGGAACAAATGACGGCAGAAAACTAAAATGAATTCTCGCATTTCCTAGTTTTTTTGTCACACTGCAATCGATCTTTCTCATGAACTACGAGATAATCCTATATTTGCTCTTAAAAAACAACATATTTTATGACTAGGTTGTCCCATAATTTCTGTCCAAACTTTGAACAAATAAGACAATCGCCTGGATGTTACTTTAAAATAAAGATTCATCATTACTGATTATTAATTAGTGTCTTCTATCCATTTTTAAGCCTCTTCATACCTTCGTTATTGCAAAATTCTTTTGGTTTTGATTCGGGAAAATCTTCCTCCGGCTGCTTCTTCTGTTAGCTATGAAATCCAGCCAAGTTCTTTGATCTTTTCTAAAGTAATTCTTGACTTAATAAAACATCGCACTTGTTTCGATTCACTAGAGCATGTCTTTTTTCCTTCTGAAACTTTTGTTCAAATACCACCTTAATTGCTAAAATCAGGTTTGATGAGTATTCACTGGTGTATATTAGGGGTAACAATTCCAAATGGAATATTCCTTAGTGATCTCACCAGATTGGAAGAAGGAGAATTTTCTGGGCTGTGGCTCTGGCTGGAGTTTTTCCCCGCTAATGAATGCACTGTCTACGATGTATCACATTTCGGTAAATAGTCAATTTTGCGTTGTCAGTCACAAGTCCAAATTACCATAAAAAAGTGAAGAAAGTTTGCGAGGATGAAGGAGAGAAGAGCAGATGACAACCCGTGATTTGAGTTGATTTTCTCAGACATCCAAGTTTTTGAAGATGATGACGATGAACAGTTGCATGGTACCAACTAAACATGATCGCAAATTTCAACTCAACTGACAAAGCAGGCTGAACTTCTTCAGAGGCTGCAGATTCAAATTCAAAGCTGCTGGACGTCCTCCAATTAGATCTTCGTCTTCGTCTTTCACTCACACATTCCTCTCTATCATTTTCTACCCTATTCTTCTCTTGAGTTTCCTGTCTTGAATTCACAAAAAGCGTGTTTCACAAGAATCTTGGGTACTTTCAAGTTAGCAGGCAAATTTTGATTTTATTTTCTCTGTAAAACAAAATTTAACCAGTTTAAATGTATTTTGGTACAGAAAAATGTTCAAGTAATGTTAGACATCATAAAATACTAATTAACCTGATAAACTGTCAGATAGGGTAGCTATTCCTAACACATAAAATGTGAATTACTTTTTCATAATCGTATTTCATTGCCTGTCTACACTTCCTGTACCAAGTAAGTGTCAGTTTTGCTCTTTTGAATGCACTTTTAAAGTAGACGAGTTCACCCAAAACCCCGACACAGGGCTGTGTGGATAAGCTCGCATTTGTCCGGCCACGACCTTGCCAGGGCCCCTCCTCGTGCAAATAAATCTTGTCCCCACCCAATTCTACTGGAATTTATTCACATTTAATTACCTCCAACCTAGAATGGTACTACTGTTTCACATGCAGAGGATTAAACGGGAGGATTGGACCACATCTGTTAGCCTTCACGGGATCATATTACCATTGAAAGTTAAACATGCTCCATACAACTTCCAATTCCACAAGGATATATTCTCACTACACTATTCTTACACATTTGTAAGAATATTAGGGTTAGAACAGCCTCCTTTGTGCAATCCCAACAACCGCACGAATGCCGTGAACAAGGTCGCACATGCTTTGCATCACGTGAACTCGGGTGGAAATTCTCAACCGATTTTCAGCACACTCATCAAATTACAGGTTTCTGTTTGGTTAAAATTTTAAATTACACAATGCAGTTTTCAAGAAAGCGGTGATTTTTCGCACTTACTTTTACTAAAGTGTTAAAACGCACATATGAAAGGGTGGTTATTGTCTATGAGTCACTCCTGTTATCTCAGGAGACATGTTCTTTGTTAGGCCGGTACAGTCATAGAGACGCTTTGTTTTGCGCCTACTGCCTCGATTTCACATAGTAAATATTGCTGCGGGTATAAACAGTTGAGATGTATACATACCCCTAATTTAATGTACACGCACAAAGACGATTGTTCATGCAGTAAATGATGAGTAAGTGATTTCCATTTAATTTGTAATAGCATATTAGTAAGTGGGTAATAAATGCGTAATTCACACCACCAGCATGGCGTAGGTGTTGCTTGTTCTTCCCACACCACCCAAACACGCATAAAGCTTAGAATAAACCAGTTTCATTAAGTCCCTGTACGTAACTGTAGTTCCCATTGGTGCTAGTTTGACAGGAAGTGGTGGGGATCATGAAAATGCGACTCATCCACTCCACTTGTAGATGACTGTTTCCAATACACGTCGTGTTTTGAACCCCTGTAGAGGTCATCTTTCACTTATTAAGGGGGATTATATCGAATCAAATTTTGCAAGATCCCTAACTTCCGAATAACCGATGTCTGCTTAAATGAGCTTTTTTCTCTATATTTCAGAATACATTATAGGAGCGAATACTATAGCAAGGAGACCTTAACTCCTAGGGCAATGTTTTAAAGTGCTACCATGCAAAGAATAAAGTACTTGGCTCATTAATTGCACTCTGCTTGAAATTCGCCTTTGCATGGCATTTCTGGGCTGCTTTGAGCGGACATCCATTGTCATGTGACACTATTCATCAGCTGAACAGCCACTAGTAGCCATTCAAAGGCCCTAATTGCTGACGACAGTAGATTGGAGTATTACTTGTTAATTGTGCATTATTCCTAGGCGAGCTTACCAAAACTGAACAAAGAAGAGCCTGTTTTCCTTGAAGTTCCATTAATGGCTGCCTGCAGTGGCTTAGGTCTTCCCCCTCTTACGAAGCCGCCGCTGTCTACGGCTATTGACATTTCGATAAAGGATCCATTTATCGCCAGTCGCCGGTCACAAGTTGCCTATCCACCAAAAAAGGTGAAACAAGTCGACGAGAATGGAGATAGGAGCACGTGTCAAGAATGCACGCATTTTCATAGTTTAGTTTATGAAGATCACAACGATGAGCTGTTGTATGGTTTAAACTAAGCACAATTGCCAATTCTTCAACTGATATAGCAGAATTTCCTCCATCAAACTCAACTGGACGTCGTCCGGTTTGATCTTCGTCTTCATGGAGCGTGAAATCTCCACTTCTGAATTTCGCATGCTCCTTCTTTCATTCGAGCATTCCTCTCCAAAAACCCGGTGAATGTTTTTAGCAGCTTCGTCAGCTGCTGAGTTTACTACCTTTCTTGAACTCATAAAACATTCTGTGCCTCAAATGATTCTTGGGTGCTTCCACGTTGGCAGGGTTTTAACCAAGTACACTTTAGTTTAATGTTTTTAGAAACAAAATTTGATCAGTCTAAGTACCTCTTAACTTAAAAGCAGTGCTCAGCTCTATCTGACATTACACTTTTTTCAACTTCTTTCAACTTTTATAAAGGTAAAATTCGGACAGAACTTATGTGTTGGTCTGGTATTGTTTTGAAAAATCAACGATGCCAGTGTTAAACTTTCAACGTGCCAATTCAACTCACTTGAATAGACACAATGAGTTTTCCTATTGCAATGTCAAAAAAAATTTTCAAGGGAATAGCTGGCCTTGTGTACTTTTATTTGAAATACCCTGTTTAAGACCTGCACCACAAGGCTTGTTGTCATGGCTTTAGGTCAAGTTCACTCATTCAAGCATTTGATGTGCTTCTTGGATCAAATGGAAGGTGCGTTGCTACTAAGTTGAAGAATTTCAAACTGCAAAGCATCACATGAGTGCCTTTAGCCTGTGAATGCAAACTGGTGGTTTGCTGCTTAACATGTCACCATGCAAAACGTGGTTCCTTTAAGTACTTGCCAAATTCTTGGAAGATCATTGTAGAAGGGACATAATAATGTTTATTCATTCCAGTAATCAAAAAGGAAACTTTCGAAAAAGAACCACCAATTAAGCATTTGGGATGTAAAAGGGTTCAGTAAATAACACAATCCAATCAGACTTTCTGATTGAATGCTCGGGACCACTTTTTATCATCTAAATTGGAAAATGGCATTTAAGTCTCTATGGCCCATTAAATGGCACTGAGAGCGTAAAGGCTGCAACCTTTTCGCAAATAATAATTTTGATTACGTTCAAAAACCCTGCTAGATACTCCTCTCTACCAACTGCTGGGGCCCTACGCAAGTACTGGTGATTCCTATTCATAGTCGGCCAACCAGCAAGCAGGTCATTCAAGCTGGGTGGGCACAACTCCTCTCACACGACCCAAGGCTGCTCACATCCAATCAGTGGTCTGAGTAGTGCTCGGTGCTATGGAACCTGTGTCCTCTTCCTATCCGCCTTGTGTGTTCAATGGGTCGACTTGTGGTATTGAGATGATGGACACAAGTTGGGAGATCTCAACAACTAGTCGATTATCTGATCCTCTAGAATTCAAAAGGCTTGTTCTCCCACTTAGGTCCTCCCCTAGCGCTCCTTTGATCGAAGCATTTTTGTTTAGAAGACTCAGTACTTCAACTCAAGGGACGCAAGCACTTGTCTAACCATATCCCTACTCGGGCTCCTGAGGAGTGACCAGTATCCCTCTGAATGAATTTAGTATATTTACTCATAAAGATTTGGTAATTAATAGTAGGTGTACTCAGGTGCACGATGAGTAGCCGGATACGTTTTGCCTTAGTAACCATTGCGAGAGGCAATGAAGCCGCCTAGTAACCACCACTATAATTATGCAAACCAACAGCTCATCTTAGCTGTTGAGAATTCTTTCACTTTCAACACAGCCGCTATTAGATGCCAGGTTTTGTGTTTAATTCTTTCCCTCCAGCGCAACTTTCTAGAGGCATCGAGGCATCAAAGTCAAATAGATTCCTAAGCACAATGGGAAAAAATCGATGAGGCACTAATGGACGCTTGCTTTCGTGCTAGTCAGCTTTTATGTATTCATAAATCTAACGGGGCGCCTCAATTTCTTTACAACTATCGATTTTTTGAGACACCATCGCCCTTCGGCATAATACACTCTAATTGGAATGCGCAATTACCCGTTTAATGAAGTTATCGTTATTCACTGCGAGATTTGATTTCTTGAATGGAAATTTAATTTTCAAGTGCTCCATCTATCGCTTTTGAGGTTGTAAAAATTTAGTAGGTACTTCAAGTAAGATCTTTACCTCTGAACTTTGTGATTGAGACAAATTTTCGCCCAATCGAAAGTCTTTTTTTATTCTACTTGGTTAGTTCAGCTTTTAAATGTTAAGCCAACTTTAGAGTGGGCTTCCGTGGATACATACAAGAATTTGGCACCAAATTAGTGTTCCGCATTCCAAAACATAATTTAGGTTTTATCATCTGCAGTTACCAGCATCTGGAAGGAAACACAAATGAGTTCAAAACCAGCACACCCAAAAAAGTAAAATGTCTGGATTTTTCAAAGCGGGTGTCAGCCTTTTCGAAGCTACTTACCTACCCATACGCAAATTAGCCTCCTATGCGAGAGTTTAACCATTCCTTCTATGTGGTGTTGCGCTGTCCAAGGGGGAAGGGAAAGAGGAAGAGGAGGAGGAGGAGGAGGAGAAGATGTACCTGCTTGAGGGAGCAAAAACTGGCTGATGGATGTGCCTAAGTCGGATACTTATTGATTGGCTTACCTCATTCCAATCGAAAACTGCTCTAGCATCCTTTGTAGGCGGATATTCATTAATTTTCAGATAAAACGATCCGATGAATTAACATACTGAGCAGATAACGTATTTATGTACTCTCCCACGGAGTGAGTCAGCATTAACGTGGAAATAAATGCGCAGATCGACCTTTCAGTACCTCATTGCGCAGTCCCCAAAGGTCTCTCCTCAATAGCTTTTTCCACGCAACACTGGTAATAGCCAATTTTCAAGACCACTTGCGAACAAGCTTCTAATGTTTGGAAATCAGCGAGCTTATCAAAGGAAAATTCGGCGACGATGATGATGATGGTAGTACGGCCGGTGGAAATTTGTTGAAAACTAGTATTATTAACAAATTAATAGCACGTCATTATTAAAGTCATTCATAGGTCAAATGAAAATGACCACTAGAATTGGTAAACTCTTTCATTCGGCCAAATATTAAATGGCAAAAAAAAATTTTCTTGGGGTTAAAAATTGCATGATCTAAATGTAATCGTATGACGATATCAAGAGCATACTTCTTGTGTTCCGGACAATAGAAGTTACCACTTTCTCCGGCAAAGTTTAACCGCTAAGATACTCATACTTCCACTGTCAATTCGCTCTCATTTTATATTATTGTTAAATTTCGACGAAGGCTTTCAGAGGATTGTAGTTATCGTCTTAAGAAATCAACGAAAGTGCTGGTAGGCATAGCGCCTTTTAATCCTTCACTGAGGGAAGGCATATCAAGTGTCATGTACCCTCTCAACTTCTACCCTCTCAACCCTACTTGAGCTTCTTACTGGTTAGTTCATTACATATCCAATCGATAAATCTTAAAACAGGCCTCACAACCTCGTTCCTCAGTAAGAAACAACTCAACATTAACTAGAAGCACTATCGACTACATCCTGGACCGATTAACGGGAAAAAATCAAGCCAAAATCATAGGTCATAATACCACACAGGGCAACTAGGTAAGAATGTATTGTTGGAACACGCTTGTTGGTAGCAATTCACACCCTTAGGTAGCTTAGTCATCGTGACTACGGAAAAGCGTGAATTGGCCAAAAACCTGCGTAATTCGGCACCAACCTGGGGTAACACAGTGATAAAGAATACACACAGTCAACAGGCATGAGCTACCCCTTTCTCAAGCCCAGCAGATCATTTTTGCGCTCTCGAAACCAGAGCCCTATAGCTCGAAGGAGAGGCTTCGTTTTAAAAAAAATGATTTGCAGAGTGGGATACGTACGGGATATTCAGAATTAATTTCACGGAATATTAACCAGGTGCTGTTTCTAGATGTGCTATAGGTGTTTACTTCCACCACGTCTTGACATTCTCAAACCTTCTGCGTTCATAGAAGTGATGATAACGAGGAGAATAGACGGCGACTGGAACCTTTCTCTGATTCAGCATGGAAGAAAATAACTAGTATCATGATGATTCGTTGCGTCGGCCATCAAAGTAATTAGGAGATTATGGCCGCTGCTCAATTCTCCCATTGAAAGTAGCATAACAAAATACGACCCGAGTGAGCTTTCATAATAACAAACGCTAGATGATTCCAGTTGCTTTCGTGAAGTTGATCACTTTAGTAACGACTGAGCTATCAATAAGCTTTTCATCTTTTTTTCACTATGTCAAAATCGCAAATCCTAACCCGCCGATGAACCACAGCGGAAGACACCAATTAAAGCATTTTTTGAGGCACTTACTCGGTGGGGAAACCACGATACGGCGAACGGGGCTGAGACTTATTAGACGCGGCGATTTCTTGCAACAAAACCCTATTTCCCCGTCTACTGAGTTTCCTTTAAATCTACTGAATTTGCTATTCAACTTTTTACCAATGAGACTGCCAAATTCACCGCAAACGCTCTGCAAGAATCCTGGACTTGATGAAAACTAGAAGGCGGCTAGAAGAGAAATCCCAATTGATAGCTTCCCCCCATCGCATAAATTCAAACAAAGCCTACCTTTTGTGTCCACCTGAAGACTGGAAAGGCACACCGATTCGATCCCGTAGGACCGCAACTTATCATTTGCTAATGATGACTAATAAATTTTAGTCACCCTATCTTGTGAGAAACATCGAGCAACCAATCAAAGGAAAGACAACTCAGTGAGATGAATGACTCAAGATAATGAAGAAAATGCACAGCAAAGAAGAGAATCTTTTTGAGTTACAAAACAAATTCTATCAACCAAGCATTCCATTACCTTTCCTTCTAATTATATGCACAACAAGTCGATGATCACACACGTTTCGCGAAAGCCGACGAGATGGGTGCATGAGGAGAATCAGTTTGCACGTAATACGCCGGGAGAAGAGAATCACTTTGACCAATGCACAGCCGCCTGGTAGGGTCTACCGGGAACAAAATCACCTCTGAAAACGCCGACAAATGGTGGCGATTTCTGGAAGTAAATGAGGCCATTTGGAGGGGATCTCGGTAGTAACTCGATTCCTTACTTTACCATGAAGATGTGAATAAGTCCTCTTGGATAGGCAAAAACAATTTAACAAAGTGGGTCCGTGAAAGGTGAAACCACTTTGTCAATTAAGTGCGAGACGGATAACCGAGGGAATCACAAAACGCAGGAAATTTAATCTCCACTAATTTGTACACGCGCAGAGCGGGTATCCACATGATGTAGAAATGCTACATCACACTAGCGATGGTGATCAAACTAAATTAAACCGAAGCTGGCCTAACAGGTCTAAGAGTTTAGCGGTCTTCAAGTCAAACCTGAACAAAGATGAAGTCGAATAAGCTCACTTCGAGAAAGGTAATGATGCTTCCCTAACGCTTGATAATGCAAACACTTTCCCAAACAGCTGGAAATCAGCATTTTAGCCATGAAAATATACCAGTACAGTTTTACTATTACAGCAGTAAACGGATGTAGAAATGACGAGAAAAAAATAAGCTATTAGTGGAAACAACAACTTCAAAATAAGGCGGTCCAGGAACAAGTGAAGACGCACGAAAACAACAACGAATGAGCACAATGGGCTTAAACCAACAAATACGCAACTGGGAATAAGAACAATGTTTGGTACCGGTGAAAATAGCCCTTTCCCAACGAGGTGCAAAGGATTCTTAGACACCTACCTACGCACACACCAATGAAGATGCCGTAGGATGTTTCTCATTAAAGAAACTTTAAAGGAAACGGAAGGTAACTGTGGATGGACATATGGCCCAACACAATAGCGAAAAAGCATTGTAATTTAGTAACAAACGAAACAAGAAAGTAAATAGTAGGCAAGATCAAAAACTACTAACTTCCACAATGTAAATACATTAAATCGCGGTTTAGAACCTCATTGACAAGAAACAATTTAAAGAAAGCACAAGAAAAATGCAACCAATGGACCGGTTTAAAACCTGATTACAGCAAATACAACTGAACCATGAAATTCTACCAACATCGAATCAAAGCCTCAAAATGGAGACAAGTATATTTTGAATAAAGTGAAGGAGGGAGAGACATATCATGGAGGACAAGCGATCAGAATTGGGCCACCAATTCACAGAAGATGCAACTCGTCTCGGGATGTGTGCTGTATGTACATCAACAAAGCAGTTGGATGGGTGGACTCACTTAGTTCGTCTTTGTTCTTTAAACCAACATTATGTAATCAGGGCTGATGAGGGAGGAGGGGGAGGCGGAGGTGGAAGGGGTCCGCTAATGAGATACCGCGAGGACACCGAAGACTTACGGTGCTCTCGGTTGACACTTTCGCGTCGAGTTTTAACCTGGGAGGAGGCCTCCTGTTCTCGCTGTACTGCTCGCATTGCGGCTGCAGCTGTGGCATTGTGAGCTGCTAGGGCTTCGGAAAGCTCAATCAACTTGAGATGGGTCGTGACAGGAGCCTGAGTAGGAGCATCATCCAAACCAACACCACTGATTACTGATGACGTCTGGAAACCGAAAAAGGACGTTGCCTGTATGTGAGTAATTTTTAAATTTTTAACAAAGACTAAACATACCACACTTGTACTGCCACCAGAGGATCCCATATGAGCTAGATGACGAAAATCCATTGGAGGCCCTATAGCCCGGCGATCGATTTTATGTTCCTAGAAGATAAATTACAAAAATAAGATGCTTACCGACGGGTCTTCATATGCAACGCAGCAGGAGAATAATGCGCTACTGGGACTGCTAGAACACAGCTTTGACTTTATCATTGTTTGCGCATATACGACGAGGACAATACAACCCGGGTGGACAGGATTACCAATGACGCGCCTTACATTGAAAGGTGTTTTAACTATGTACAGTTGTACGTACAAAGAAATTTTGTGATGAATAACTATTAGTAAAACTTTGATTTTCATCAAGCGAATAACAATATTTTTTAATCATATGTTATAAATTTTTTTGAAATCACTACGCTACTTAATGTGTAAAATTCAAGTCATTGAACTTCAAAACTTCATGTAACTATTGTGATTTGCATCAGCACTTATTTTTTAAAATTACAAAGGAATTTATTTGTGGTATCATACGATAACTAAATCTTTGCCTCAACTTTTTAAAGCCTCCTATTTTATTCAATAGCTTGAAATGCATCAAACGAGATCGAAAAGTATGCCTTCCATGGCCTTTGAATTGTCATTTTCACAGCTCCCCAAATGCGTAACTGAAACATATCTTAAACGCATTATTAGTCAACAATATTGTTAATACCTTTAAGTCGACAATGAGGGATGAATTAAACATAATCATCATCACTAACCCACTATCTGTTTCGTTATTCCCCGGCTTTGATTATTGGACATTTTCATCAGAATTTGGTGCTCATTAGAAATGCTTATTATCTAGTCTTCAACTGGATGAAGAGATATGCACGTCTTTGTAATATTCAGTCGCATATAAATCGCACCCTCAATTTGGGGATTATTTCCCATACTTCTCTTACAGATGTGGCGCTTTGTCAACAATTTATTCAAATGACGCGCATTTACTTCATATGAAACTATTTCTTGATTAAAGTAGTCAGGAGTATGTATGGGTCATAAACGTTGTTGGCAAACTATTACGACAGACATTAAAAAGTCAAACGATGAAAATTTGTTTTCAGTCAATTCACTTATAATACTATAACTTATGCGGTTATAACTGGTACAAGTGACTATTTTGAAATCTAAATTATTATAACATATTACTCAAATCAAAATCCCAACAGTTATGGCAATACAAAAACGCAGTTGAAACTCTTTGTAAATTAAATGTTTTATTTAAAAAACAAGCTAAAAATTTTACGAGATTGTGTTTCTGCTTGCATTTTTGTATACATCAGTGGTCAAGGTCGTCGAAGTTTGGTTTTAACTGTTGGTCATCTGACCACCTGCTTGAAGTAGTTTACACTTTACCGTATTCTCAAGTCTGTTGGTATTTTATTTTATTTTATAGAATACAGGCACTTCAAAAAAAAATTTAAATATTTTCTACGTTTTTTATCAAAGTTAATTGAAAAATGCACTTATTTTTCTTGATGAGATATTTTTGCACAATTTAGTTTTTGTTTCCTTAAGTCAAACTCATTTAATCTACCTAATGCTGTATGTTACTTTATTTTACTTAAGGCACTGCTTTTATGGCCAATTTTCTCGAACTGTCCTTCGAAGGCAGTTCTGGGGAAGAAGATGAGGATGTTTTGTTCGAGCAAACAAATTACTTCCCCACAGTAGGAGATGCCTTTGACTCTGGAAATATATACCTCCCAAATGTCCCTGTAAAAATCAAGATCAAACAGGTGTACTGGACTAGCAAGTTCAACTATTTTCGTGACCGGGTCCGAAGCCCTAGTTTCTCCCAACATATTGTCGACGAGTCCACCATAGCTAGCGAAGAACCGTCCACAAATACCATTTCCGGAAAAGTTCCCAGCCGTTATGAGATTGGCATCCGCCATGGTCCCTACGAGTGGACGATAATGAAAACCTATAATGACATTTTCTCTTTGCACCGCGAAATCGCCTTTGATCAGGTGAAACGCAAAGTAAAACGTGCAACGTGAGTGTTTTCTCTGTCACATCATGTGAACCAAATTTTCACTACTTTCACACAATCGATTGATGGTGGCCTTGCATTTTCTCGTTTTGTAACATCTTCGTTTTCCTGCCACTTCAGAAAGTCTGTAAAGGCGGGATTTCATCAGACCGGTTCGACGGATGGATTATCGAAGCGTCGGTTAACTGTTTTTCCGAAACGATGGATCCTCACCGTTCCAGACGAAGCCATGGCGGAGAGGACGAAGCTTCTCGAGGATTATCTTCAATCGATAATGGATTACAAACCCCTTCGTTACCTCGAAGGCGTGGTAAGCTCATATCCCGGTTGACAAGGTCATTAATACCCGGTTTGAGAAAAAAAACAGCACAAAACTTTTTGGACTTTCTAGATGAACTTTTTCGAAATCTCACCAATCAGTTTTCGGCTCCGACTGGGCACCACCAAATTCAAGGAGGGCTCCATCGCGAAGATTCCGAAACCCGGCAAATTCGGCTTTCCTATGACTGCCTTCTGTGTGTACGAGTGTGCTTGGCAAACACGGCAAGTGCCTTCTTTTACCATCATTTGTGCCTCCTAAAAACATGCCATTTTGTTGACTCTATCGCATGCGCACACACGCGCATGCCCCATTCTGATACTTGTCGGTTTTTGAACTCTTATCTCCTCGGGTTTTAAAGTTACCGAGCTCATGCTGCATTCGTTTCGAGTTGCAATTTATCGGAGGCCCAATATTATTGCACCCTCACGCTTCGAATTCCGGTGCACTCTGTACTTAATTTCTCCTTTGTAGACTTTAAGCATTTGAGGATAGTGCAATGAGTTCAATCACGTGTGGAGATATGAGATCCACAAACGTTGACTTTACAACCAGAACACGTTAAAATAGCCTTAAGATCTCTTCGGACAGGACAGCTCGTGAATTATACCTCTGATTAACGAAAACGGATCTTAATCACCACTAGTGCGAGCAAATGAACACAATAAAACTAAAAAGGAAGACGGTCACTTCTCACGATTCTGGATATGGACGTGAACGGACAAGATCATAGGCGTTAAAGGGGGCACAAGTCCAATGATTTAAACAGTGTGAGTAATAAAAGCTAGCCACTATGCATTGAAAAACAGGCGCCTTGCTGTGAAGGATTGCTTCAGCCAGCGAACGGTCGAAAAGTTTGGTGGCTTCCCAATAGATTCAAATGAAAAAAGGACACGGAAACACGCTATTGACGTCATTGAGTTTTACTCAAGACAACCGCCTTTATTAGCAGCGCCTAAATCCAGCGCAATCGGGAAGGGTCCCCTCAAAACGGCTTTGATTCTGTCGTCAAGTAATTGGGTGACCTTTGTAGTACTGGCGGAACGGCTACTAGGTCCTGTCTCGACAAGAGCATCAGACCATGGTCTATCGGCTGGTTAAGATTTCAAGTAGTTTGGAGGTCAAACGTTGCTGGCATGCGTGTGATTACTTATTTTTGGCTGCACTCGTTATCCACAGGGCTTAAGTACAATAGCCGATTGCCACTAACCTATCCGCCTGCAACACTTTGCTTCATAAGGTAGATGAAATCAACTGTACTAGCGCAATTAGACTTCCGGCCACCACCGTGTCCAGGAGGCAGCATTGAGCGGCACTTTATTTTGATGTCCGCCCCAAAATATCAGGATAAAAGTTGGTCTTTTCCATGATAAATCAGGTGGGGTTCCAGTCACCTTCCATATCTAAAGAAAGTGCAGTGCAACGCCTGAAAAAAGGCTAGAGAAAAGTATTCTGAAAAATTTAATCTGAACACCCTGTATGGGCTCAATATTTTGCGTTCTTCTTCCTCTTCTCAAATCTTGCCCTATTTTTTGACTGGAAGTTGGCTTCTGTGGGTGGTAGACAAGTTCTAACTTGGTAGCGGCTTTTAAATTCGAGGGGTCAAGATTGCTATAGTCTGAGTTATCGATAGAAAGATCTACAAATGAGTCTCATTTTGTTTCAAGGCCTTCACAACATCTCGAGATTATATTAACTTAATCACAACGAAAATCAAAGCACTTTTCATAATTATCGGATTTTGTTGAGAAATCTGAGAACTTTTAACCATTTGCAATTGCACAAAACCGGTTTCGTCACTCAGTTGTTAAAAATGTCATGCTTTGCAGTGTTTTGTTAATGCTCTGAAGTGATTAATCTATTGTTCTTGCTGCTACATCTAAATATGGGAATGATAAACGAATTCTAATTTGCATAAAAACGACAAATTAATGCTCAGTTTCATTTTCAGTTGCCACAGTTACGAAAGGCCTAACTTCCACTAATATCCACCTTATCCGTAGCTAATGTCTTTCAGCAGTGCACAAGCATTTGGTCTAGATGAATATCTTTTCAAAAATCACTCTGCCTAAAAACGATATAGTCTCTACTGACCTGATTGAACCAATCGAGAGGGAAAGATATCTTCATCAGTTTGGTAGTTGAAATTTAAATTAGATTCAAAAGGAATTTAACAGACAAAGAGTTCTACGAAAGGCATTTGCAGCATCTATTGTAGCTTCAGTCCGGCGCAACCAGGAATGAGGATATAGTAACAGGATTGTTTAACACTTTCCCTGGGGGTGGGTACCCTCAACAACGCTTCGATAAACTGGGCTTTCGCAGCATCGGCGCGACGATGATTCGTGTCTTCCTCGACCCAAAACAGTCAATCAGGGAGTTAAGATGTGAGGGTTTGGCGGAGGCCAGACATTGAGAAGGGGCGCGGGAAGTGGTGAAGTCGTTAAAATTTGCCCGGCTTTCTCATTTCTGGGAATTCGTGGAGCGAGTGGCATTCGTGAGTGGAGCGAAGGTATTCAATTGTGTGCACTGTTTATGGTAGAGGCTTAAACATTCAATTCGTTCGTGGTCTATATTACGATTCTCCCGCTCATGCCCACAGTGTTCAGAGGTGAGAATTGAGCAGCGACAGTGATCTCCTCCCGTTTTGATGGATGTCAAGGAGGAAGTTCCATCTATCCACCATTCTCTTGTTATCATGACGTATATGATTGAAGAAGAGCTTAAACTCTTAAAGGATATTTTGTGAACGTCAACGTCTTTAACACATGTGGAAAAATGAAACAAATGTAAGTCGTTAAAAATTTATTTAGAATACCCTCTAGATCGAGTCATAGCCATGTCTGAAGATCCATTTGTTTGTTCCCTTTGTTACTTTGAGTCGTTGCAAAGAGTTTAGCCGAGTTAATTTCGAAGTGGTATCAATTACAAATACTATAGGAATCGGGGATTGGTTGAGTCCATGAGATGGATACCATTCTGCGCAGATCCCAGAAGAAGGAGAGCTGTTCTATCGCAGTCCGACAAAAAGCGTGTATCTGGTTTTGCAAAACTGCGAGGAATCTGGCACCCAGTCTCGCGGATCACTGGGTCAGTTTACGCATCAAAAATGTGCATAATGCAAATTTCAAACCACAGTGTTCTCTCAAGACAAAATGGGTAAATTATGCCACTTTTGCGTGTGGTTGTGTGCCCCTGTGATAGAGAGAACACAACTCACTTAATTTGTTGTGACTGACAACAATTTGAAATCGGATACCACGTGCTGAAGAGTACATAATCACTGCGGTTTTTCACAGATTTGATAATTTGGAAATTACGCACGATTCGAGTACTTCCAACTCAAAAGCAAGAGGGCATTAATGGGGAAAGCGTACTTTTGAGCGAAAGTGTGCACAATCCAAAGCTCAGAATACAGAAGGTTCAGCTGAGGAGTATCTCAAAATATATCATTCAAGGTGGAATTAATGCCTTAAATGGATCAAGCATTATTGTTCCTTTTTAGTGGAAGTTAGCTGGGGCTGTAATAGATCCTGGTCATTCAAGTCGCAATGAGCAATACAATACATTGAAAAGCGGATCTTGAGAACCCGTTTACTAAATGTATTGGGTCTACGGTGGAAATGACCTGGTTTGTTTGCCCAAAATGTGCCAGCCGACCTGAGAATGAAGGGCCAGGCCGTGTTTACACTAAAATGTATAATTGCAAAACCGTTTCCACATGGTCAAATGTGTCTTTTTTGGCAAGAAATGTCTAAAACTGAGGCTACAATTTTGTTCAAGGCTGTACGATCAAAGGGGGTGAATCACGGTCTTGTTCTGACTTGATTTCGAGCTCTGATAAAATTTTTGGAATTCTTTAAAACTTACCCATTGTAATACATTACTTTCCAACGAATCGCACAGAAAAGTCTTAGTCAAAATAAAGCCTGAATCCTCTACTTCTAAATTTATTTCGTGAACCATGGATTAATTAAAGTATAAAAATTAATAGGATTGATTTGCAAATCGCCTATTCATGTTATACACCTGAATCATTATTTGAATGTTTGAATACAGAGCTAAATCCCACATTTTCGCAATTCAAAGTGCACTTCTAAGCTATTTATGCCTCAACTAAGGTCATTGTGTAGATCTATGTGAATTAATTTACTCACACCCATAACAGTACCTTTAGGTATACGTGGGTGTTGGAGCCATTTTGGTTTATAGATAAACGATTTCGATAGATCATTTACATGTTTTGATGGCAGCGCTACTATTGCGATCATGTATTGTTTTACAACTCTGCTCAATTAAGGCGCGTTCTGAAGTCAACCAATCAAAGAGCGGTTATGACTGACAGCTGTGCGAGAGTTATAAAGATTTCATGAGGCTGTGTTCTTCCCAAAATGAATTCGAAGTTGATCCATTCGTGGGAAAAACAATTAAACATAAAAATATTTATGCTTTCAATGGAAATCTATATTCTTGTGGCAATCTCGCTAATATTGGCTGTAATGTCATATTTTATCTGGATGAACGTAACTATGCGTCGAATTATTACAATTAATTTACTTTGGAGTATATTATTTAATTTCTAAACATGAGAGACTCAATGTTACAGTTGCAGTTTCACGTATATGACCGATTCGATTGATAGCGTAGCAAATCTTGGGTTAAACGAAGGACCCCATAAGGCGAGAGTCTCAAAACTCGAACACACTTTCTTAATTGTCCATATATTATCTTCTTTTCTAATGAAAAGTAATTGCCCTAGCATTATGTGTTGCTTTGAGCTCCCACTAGCATTCCATACAACCCGATGTATTTATAGTGTTGCATTATCGATTGAAATATATTATTAATTGTACAAGTTGCTTTCATGATTGTTCGAAAAAAGATCGTATGAACATCGACACCCTTTGAAGACCTGAGCTTAGGTACGAATTGGCAATGTGCCTTCTTAACTAATGTCACCATATCTTATTTTAGTAATTTAAATTATTTCGTTTAAAAAAATGGGGACTACTTAACTGAGATGACCTCTAGAGCACTCTTATCGAGTGATGTATGGGGGTTCTCGACAGATGGTAGTTTATAATTATTAATGTGGCCCACCTCATCAAAAGAAGAGTTTATGGGACAACACTGACATCTGATTTTGGTAACAGAAGAGGTCAAAAAAAATTAACTTCTTCTAATTAGCCAGTTAGTGTAGCGTTAGCGGTTTAAATCTTTTTATTATTTAGATGAATTCGTTTTAAATGAGATTTCTTCAGATAATTTTGTGCTATAATTGTGCAAAATCCATAGGTGACTCATTTAATTTTTAACTGGCTGTCATAAAAATTTTTGGAAGGCTCACTGGAAGTACCCCAATAACGAGCATTTAACAAGTGATGAATGAGTTACTTTTCTAAATTTACATTTTATTTTTCGAGTTTTTAATATTTTTTGTTTAAATCGACCCCATACATGCATGTTGACCTTCGCGGCAAATGTACCAGAGACGTTTTTACCTTTGGCTATATGATAACCCGTACCAGAGCTCTGCTACGAAGCGTTATGTTGAAGACAACATATATGGGTATGTAGAGTTAGTGGGAATATGCCCTCTGTTTTGCCGTTCGAAGAAGCGGATGGATTCACTTTCTCAGAAAATTTATTGCGGAGATCATGAGTGAGAACTTTATGGCTTACGCGTTCAAGCAGCACTCAAAGGTGCAATGCAGTTTAGGCTGAGAGAGTCCCATGATAAGTTTAATGATTTTTCGAGCCTTTTCGAATGATACCAATTGATAGAATACTTTTAATAGTGACACGTCGAATTATTTAACCGTGCCTGGCTGCAAACACGTGTACCTGCCTCATTTATCGTACGCCTTTTTGCACAGAGAGCAGGCACCAGTTATGCTAATTTGGAGTCTGGCGTTCAGTACCTGTCTAGTAAAGGTGTGAGGCCAGGACAGATGACTAGATTTGACCTCTTCGACTATGCTGAGCGCCAAAGGCTCACACAAACCTTTGAAGTACTTTCACGTCAAAAGGTGCGCGTAATTGGACCAAGTGCGTGAGTACATCTCGGCGCGGACGTGCACTCAATGCCGGCTACGTTTGCGCGTGAATTAGCCGACTAAGTTAAGTGAATAAAAAAAGTTAAACAAATGTTAGTGCTCACTTTCAACTTTTAACACATCGTTAAGCGAGCATCTTTTTGCAACATTTATTGAAAGAAAAAACCTCAGCCTTCTGGGGTGGGATTGAAAATAAACCTCTTTTAAATCATGGCTATCTTTTCTTTGTGATGCTTTCAACATGTGTAACCTTAGTTTCGCTCGAAAAGGGGTTTGTTTATTGGCGTGAAACACCTAATTCGCACTTTAAATACCCCAAAAGTTCACTTTAACGCCATTTCCTTCATACCGAGGTGCAATTGCTTCGAACTTCCTTTCATTCTCATTGAACGACTGGTTTTTTTCGAAAATTAGGTTCGAAATTTTTGCTCTGTGTAAAATAGAGGGTGGTTAGTTTTACTCCTGGTTGAGTATAATTGTCAATGTGTAATAAATGCTTATTTGGATCGCATAATTGTTCCTCAATTCCTTCATTTTCCATCCCTATAAATTATCGAGCAGTATTGCTGTCTTCCGTCTAAACTGGGATTCAAATTTACCAGATAACAGATATCTTTTTTGTTTTAATTGTGACTAATTGTGAAGTGATCTATGGTGAATGAGTGTTACTATCTAGCAATCTACACTATTTCCGTTTGTGTCATTATCAGTCAGCATATGGCCATATTGTAACTCATAAATTTACAGTAAATCTAAGAGGAGTGTTACACCGTCTCTTTGGTAGATCGTAATCGTGAAGAGAAAAACGGGGTTAAATTGAAAAATAAGAGTGTTTCCGTTTAGTAGCACCAAATTGACATCATCCAGCCTCCGCATTTATCGATACCGACTTTTAATTCGCTGTCATATTTCCACAATCGTATAGAACAATAGTGAAGAAGATGAAGAGAAAGCCGATCCTTTTTGAACGTGAAGGTATCGATGTTTTGGGTTATTTTTCTCCCCCTCTTTGATTTCCCACTTCAAGCTCCACCTATTATCCGGCAAGTTCATTGTTGCGAATGCTATACCGGTCAGTATCCATGGGTGTTCCCATGAGCGTTTACCCACAGCTGGATGTCTAAATGACCAGTTTTACATTCCATATACCCGAAAATAGTTGGTTTCAACTCTGCACAAAGTAGGAATGTGTGAAAATACATGAAGAATCTAGAAATGAATAAAAATAGCTTAGAATTGAGGCTGTTTGAAACCAACTAGCTCTCTAGTCCTTCACACATCAATAGTTGGGGACAGGAATGCTAAACTATTCCCCCAGAAGAGCTAGATTAGATTTTCAAAAATGGATATCGTGTTAGGTATTATCATGAGTCGAGATTCGTTTACAAATCGATTCGAAATATCCACTACAAAATTCACCCACTGATAACGATTTATAATTGTTCATCGAGAAGCATCCCAAGCGTATTTTATGATTTTGTCGATCTTAATTGTGCTTCAACAAAATAAAGTGCAAGTTTGTTAATGAATCAATCGATCAATTTATCGACCACTTCTAAGTACCTCCTTTTCCCTCTTTTCAGGTGGTTAGTGCTGAAAGATTCATACCTGGTGATGCTGAAGCCGAGTAAGCTAGACGAGAAGGGTGCCGCTCCACAGAACAACCAATTACATTCCAGCCAGTCGACTCTGCAGACGAACCTGAGCAGCAGTAACAACGCCAAGAACGGGGAAGAACCGCATCTAATGCATCACCAACCGACGGCCACTCAACGATGGTATCACCGGAATCGACGGTGGCGCTTTTGCAAGGTCATCCTCATGGACCAGCTCTTCAAATACGCCACGGAACAGAGCACCGCGGGATCCATTCTAAAGCTTAACAATATGCATTAGTGAGTGAAAATCTTCACCATGTTTGCGGTTTATCAGCCCAAATACCCGATTAAGTAAACTTGGTAGTCTTTGACCAACAGAATTGCGAGCTCGAGGATGCGGGCTTTTTATTGGACAGAGGATCGCTCGTGAACACGTGTGCAATGATTAATTAGAATTATTGATTTTTAGTTAACGAGCTAAATTCATGTGAATAGTTCGGACATGTCGAATAAATTTAATTTAATTTAATTTAATAAATTTAATTTTTAATCAAATGGATTTAGCGAAGTTTGTTGTACCTCTGCGGTACTGAAACATGATTTCCACTTGTTTAAAAGTAAGAGAAGTATTATTTATGGGAGTATGAGGTTTCAGAAGCACATTATAACTATTCCAAAGGTAGATTTATTGTTGAGTTTTCCTCGTCAACTATTTATAATACGCAGTCGATAAGCATTAAATTCGAATTGACCACACACGAGAGTGGAAACTCATTTCCTATGGTGAGTAGGGTTATAGGGAATTGTGTAAACCCTAGATAATAACCACCTGGTTTCAAATTAAGGGTCATAAAGTGATTCTAAGATTAACCAATCGTTAGGATACCTAGAAAAATGGGATTGTGGTTTTGCAGATAAATATAACGTATGATGCTCTAATGGAATAAGGGAGCCATCGTTGAATCAATCCATGCAATGACGCCTCAGCTTGAATTTTCTCAAATTTAGACCTACTACTAAGGAAAACTATTCTCTTACTAAAAGGACGTTGTCTAACTTGTGATTTTAAGGCACAAGTTTAATCACAACAAGTTGTAGTTCTACTGATCATCTTCTTGTTTAAACACGTTGTTCCGTGTGTGTTCACGGAAATGTCTCCGAAAGCCTCTCGGATCTACATCATGGCAGTCCGAAACAGTGCCACATTTGGCACGAACTTTGATCGACTAGGAATTTAATTCCAACCCCTAGACCAAATCACAAAGGATCGAATCACGGGAACCTATCCAATCGTTTGTCTGCCTTTTCTTTGCTGTCTAGTGAAATGAAACTGCGAACTCAGCGGCCAAACGATTGGGTGGCGGAGATTACCAAGGTCTTGAGTCGACCGGCTGCATTGGACTACGTCCAAGTGAATCCCAACGACTCCTTTGCCCCCGTGCGGAGAGATGGTCAGATCCTGCTGTGAGTTCCCTCAACTCTTAAATCGATTATTTCTGAATCGGGTGATTTCAAAAATCATACCGATATCATAACCCGAACACAAGATATCATTATTTCAAAAATAATCAACTTATATTGAGTTGGAGTAAAAATCGATATTAATCGATAAATTACTCGGTTTTATTGCAAAGCCACCGAAAAAGTTGGAAAGGATAGCAACGGATGTTTAATAGATATTTTTACCAAAATATCTAGTAATATTTTCTTATAATGAAAATTAATTACATTACTACTAATTAGGCTGTGGATTTGACTAAAATTCTTCAAAAAAACTGTTTAATCTATCTTTCCGGTTCTCTTTTCTCAATTGATTATTTTGGTGTTAAAAGCGCTCAGAAATGGCATGAGTGCCATCTTTTTACTAAAAAACTTGACTCCTTACATACTTGTATGAGCATGTGAGAGAGATATTTTAGGCATAACCTAATGATTAAAAAAGCCATGAGTCGGCAGTAGTAATGTGACGAAGTGAAGGGCCTTTTTAACACCCACAATTGGTTTCGACTTCTTTCACCGGTTGGTTTCACAGAAAAAAGGGCCACAAGTACACACGTACTTGGAGTTGGATTAATTAGGTTCGTGCATAATTCACTTGTACTGAAGTGACCCCAATTCAAAACTTGGCGTAAACTCTTAGACTCGATCAACTTCCAGTTGGTTCGATCGTTCATGGCTGTGACTTCAGCTACGCACTTCACGGCTCTATGCGTAAATGAGCACGCAGCCGTGTGTTTCACCTAGGTACTTCAGGCAGTTTGAAACCAAAAGAAGCAATCTGCATTAGCGTGCTACCTTTGTCTGTGTGAGCTTATTTTATTTGCACCTTAAGTACGTCGAATTTGCTCACTTGATGTTGCGGTGAGTCACACGAGTCAGCAAATACGGCTAGGCTCATGCGTACTTTAACTTTGCTAATTGATTTTGTCGCAGCAAAAACGGTTGAAAAGTCGAAGTCGAGTTTTGATTGACTGGCCTCACTGTGGGTAGCACGGACGCACTGCGTGCAATGGAAAATCGATAACGAAGTGCATAATTATTGGTGGTTTTTCTCAGTTCAGTAATGCAAATTTTATCCGTAATTTAGTCATCTTTTAGGACCTCGAGATAGGAAATCAACTCTAAAGTTCTCATGGGGTGGAGTGACAGGTTCCAGTACAGGCCTTCAACTGAGAAGGTCATTTTTGATTCTCCCATTTCTTCCTGAATCAAAAGATTCTGGCATGCCTTTGTTTGCTCCCTTTGAAACAGTCTCGTGACATTTTCTTGGCATGAAAAGTGTTTGTACACAAATCACGACTATCCTCAGTTCCTCGTGCGTTACCTGTTTGAACGCATTTCGTAAGGGTAAAAGATATCTTATTTGAGTACTATGGAATTATCGAATGAGAAAAATAATTTAATTGTAATATTTAATCCAGCATTCTATGCCCCCAACTCTCTCTTTACTCTAAAATATAATATCTTTGCTGAAAGATTCGTTTTCATCCGAGAGTCCGTTTGTATCAGATTGGAACATGCTCTGATATTTGGTAACTTAAAAGGGTGTTTTTAAGCTTTTAATCTGGGTGAATTTTTCTAACTTTAGGGTTTTCTTGGGTTCGAGACTTAAATTGTGGCATGATTTACTGTTGGCGATTCTTCGCTATCTGAAGCGGAGACGTCGCACATTGTTGAGTGAACCTCTCCTGCCATCGTGGCTGTTCAGTAGGGGAAATGTGTGGTTTTGTTTATCTCACGAGTGGGGATGTTTGGGTGTAAAATTCTGTCAAAATTTCTAACTTTGACAGGTGTTAATGCATTTTGCACAAACTGTGACTTCTGAAAATTTTAAAGTTTGAATAGTTAACTTTCCTCCAAGTGAGAACGTAATTTGGTTACACGGCAGTATTTTGTGCAGAATCACAAAGCAGCTTATCATTGATATCGCTTTCTTGGTACCAATCTCATATGAACCATGAGAGGATAGATTCAACTCAAGATAGGGCGGAAAAAACACGTTTCTTTGGCCTGATCCAGTTAAAACCCTGCTTACTTGGAGGCACTCAGGGATAATTTGAGGTAGGTGATGCTTTATGAGTTCAAGCAATGGTACCCAGCAGCAGAAGCCGCCAGAAGCAATCGAGGGACAGGTGAGAACGAAAGATGACTGCTGCCAGTGGTTTGCGAAATACAGTGGAAGTGGGGTTTTCACCACTTCGAATCGAACTACGTCCAGCTGAGCTGAGTTGAAGCAGCGGCCCCTGAAGAAGCTTATCCTGCTTTATCAGTTAAGTTGGGTTTTGGGCAATTAGGCTTGAATCAAACCCCTTAACTGTTCACAATTGGCCTCTTCAAAAACTCGGAAAAGCTCCGAAACCTGTAAAATGGGTGACTCATGAGTTGGCTCTGAAAACAATCTCAAATGTCGAGTTGGCATCTGCTCTTCTCTCCTCCATTCTGGCCAACTTGTCTCACATTTTATGGTGGATAGATTTGTGACTGGCGATGAAAGATGGGTCTTTTAAAGAAATTTCAAGAGTCCAGACCCTGGCGGCTTCTAAAGTGGGGGATAGACCCTAGCAACAGCCGATAAGGGATCTTCATGGGAAAAAGCTTCTTCGTTCAGTCTGGCAGCATTGCCACGGAATGATCAATTTTGAATAGCTACCTCCTACTAATGCAGCAGCAATAAATGCTCAAATCTACTGTCGTCAGCCATTAGGGCGTTTGAACAAAGCTTTGAGGAGGGAAAAATGACCTGGTCTAGTGAGTCGAAAAGGGGTGATGTTTAATTATGACAATGCTTGACCACACCCCACACACACATCAAGAATCAAGTCGCAGAAGATTGACGAAGAACTACCATTAGTTTTGAAGCCTACAAAGGCATTTGGAACAGGCATTTGCCAGTTCTTTGAATGGTGAAAAACCCAAAATATTACAATAATGGTATGAATAAGCTTGGAAGGAAGTCACAGATAAGAGGGAAAGTACAATGATGATTGAATTTTAAATTAAATACAACACTTGGGTTCCTGTTTCATTTGTTCAAAATTCGGACAGAATCTGTGGGTGGACCTGGCATGAGGTACCATTCCGGGAACTGCGTTTGTCAATAGGCTCATCGTCACTCTCTTGCATCTATGCAGAAGACTTAACCATATTCTACACATTAATTGGGGTTTTATCGATTTTTGTGCATTCGATCGATGGGAAATAAGTAACCTAGAAATTATTCCAGTGCTTTTCTGCCTGTTTCAGGCGGTGAAGTTTATTAACACCAATCTCGATTTCAGAGTATACGAAAGAACCCCTCTCCCGTGTTTATTACTTAAATAATAAAAACGCGTCCCCCCTCAGGCTGTAGTTGCTAGGTCTACGCAATAAGCTCTCCGTCTCTAATAGGGTTTACCATTCATGTTTTTCTTGATTTGAGGGGGTTTATAACACCAGTCGGTGGTTAGGAAAGCAAGATGACAGACTCACTAGAGAACGCTGACTGCGATGTTCCTGAGCAAGAAATCTAGCTTGGTTAGCTTGGGAAATGAAGAAGTGAGTAGGCGTGGTGTTAGTCCTCAGTTCGGTCCTAACACGGCTCAGGACTACCCCTTGGCTGAGGTGATTTACCAGAAGAGAGTGACTCTATTTCAGATCGTGATATAAGATAGATACTACCGCTACGCATCAGTAATACATCTAAACCCACTAATAGAAGGATGACCAAACCCATAAAGTGAACTATTTCACCCCCATCATTACATCTGAGCACAAGGTCTAATCCATGAACGACCAAGAGACAAGTTCTATCGGTCGATTGAAATACTGTCAGTGTGAACCTATTACAACTTCGTCAAAAGCCATTTGAGGCAGAAAACGTCTCATTAAATAATCTGGCTTCTTAGACCCCGGGTCTTCGTCTTATGGTTCAACGAAGGCACAAATCATAAACTGATGTTTTAAGCGTTTTCCCTATTCGTGTTCTGTCTTAAGCACAGAATGCGATACTAACGACGTGGACATTTAAATTGCTTCATAGCTGCATATTTTTCGTTCATGAATTACCCGGTCCAAGTCCAAAAATTGCCTGATCCATCCACTACCAATTTTGCTCAAATAGCAGGACTCAATTGTTTAAGCTCGCGAAAGCGGACTTTATCCGAATTATCCGCTAGGGGTATTCGCCGAGTCTCATTCAAGAAATCACGACTGAAGGAGATGAGCTACACTGAAGCAGATTGGGGAGTTCGCTGTTCATATCACAGGAATTGCAGCAAATGGCCTTATATAGCAATAAAAAACATAACTCCCCGCTGTATCAAAACCAATAAGAGACTAATATTGTGAAAGAATTCTGGCAGTTTTCAGGAGCCAGGTACTGGCACAGTGTTCTGCTTCTGCTTCTCTTCTTCTTCTTCTTCTTCTTCTTCTTCTTCTTCTTCTTCTTCTGACACTTCAAATAGACTTATTTGAAAATTTCTTTGACTTTTGGAAATAGGGGAAAGTCAGTGGGACTAAATCGGGACATTCGGGTAGGGAAGCATTTCTCGATAGACATCTTGTGCCGCAACTCCCAAAAAATGTGTAGACGAATTGTCGACGTGATGGGACATTAAATTGTCTCCCTTTCCGCTTTTTTACAAGAAGCGTCCTTCCAAAGTTCCCCTAAACACCTGCTAGGGCAATCAACTTCATCTTGGGTCCTGGAGATCCAGGTGGTGGGAGGCTTTTTGGAAGCTGGATTATAGTGGTAGTAAATCCAACTTCCATCTCCGGTGGTTAGTTTCTCCGCTAGAAATTAATCTTAATCTGCTTCAATTGCGTTCAAGGATATTAGGAAGAGATCAGTTCTCACGACGATTCTGTTGATTCCGCCCCACTGAATGCTGATTTCTTCCAAATTCGCTTCATGAAGATGACTTGAATTTACCGACCCATAGGAGGGAATGTCTAGGGACGTACCTTCGTGACTGACAGCTGAGCAGTCTCGAGGTTTTCGTCATTTCGTTCTTGGTCCTCCCTGCCGAGGGTCGTCCTGCTTTGAATCATAGATGAATCAACTTGTGAACTGTAGTCATTTTGGGAGCACGAGTTCCATGAACCTTTTTCGAAGCCCTAATGGGGCGTGGACAAAATAGTGGAAACACCTTGAAAAAATCAAAAAATTATATATTTGTATATGGTGCAGGTCACCTTTTGTGGCGATTACCGCCCCAATTCTCCGAGGTTCTGATTCATACAAATCGTGAATTGTTTCCAAATGAATTTAAAACACACTGTTCCTTTAGAGACCATGGCGGGGGAAATTGTCTCCTTACTTGAGTCCCTAAAATCGACCACCATAAATACTCCTCAATAATGAAGTTGAGGAGGTCTGGAGTGGATTGTGGTGGCCAGATGAGATGTTCAACTTCATTAAAATTTTAAAAATTCTAGCAGAATGGGTTGGTGGTGCATTATCATCTTCAAGGATGGTTGCGTCCCAATCCGGAAACAGTTCTTGAACGACCTTTGATGAACTTGGGGTTGGCCCTTAAAAATTCCTATATCATCTAGGCTGTTGATTTCCATTCCATTAAGGGAAAGAATTAGTACGCTGGTGGATTTCAAGCCCCACCAGGTCTCACGGTTGGGATTAAATGCTTCTTTTGGCTTTCTCCAAACATTCACTCGCCTGCCAGAGGTGACAAACGATGCTTCGTTAGAGAAAATCACACATTTCCACTGCTCAAAGGACGGACCAAATCCGGAGATTTCTACTCCACCACTCTACACGCCCTGAAAGTAGAGTTCTTCCAATTGCAGCTTGTCCGTGGTGGAATCCAAATTTGTGAAGCTCCCGACGAACAGTTCTGTGGAAATCGGGTTCTATTCTGGGTGTTCGTTGAGCTCTTCACTGGGCTCTACGGGAGCCGTGGTCTTGCGATCCTCTCTCCTAACGAATCACTTCAGAGTCCGAGTGACGTTCTCTCTCAGATAACAATTTCATGAATTTCTAAAATCGTCTACCATAAATGCTCCTCAATAATGAGGTTGAGGTGATCTGGGGTGGATTGTGGTGGTGGCCAGATGAGATGCTCAACTTTATTAGAGGGCCCTGTGCAATTCTTTAATAATTCTAGCTGTATTTATTAGTGCATTACCTTCAGCTTGAAAGATGGCTATCGCGTTCCCCTCCGGAAAACACAGTTCTTGAACAAACACAGGATGAAGTTGGTCGCCCGAAAATGCCCAACAAATTTAGGCTGTCAATTCTTCTTCCATGAGGGGATGGAAATCATTGGCCCGGCGACGAATTTCCAAGAAATAGCACCCTAGATCATCTTGACAGAACCCCCGCAGTCATGTCTTACGGCTGGGAGAAGGCAGCAGTCTGAATTAAATGCTTCCTCTTTCGGCTGTCTCCAAACGTGGTACACTCGGCCGGAGGTCGGGACTATGGTTGTAAAGGACGATTCGTCAGAGAAAAATCACAATTTTCCACTACTCGAAGGATTGACCAATTCTGGTGGTTTCTACTCCACCCCTCTAAACGCTTTGAAACACCTGTTGTCTTTAAGCACAGCAGAGGCTTTCTGATTGAAGTTTTTGCGCGGAATCCGGCTATCCTTGTGCAGCTTCCGACGAGGAACAGTTTTTGTGGGAACTGGGCTCTCTTACAGTTCCATTTAGAGTCCGACGGTCTCTCTCTGCCAACAACTTCAACTGTGGGCCAGACCTTTGCTTTACTGGGGACCTTTTTTCTTCGCTTTCAAAGGAGGCGACAGTCATTACCTTTGAGACAGTACCCTCTCTCCCGTTTCAAGCCAAGCATTCGGCTGGTAGTATCTGTTATGCTAGCGTTAGCCTGCCATACGAGCACCATCAATTTGGCCTCATTGAAAGGTCTTGGCTCAAATTCCCATTGGTTTTCGTGGCGGAAGAAATTAGGTAAACATTCAGTGAAGTGTTCTGACATGATTTAACTTGCTCTCACTTCGTAATTTTACTCCTTAAATAAATTTCTTTAATACTTTTATGAGAATAAATCCCTTAGTCACCGTTGTTGCAAGAACAGGGTTTTGAGACGTCAAATTTCACAAGAAGCCTTTATTAAAAGCTTAGCGACAGTCATAGGGCTTCAAGGGACTAAATTTGTTGGAGGAAATCAGTCACTCCTCAGAAGTCCTGGTCGAAACAGGATAGGGCGCAAAGTTTTGTCTTTCTGTCTTTGTCTCTATCGATGTCTCGGAAAGAGCGTTTATAAGTAATTGAATCAATGAGTTGGATGTCCTACTCAATTTGATCAGTCTAGCATAAAACTCACATTTCGACTTAGAAATGCCAAGCGGATTGCATAGTTGGCCTCAAAGCGTAGTCGCTATCTTCAATTATATCCGTTCTTCCATTGAGTCTAAGTAATACCTCTGAATGAAAAAGGCAATTATGTTATAAATCGGATTTTATAAAAAAACCACATTGTATACGAATGAAATATCAAAAGTACTTTAAAAGAAAAAGAGCTGTTGCTCTCTAGGAGCTCGGGTAGAGCGCTGCAAATGATTCACGAAAGTAGTGAACTTTTAGGTGGTCAGGCGGACAAAGTACGTTGACGCAAAAACGGCAAAGGGAATATCTCGACTCAGTGATCGTGACAGACCTATACTGAGTTGTCACTAAATATTCATTTTTTGCTATTGTCGATCACGAGAAATTGCAATCACTGTGTGTGCGTCTAGGGTGAGGGATCAATGATTCACCAATCGGGGATCCTAGTTATTCAGTAAAGGCTGAGAATGGTTGTTCTGATGCTAAGTTCCTTGCTGCTACAGGTGCATTGATGGTGCTTCGTACATGGACGCCGTTGCGAATGGACTAGAGAAGGCTCGACACGAGATCTTCATCACCGACTGGTGGTTGTCACCTGAGGTCATTCTCAAACGACCCGACGGAGGTGACAAGTGGCGTCTGGACTTTTTGCTCAAACGGAAAGCGGCAAGTTCCTCCTTCTTTATAACAATTTTTTGGAGTTGGTTCATAAACTTATGCAAAGTGAAGCTGCTAAGAAACAGAGAGACTTGAGAGATGGCGATGAAATCTACTGAAACACATCCACCAATCTCCAAATTCCGAGGTTCACCCGCAGATGGGGTATACGTGATTCTTTTAGTACTGGTTGAGATTGTTTACTCCGTTGCTATAGTGTTTTCCAATCGATTACATTACATTTCGTATTAAGAATGGGTAATATACCAATTTATTCAAAATAATTTGAAATTACAAGGGTATGAATTAGATATTCTAGTTGATAGAAATGCTGACCAATTAAATTCTTAGCTTCTAGTATTTGAACCCCCACATTTTTAATAATATAATGATGACTTTGGAATGATATAAAGTTGAACAATAAGTATTAATCGATCGGGTTCCATTTACGTCATATATTCAGTCCATTTTGACCGTTGTCAAACAAATAATGTGTTAATCCATTAAGTCCCAGGGTACCTGAATTTTTAGCTTTGCTATGGAACATCGCATAATGCATAGGGTTGTTAAGCCGTATTCAACAACTCTCGGATAATGTTGATGAATATAATAACATTTTGTTTCTTTCTAAGAGCAATTTTGCAGTATAAATTAATTTGTGCGACATAATGGATAATAACATCACTGATTCAACGTTAAATAGATTATCTAATATAGGTGAACCATACATTTCCCGAATGTTCTTGTTCATATGTCAGTTTCAATAGAATGCTTTTTGGATTATAATGTAAAGTACGGAACTGCTATGCTACCTAAAATAGTTTGGTTAGTTCGTGTTACGTTCGGTAACGGCCACAAGAGAAGGGACGCGTCGTAACTCCAAACTTTATTCAACAAAGTGCAAGTCGTCATAGTAACGACCTAAACAAGCGTACATATTGTACAGAAAATACAGATAAATAAATTACATTTCAAGATAATCAGAAAATTATAAATATAATTTTCTAGAGATACAACAGATTAAATATTCGAAAATGCCTAACATCGAACAATGTCCGTTAGTGCCACTTTCGACGATTGTTTTTGCGAACTGTCCTTTTTATGCATCTCCCAATCGTAGTTTACAAAAGGGACACGAGGCCACTTTTTTTACGGGGCATTTCAAGCAACCTCTGGTGCGATTAGTGACAAGCCTTCAAAAAATAGGGCGCAGAGCTGTGCCTTTATGAAAGACTGTTCTCCCCATAGATTGGCAACAGGTCGAGTATTCAGCTGTGTTTGAGCACCTAGCAGTTCTAAAATTAGAGAGCATGAGCTGTGAGCTGGGAACCCTGCTGTGCAGGGCTGCTACAACCTCTAAAGCATCACTTATATAGAAAAGCTTGGTTGTGTGCATTGCGAAAATACTAAAGGTAAATTTAGTACCAAATCTTGATAGCAAGAAAGACGTTGAAAGAAAAAGGCATCGAACCTCGAGAACCACGTCATAGCCCCAAAAGTTAGAATTTTCAGGACTCAAGTAGAAGACAGTAGTTAAACATTGATCTCCAATTTCAAATCAGTAGGTCTTTCGGAGCGTATTCGTTCAACTAGTTGATGAACTGAACCGTTATTTTCTAATCGGTTGTGATACAGTCGAAAGGACAATCGATAGAATCCCCTAACTCTTTCACTCAGCTTCAGAAATACAATTTTTTATCAACACCTTCTAATTTTTTTAAGACGTGGCTCCCAGCAGCGTATCAATATGAGGTTTCCTGAGAACTTTCTACTATCTCATATGGCACTATCAAATCAAATTTGCATATGTCCCTTGAGGAAATGCCTGTTATCTTACCTTAGTATTCAAAATGATGCGAATGCATTTTGATCAACAGGTATTGATAACTCTGGCATTCGTAACATGTCAGCAACGGGAAAAATAAGCCTTTTTCTCTTGTTGAATCTTGAACAATTCCTCATGAAATTGATTTCAAAAAGAACTTGTTTAATGAAAAGGGTAGACAGTTGAAACGTTCATACGGCCAATATAATGGTGCATCTTAGCTTAAATTCAGACGACACGAATTTTTAAGGGTATTTAAAGGGTAAAAATAGGGAATTCCGCGATAATGGACAAATAAACTCGGATCTCGGGAAAAGGAAACACTGGTGAGCCTTCGTCTAGGCTGTGACTAAAGAAGGAGGCCTTCTATGCCCTCATGCGGTGGTGGTGTGCATTCTCTGGGTTGGACATCAGATGTAAAGGTCTGGTAACCAGTACGCTGTTGCAATAACCTACAGAGAATATGGCGAGAGATTTGGTAGGTCGAAAAATACCAGATCATCCAAAGCTAGTTATAGGAACTTGTCTTTAGCAGGTTTGATGTGCATATTACTATCTTCAAAGCCAAAAATTAAGAAGTTGAGTTGGACTGCATATCTCGAGGGATGTACAAGATGTAAAGTATTAATTGATGTGATATGAGCTATCGAAAATCCTTTGAAGAATGAACGATTTTTGACAGTTAATTCAAAGAGACCGTAAGTATAGACTAAGCCGAATCCTCGTAAAATCCAAGATTAACCAAGCGGTACAGAGCCGTTTGTGCACAGTTTCCTCTAATAAAAAGGGACTAAAGCACCCGGTTAAAACACTCTCATATTAATTACCAAAGATTTTTTATTACGTGGTACTCTGGATTGCTTGTCATTAAAGCTAATTGACCATACTCATTGTATATCAACGGAGTTTCCTTTCAGTTTTAAGGATTACTCAATAACCAATATTTTATCGATTATTGCTTTGCAGGAGGAAGGTGTTCGTATTTGCATCCTAATCTATCGCGAGGTCCCACAAGCCTTAACCATCAACAGTAAGCATACCTCGACATGGCTATCGCGACTACACCCGAATATCCACGTAATTACCTAGTATTGATTGCCTTATCGATTTTTTAAGTTACTAAACGACCCGTTGAATGATTTAGGTCATTCGACATCCGGATCACCTTCGAGACATGGTTCTGCTTTGGTCTCACCACGAGAAGCTGGTTGTTGTCGATCAATCGATCGCTTTCATGGGAGGTATCGATCTGTGCTATGGGAGATGGGACAGGCAGGACCATCCGTGAGTTTATGACTCATCTTTAAACAGATGATCCATTGAAAAGGCGAGAGATTTTCGATTGATTTAACAGTGTATAGTCGAGCTATGTTTAATGATAGCTCCCAGACCTTATGCTCTCAACTGTAAAACGACTGCTTAGGCTGATAATGACGCTTCATCGTCGTTAAATTCGTCCTGACAACGACAATACTTGGAAGTGATTATTTCAAATTTAGCAACGTTGTCTGTCTATATTCTGGCTGTGGAAGTGATTGACAAATTATCTGTTAGCTACCGAAATCTATCGATAAAACATCGATGCAGACCAAAGTTCTCAACATTGGTTTCTTTCTTTATTGCCTCTCTAGTTTAATTGATGTGGACAAAACCCAGCCCTACCGAAGGAAGCAGCTGCAGGTAAATGCGCGATTTCAATCAATTTCTTTTTTTCCAATTTCGAAAGTGCATCTGGGAAAGGTCTTTGGATTATCTTAAAGGATTAACAGTATCATTCGCTAATGTACTTAGGGCTCAGGTGGATGTATTTAAACAATCGGGTTTATGCAAATGGAGTGGTCGTCGAGATCATCCATATTCTTAGCATTTGTGTTGAACCCACAAACCGGATGGGGAAAGAACACAGATTGATCGAACGAAACCCCAAACTACTTTGTATAGGATCGGGTTGGCGTCCTCCTCGGTTTTCTATGCGGTGAGTTGTGGCGTTTATCCAGACCGTATGGATAAACGAGTTTTCTGACTCTATCTGGAGTGTGTTCATCACCTACCCATTCTGGTAGGGATTATCCCCACTCACGATACTGATATCATGCGAATAATCTTGAATCTTGGGAGTGGAGTTGGCGGTCTGGTCGCGTGTGCTCTGCGTAAGACCCTAACGGATTACTGGTATGACCAAACCAACGAATCACGGTTTTATCAATAAGGGTTTACGATATGAGTGCCTCCCACAGTCTCCTAATATTCGTAGCAAGTTCGATTACGAATTTGAGGCAGAGAAATGAACATATCAAGGGACACTGCGTTGTCTCTGGATGCTTGTTTCCAGTTAATTTTAAAAGGCGTCTTCACCCTATGTATTGTTGTCATTATTCATACGGAGGTGTTTCCGGGGTATTAGAGATTAGGACGGACATTCTCCAGAAGTCGAGCGTAGGGACAAGACCGGAAAACACTAGTGTGCGTCCCTTGAATAGCAGTCCAGAGTTGCATTTGTCATGTCTAGAGAAGGAGTCCAGCTAACGCTATAGTAGAGGTGGCATCTACCCGCAGCCGCCTCGTAATCTCCATTTTCCGTTCCATCTTCGTTGTTGTCACAGCGTTCAGGGAAATCATTGAACCGTAAGCATAATCATGCCACAACTCCCAGTCATCACTTTGTACAACTAAGAAGCGCTTAACCGTAGACTGTGAACATTCTTAGTATATCTTGAAAAACGTGCTTTGAGATAATTTCAGATCGATTGTAACGTACATGATTTTCACTGTATTGGCTGAGATATTCTCACTCTATTAGAATGTTAGATGCTTAAAGGAGGATATGAAGGCATCTTCGCCGTATTCAATAAGGAGTGTGTTTGCCACGTTCAAGGAAATGACCAGGTATGTATCAGAGTTGCACACGTGTCGCCTGGCGAGAAAAGTAGTCCAAAGTCCGAGTCAAAGCCCTCTGTGAGCCCTGTGGAGTCATGACATACGTCTTTCCGTCACAGGGGTTGGCTACTTCGACGTATCGAACGATGCCACACACAGTCCGAGTTGGTAATGGTAGACTAAATGGGCTGGCATCGAGGTGTACGGTTTGTACAGCAGTGAGGTGCTTTGGTTGTCTTCTGTGTCCTAAGAAATTACCCACTCTGAAGGGTGAAGCCCAAGTGCAGTTATATAAAGGGAAGGCATAGGAATGGAATCAGTTCAGGGACGTTAACTGCGTTCGACTGTGGTATGGAGGCTGGCCCCTGTTCGAAACAATTCCTTGCTTTATGTATCATCCCGGGAGTCGTATTTCATGGTAGTTTCCTGTCAGAAGATGGTCTTGTCTGGATCTGTAATATCCCATAGAACGGTTTTGAATGATTGATGGTTACAGCTTGGGAACAGGATGGGTATCCTCATGCTTTTGCATCTGGCAACCAAAAGCCAGACATTGAGGCGATGAACTGGATCTCCTGCTGTGCAAGGTTGCCCAAGATCGAAGTTTACGTCCATGGTAGTTCATAAACCACGAATGATAAATCTTGTTGTTTGCATTGGGATCTTTGCCAAACCGCTAAAGAAGTGAAGAAAAAGGATGGGAATAAAATGTATCATGCAAAAGGAACCACACTCTAAACTAAAAAGTTCTTGGAAGCCTGGATCCTTCCGACTAAAGTAGAAGATAATTTCCTCGAATGCAATTCTGGAATAGGCAAGAGAGACTCTTTTTGTAGTACATCGATATAACTTCGACCGAGGTCGGTGTAAGGAATAAATCATCGCGAAGCTGAGGTCAAGTACACCAAACCGAATTCATCGGCTGCTTCGCGGGCCGTTTGGTGGTTGTGCAGGTGGATGTATTAGGAACTTCAAAGTACTTACTACAGGGTGCTAGGGATAAATTTGATGCCCCACAAGTACCAGTAGTTGGTAACTAGAGACTTTAATATAATTAAAAGAAATTCATTAGCAGCTTCAGCTGGAGCAACCGGATTTTGCACTTTCCTAGAGGAATGGTTTTGTTCTGTCCTCGATTAACTGGGCACTGGCTCAACAAATACGTCCTGTTCTCGACTACAGCTCCCAGGCGTACCTAATAGCCCATCGGGTGAGTTAAGACCTATGTAGGCCAAACACTGAGGGGCTGATGTAGTAGAAGACTCTGACGGTTGATAAACATTTCGTCTTTTTTCTGAGGTGTGCCCGAGGACGCTGCAGTCATCCCTATGGCAACCGATTACTGGCGGCTGCCCAGGCCTTAACTACAGTAGGCATTTGAATTCCACCTAAGCCCCTCCAGCATTTGTTCTGCAGATTTTTACGGAAATCTGTTGCTATGAGAGCGCAATAAAATCTCCTATGTTGCGTTCTTCTGGCCAGAGCCAGATTATTGAGTTCTCAGTGTTAACTGTTAAATGAAGACGATAATCTCCGTATTTTGATGACCGCCACATACCTTCCATGTATCAGTCATACAGTTCCTCTGTTGCAATCACCTCTATGAATGAAGGTGGGTTTCAGCGTTATTAGGAGGTGTGGAGTGCTTGAAAAGCCTTAACGCAGCAGGAAAAAAGAAACAATTCTCCTGTAAAATTATTCCGAACATTTCGTTATTTGATAGTCCTTCTGGCCAACTAGGAACACGATGGAATTGACTGGCTGGCTTGGGTAGGTAAAACAAACCCGAACTGACCTTTGTCAATAGAAGCTCAGAAGCCCAGACGTGTATTGATTAGAACGTCGATATACCGATTTGCCCAGTGTGGAGCTGCGAGAGAGACCGCAGCGTAGGTGTGTCTGTCCTTGGGCTGCATGCACGATTAATAGGGTGGTTCAGATAATCGAACTGCCTTCACGATTCCTTTTTGTGTGAGAAATGGAAAGGCCCTGCAAGTGCAATCACGTCTAACGTTTTACGAAATGGTGACCTTTCACCAAACTGCAGGTGATGGAATTTGGTATCTACGACGAGGAAATCTATGTCAGTTAAGATTTATGCTTGGAATCCTTATCACCATCGGCATAAAAACATGGCATTAATCGGTTTTTCTAATGCTGAAATACCAATTTTACTTGGCAATTGAAAGTACAGCAAGTTTTTTAATGTTTTTGGGAATATGGGGGTATACAAGGAAGGAGAACGAAATGAGACATAATCTGACAAGTATATTCGGTGTGAGACACAAATATCGATCGATGAGTTTGTCGAATTCAAAGAAATGAGGCGCCGAGTAACTATTGATCGATAATCTGTTGTAGTTTGAAGGTATTAAACCGAACGGAGCGCTATTTCAACGCACTTTAAATGCTTTTGGAATATCTTTTGTGAAGCCTTTTTAATGCGTTATCTTCTGCCTAATGATTAAATCCTGACTCATCGCTTTGATAAAAGGAATCTATGTCAAAAATAGGAATAACTTCTCCTATTTTGTTTGCACCCTTTTTCGGCAGGGATTCTACTCCTCAGTCGAAAGTCGAATTAGTCATTGACTTTTTTCAATAACAAGTTTTCTCTTCTGAACAGCCGATTTCTCTCCATGAAATCGAACAAACAACTTGAAGAAAAGCAGCATAACATGAGTAATGGTACTTTGAATCTCAGCTAGAATCTGGGTGCATTCTCACTGGAACTGCACACTTGATTGTATCATATTGGCCAGACAATGGGTTTCATTATAAGCACACGGCATGCCTATCAAGACACGCTTGTTAAAAAATGTTTTCTTTTTTTCAACAGGCTAGGGAAATGTATCTTATTTGTTGATTGGTTGGCGTTCGCAGTATGACTTGTCAAGGAATTGTCTCGGTAAACCCTGACTACACGATGTTAAAATACCTCATAGGCGTTTGCCCATTAACAG
The DNA here is from genome assembly GCA_030710315.1 of Anomotaenia brevis. Taxonomy (NCBI): domain Eukaryota; kingdom Metazoa; phylum Platyhelminthes; class Cestoda; order Cyclophyllidea; family Dilepididae; genus Anomotaenia; species Anomotaenia brevis. The sequence goes on from JAUOZQ010000010.1 coordinate 737,870, forward strand.
GAATTCGTGTTTGAGGTAGGAATTGGGCCTTGTTTTCGTCTTACCATCGGTTTTGAGTTGGAGAAGAAATGGCACCAGGGCACATTCGGCGATTTTTACCTTATGCAGTCGGAGTGTAGGATGCCTATCAAGCATTCACCTGCCTAGCTGCCTCTCTGCCTTATGGCTGATAAAATCTACATTCTAACAGACTGTCGGGGGACCTACTTAAAACATTTCCTAAGCCTAACAAAATGGGATTCACTCCGGCCTAAAAAGCACCTCCATTTGGTGAATTCAAGTTTCGTCACACCAAATTAGTATGCATCAACGTGGTGGCTTTTTGTACCAATTTGTGCCAAACGCCAACACCTCTGGTGTGTTTTGAACGAACACTCAGAAAACAAATAGCATCCAAGTGTGAATATTTAAGTCGTATGGACTTTGGTTTCAAGAAACGTCGCCGATATTCGTCAACGGCAAAGCCGACAGACCATGCGTGTAAATATGTGGAACATTGGTGCAAATACATGTGTTTTAAGATGCATGAACAGGACTAGACCTGTAGGGGAATACTTACTTAAAGGGAATCAGCATATCTGTGAGGTCTTGAGACGTACTGTTATAATTGGCACAAGGAAATTGATAAAGTAACCATATCGAAACGTGGGATTCGAGGACCAATCATGGGAAAGCGATCTAAATATATGTTAGGTGTGGTAATCATAAACGCCTATGCAGTTTAAGGGATCCAAAATTTATTAGTTTATCAGTTTCTTAAAAATCTGAGTGATAATTCCCTTGCGGATTATGTTACAGTTTTCATTAGTGAAGCTCCAACAGCGGGTATGTCTTAGTTCGAAAATTGAAGCTACCCAATTTTCGCTGTTTTCAATAATCTTGCCATCTGGTTGTTAATATGGATCGTATTTGAAATTGTGATTTTGCAATTTGCATGAGATTTTTTCTAGTCGAAATCAAAATATATGATTTCAAATTTCATTCTACTTATGATCGATGCAATCACCTCTGTAACAGATTTTTAGTACCTTAGCTGATTGTGCGGTAGTTTGTTAACCGCAAAAAAACGTATTAATGAATCGCGTTACTTATTAGTGATACGCAAACGGTCGATTTTCGACATTTCTAACCAAAATCAAGAAGATTTTACTTGTTTCCAAGTTGGTTCATACATTTCAGTAATCTCATTACTCAGGGAGTCGTGAATATTCACGATTGCTTTGATAATAACGTTAGTCATAAAGTACACTGTTGTGTCTAATTTATATGAATAGACAGTACAGTATAAGTGCTATTGTAAACAAACTTTTGTTAAAAAATAAATCAATCCGATTTAAATAAATAGGGTCTCAGTTGCAAGGTCATTTCTTAAAATCAAATCCAATTTACTCGCAACTATCTCGTGTTTTTTATCAAGTGACCAACCCACCAGTTGCAAATTGATCAGTTTTAACAAATAAAGCTTCAAAGATATCTGTAAAGATATTGTCCTTATTCGTTACGAAAGGGAGTTAAAAATTTTCATGGAAGTTATTTCAAAGTAATATTTTATCTGTTTGAGCACATTATTCTATCCGCATATGTACCGTGAGTTGCGCACACTAACAGCAGCCTAATAAGGCGCATTTCACCCACCAGTTTTCTTTTCACTGACGTCGCAGCTACACGACGCAGCCAAGTCAGCGTTGGTTGCGTTGTTGCCCGTACTCCCTCTCGCTCCGCACGAAGTGGTAGAAGGCATCACCTCGACCGTCGACGCCTCTACCACCACGGTCACCGATTGCGGTGACAGTGGTGAAGGCTACATACCCGAGACGCCTTCAGTGCGTCTAGTCCTCACCGCGACTCTCTGAGTCGTCGTGGTACCATTTATACCCACTTTCGACTACAAATAGGAAGAAGGGAAATAACTCATGGAATTTAGTCAAGCGGAAATCTAGAACAGCCCCATAAATATCAGAGTCTTTTAGGCTTCAAGATTTACTCGCAATTTGATGGAAAGCAGAGCTCATGCTTCGCGTGAATAACTCAAAATGACTTTTTATTTGTGGTTAAAGTGACTATTTCGAGGGCTGGATTGGGTGTCCTATCAGGATCATATCAGCGGGGGCGTTGATTCACAAACGGCTTACAGGGACTTCATCCATGGACCTCTGATCTGACTTAACCCTTCGTTTTTCTTATTCTGGCTGATTTGAATAGTTCCAGGACGCAGCCAGATCAGCCCTGGTGGCAATGATGCCCGTGATTCCCCACGCCTCGGGGACGGCACTTCATAACGCATCGGAGGAGGCGGCGCGTGTCGCGGCACACCCGCCGCACCAGCTACAGCGCAAGGACTCGCTGAGTCTTCTCTGCTCCGACGCGACGGCCCAGGAGATGGAGCGGGACATGCAGCGCCGCTACGGTCCCAGTGGCGGACGCGATCTCGCCGTCTTCGGTGGCTCGACTACGGCGGCTGCTGCGGTTTGGAGGAAGCAGATCGCCCATCCAGATGAATTGGAGGTTGGTATTTATCATTCAACTAGTTGTACAGTCACTAAGATGACTCAGCCACTACAACTACTAACATCAGGTCATCCCATAAGTTCTGTTCAAATTTTAACTTTTTAGATTGAATGAAATTTATTTAGCATTTTATAATATCTAATGGAGCTGAACATTATTTCCGTGTCAAGATGCATTTAAACTTACCAAAAGCGGTTTTGTAGAGCAATAAAATTTGCTTGAATAAAATTTTGCTGACAAGGAAGTGTCTAAGAATAATTTGAGGCACATAATGTTCAAGAAAGCGAGACCAGTGGCCGGCGAAGCAGCTAGAAACACGCACTCCTTTTACGAAGAGGACTGTGCGAATGATGGCAGGTGTTTTGCGAGAATCAGAAGTTCAGGTTTCATCTTCCACGAAGAAGCGATCCAACCGGACCTCCAGCTTCTTGAAGAGGCACTCGAAGAAGTTTACCATGCTTTTTCATTTTAGATGGAATTAAATTAAGATTAGTTCAAACCATGCAGCTGTCCATCATCTTCATCTTTAAAAACCTGGAAAATTTAATCGATTTGGGTGTCTTTTGAATTGTTTTCTGAAAGCAATCTCAGATCTCGAGTTGACATCTACCTTTCTCTCCATTCTCGTCAACTTGTTTAACTTTTTTGGTTAATAGACTTGTGAGTGGCTTCTTCGAAAAATGGATCATCTTTTAGCGAGACGTTAAGCTTTGTTAGACAGCTGCGACTTCGTAAGTGGGGGAAAGACACCAGCCACAGCCAAAGCCACAGTCGATAAGTGAACTTCATGGGAATAAAGATTCGTCTTCTTTCAGTCTGGTGGAATCACCAAGGAACAATCAACTCTGATTGATATCACAAATTTGAGCAACTATTAGTATTTAAATCTACTGTTAGCAATAGGGGCGTTTGAACCATGAGTCACGTCACACGAGATCGAAGAGGAACTTGTTTGTCTCCCGACCTCGTTCCTTCCTCAGACTCCCATTTACTCAGTAGTTTACAAAATTATTTGGAATAAGCAGATTTTGCAACACCACACGAAGAGGTTGAAACTGGCATTTGTGAATTCTTTGAATACTGGGAACCAGCGGAATTTAACAATATCGAAGGCACTAATGTGCTTGTTAATCGGTCATTTGTTTTATTCAAAATTTGGGTGGAACCTATGGGATGATCTGTTACAAAATTTAATAAATTTCAATGGAGATTCAATAGACGGGAAAATCTCACTTGTTTTCGAAGTTTTACTCAAAATTACCGCCCCCAAATTAGCTTCTCCTTAGTTTAACCCCCTCCCTCGGGGAACAAACTGGAGTAAGTTGATTTCACACACCCCTCCTCAAAAAACGGCTCTAATTATCTCTTAAATTCTTTTGTGTTTTGTAGTATTGGTAACACGGCGTTTATAATCTATCTCGGCAGCGCCTCATAGGGCATATTAGCCCGTCGACGGGTTAAGAACTGTGGGATATCGGAGGGGGTGAAGCTTTATAGAGGCACTGGTTTACTCGTCAAATTGGGAACTGACAAGCAATTTTTCCTTTTTTCTGGGCTATGGCCATGGGGTGTCGAATCCCAATGCAGTCGTGCACATTTCCAATTATTGGCTACCCGCGTTATCCAGGTTTTCTAAGTACCGCGTCGTTTTTCGGAAATTGATTCATAAAAATATTGTGATTTTAAAAAGATGCAGATATTGTTTCAGAGATAATCTGACCTGGGTTTTTTTACCGTCATTTGAAACGATTTCACCTCAGGTTGTAGGATGTAAAGAGATATCCTTCGGAGGAGTATCCAATTACACCGTAACTTCGATACATTCAAATATATTCAAGGGCCATTTTAGAATTCATCTTTTAATTCCTATCATAATAATATATAATTACTGACTATAAATGCAATATCTCAAAACTATTTTAGAGAAAACAGTCATTTTCTGACTTCCTCCAAGTGAGTTCTATTCCATGAGGAACGTGTCCTGATAAGTTCTTAATTGTGTTCGACGTCATAAAGGGAGTTTAGCAGTCACGAAGATACTTATTAAACCATAACAGATTTTCCCAAAGTGGACCACACAACAGGAGAGATGATTCAGTTACAGAACACTGTAAAGATTCAATGGAGTACGAAGAATGAGACGGCTGCATTCGAATCTTGGCTCTGAACCGTCAGAATATCAATAAAACTTGTTAAAAGAGAGATCACACTCTTGGGCCGTAGGTTGAAACCTGACGATGGTTAAAGGATGTTATTTTACGGATTTCATGGAGTCAGAGAAAGATGAGAGACACTCGTATCTGAGTGATTACCAAGTTTGATTCATTAGTCCACAAATAAACGTATGCTCCGGAGGTTGGTGAACATCCTCTGAAAAGTAGACTTGGATCGGTGTTCACTGCTGGTGTCAGGGTTCCAAGCAATGTCCTGTAGTTCCAATGTACTGTAAACGAAAATGCTGTCTTCTCTAAATAGTCTATTTGATTGAGTTTCGCTAATGATAAACAAATAACCAGAACACTGGATTATTCCCCTCCCAACGGTTGTTTCATAAAAAGCACTTAGTTTATTTGTGATTGATTGACAAAATACTACTGCTACATAATTTATTAGAGAATTAAGTAATCAGTGAAATTACATAGAGATAAATCATTCAGAGATCATAAATGGTTTCACTCACATTAAATTAAAATTAACGAAATTTCTCGTGCTGTTTGTACTTTAATGTGGAGGTTTGACTTTACCAGAACCCATGAAATTAATTCTGTGTGATTATAGGCATGCCAATGATTTTTTTGAAAAGCCACTTTAAAATGAAATATGTATATATTGGTATTGGGGCTAAAATTACTTCTGACATTCTTTGAAATAAATTAGGTGTGTTATCAATCTAAAAAATCGCATATTTCATATTTGGATGTTTTTAAGTGTATGCAAAACTTGAATTATTACTTTGAGAAGCAGTGGAGATTGTTAAAATATTGAACGCTGGTATCAGCGACTCGTGCGAGTCTACGGACGTGCAGTTGCAATAATAGTGTTTTCCTTTGAGTCCTCACTGGCCCACCTTTTTCACTCAGCCTGGAGTCAAGCTGATGCCCGACGGTCAAATGGCCTTCCGCTCATCCATGCGCGCCCGACGAAGTGGCCGTCGCTATGGCCACCATCACCATGACGACGAGCGTCGAGGCGGCGACTTGAGTGGCGGTGGAAAAACCGCTGCTGGCGGCGGTGGCAGCGGCGGCGGCGGCGGAGTGGATGGTGGAGTCGTTGATGGCATGATGGACGTCCAGATCCCCATCATCGGTCGCGTCCAGGTGCCAGTTGATCCTGGTCGCGGCGACGGTGGTGGTGGAGGCGGGGGACAGGGCGCCTCGGAGCACCAGAAACGCCGGCACTCCGAGCAGCGCACCCGGCGCTTCTCCGTGAGTAACAGGAAGGCCATGAACTTCCGACGGCGCTCCCGAAGTCAGTCGATGACTCCCTCGCCGGTTCCCGACAACGCCTCGAGAGACGACAACGACTCTGTGGTTCGCGAACAGCAGCAGCCGCAGCAGCCCAAGTCGAGAAAAACGCGCTTCTCGACCGCGGATGTGAGTCATTTTAAAGCGCCATTTTTCCCCAGGTAGTTGATTCACGTTTTGTCGGTTTTGTAGATCAGCAACGGGCTGCAGAATCTCTTCGGTCGAGGCGGATCGCAGAGGAGGCGGTCTCCACAACCGCGGATTTCGGAGAGCGACTCAGACGAGTCGGACGACATTGAGTTCGTGAATCTGGGGTACTATCGCAGGAGACAGAGTAGGGTGCCGTTCTCAAGAATGAGAACGGGATTCGAAAATGTGCCACCGCCAGATCCGAGGTTCGTTCCTTTTTAATCGTATCGTTGCTTATTAAGCTTGAACTTCGATGGAAATCTAAAGATAGATGAGATGCAGGGAAACGGGCCCAGTAAGTGAGGAACGTTGACACCTTGAGATCTTAGAGAAAATTTGAGGTTTCACTTAAGCGGAGAGAGTGGACAATCTAGTTTCAAGAAATCGATGTGCACCACTCAAAGGAGGATGACGCCAATGTAGATTGGGGCATTCAAGCGATCGATAAAGGCTGAAAAGGGCTTCGGATATCTAACAGAATAATTGGTATTTATTTTTAGAAATGGGTTAATTTCCACGGCAGAGGAATCAAAGCTGGCTGAACTATCGCGCAAATTCCTATTTGTCGGAAAGGACTATGAAAATTGGATCTTCAGAGACGCTGATGAGTTGCAGTATCCTGAAGAAGGCTAGTATATTGTTTCAGTTGTTAATTAGATAAAATGCAAAAAATTCACTAAACGGACATATGCTGGTGGTTTTAACTGACTAGTTAAAAGAAAATTGAGCCTGAAATTTAATCTAGGTGTCTGTTTCTCCTACGATGGACGAAGTGAAAATTGAATTCTTTTTCAATAAATTTGATTTGAAACGTAAAGCAAAAGTATTAAAATTCATTTCATTGCCTTTAATTTAGTAATTGGTGAGGTACTAAAATATTTTGTGGATTTTGGTGGAAATGTGCCAAGGATTTCTCGGTTTTGAATTCATGTGAACATCACAATTTTTCTTTGTGCCCAGGCAAAATTTATAAACAGAATTAGTTTACATTTCACAAAAATCGGTTCATGTTTTTTCTTAAAGGATGAATCACTCAAATTGTATTTATATTAGGAAGACATCTTTGTAGAGTTAACATTACAACGGGTATTGGAGTACTTTTTAATTAAATATTGCCAAATTGCCCACTCTCATGCTTTTACCAAGAGTTCGAATACAAAGCAGCAAACTAGTCAATAATGGACGTCGTCCACTCACCAAATCACGTGACCTCAGACAGTGCGATTAATTGATTTTTTTACTCTCCCTCCGCCGTCTAGACCTAATCGATCGAAATGAGGTGCCTCGGATGCCCTGGCACGATGTCGGCTGCGTGGTCACGGGTTCAGTGGTCTCAGACTTTGCTCGTCACTTCATCCAACGATGGAATGCCACACGAGTAAGCTCACCGTCTTTCATGGTTCCTTAGTTGTTGTGGTTGACGGCAGTTCGTGTGAAACTGGTCAATTGTCAGGTCATCCATAAATTATGACCGAATTTTCATTTTTTTTTTAAATTGGACGGAATTTAAGGAGTATTTTATAATGCCCAATGCAGCTGAACATTATTTTTTATGTTTAGAGGCATTCAAACAGATCTGATAGTATTTTATAGAACAATAAAAAGAAAATTTTCTTAATTAAAGCCCTGCTAACATGGAAGTACCAAAGAACCATTTTAGTCACATGGTGTTTTGAGTTGAAGAAAGGAAACTCAGCAGCTGACGACTAGACTAGAACAATTTACCCTCAGTTTGTGGAGAGGAAAGCGTAAGTGGAGGAACTTGCAGAAGCTCTAGGGTAAAAAGCATTTCTCTACTGAATGGAAAAGGAGTGATGTTTCATCAGGACAATACACGATCCTACACGATCACACAGCAGGAAGTGATCATGTCACAAAGACGAAGAATTTGTTGGCAGAAACTGCCCATCTATCGCCCTGTTCTCCACTTATGCTCCCTCTGGCTACTATTTGTTTGGTAGCTCACAGAATCATTTGCAGGAGAAACAGCTTGTGAGTTCTTCGAATAACCAAAGACAAAAACGGTTTTCGGTACTGAAGATACTAATAAGCTTGTAAGTAGATAGGAGAAAGCCATTGATAATCAGAGAAAGCATATTGGTGATTGCAACTTTGAGTAAAGGTGGCATTTGGTCACTTGTTTTATTTACCCAAAATTCTAACAGAAGCTGCGGGATGTCCTGACAGTAATATCTGCCTCCAAAGCTGACTTTCTTGGCTCTGTCATCGTTACCTGGGCTTTTGTGGTGCTGGCAGCACGGTGGTGACAGCGCCCAACCCCGAATGATAGTCAGTTTCATTATGATCTGGTGGGAGTTGTGACGCAAAACACTAGGAGAATCGCGAAAGCGTGTTATCGAGCGCTTCTGAATTCGTCTTGGGTGTGGTAGGTCTGGACACTGCCTCCATCAGCTTGATCTTAACTACAGCATTCAGCATTTTCTACTCAATTTAAGCTCCTTTTATAACCAGGTCAACGCAGTGAAAAAAAAACCTGAGAGTTGGGAAACTGGGTCTAGATGACTCGATTGGGAATGCCTTTTGGCCTGTATTCGAGCCATCTACTGTTCGGCGTGTTTCGCTTTTGATCCTGGCAAAGGTTTTGATGCACTCACCAACAAAGCCAGAATTCCGATATCAGGGGCCTTGGAAACACTTTCTACTGCATTCAGATATTCCGTTGTGTTGTAGTCCGCATTGAAATTCTGAAGTCCATACCATCGGATTATTTACGTCAGTATTCAGGGCTGAGCAATTATCAATGATCACGATCCCTCCTAGTTGACTTCATCTATGTGAGTGACGACCAAGCATCTTAATTTAAAAAAAGAAGCGCAGTGTTCATGATCACTCACCACATCCAAAGTAAACAACCAAATCATATTTTGCAATATGTAATCAACTAAGTTGTCTTTTTCTTTCTAGTCTATTAGGCACTAAAGACTGGAAATTGGAATTCAGACAGCTATTTAACCCTAATCACGCCATAATTCCCACCCATTAAAAAAACATTTTTGCTTTTGAGAAATTAAAACAAGCGACCACTTAAGAAAGGCGACGGAAATTGTTGACCAAGGTTCTTGTGGACTTCCGGTTAGCCATCAATGTCGAGCTGAACGATTTACGATTACAGTGGAGTTGGTCAGGCAAACCCTCTAATTTGTCTGTAATTTTCCTTTAAGTGGAAAGTCATTAAGGAGTTGCTTCGTCTCTCAAGATGCTCCTTTGCTAACGAGCTTGTTTTTCTAGCATTTCACTTTGAACAGCACAAACGCTCTGTCAAGGGACAAATTTATTGAGGAATACTCATTTTCCGGGCAATATAATGACCGGGCAACTGCGGTAAGCGTGCGTCAGTGCACCGATGTCTGAAAGTTGGATAGTCATGTCTCTGAAAAGTTTCTGTCAAAGGTTTGATAGCTGAAAACCAAGAGGAGGAATGAGCTCTCCCCTTGGATCAACAGAGATTGTCCAATTATTGATATAGGGTGAATACCGTGTTGCTTTTACATCAACAAAAGTTTGAATGACTTTATTTCTCGATAGATCAGGGTTTAAAGGCGGCCTTTGAAGAACTATCGAGGACTTTTTAGGGGCAAATCAATGGCAAAGTGCCTTTGCTACTTCTGTTGTTTCTCTTTTCGTTTTTTGAGCAAAGCATCCTTCATCGGTTTCCCTAAAACCTCGGCAGAGTAAACTCACCCATCTTTACTTTCTACACTCTTTCAATCCCTCTTTTTGAGCCCAATTCTGGTCTAGGACTTGCTCCTGGGTCATGAGGATCCTCGTAGAAGATCCATTGCTAAAACTGTTTTGTGGACTCAGGATCGTACTGATGAATACCAGTTTTATTTACGGTAATAATTTTCTCCGCCAGAAACTTTTTTCTTTAGCTTCAATTTCGCTCAGTAATATATATATTTATCAGACCACAGCAATGCTTTTAAGATTCAGTTTTGCTGAAAGCCAACTCGGTCTCACATTACCACTAAGAATTAATTTCGAAAAGCTGTCTAGGGACAAGCGGGGTTTGGAAAAAGTGGTGGAAACTCCTTGAACAGCCAAAAAATATATTTTAATACGATGGCGTCAATTGCAGCCTCAATTCTCCCCGAGGTGGTATGGAGTCATGCAAATTGTGAATTGTTGGCTCCAAGGGAATTTTAGTCCACCCAGTTTCTTTAGAGACGATGACGGTGGCCATAAATTCACCTCAATGGTGAGGTTGTGGTCTGAGCGTAGTGATGGCCAGATGAGATGATCAACTTCGTTAGAATGCTCCTTGTGCAATTCTTCAAAAACAATCCCAGCTGTATGGTGGATTGGTGCTGCATTACCATTATCAGTCCTTGAATAACCATAAGACGGAGAACTTGGCAATCCAAAATCTCCAAGCAGTCGGCTCGTAATCCTTCAGTTATTCTACCGGAAGTCATTGGCCCGACGGCGGATTTCCAGGAAATAACACCCCAGATCGTCTTGACAGAACCCCCGCCAGAACCCTCCAGTCATGTTTTACGGTTGGGAGAAGGCAGCAGCATGGATCAAATGCTTCTTTCAGCTGTCTCCAAATGAAGTACACTCAGCCGGAGGTCGGAAATAAGGTGGTGCACGATGATTTGTCAGAGATCACACTTTCCGTTACTCGAGAGATAGACCAATTATGGAGGTTTCTACTGCACCACTATAAAGGCTTTGAAACATTTGCCATATTTGAAAGCAGAGGCTTGCTAATTGCAGCTCTTCCGTAGTGGAATCGAGATTCGTGCAGCTCCCGACGAGGAACGGTTCTCGTGGAAACTGGGTTATGTACGTGCTCATTGAGGAGCTCTGCAGTGATTTTATGAGCCGTGGTCTCGCTATCCTCTCTAACAATTCCATTTAGAGTCCAATCGACGGTCTTTCTCAGACAACGCCTTCGACTTTCGGCCAGCCAGACCTGTGCTTTGCTGAGGACGACATTTTTCCTTCTCTTTCAAAGGCGCCAGTCATTACTTTTGAGACCGCCTCTTGAAAGGCCAAACATTCGGTGGACAGTTTCTGTTGTACTAGCGCTAGCCTGCCATACGAGCACCAACAATTTGGCTTCTTTGAGAGTCCAAAAGGTCTGCCATTTCTATAGGGTTACAACCAAGTTTTGAATATGTTTATAACATGTTTAAGATAATAATGCCAAAATATTGGGTGTTTTCAATATTTTCTATCGGATTGGCGCTTACGTTTGACCGATCTTTTTCAATAAAATGATTAGCAACCTCAAAGTTTTAAAGTTCATGGTCTTCTTATGCGAGCGATAGTCTTCCAATTCGTCGACTCATGGGTCTTTGAGTCGTTGAATACATTTATGAAGTCTTGTCTTTTTTGGAGCACGAGTTCCGCATACTTTTTCCAAAGTCTCAATGATCTAAGCTCCTTTCCATCTAAGATTTTAAACATTTTTAATCGACCCTCTTACAAAATAAGAATCTTTTCTTTGAGACCGTCTGAACAACACAGAGGCTATTGCGAAAAACTTACTAATTTACCTAAATGCAAATTTAACACTCTTAGCAGTGTTCTCCCATACTTTAACTTATTTAATCTGGATATTTTCTACTTTTTTTTAAATTTCGCTAATCTTTTTATCTACTCTAGCATTTGTGTCAAAATATTGTCCTCCATAAAAGCTACTATCACCAATCTGAGATGGAATTATCCATTTTGCTACAGTTACAAACGGTACTTAGATTCCGTTAACAATTTTGAATCGCTTCTTTAACTCTTGTGGGTTCATTTACTTCTTTTGCTACGTAAATGAACTATCTCGAGGGTCGACAGGCAGTTTCAACGCAAAACAAATGGAAGAATTAATTAAATGAGAAACCATTTAGAAGTTTAAGTTTGTTTTTTAGGGTTTTATGGGAGTTTGAAGTGGGAATGGTATTAATCATCGACGCTCGCAGAATCAGGAATCGATTTGAGTTCATGTGTTTTAACAAGAAGAAAAACCATGTGGTTGTTTCTACAATAAATTCTTATATCGGACAGCGTATTTAAAATTTGACCAAATTTGAAAATCCAAATATTGCATATCTTCCATGATTGTGAAACTTCGTTGAGAGAACAAAAAACTGTTTTATAAGACATTTTTAAACCCCAAAAATATCAAATTTCTGTTTTTTTTCTTGATTTTTCATAGCATGCGCCGTAGAATTTAGTAATACTAGTCAAGCAACGACCAGGATCTCCAAGTAACCGTTAAGGATCGACTAACGGAATTCCATGGAAGAGAGAGGTCGACTTGCTTTTACCCCATTTTTGTGAGTACAGGCTGTGGTGCTGGGTGTTGATTGGATGAGGTCTGTCTGGGATTTGTGGATGGACTGTGGAGTCGATACGCGATTGGTTGTCCGAGTTGGTGTTCTCAAAGTGTCTAGCTCGTCGCGTGAGTCTCTATTAAGACGTAGCTCTTCACAGCACCGAGACCAGTGCCATGATATCAGCACGGATCATCATAATTTATAGCTTCATGAAATAAATTGCCGTTTGACTAAATATCGTTAATACTATGGTTAAATTGTCGAATAGTTGAATCCGTGGATGGTGTAGTCCAAAATGCCTAGTATAGCAATCTGGCATACGAAGCAAAGCTAAAAACGTCTGGTGAACGCATCCGAGTTCACGACAAGTGTCTGCTTATGTAACAAATACTGATTTTGCCAAGACCAAATATCTAGGCCTCATAAGTTTCCCCTGTTCTCGAATGGACTGAGAACTCCTGCTTTGTAGGGCGTACGCTCTATGGAGTTATATATTCTTATTTTGGTGTTATTATCACTCCCTATCTGGTTCAGAAAAGTGAAGCGATGGCATTTGAACAATAAGAAGCCCATTCTTTGGCGAGTTGAACTATTGACTGTTCTTCTAGATCCCGCTATTGTTTTCACCTTCTCCTGATGAGATAGAGCACCGTTTTAGTGGATCAAACCCAAACGTAGTTTATGCGTCGCGCTGTCTCGCGTGTATGTCCATGTTGTGTTTTCTCACCGGCATTTGTGCATTCTGCTATAGATGAACTGCTCTGAAACAGTGATTAGATGTGGACATTCTTGAATCTGACACGTTCTGCACTACCAGCATTGTCGATCCGCTAGCTGCATGGGTGACGATGAGTGGAAATCATCAGTTATAGCCTCTTGTGAGTCTCCAGTATTTTAACATTCCCGTAGTGATAGACTGTTCTCAGAGAGTAATACGATGTGGACATTCTTGAATCTGACACGTTCTGATCAGTCCGCTTCTCGATTGATCGAAGGTGAGCAGAACTCGGTTTTGGAGTCGTGGGTCTCGGGTAGGGCGCGCCCCTAAAACTACTGCTCGTGACTGCTTTCGAACGACCCCATGCGACCCTATCGCCCCTAGAGTACCCACGGGCCTTACAGCCCTCATAGCTCCATCTGGTTAGCATCCCCATTAAGCTATAAATTCATACCATAAGTTCTGTCCGAATTTTACCTTGTTAAAATGAACAACATTTACAGAATATTTTGTAGTATCTAATGGTGCTGAACATTATTTCTATTTAAACATGTATTTAAACCGGTCAAATTTGTTTAACAGAAAAACAAAATTTAAATTTGCTTGATTAAAGCCCAGTCAGCATGAATGTACATCAGAATTACTTGAGGCATATGGCATTTTATGAGTTCAAGAAAGGCTGATGAGTCATCAGCTCACAAAGAGGCTAAGGACATTCACTTAGTTTATGGAGAGGACTGCGCGAATGAAGGAACTTGCAGAAGTGAAGATGTTACCCTCCTCGAAGATGCAGATTGAACAGGACGACGTCCAGTTGAGTTTGTTGAGAAGCTGCTTCTTGAAGCAGCAGCCCTTGAGGAAGCTTATCCCTCTTCATTACTTGATTTGCAATAGACGGTTGAGCTTGGTTCAGTTTATACAACTATTCAGCATCATCTTCAAAAATTTGGAAAGTGGGTGCCAACCCACGGGTTGCCTAAAAACAATCAACTCAAATCTCGAGTTGACATCCGCTCTTCTCTCCATTCTCTCCGACTTGTTTCATCTTTTGGTGGATAAACTTGTGAAGAGCGTTTCTTTCATCGCAATGTTAAGCGTCGTAGACAGTGGCTTCTTAAGCGGGGAGAAAGGCCTCATCCACGATTTAGAATGGAATTACATGGAAAAGGTGCTTTTTCAGTCTGTCTGGTGGGATCACAAGCGAGTGCAATGCGCTCCTGCCGGAGAGTGAGGATGGAGTTCACTTCCTCCTTAAGCTGAAGTGGGGATTTCCTTCCTGCTGCTGTAGTTGCGGAAGGTGAAGCGGCGGCGGTCGCACAACAAGCTGCCGATCCCGCCGATGTTGCTGCCGTCGCCGCCGACGGAGATGTGGACGCAGATGGGCATGGCCGGGGTGAGCGGGCGACGGCGGGCGCACGCGGTACAAATGCAGGCACTGCGCTCGGCCTCGCGCTGGTCCCTCGTGGTGACGCGCGGAGGCGGCACCGGTGGCGACAACGACTTCGCCGAGGAGCCCAACAACCTCAACGTCACGCCGCAGTTCACCGAGCGCTCCATCCACAACGCTTACATTGAGGCCATCCGCTCTTCCGAGCACTACGTCTACATCGAGAACCAGTTCTTCGTCAGCTGGCTCAACGAGAAGACCATGGATACTGACATCCAGACGGCCGCCCACAATGAGGCGGCGTCGCCGACAGGACTTGAGTCGGAACTGCAGCCCTCTCTGGTGAAGAACACCATCACGCAGGCCCTTTACGACCGCATTCTGAGGGCCTATCGGTACGCGGAAATATGCGCTAGTTCGTAGGGCTGCCAACTCAATTTAGTTGGATAATCCGTCGTAGCAGCTAGTCCACTCCTTTGCTCAGGGGACTAAATCGGTGGTTGGCGGTAGAACAGCGTCAGGTTGGAAAATCAGGAGTGACTAGATGGTAGACCAAACACTCAGTATCCTAAAAGCAACTTTTATTACTTATTAATTTATGCTGGTGAAGGGCCCAGTAAATATGAGGTTCCATCTCTCCGTAGGGCTGCTAGTCTATTCCTGCATTCAGGAAACAGCCGGAGGCGGGTGCTACGTGCGCTGTAGTTGTGAATAAGGATTGTCTAATGGTAGACCCTGAATGAAGGCGAGGAAGAAGGACTACCAAGTACTCGGCTCAAAAAGTGGTGTTTGTTGCTTGGCTCAGATTGGCCGTGGGCTGATTTTAACTTTGTATCTCTGCCGAAGAAATTATGCTCAAATAACTTGTTTATTAAATTCAAAATGCATCTGTTCTGTGGGAGAAAATTTTTCACTCTTATCAGGATAACTAAATAGCAGTTGGCAATTGTAAAAGGAAACGGATTTATAATATTTTTTGTCAGAATATCCGCCACCGTCAGCTCCTATTAAAGCTTCAATCCGGCGCAATCCAGAATGGGGCTAGAGCAAACTGATTGAAAATTTCACACGGGGAAGAGTCTCGACTTCTTTTGTCGATCAGGTGACCTATTGCGGTGCTGGTGGCGTAGTGGCGATTAGTGCGTTTCTTGACAGCTCCGCACTATCCACAAAAGGGCATCGAGGAATTAGGCGACTTAAGTAGTCCTTAAAATTTATTAAAACTATTTTTGCAGTGATGTGTGGTAAAAAATGTCATTACACAGTCGCTGCATGACCTCATTCATAGGACCTATAGATGCGTGATAATTTTTAATTACGGTTCTAAATAAAACGCATGGACAAACTTGAGTGATCTTTTTTTTTTGTTGAGTCTATTCAGTACGAGTATCAATTTAATGGGAATTTTCTAAAGGATTGTATAACAGTATTGAGAGGATTAGTTGGTCGATTGGTCATCGACCTCTTCGTATTTTTGTTATCCCTTCTGAATTACAAGTTCAGTTGATCAACAAAGGGACAGGGAGGAACACAGATTAATTGTTCAACAAACTACAAAGCGCACGGGAGTGGATAGATGTGCATTCCAACTTTCCTCTGAATCTTTTTACATTTCGATAACCTGAGCTTAACATTCCGGAAATGGGCAAGTCGAGTTTTGTTTAGCGAGCATAGTCGATCTACCTACTTGTTGGGTGACGGAGAGCACTCGTTCAGCCCTGAGCTTTCTGCGAAACAGCAACAGTAGTATTGATTAATAAATTTTATTCTCTATCGAGTCGAATAGTTATCGTTTTGTGGGTTTGCGATCAATTATATCATTGTTTTTCCACCGAGCAAAGGATGCTATGATATCATGTTCTTCGAAATTGAATTTTTTCTAAAGTTGTTTCAGATGCTAAAATGAGACGAACGACAGGAGAAACCATGCAAATATTCGAATAAGTGGCATTTTTGTCTTTATCGTTTATTCTAGCTTAAATTATTCACCCGCTTTTTCAGCTGCCATGGCGCAGTAATCTTTGTGGGGAAATATCCGAACTTCGGAGACTATTTCGAAAACCCTTCTCTTTTATGTGAAAATTCAGTAGTTTTGTTTCCGTTTTCGTAAGAATTGATTAAGAACCTTTTCTTAGAGGAGTTGACCTCTGCGACGCTTGTGGAAATATTAGCGAAGATCTTCAGTGAGTGTTAGCTTCATCGTAGGTGCTGAAAAACTCGATTCGGTCGGTGACAAAGCCCCAATTCTGATACTAGGATCCCCTTGCAATACTTTTCCACCGATTTTCTGGGAAATCTGCTGTTAGAGCACAATCCGGTGGTCTGTCATGTTGCCAACTACTTCTAGCCACATCCTCTTCAGCAGCTGCCAGTAATCCTCAGTGTCTTCGCTATATGAAAGAAGGATTTAACTTAATAAGGAGATGAAAAAAAGTCAAATGTTATTCTGTAAAACTTCTTCCCGAATGCCCTATATGTTAGGGGGCATTTTTGTCGTTCAACAGAAAAATAGGGCCGACGAAATTTGTGAATATTACTTTAACTAGTGATTTTTAAGTGTTTGTAAATATCCCTATGTTGCAATATTTTACATCCGAGTAGTATTCATGGGGAATTAGTCTGGAATTTGGGTATTGTTAGGAGTATCCATTTCCATCGCTGCGCCCTCGAATTTCGATAAAATGTAGCAGTTAAGTTTCGGAATGAATGCTATCTCACACACTGATCACTGGTCCACAACGTTTTTTATGGTTCTAATAGAATAACTCAGTCGTACTCCAAAATTTAAGATAAAAACTAGAAGTTGATACTAGCAGGTTGCTAAAAAGTTGCCAGTTAATAGCACAACGTCACCAACTGAATGCGCTTCACACTGACCATATTTGGATTGTTTGTCTTAAAGTTGTGGTAGCAATGGCATCCAAATCACTGGCCAGTGCCAAAGAACTGTCGACGTACTGAGGAACCCTTACGGTTATCCCCACCAACCCACTTGGGTCATAAAGATTTAATAGTGAAGAAATGCATGCACTCCTATGAGCCGGCTACGATCTTGACGAAGTAGGTGATCTTGCCTTTAAAAAGTGCAGTCGATGTGCGATAGAGTTTTGTGCACAAACCAATACAAATATGCTTTTCATTGTGCAAAAAATGCACCCTGTACACTCCAACAATTACAAATTATTGAAAGCTATGCTAACGTTTCAGGAAGAAAAAATGGAACAACTTTTATGTCCCTAGCCACGAAAACTCATGACGAATTATAACACATACGCATCTGTGCTTTAAGAATGTGAAAATTCATTATAGAGCTTAAACAAGAATAAGAGTGTATGAATTAATTATTTGAGGAACAACTCTTACAGGATTTTAAATTCGCGACATTTCAGAAGTAATACTTGGCATTACAAATATAATTTTAATAACAAGTTGGTGCTTCATTCTCAGCAGAAAATTTCTTCTATATTCCTGAATATGTTGGTCTTCCATCAGTTTGCTGTACAAGTTAACGTACATATTTGATCTCAACAGTATTAAATGCTAAAACTACGTAATTTCTATTCTTAGGGAGAAGAAGCCTTACCGAGTGTACATAATTCTGCCCCTGCTGCCCGGTTTCCAGGGTGATGCTGGTTCCAGAGATAAGGGCACTTCCATCCACTACGAGCTGCTCTTCATCCGCAAGAGCCTCTTCCACGGACCCACCGCGCTGATCCCCCGCCTCCGCTGCATCATCGCACAACCTGAGGACTACATCTCCGTCTGTGGTCTGCGCAAATACGAAACTTGGCCTGACAAGCGATTGGTAAATAAATGGACTGCTCAATTAGTTCGAGTAGAGGAGTACTTTACAAAAGTTGGATGGGATCAGGATGTTCCATGGCATTTCTTCTTTATAAATAATGAGTACGGAAGATTGATCTGCCTTTCAACAAGTAATTGAAAACAACTTTCAGCGGTTCATTTATCGGTATGTCATTTCAGACCACGGAGTTTATATACGTCCACTCGAAGCTGATGATAGTGGATGATCGGAAGATCATTATTGGCTCGGCAAATATCAACGATCGAAGTATGCTGGGTTATCGTGATAGTGAATTGGCGCTTGCTGCTGAAGATACTCCCGAGGTAAGAGTCATTTTCCACAAATTTGAACAAAACAATTCCTAGCCCATCATATTCGTTCAGTATAAAGATTCCCATGTTATACCAAACTAATATAACATTCCATTTTATTGTGTTCATGGTAATTAACAGTGTGCAGTGCTTACTATAAATGGCTGCATATGGATTAAAATTGTAGCCCCGTTTAGTTGAAATATTAGTTACCTAGAGTTCATGTCAGCAGTCTGTGCGATATGATAGCACTGAACTTCAATCTAGAAGCTGACAGGATTAGAACATTCTGGAAGCCGATGAGTTTATTTACGCTTGATTAATCTGACTTATAATAGGCCACCAATTTCAGTCCTATTCGTATGACGAAAACACGTGAGAACATATCTAAAGCCTTTTTATTAACCATATGTTAATAATGGATGTTTTATCATTAGATTGGAACACTGAAAGAAGCAACTTTCGTGGGCAAAAAGGTCTTTGTTGGCGAGGTGGCACGACGGTTCCGGAAGTCCCTGATGGCAGAACATTTGGGCGTGCTAACGAAGGAGGCGCGGGAGAAGGCCGGCTGGAGTCGTGGTGTCCTTGACGACCCCGTCTCTGCCGAGTTCTACCAGAACATCTGGTGCCGCATCGCCAACAGCAACATGAAGATCTTCGACGAAGTCAGTTTCTCAAAATGGGGCTGTGAAATGCACTGGCTACTTGTATTTTAGTAGTAGGGCTTTTATCTCCTAGTAGCTGGCCGAAGTGAAGACTACTGACCATTATTTCAGTCAGTTCATAGTCCCACACTATTTATTCAGATGAATGAATAGATCTATTCCTGATAATTTCAGAGCCATATGAGTTTCGACTCAATGGACTACTGGGAGATTTCTGCTCAGCGTAATTATCACTAGGTGGGTGTGAATGTTCTTAGCGCTCTAAATTAAGTCAAGTAGATTTTATTGCTCTCTTTGACACCCGATAGACGTCATTGTGGTTCAATCACCCACCGAAAGCAGATGGAAAGTTACCGATGTTGAGGGGGTTTCAAACCCGAATTCCTTTTCTAACTACAACAAGTTGGTTAAATCTCCAGTTTCGGTAATTGCTCAAGAGGCTGAATTTTCATTAACTATCTTTATACAAAAGATAAAATTGTTATATATCTCAGTTCCACCAAAAGGCTTTAACTGGTTTCTGTCTGTTAAAATCAGTATGGACAAACCGACCATTATATCGAGAATCGTTGAATTTCAAGTTGGTAAAAGTTGTTTAGGCGATTAGTTGCACCGTAGAGTCTAATGTAGAAGTGTATTGGTGTTAACACCCACCTTAGGGATGAAGGGATTAACATGGAAAGGAAACGAATCCAAAAACCGACATTATTTAAGCGCTACATTAAGAAAAAGTCCTGCTATTGCTATTATCGATGGAGATAATAATCATAGGAAAATAAGCTCATAATGTTCTTAGAACTTTTATTAATTGCGATTTGCAAATTACGAATGTCACAGAATTTCCTGTGATTACAGGCTATTTGAAGTTTGCACCCTAAATTATCCCCATCCATCGACCCTAATCTATCTGGAAGCGATTTTCGCCGTACTATTCAAATAGTACAATGTCAATAAAATTTTGAGTTTTCCTGTCTATTCGTTTCCGGTCTGATCTACTCCGGTTGTATAGTTTCGGCCACGAAAATTAAAAAAGAATCGGTAAACGTATTGCGATTAATAAAATCCACCGGAAAACTTAAACGAAATTTTATAAGTTGCTATTGTTTTATCTGAAATAACAATATAAGATTTTAAAATCATACCCACCCTTGCATGAGCCTTTTACCGTTTCTGAATGCCAAACCCCATTCAACGTTATCCTTCCCAAATGGTATTCAGTTTGATAAGTTCACTCTTACTCACTTGCTCTCATTCACTGCGTTTTATGTCTCCTGTTATGTAGTTTCTTAGTGCCTTGGCATTTAACGTAGCGTGTATGGCATCCTATAAATCCACTTAAATACAGAGCCAACTCTGGCATGCTGAATCGATAAGTCGTTCCTTTTCCTTCTCCCTAGGTCTTTAGTTGTGTTCCTTCAAACAACATGGAGTCCTTCGCCAAAGTAGACGCCATTCGCAGCGTGGAGCCCCTGTACAAACGCGACCCCAAGACGGCCAGTGAGCTGGTGGCCAAGATCCAAGGTCACCTCGTGACCTTCCCCGACGAGTTCCTCTCCCAGGAGGACCTCACACCGCCGCAGATCTCCAAAGAGAACATGGTGGTCTCCGTGGTGTGGACGTAGCCGCAGTCCATCGATCCTGCGTCTCTCCATGTCTTTCCTTCTACATCAATTCCTACCAAATCACCCCTTGCTCAATGCGTTGCCTTACGGAGTGTATTTTCTACCAGCCCGTTGCTCCAACACTCGTGATTGCTACGCCTTGTTTTGCTACCACTTGTATGGGAATGAGCGCCTGCCTACCAGCCTTTTTTTACATTTTGTTTAGAAGACTATTCAATTTTCTCCTCCTATCAGGTTGCGCTAATTTTACAGCAAAGATGAAAGTTAAGATCCCTATGGTGAAATTTCTAGAGAAATATATGTGCTTTGTTTATTATTGCGAGAGGTGTTTAAATGAATTTGGGATCTGAGCGTGTTTAATTAACTGCGAAAGATATTCAGTTTTGCTTATTCTTTTTAGCCTTTTTGCGGGACTATTCGATAGAAGGATTCCCAGGTTCTTATAGGGGACATGATTTGCGATTAGTAGCTGGGTCTTCTGGTTTTTCTTTTCTCCTCTAAGCCATTTGAGGAGCAATTCAGTGCAAAAGGAAGCTGGTAGGGAGTGCAATGTTTGTTTAAACATACCCAGTTGTCGATGTCACCCTTTTATTAACATATTCTATACAATACAAGGAGAATGAATAGGCTCAAGGTTAAGATAAGAAAGCAGTGTAGAAGTGTTTAAGACCCCTTTCTACCTTACAAACAATGAGACACACATATAGAGGCGGTGAGACTGGTATTCTTTCCCGCAGTGACCTAGCATGAATTGAAGATAAATTCAAGATTGTGAAGTGCTTTTACTCAAATGTTGGAAAAGGTATTTTGGAGTTAAGCACTTCAATATTTGAGGCATTGAGTGAGTAAGTCAAATTACTCTAAAAACTTGGCGGAAAAAGATAGAGCAAACACGTGATCTGGCAGTGAGCTTAGCAATTATTGGTGGGGGCAGCGTAGGTACAGAATTAGTAGTATTCAGCTGAAGTAGTATTCAGCTGAGGCAGAAGCACTGACATCCATCTGTGATTGGGGCTATTGCAGTTTCCTCATTTAATGAGTTTGCGCTATGGGGACTAGTTCCTGGGAGGGTTTTATAGCATTCATGGAGAATGGAAATCTTGAATGTCCCGAATTATGTATACATCATTATGTTGTATCTTAAACTAAGGTGACTAACAGGGGTCATTAGAAGTGAATCTTATGGCGCATATTTGTATTTTTAAGGGTACGTTAAAGTTTTCCGTGCCTGATCACTGCAGTTAAGCCCGGGATAACAGCGAAAGGCAATAATGGGTATCAGTATCTCTGGCGCAGTCAGAAATATTGGTCGGCCGACGACTTTCACAACTACACCAGCCAATACTTGGCCTCCGTCGATGGACTATAATGAATGTTTAGGCGCTGTCATCGAGAACGACATTGATGGCCGCCTTGCTACTAATACTACAAAAGATGTCAGATTAATGGACGACAGAAGTAAAGCTTCTCCCCAAAGAGTGTGGAATCAGCTTACTCCAAGATGCCGAATTGTATCTGTAATAGACGCTGCCAATAGACGCTGCCAAAACAGCAACAAAAATAGTGTGAATTTCGAACCTGTTGAACTTTTTAAATCCCATTAAATTTTCATTTACCAATCAAGTTTTCCTTTTTTCTGATGAGGCTCCCAATGTCAGCTCGGACGCACGCAAATATACAGGAACAGGAATCGTGACTACTAATTGGACTCCAGTATTTTACGAATAATTATTCTCATAAAATGAAAAAGCAAGAAATGAGTGGAAAAGGGTGGCATCAAAATCATCACACTCTTATTGTTCGTGTGACTACCAACAGAAGAGAAAGTTGATCTCCAATTGGAAGCCAGTGACATTCCTGAATAATTTGAAATCACCAATTTAATAAAATTTCTTTGTTACAGTTTTACACTCTTAAAAAGCATCAATAATATACCGGCAGTACACGGAAACAAGTCGAATTTATTTAAATTATGCGTTTTATTTCAGGAAAATTTACACTGAAATTTATTTTAGGAAAGCTGTGACTATAATATATTGTGATAAAAATCTGCTACTTGGAACGATGCTTAGCCATAATATAGGTAGATAGGTAACATCGGGACGGAAACGCCAAAATATTGCCTCCTTTGCTAAGTTTAGTCATCAAATTCAGGTTTTTGAAATTGTGGCTTAGACCTCTTCTCATTTCTCATCAATGGGCAAATTAAGTCATCGTAATAAACACTAAATATACAACGTTTTTGTTGAAAGTAAGTAAGCATAGGAGTCGCAGTAGCAACAGTGATAAAAAAAATCTTTGGAATATAGAAGAAAATTGAGGTAAGTATGAAAAATAGCATTTCTTTTGTTTGGCGATGTGCTCAAATTTGGCATGAGCATGGACGTTGAATGAAAGACGGTGAGTGCCTCTTAGATCCAGACAACCGTGGCCACATACTTCTCTTTCGCCAGCACCGAGAGGCTCAGATCCTCTTTGATCAGGAAGTTTTGTGGGAACTCGCAAAGATGGCCTCTGATTTTACTCAACATCTGCTTGGCCTGATCATTATCTACCTTCTGATCGCAAAGTGCACTTGCGTTGTCTACGAAGGTTTGAATGCTGTTGGATGGCTTGCAGTTGAAGACCTAAACGAAAGAAATTATCAACATGGAACATCGCATATCACTGTATTAATGGGTATTTCGTTCATTAGAACGATTTAAAGTCAGAGCTACTTTTCGTATCATTTGTCACACCTGAATTCAATCAACGTAAACTTTTAAAATCCTGTACATAATTATGGGAAAATTAAGAAATGTGTTGACTTTTCTTTGATTCAGTTATTAGAATGAGCCATTTTTGACACCACTGTGGTGGAATTATTTTGCACCTCCTGGAAAATGCGATTCATCACATGCTTACTAGTACGGCTGTGTGGGATGATAATAAATAGCATCACATTTTCATGTTTTTTTTTCCTAGGAGACCTAATTATTTGTGATATTCAAATCACAACACTGAGCTTTCTCTACTGACTAGAAACTCATGCCAAGTCGTTTTTGATTGTATTGCATGTACTAGAAAAATATTACAGGCCTACTATGGTTAAGATAAGAGTTTATATATCGCTACTTATTGAAAGGTTCGTGAGTAGCTGCTCACATGCTATCCCACGTATGCAGCCCACAAAATAAGACACTTTCCACAACAGAATTAACTACTGAAAAAATGAAAGATATTTTTAATTTTGTTGAACTGTTCCCAAACCATGGCTGAAACCCACCTCATCATAGATGTTCATATTATCCCTTGCCGTTTTTCGCCAAAGACCGTGGAAGAATTCGTCGGAGGTTGGCTTCAAAAGGAGTTTTCGATCTGCCGACCTAAACAAATTGCCGCCCAGATGCTCCGACATGAGTTTTCGCCGAATTTCGGCCACCACGCCTCCACGTCCGTCCTTGGAGGCCTCCATGGCTTGGGAATCATCCACTATGAGTGCAAGTTCACTGTCTCGACTACCGAGCATGCTCCGATCATTGATGTTCGCTGAGCCAACGATCAAATTCCGATCATCAACTATCATTATTTTGTCATGGATGTAGATTAACTCTGTGGTCTAAAGTAAGGAAAACGCAATATTATGGATATTATTTGTTTTAAAATTCACATTTCTGAAGTTAAACTTTTCAAATAAATTGTTATTATTTAATCAATTTGAAGAAGCTTCGAGTGTTTTATGTTCCAAAGGTCAACATGAAGCGTTTAATTGTTCTTGTTGCTCTCATAATGTGTTTCTGTGATCTTCAAATATTTTGGCCCTAACGACACTATTACCCATTTTTATGTCAATATTACCATTGAAATATAGTCAGAACATGTTTAAACAGCCTTCAAAGTACTCGACATTGCTTTGGGTGCCACATTTTGTTTTAATTTTAATTTAGCTTTAATAGGAGGAAATGGTCTCTAACATCGAGGACAATAAATTGTTCATAAGTAATAGGTTACAATTCTCAGAAAGGAATTGAATGTGAAATATCATGTTTTGATAATGTATTTCATTTGCGTTGTCTGTTTTCGCTCATGATAAATGACTAGTTCTCCTAAAAAAGTATAACTGCTTGTCATAACTACTTAAGGACGCGATCAACCATCTACCTATTTAATAGTTTTTCTTTATAACATCACTATTGACTTACCGTTGATGTGACTCATCTTCAATTTAAGTCTATAAAAAGCCTAATCCACACCTCCTTATTTTCCCGCTTATAGTGAATGCTTTTACCTTTGTTGAGAATTCTGAGGAATGGACTTGTCTTCTCAAATCTCTCCTCTCTTATTTTCAAAACACGGAGTATCTTCTCATACTTGCGTTCTCTCTTTTGATCATTGAAACTTACAAATTGTCCATTAGGCCACCGGCCGTGACTGCGAAGTCCGCAGACGCTGACGTAGTCATTCACGTCGGGCACTTCCAGCTCCAGTCGCTGCAACAGGGATGTGGGTCCCTTAAAGAGACTATCCTGCGTGTAGCGGATTATCGTGTGGATGCTCACACCCGACTTCTTGTCCCCGGCTATGCCCTCGAAACCGGGCAGCAGCGGCAGGATTATGAACACCCGGAAGGGCTTCTTCTCCCTGTTTTAGAAGGACGCATTCTTAAAACCCATTTTAGGTGGTTTTTCCAACAAGTAGGATAAGGAATTCCTGTCAGTAATCACGAGATCTAATGGAACTAGCGCTGTGCAAACACTTCAAGCCAAATAAGTGTTTACCGTTGATGGTGCATTGTAATCTCGTCGCTAAACACCTACCAGCTAAGTCCTAAACTACTTATCCCTTTACCTTAAAAAAAAAACTTTGCTTAAGAACATGTGAGTGTGCTGGTTTATGGTATATAGCGTTGTAAAGCTTTCAACCATCTTAATAAATATGTTGATTTACTTCCTCTCAAATTTGCACGACTTTCCCGGTTAGAAAGGGTATTATGGAAAAGCTTCTCTATGAATTTTCTGATACTTTAAAATGTCAATTAGATGTATTTTGAGTTCTTGAAGGAAATACTTAATTAATTCTATATACTGATTATACCACTTAAAGTAGCAGTAAAAATAAATGCAATGAGTAAAATCTGCTGACTAAACTGCATGTTTCGAGAAATTTTTAATATACTGTGTGGTTAAGTTAACTTTTCCTGTTTTTAAATTCAATAAAATGAGTCAAGTGCTATTTAAAAAAATTGTGAATTCATAAAATTAAGTCATTAAAAACCCCTTAAATTGCTTTATATTTAAATACGGAATTGTTTTCCTACCTAAAGCCAGTTTTCTAATAACTGTTTTCGAGTATTCATTGGAGTTTTGGAGATCATTGTTAACTTAAATATGGATTGATACCTCCATTAGGAGCCTAATATAGGCCTCCCTTATCGCTGGATGAATATTTAAGTAATCCACTTAAAACAACTCTTAGCAATTACCTGTGAGCTCTCACAACCCGCTCGTAAATAGCCTGGGCTATTCTGTTCTGCGGATACTTCTTTATGTTATCATAATCTGGGTATTCGACATAGCTGATGAAAAATTGGTTCTCAATGTAGATGAAATGCTCTGCGTTTCGGATGGCGTCCACATAGGCCTCATGGATGGAGCACTCGGTTTGCGACGGCGAGGGAAAACCAATCACCGAGGTGTTCAGGGACCAGGTGGAACCCTTGTCGTCGACCTTCGATTTCGAACGCTTCCTGCGACCCCTACCCAGACCCAGGGACCAATGGCCGGCCGATCGAAGCGCCTGGGTGATCAGTGGTGACTTGGGAACGTGGGCACAACTTCCACCTCCGCCGAGTTCGTGGAGACGGGATGCAAGCTCCGGATTCGCCGGTGGAGTGGGGATCAATAGGGGAGGGATTCGGGATATTGAGGGACGCTTGTGACCCCGCTTCGTCTTTCGCACCTGTTGGAGCAGCCAATGTTAGAAGAGGGTATCACTTTCAAAATCACTGAATTGAGGGGAGCGTTAAAACACCGTGCGCATTAAACGATATTACAGCAGGATATTTCCAAAAATATGTTCAAATTTATCTAGTTCCATTATATCACTAAAAACATTACGTAATCATCCGACTATAATGCTGAACAATCAAGCTTTTATGAAGAACTACATGTTTGTCAATAAAACATGCAATCGGGTTATTCCTCTCCCACAAATTCAACTTCCTCAAGCTTCGGTGAAGTTTTTTGTTGGTTATTTCTTGAAACCTTCCATTGTGGACTTTCCTTGGCAAGACAAAGAAGGCTTAAATCAATGCAGTAGCTGTTAGCTCTAGGTCCCTCCTTATAGCTCTTCTATCGCAACTTTCAAACCAACACTTCCATCATCTCAGTTGGAATCACGATTTCTTAAGTTTGCTAAATAGAGCATGGCTAAATTGAATCATTCAATGGTACTCACCCTGTGAGCGTTCCAGCGTTGGATAAAGTGTCGGGCGAAATCTGCTACTATTTCTCCAGACAGACCAACACCGAAGTCGTGCCAAGGCATCCGAGGTATCGAATTCCGATCGATCGACACTTTTAGATGATAGAGAAATTTGAGTTCGCTCAAACCAATACGCCTTCATTAGAACGCTAGTGAAGAATCGATCAAGAGTGCCGTTCTGATTTGCATTGACTTAAATTCTCCACTACCATTGAGTTCATGGCAGTTCTGCCACAGCCGTCGGATCGTTATTACTCTCTATCCCCATTCAGAGATCAAAGATATTTCACTCTAAGCTTAGGTCATGAAAAGATGGTGTTAGATAATGTCGTGAAGTGGCCCTTGATAATTCTACGGTTGACTGAGATACACCCCCAGCAGGTCACACCCTGCACCGATTGTGTGCATGTACTTTCCCTAAAGAACTCCTTGGACCTTGAGTGTTGATCGACAAATCCGATAAACCCTATCTTAACAAATACAGGTCCCTAATAAACACTCTGGGGCGGACGTCTTCTCTTCCTAGTACAATAAAAGGAAGGTGATCCGTCTAGGAGGAGTATCAAAGGATACCTATCCGTTACAGACTTGGGTTGAAAATATCAACAAAAGTGTTTTTATGGCTTCAGGAACGCGATCAGCGTAGCAACTGAATACCGGACCGAAAACGCCTAATCGGTACTCCTTTTATTTACTTTTGCCAGATTAATAATCCCGATTTCAATCATACTACTTACTGAGCTCCGGCTGATCCAATTCGGTGAGGCCCTTGTAAATACAATTGTTGTAGTCTTTGGCTGGAAACAGGAAAGGCTCCTCCAAAGGTACCCCACTTCTTTCTTGGGGCGCAGATCTGAAAAAATCAGGATAACGGTCAGCTGATAAGAACCTCTCAAACGGAAGTGGTTTTATCATCTTTGATAGACTCGTACGGAGTCAGAAGGATCTTTCTGAGTAGCTCATAATACCGTAAAATCTCAAAATATTGAGTTTGATCTCCCTATCTGGCTGAATCCGTATTTCCAACGTCAACGATAAATCCATTAAACTTTATATCAGGGTGTGATCAAGTAGACATGTTCCACTGGCCTTTTTGAGGTTTCGCGATTGCTGTCGATAAGAGGAGATCGACGACAGGTCGATCATCACGTACTGTACTTCTAACTTGCAGACCCCATCCACCATTCATAAATCAATAAATCAATAGTACATAGTTGCCCAAAGAACTTACTTCAGATCTTTTTTTTTGGGTGCGAATTTTTTGCGGGATCTCGCAGGAGTGTTGTGTCTATTGTAAAGATGATTCCTACCGGGGAAGTCTTGTATGAAATCGTCGGATTCATCGACGTCAAATGCAACGTCTTCACTGGGCTCGGTGATTTGCGAGTTGGTATTTCGACGCTGTAGATTGAGAAGTGACCAGTTTAGAGAACCTCGAGTCAGTTCTGTATTCTAATCAGTGTTCCCAGCTAACGCACCCGTAAGAGCTGACTTTTGAGCCTGGTATCAGTTGGAGGTACGGTTAAATAATTCTTCACTACATAGGGTTAAAGGAGCAGGTTTCATTTCACTGAAAACGCATTCGGGTTAAGTTTAGAATTCGTTTGACCCTAGATTGTGAGGTAAAGGATAATGCCCTTTGCAAAACCCATGTACCGAATTTCATCAAATTGACCTTCCATTTAAATAGTATGTCTCCGAAATTATCGATCCGCTGCCCAATAAATAATTTCTGATATTGATTAAACTCTTTAGAACAGCCCTAAGGCCCAGGATACCCAATCTATTAACTCAGTGGTTTTAGCATTTGGTTGCTAGGTGTAAAAACAGCTGCATATTCATTCTGTTCCAAGGCTTCGACCATCAATCACTTGGTATTGCAGGAGTGGTTTCCCCCTTTAGTCTACACTCTTGTGCAGACCAGCTGCTGGGAAAACTATGAACTGCTACTCAAGGGACGCATCCACACCTCAGATACCCAGTCAAGTCTCTATCCGGGCTTCTGGGAGTGACCGTCCTCAACCCTCGTAGAATTAACCGCTTTGCAGTCTTACCCCCACCCAAACTGTGGGTGGCGAAGGTCTCTTAAAACCTCTCTTTCGTGACCGCCCCATCTTCGAATAAAGTGACAAAATCTCAGTCAATACAGTGTGCGTGATCAGTAATGCAACGAGTGCGAAGGCTCTATTCCATATTTTATGTTATCCAGAATGATATTTGTCTTTAAAGCACCCAAGTGATTTCATGAAGTTAAGACCCTTCATTGTTCAACAGGTGAGTGGTACAACCCAAATGAGCCATCTTGGAGGAGGGCAACTGATATCATGATCATTTTAAGCAGTCATAAATGGAAGAAGTTTGGAATAAATTAATACTCCCCTTAACACCGTGAAAACGACTGTCCACTTACATGAACTTGAGGTGGCTTTGGCTAAAAGAAGTTGGCAAAATGCGCGTAGACTATCTGATTACAATTACGCAGCATATTTCCTCGAAAAATCTGCAAAAACATGAGGAGTTGTGAGGGGAACTGGATACAAGCCCCTCCGATAATACTAGGAAAGATTAAAATAAAGTTCTCCACCGGCAGTTTGCACGACTAAACCAGATTCCTGGACCCCTCTGCAGACCCCAACCAATACCGGGCATGCTTGGATGCTGTCTTCGAGAAGGACACTATTTGCCTCACTGCCAAAACTACGAAAGAAGAGAAACAGTATTGAGGTTACCCTTCTCAAGGAGAGCAAATTCATATCGCTCCAGCTTGCTTCCGTGGTAAGGGAATGGACTGAGTTTGTCATTTTGAGTGAAACTGTTGTAGCAATAGTTTACTTTCCCTCTATACTGACTCTCCTTTATTTTTACTAAATTTGTTGCTACCAGCAACTTTTTTTTTGTTTTTTCCCCCGAGAAGAATCTGCAGGTGGCTGCCACATAACCTAAGCTCAACTCCTTGTTCTACCACTTTTAGGCGAGAATCCTCCACGAACACGTAAAAGTCCCTCCATCGCCCAATAGTGACTCCGCTTCTTTGTCCTAGGAGGCGTGGACTTCCAAAAACTCGCTTGTTCAAGTTAACCAACGGGTCTCCTTTGAATGATCTGTTAGTGTAAGTATTACATATCCTTTGGTGGGATGTTACAGTCATTCTTTGGCTACGTGTGCATTGCTGATGTAACACCAATTCTTCAATCTATTACTCATTTGGGTACTCTTGAGGCCTTCAAGACTTTTGTATGGTAAGTAGACGGCAAAAAACAATGTGAGTTTCACCTGCTGAAGAGCAGTATCCATTGACCGAGGTCGGATCCTGGCTCCAGAGGAAGCAGCGTTCGTGCGGACACAGCCGAGGGGTTCTGTTGCAACGCTATTCTTGTTGTTTCGCTCGTGTGACGTTTTGCCTGTAGATGAGGATTTGTAGCCCGAGTCCGCGAGCTGCAATCAAGGAAATCAAGTCTATTTAATAACCATAATAATTCAAAGAGTTTTCGAATAAGAATATTAAAGTGGAGACGGCAAAAATGAAAAGTAACACAAATGTTAGATAGAGTGCATGCAGCCCTTCGAAAGTGAGTATTAATTTATGAGTAATAAAGTGCATTTATTTTCCATTTTCAATATACTACATGTTTAGGATTCCGCGATTAAAAAGCAATCTAAAGAAATGGATTTTGTCGTGTAAATACCAGCAATGTTCGAACAACCGTGAAATTGTAAAAGAACAGATAAATGAGTCGTGTTTCTTCCGTGTAAATTATCTGTTTTTGTGAGTAAGCACCAAAACCAAACCTTAGTTGCTTATCAATCATAATCAGTCATAATCCAGCTCCACCTTACTTGACTCTCCAGTCATCATAATTCTACAATGTGAAAATTCATCTGTTTCTCTAAAGAAAATAATAATATAAGTGGCAATTAGTGGTGGCGAAACTTAACAAATACATTTGTTTCCTAAGCTTTTTTCTTTGGCAAACAGATAATCCACGTTTTTGCAGTTTCCTGAGTAGACATATATGTGTGCTCGTTAGGAAGTTACTTCTTAGGCAGTTGAGAAGGCTTTGTCAAACGAGCTCTACTACGTTATCAACCGTTGATTTGTTCACACCCAACGCTGAATGTAAAAGCCATCAATATTAACTTCCTACCGTTGGATGGGGCTAAGGTAATCTATGATGAAGAGGCGGAGCAATCAGTGTTTGCGTTCTAAAATTAATGCCTTGTGTCAATAAATTGATCAGGATATTTCCTTATTTTTATCAGGAGCTTGCTGAAGTTTAAATGCCGATATTCTCCATACAATTTCATTCTCAAAATTGTCATTTATTCCATGGTATTTATTAATTATTTATGCAAAAAAAGTTAGCAGAAAGCTAATGAATTTAATTTAATTAAAAAATACAGTACATATATACACTAGCATTAATGAAAGATATCACAATGCATAAAATATGAGTCTAATTTGAAAAACAATAAAAGGGCAGATTACAGAAGGACCTTTTAACATACCACAACTAATAGGGAAGCAGATGTTCACTGACTAATTGAGGTTGCTCAGAAATGGAAATAAAGTATATAAAGTCTTACATCAACCTCGGAGTTGCGACCTGGAAGATCCAGAACCCTAAAAATAGGCTTTTTATTTGGTATTTATGAAAAATAATTTCATCCTTTGATGGAGATTTTAACGTACGGATGCTCGGATATATCCCATCGACCGTAGCAGAGGTCAATTCCTCCCATGAAAACGACCGATTGGTCAATCACAACCATCTTCTCGTGGTGAGACCAGTTCAGGGTGTGATCGCGAATGTGGCTCGGGTGCCGCATCACCTACAAGGCCAATTAAGGATGCTTTAAATTCACAAACTAAAGTGGCAACCAGCTCAGCCCTCGTGGTTTAGTCCAGTTACATTAAATCTGTTAAATTTTAAAAGTCTATGTAAGGGATTATTAACACATTTACAATTTATCAACTGTAATATTCTAAATTATCCACTGTTAAACTATGGAATCTGCCAAAAACTTGAATGACTTATGACTTTTCCCTCGAGATTTATAAAGACTATTAAGTTAAGATGGGTTATATTTTATAGCTAGTGATAGAATTTGCTAAGGTAATCGTTCTTGATCATGTGAAACGGTAGATTAAGTTCTTTCTCTAAGATAAATAAGGTGTTTTTTATGTGCTAGAGCAGGCTCAGGCCTTGTCGCGTAATCTAGCTACACACATAACCCTTTATCTTTAAAGTTTTTTTCCCTATTAGTTCGTGAAAGTTTAGCCTCTTCTTTCCACCAACATTAGACAGTGCTCACGTTCTTAGCTTTTGCTTGAGTTTGATTTCTATTATATACAAACTTGATTCGAGTGGTAAAGCTTTCAGACAATAGCATAAAGCAAGATATAGTGGGGCTTGACTAGTCCAGTTACCTTATTGTGCTCTTTACCAGTTCTTTCTCCATCTTATTGGTGATTGGTTCCTTCTGTATTGATTGCAGATACTCGCTACAGAAAGGATATCGACAAACCAACCAATTAGGTTGAAGCAATGGCAGTTCACCCCGGGCCCACATTTGAGTCCAGAGAAAACCTGCTCTATCTTCCCTTATCGGAACGATTCTATTAAATTACTGGGACAAGATCAAGCAAACCATTTGAACCCCAACTTTAGACTCTCGAGACTGGTATTACCCTCGTAAATTTCTTTCCCAGAGTATCTCTTGAAATCTCTCTAGGCTTTTACGTAATCGTAAGTAGCACGATTTATGCAACACCAAAGCTGCTCCAAGAACCCACCCTAACCCCTGTTAAAATATGTATCACACACTGAATAAGAAGATTCGTCATAGTTACATCATATGTAATCATCATATACTCAGGCGATAAGAGGCATTCACTCATGGGAGCTGCAGTAATCTGCCATGGATAGTCCCTTTATACTGTGCATATCAGCAAACATTGATGTCGGACTCGAGAGCTTTATGGATCTATTCAAGAGATCTTGATATGTCCAAGTTGAAACTACTTTTGGTAATAGGTTGTGTTTTTAAAGTAAAAGGAGCACGTTAAATGCTAAAAAACCTGTTTGAAAATATGACTTTCGAACTGCCCGTTAATCAAAACATGAGGCAAATATATCGACTTCAAGCGAAAATCAGTATGTTATAGATTGAAGAAACTGAAACTTGCATTTGAATAATCCTGTAAGGTTCCATCCCAGCGAATGTGCTGAGAAGGCATTGTGAAACGAACGGAGTCGGAGGGGAGTTAGAGACTCGAATTATTCGTCGAGAGTCGACATTTGAATCGACTCCCCCGGGCTAACAAGTTAGCGAAGATTGTCGAGGTAAATCAATATCCTCAACTCCCCTCCGCCTGAGGTGGAAATTCGATGGCTACGGATGGGACCTCTCCAGGATTGGTCGCGAATGCATTTCCCGCTTCCATTTACTTTATCTAAAGTTCCCTTTTGGTGGTGCAGTTTTGCTCTGTTAATTAATCATTGATCTCTGGAATGGAAACCGTTTTTTTCGTCTTCCAAACTTAAGTATTTGCTGAAGATATACTTTTGGACTTCAGTCCTCCAAAAACACTTTTGTTGGGCTGTTTGTGCTTTCTTCTAAGTCCAGTGATGAAATTTAGCATTTATTGGGCACGCATTGAGCTTTCTCATTTCTGGTTCTCTTTCAGTTCAAGCTGTTAAAATTAATTTGTTTCTATTCAGTACTATTTAGTGACACACAGGCTTCATTTCCTTCTAAACATGCTGTATAAATCATTATATTGACTGGAAGTGTCTCGGAGATAGAAATATTGAGGAAACCGAAGGATTAAGAATACCTGAGAATTAGTCAATTCCAATAAACCTAGACAAGGTGTCTTTGAAAAAGGATCAGAGCATCATTGTTGAGAAACCAAGGAGGCAACAGGATAAACAAACCTTCACCGACGAAAAACCCTCGAATAATTGGTGGAGACAATATTAGCGACACTGGATTGAAGAGGATCAATGGATGTGCTGGACTCCTCAAAGACATCTCCCCCTACTCTTACCCTTCTCCTTCACTTTATTATTTTACTTTTAAGTGATTAATATGAGGTTTGGAGGAAAAAAAAGTTTTTGTTTCCTATTATAAATAGAGATTTAGAGGGATATAGATTTCACTCTACAAAGATGTTTATAAACAAAGAGACCTAAGCTTGACATTTGCAATGACAAAAACTCATCAGCTAATTTTGGTGTTATTTTAAAGGGCTATTCTAAGCCATTTTCAGAATCGATCGACCAAGTAGGTGTGTATCTACTGTACACTAGTGAAAATCCATCCACCACTTAAACAAGATCATCTGCCAGTCTATAGCCAGTCGCTGTCTACTTTTGGTTATTAAAGGCACAACCACAGCTGGATGCTTATTCTGTGCCCAAGCCTCATCAACCTATCAGTACCAAAAGAACTATAGAAACCAAGGAAATGTTCCCCCTATTGCACCGTTGACGCTTCTTTTCTCTAGACTAGATCATATCTAATCAAGGGACGTACGATCCCACAATTGCACAGTTACGCCTGGTCAACCGAAGTGTGACTTTTTCTTTGTAATACATTTCCTTCCTCAACAGACTTTTCCTAACTCGAAATAGAGACTTTATCTGGACTCTTAATGGCAACCCTATCTACCATAACAAGGCAGCTTTGCCTCGTGAACCATCTACATCGACCATACCAAACAGTCGCTTTAAGTGGACTGAGAGAATAGTAGCTCTTTGAATGTACGTAACCTAGTAATGAGTTGTGAAGCAATATTAACAGCTTAGTCGGGCACCCAAATGCAGATCATGGAATATGAGCTTGAGGAGGATGATGGCATTTGAGTTCAGTGCTGGTCAACTCACGTGGATGTTGCGGTGAAGCGAAGTGAGTGACTCCTTCGAGTGAAGGCTGTTGATGCTCAGGCAGAATCTGATCTCCTTGTAGAGGAGAACGCAGATTCGCACTCCCTGCTCCTGAAGAAGAAGAAGAAGAAGAAGAAGAAGAAGAAAGCGGGATTTGTCATTTTAATATACCATCAAACCGTCTTGTATCACAATGTGAATGTCCTAAACATTGGATATAAGGAATTCAAATTTACATTATAAAATGTTGGTAATTTACTCCATGAAAGTTAGCTAATAACAAATCAAGTATAAAATAAGCGTAAAATGGAAAATAATAATTGTGTTTTAGCATTGAACTACGGAATCTTCTCTGGATAACCAACTAAAGTTGTGGAATGTTAACTATAATGAGGGTGGAGCATTGTCAGGAAGTATAGATATTTCAAAAAATGATGGCGTTCCTGAAATCTTATAGTTTAGTAAAATATTTTGCCAAGGAATTTGATTTTTGGACTTGGGGCTTCAATTAAATCAAGGCATGTTTTATCTAGTACGTCATTATTACAATGTTCATTTATTTACATGTATTTATATCACTATTATTTTTATCATTACCTCTATTGCTTGTGAGTGCTACAGCCAAGTCCGGATTCACTACTCCCCCATTTCAAGATAAATCACACGAGTGCACCCTTTAAGGCTTGCATCGACTTTCGTTGAAATTCTGCAACCCATGTTGGGTGTGATAGGGAAGGGTTTCGCTTTGATACAGCGGTCAGATAGGTCGTATATCATCACATAAAGTATTCTAATTTCCGATTTCACGGCTTGGAGTGAATAGTGGAATTTGACTTATACAATAAAGTAAAATGGACTAAATATTTATTAATTTCATTGTTTTTATTAGTTTACTTCCATGATCGAAGCTTTCTAAATTTAAAATAAAATAAATTTACCGTTTGGTTAAACTGTGTGGCTCCTGTAACAAGCTGATTTTCGAGTTACCAAGTTTGTTAAAACCCCTCAAACAATTTTAGTTGCCTTCACCGCGTCAGTTCTCGAACTGAAGTTGCGCGGTAACACGAACAGTGAGCAGTTACACGTTTCATTAAACAATATATTTCTTTAGCAATATTATTTTGAAACGTTGTCTCCGTGATCTATGCATCCGCATCTAAATAGGCTGTGTTTTGATGATCCTAATGTTTTTAAATAGACCCGATATCAAAAGCTATTCAACTGACATGAAAGGATCGCTTTAAGTGTTGCAATATAGGAATTAGGAGGCCTACCGCTTTGCGTTTGAGTAGGTTGTCGAGCCTCCAGTAGTCGCTGTTGTTTGGGCGTTTGAGTGGAATTTCCGGTGAGAGCCACCAGTCTGTAATGAAGATTTCGAATCGAGCTGCCTCTATGGCATCTGCCACCGCATTCATGTAAGCAGCTCCATCGATTCCCCTGCAAAACGATGGAAGGAGTGCGAAAATATTAATTGATCATAAAAACCAAGCAGTTCCCATGCCATCAATACAATCTTCCATACTACAGACAAGTCAACTGACCTCAGGAAAATCGGGAAAGTATCTAAACAGACACTCAAGGGTTAACATGTCGTTTTATCCTCGTTGCCGATGATGTGCATAAACGTAAACTTGGACATTGAGAGGAAAGTTCGACCTGCAGACATTGCCATGATTTCTTGATTTTTCTAGCGCTTAGTAAAGGTTCAAAGCTCTAACGAAATCTAGGTTAATCTGAAGGCATGTATGAATGCTTGAATGTACAAGATTCGCCGCATTTTCCGAATCTGGCGTCAACTTTAAGCCAATGTAATTGAAGATTATTTAAACATTTCATTATAGTCAGCTCCAAAATACTCTTAAAATCTTTCGATACGCAAGGTCGTTCTTGCAAAAAAGGTCTTACCAGTTACCTCGTCGTCTCTTACATATACTTGACGATTTGGGTGGGTAAAGCGCTTTGAATTCACACGTTTTTTAGTTGGCAGTTTAGTTACATAACTGATATTGACTAAGGCAGAAACGTTAGAAAGAGCTTTTTGACTTACACTATGATCTGCGTGTCAGTTCTAACTGGAGCAAACGATGAGTGAGGATTTTCTCCTACGTAAGCAGAGGCTGGCGGTAGCGACTGAACCTTGGTCATCGCCGCATTCCAAGTGTCCACCGAGTTGAAAAGGGACGGTGCAAAGATAATTTCACTACAGGGTAAAGTACTTTGTCGTTACCACAACTCCAACTGGTGTGTGATTTTAGCCAGAATCCCCAGACCAACCTGTGCATGTTTGAGACCTTGAGAGCCTCCACGTCTCCAAAGTTAGTTACCTGCCTTTTGAAGAAGGGGTCCATGAGGAGGACTTGGCAGAACCGCCATCGTCGATAGCGCTGGAAGATGTGGGCCAAGTCCGGCAAGCCCTCTTCGAATTTCCTCTTCAGCTTGCGTCCCTGATGTTTAATTGCCTCGAAATCGAAACCCTCGAGGACTCCATCGGCTTCCACCTCCTGGTCCTTCCTTCGGTGGACTTTGTGCGGCTTGATGATGAGAAGATAGGTGTCTTTTAGAATCAGCCATCTGAAAATGTTTGCAAGGGAGCATGTGTAATCGAGAAACGCATCAACTGCCTCATATGAACTTCAATAATGTGGAGGTGGCTTCAGGCCCTGTAAAAAAATAATATTCCCAGGTGACTGGTGCAAAAAGTGAAACATTTAATGGAAACAGCGTGCAGTAGCAAAGATGCAGCAGTTGTAGCTGTGCCACGAAATAGTGGAATATTTAAATTTACCTAATTTAAGAATTTAAGAGGGATGCATAAAAGAATTCAATGACATTTAATTATTGGTAGTTAGAGAATAGATCTACAAGTGTTGTAACGAAAATGTAATAAGGCCTTATTACTACAGATATGTTACAACTTTTCATTTAAAATATCGGGAATCATATAAATTGTGATACTTTATCAATCTCAAAAGTACCCAGGTGAAAAAAGAGGGATGGCTTTCAACAATCGATTGATTATCAATCAAACGTCGCACCTTCTCCGCCAGTAACCCTCCCCATCTTTTGCATCGGCAAATTTTTTTCTTAGCAGAATTTCCCCTTCTAAGAATTTCGAGGTTCCCAGATTCATGCAGAAGGTTAGCGGCGAAATTTCGAAGAAGTTCAGCTATGAGATCAATAAAGTGCCATTAAATAAAATCACTTGAATGAATAATTCATAATATTAAACTGATGGAAATATTTCAACCAAGTTCTAACCACATAAGGGAGGCATTGAATATCTCTTGAATTCACCACTGTTTGCAGATAAGCCTGAACTTTCTCCTAAAATTTTGATGAGTTGTAAAGGAGCCTTGCCTTATTTCTTATATCACTGATTTGGTGGACATTGTCATGTTTCTTGTTAGACTGGTATCGTGCAAAACTGGGCATCCTATAAAATGATTAAATGCATTATATTTGAATACTTACTCAAAATGTTTCATTCGCAACCTCTTGCAAGCAACTTGGGTTGCCTGTTCTAGATTAAGAAGATCCCGCTTAGTTCGCCTCAGCACCCATTTATACGGTCCGTAGTGCAGTTCAATGTCATAGCTAAATTTCGTAGTCGATATTTACATATAATAAGCACGAACCGAGCAGGCTCATATTCACTTTTCTCTGCGAAAATATCGGCCAAATTTGGCTCTGATAAATTTTTGGGAAAATGTATCCAGAGAACATTGATGTCGAATGGTTCTGACAACTTAAAAATATCTTTAACTTTGAAAATATCGCCTTCAGGAATGAAAGGCAAAATGCATTCTACAATCTGTTTGAATTCAAATGTCTTAGCTTACTAAGTTCTTCATTATTTGATATATACGATCCATCTGTTGGAGATAATGAACGCCTTTCTGGGTCATGGACTGGGTTTCCAGAAGTGAAAACTGTCATTTTACAATCAAGTATTCTTAAAGAATTCAAAACAAGATAAATACTTAAGGTTAATTGATAACTGAGTACTAAAATGATGCCGTTGCGCATTTCGTATTTAAAATAAAACCTACGTGTACGACATATTAAATAAATTCTATTTTTTGGTCAAAAAAGAATTAAGTCTTTTTAATAGGTGGTTAATCTTACAATAGACATACATCAGCAAATTGGCGATAACTGCAAAAGTAACGGAAATTCCAAATGATGCGGTAGTACCACGCAAGGTTGATCACTAAGATAATTTTTGAGAGATTAAAACACTAAAAGGTACAAAGTAAACCAATTAATCTGTTGTGATTTTTTAATTTAATAATTATAAAACTTTTCTGTGTTGCTTACATTGCAACTAGGGCAAAATAATGGTGCACGTTTCAGTGCAAGGTTATAAATGCAACTTAAAATGTTACAAATGGCATTAGAATCTAAATACGTCCTTGCATATTTGTGCAAAAACAGATGCCTCCATCCAGCCACTACATTTACCACCCTAGAAGGTTCAGCCAATTCTGGAAGTTATAGTTTGACTTCTAAAATTGCTGCTATTTAAGTTATCAGTCTTTGCTTAAATTGATATGCAAAAGCTGGTTGCATATTTCCACAAACAGTAAGTTTTAAAGTTATTGAACATAAATGTTATATGGATGAAAATTCTCATGAAAAATGGTGAAGACCAACAACGTCAAATATACAAATCACTGTTATAACGCAGAAAACTTGACGAATTCCTAAATATCCTATAAATTTTATAAAAACCCTATGATTTAATAAAGGGAACAAAGTGTATGCCATCATTTTATGTTATGTTTATGCTTAGGTTGTGAACAAATGATAAATGGACTAGATTTTCGCTTTATTAAGAGACTATGACAAAGAGTTTTTCTCTTGATCTGTAACGAGTATCTAAAACTATGCACGGTATAAAATATTTTTACTACTTGCATATGTAAATATCAATGGCTTCCCAACAAATCTACCACAAATTCAAGAATGAAACTCTGAATATAATGCTACTATGAATATAATGCTACTGCTAGATATGAACTAAAACAAAAAATTTAAATGATTGCGTTTTATTTTTATTAGAGACCTTGTTCGGGATTCATTCAAGTCAGTTTTCAGTGTAGACTATTTGTAATCCCAATAAGCAACACATTCAAAATTTCGATCCTGGCCAATCAGAATTGGGGGGTTCTAACATTTAGAATTTACCGTTTACTGGCGTTAGTAGTTCGTTATTGGTGTTCTTTTCGAAATGGCTGACGATTCAGAATGGGCTAAACTGCCAACTCTTGAAAAAATTGAGCACAAGGTTTGATTTCGACCCATAAAATAGTAATTTTATAGCAATGGAAAGCTAGAGTGGCTGGATATGAGGAGGCTATAAAACTTTTCCAAACACAAACATCTAACAAAAGTAATGTGTTCGGCGATTACATTGGTGTGCTGAAAAAGATGGTCACTGACAGTAATGCCATTGCGCAAGAGAAGGCTCTCGATGCTGTTTTAGCATTCGTCGAGAATGCTTCGATTGCTCCTCGGTATGTCGTTTTCTTGTAACTCATTCTTAGTGCTGCTCCCGATGTTTGTGCTGGTGTTTTGAGCAAATGCTTAAATGCCACTCGAGCTAAGACAAAAGAAAAGGGAATGGAACTGCTTCTCTACTTCATCGAACTTGAGAAGACCGATGTTGTTCTCGAGGAGTTAATTAAAGGTCTATCAGTCAAACAGCCCAAGGTGGTTGTAGCCTGCCTTCAAACCCTTCGAGCTGCTTTATCGTATGTTTCCCTCATTCATTATCGCTAAGTTTTGTTTAGGTCGTTTGGTTCCAAGGTTATTTCTATAAAATCGTTCATCAAAGACGTCGTTCGTCTACTGGAGGATCGCGATCCCACTGTCCGAAATGAAAGCAAAGAATTGATCGTTGAAATTTACCGATGGGCTGGACCTGCCATCAAAACCCAACTCTCCAGCCTCAAACCTGTCCAAATGACAGAACTCGAGGCTGAGTTCACCACGTGCTCTAGCCAGAAACCCGTTCCCACGCGTTATCTAAAGAGCCAGAAGCCCAAGGATATGCCTCAACAGAGCAACAACAACGCCGTTGCTTCAGATGGAGGTGATGGCGCGGACGACGGTGGCGGCGTGGCCGAAGAACAGGATCCCTACGAATGGGCTGACCCAGTGAACATCCTCTCCAAACTCCCCGGCA
This sequence comes from Anomotaenia brevis, assembly GCA_030710315.1. Lineage (NCBI taxonomy): Eukaryota > Metazoa > Platyhelminthes > Cestoda > Cyclophyllidea > Dilepididae > Anomotaenia > Anomotaenia brevis. Next base: position 779,376 of record JAUOZQ010000010.1, read on the forward strand.
ACTTCTTCGAACAGATGGAGGCCAAAAAGTGGCAGGAGCGCAAAGAGGCCCTCAGTCTGGTCGAGAAGCTCTCCGACACCATTCGTCTAGCGCCCGGGGACTACGGCGAGTTAATGAAAGCCCTCATCAAGGTCATCGCGAAGGACACCAACGTCATGCTGGTGGGCCAAAGCGCCAAAATCGTCACCCAGATCGCCCTGGGCTTGCGGAAGCACTTCCAACCCTACGCAGTCGAGACCATCAAAACGTGCATCGAGAAGTTCAAGGAGAAAAAACCCACCGTGCTCAGTACCATTCGCAGTGCTGCTGATGCCGCTCTCAAGGCGGTGGGTGATTTTGTCATTTTGTAACCCATATGAGGGGTTTTGATGTTTACTCGTTTTTTTTCACTCTCCAGACGAGTCTAGAGGCAGTGCAGGAGGACATAATCGCTGCGGCGACGACGAACAAGGTGCCCGGGGTGCGAGCGGAGACGTGTCTCTACCTGGGGCGGGCCTTTGCAGGCATGACGGTGACGACGCTGAACAAGAAGCTCCTGAAGACCTTCATCGGGCCTCTCATCAAGTGCTCCACGGACACCGCGATGGAGGTGCGCGAGGCGAGTTTCTCCGCCCTCGGCACCGCCATGTTCGTGGTTACGGAGAAGAACGCCATGCCCTTCCTCAGCGAGGTCGATAACATTCGCCTGGGCAGGATCAAGGAGTTCTACGAAAAGGTGGCGGCCGAGAAGAAGGCCGGTGGAGCTTCGGGCGGTGAGTTTTAATTCGGTTAATTCTTTTCCAAGTCTGTATAATGCTCCGCGTAATCCAATAAGTACTATTTGGTAGTGGTATCGTCTTTACGTCAGGTGAGACTTATAGCTGCAAAATTTTGAGAGGTCTTGTCGTTCTTACAGCCACATGTACCGAAATGATGAAATGTGACATGCGGATGATTAATCGAATTCACGCTGGTTAGTTTTGGAGAGCACGAATACCCTTAGTAAGGTTTCATCGTCATACGGCTCTAGGGGGCCTTGTGTGGTGGCCACCGGAAAACAACCTGGGGAATTTTTATTAGAGGTCTCATGTCTGTCACCATGTTAACGTGTTGAGATTGATTTGTCTTGTACCTGCTATTGCTACTCCTTATTAGTCGTCGAAAACCTTAATACCATATCGATTCTGGTACAATCTGCCCTCTGTAAATTAAAGTTAGGCATCATTGAGCCTGTTATGATTCATTTAGACCTTCAAGAAATTTGTGAAGTTCATTAGGTTCATGTTCTATAACCGGACGCCCGCTGCCCATGTTTGGAATCTTGCAGCTGTTGGGGCAGCAACTGGCCGCATTAGGTCGCGAGTATCTTGTTTCTGAATTGGGGTTGTATCGAGCATCTGAAAAGCTGAGGGGCCTAGTCTACCTTTGGTCACTCTTTTCTGTCAATTTCAGGCGGTGCCTCGTCAGCTGCTTCAGCCGTGGTCGAGCCCGCAAAACCGCAGTTCAAGGTCGTGAAAGGTGGCAAACCCCCGGGAGCAGGCGGCGAAAAGGCGGCCGCACCGACCCGAGCGGGTCCGGGTTCGAAACCCGGCGCGGCAGCCAAGGTCAAAGCGGGCGGTGCTTCAACCGCTGCTGGTGGCGGCAACGACTTGCCGAAGGAACAACTCCTCGCTGACGATGCCGTGGAAGCCAAGCTGACTGAGTGAGTTGATTTTTGTGTGAAATTCTACCCAGTGGTAGGCTTAGATAACCGCTCGAAACGTTATTTAGTTCCTATTAAAATGAATAGTTCTAAGAATGAACAGGTATTGTTGCTTCACAAGACATGTCCACCGTTTTCGCCGTTTGAGTTATGCACTGCTTTGAAAATGCTTGGTTGCTAAGCCGCAGACCTTAGAGTTCTACCAGAGTAATTAATTTTATTCCTAATGTGGTTTCCCCTATCGAATTAAGGATTTCGCTGTTGCCAAGTGCCTAAAACTGGCCTTGGAAGAGGGTGGTAAGTAGCTGAAACGCCTATTCCAACTATTTTCCTTCTCAATTCCTCGCAGATACTTTGGGGAGTCAGTACTGACAGAACTGGCCTCTGCCGTGTGGAAGGAGCGTCTGGCAGCCATGGAGGTGGTTCAGAACAAGGTTCGGGCCAGTGACGAATCCCTCTCCTGCCAACTCGTTTGCCGTTTGATGCTGCGTAAACCCGGTCTCAAGGATAACAACTTCCAAGTAAGCACTTTTATCGCCTTTCCTGCCTCTAGAACTAGATTCGAAGGGTTTCAACAGGCCAGGTTTATCTCGCTTTGTTCGTGCGCGTAGAAATGTTATGTTCCGATCAAATGCCTGATAAGCGATCTCGGTATTCTAAAGGAGAAACACACTAAATGCTCATTCTTTTGTGCGTGCGTATGTGCCTAGGTTCTGCGGCTGAAGGTAGAGTTGATAGCGGAGATCCTGCAGACGCGCAAACCCGTGGGTGAGGTGATGGTGGACCTGTTGTTGTCGGAGCTGCTGGAGAAGATCGGCGACGTGAAGGTGGGTGAGGCGGTGAAACAGGCGCTTACGGCGTTGTCCGAAGCCACCACCTTCGAGATTGTCGGCACCCAGGTCGCCAATGCCGCCTTCCAGCAGAAGAATCCCAAGAACCAAATCGAGTCGCTCAACTGGCTCTCCATCGCCATCAAGGAGTTTGGATTCAAGTGAGTCCCCTCTCTGTGTCACTGTGGATACCTAATGACAGGCGAATGAGGGTCTAGCTTTTAGTGTTGTCACTAGGGAATGCTTTTTAAATAGGGGAAATCACTTTCGTTTGAGCGGCCCTTAGCTTTTTAATTTGCAACTCCAAAATGGTAATTTCGATAGCAACTCATCGTCGTCATTCGTCAATCCTAATATCCTAACTATGGAAGTGGTCTTTTTGGTCTAAATCGGAATAACAATCTCTGAATTTTCGGTTATCTTCCAGATCTTAGAGGCCACTACTGTTAAATTTTTCTGGGTAATAAGTGCTGATCTCAATTAGTCAAGTTAATCTCCATAGAAGTGTGAGGAGGCGTTCCTCAGACCTTTCAACGAACAGTTTAGTCTGAGGGCCGAAAAGGTGTCGGTTCAGTCACTATAGCCTCAATTTATTGCTGGTTATAATTTTTTCAGTGAGAGAAGACTTTTATGCGATACTGCTGTAACTCTAGCATGGGACTCTGAGGTCAACTGTGAGTTGACACAGCCGATGCGTTAACTATCAGTTGACCTAAACAGGGCAGATTACGTTAGATTAAGCTGTCTGAATGGCTGCTTTTTGGAGCTCTGTCACTTAACCCTTGTTACTACTGCAATGTACTAAGGTTCTCCAAACAAATCAGCTGACCCAGCTAGGGTGAGGAGTCTCGATACCAGATGCCGATACTTGGAAGTGTTTGTGTCAAAAAATGGATTGACCGGATTCATTGGGCACTAAAGTTTTGGGCCAATGCAAGCACGCAATTACGTGCCCGGGTGGGCGCAGTCCACTAAACGGTGCAATGAGACTGTTAGGTCATCGAACTACTCTATTTTCTCCCCCCCCCCCAACAAAGACTGAACGCCAAGCAGACAGTGGGTATCCTCAAGATCGGATTGAGCGCCACGAACGTGAGCGTGCGCCAGGCGTGCATCCACCTCTCGGGGGTGCTCTGCCTCTACTTGGGAGCGGCACCACTGCGGGCCCTGTTTGCGGACGAGAAGCCGGCCCTGCTGGCCCTCATGGAGGAGGAGTGGGCCAAGATCGGACCCGACTCCAAGCCCCCGCCGCCAACGCGAGGCCTCCGGCTCATCAAGAAGGGTGCCTCGAGTGACCAGGACAACGCGGAAGGTGGACAGATGGAGGAGGCCCAGGAGGCGGCTGCGGGACCTGATCCCGATGAACTGGTCGACAGGACGAACATCAGGTAAGTGCGGGGCGATCCGATGAATTTTGGACTGCCTAGATATAGTGCCTTGTCCGTAGGTGTTTAGTTGTAACTTAGCCCAATTTTCCGCGTTCCCTTTCCTCAGACCGCCTGTCGTCCGGTCGCGTTCGAGGATTCCACGGCCCCTTGTACCCCTTTCACCCCGCAACTTCCGTTCAATTTCACGTTCTAGGCGTCAATAACTACTTACACTCGCTAAAATAGAACGCAAGGAGTCGCATTCCTAATCTCAGTGTGGGTTAAGATTAATTATCTAACTCGTGAACTGACTTATGCTGCTTTTCGTTTATGTCGTTTGGATAATTCAGTGCTATTAACACCAATAAACTCCATTCAGGGCTTTGGTTTTCTCTCCTGTCAGTCTTGTACAACCCCTTTTTCGTAAATTTTCTTTCCAAAAAAGGTATTCCTTTTTGTTTGAAGCAAAGTGCAACATCCCTCACAACTAATGTTTTTCTTTTCGTGTTCTATACATGTTAAATTTGTCATTTGTTACATTTTAACAGGGCTTTTCTTTGCTTCCAAACTAACCCATTGTCAGTTGTTGGCGTTTCGCTGAGAGAGGTCACTCGTGGGCGTTATTTCACTCTGTTCAAAAACCATTTATTTGTATACCATTACGACTTGTAATAGGCGTGGCAGTAGAGATGAATCAGACTGTTGGCTTATATATCTAAGGAAATTCCCCACTCTAGAGCCCAAATTGGAAGTTTTGTAATGTTGTGGGGAAGTCAATGATTGCTTGTTCGGTGATCTACCCCTATTCGTAAGCATATTTTAAACCACGCGAGAACTAACTTAATTGCAGATGGACAGAAACTCAATTATAGTATGAGTGGAAGTTGGTAGGTGTGTTCTTCTTTTTGTCCAGTGTTGATGCCTTACGAGGACAAGGAACTGGAATTGGGAGCATTGTAGAAATTGATGTGCTAACTCATTAACGACTTGCATGTGATGAGATTTGGACTTTTCGAGAGACCTCAACTGCCAAGTTCCAAACTTTCCCTTTTTGCGCTTTCAGCGAACAACTAAGCGGAGAGGTGCTCACCCTGCTCTCCAGCAAGAACTGGAAGGAGCGCAAGGAGGGACTGGGCAGGATCGAGGAGATCCTCAAGGCGAATCCCTTCATTGCCGGCGGCTATGACATGCAGGAGCCCCTAACTGTCATCTCCAGGGTCTGCACTGATGTCAACAAGATCCTCGGCAAAACCACCCTCGGCCTCATGGAGTCCTTCGCCAAGGCCCTCTCCAAGGCTGATGCCAAGAAACTCGTCAGGTAAGTCTTAAAGCGGGAACAATAGAGGGCTCTTTGCTGAGAACAAAATTGACCACAATCCCGGGGTCTGAGGTAAAGTTCTACGGTCTCGAATCGCTCGCAGGTAGGTAGGGGAGGGCTCTTCCCGTCTCATCAGAAAAGGGTGGTCAGCATCTCAACAATTTATTGGGTAAAGAGGAACTCTCACTGCTGTCATAAAATGATTTTACTCAAAATGATCGCCGCCATTAGCAGCTTCTAGTGGGGAATGACGTCGTCGAAAAGTGCTTTAGTTGTGTACCGACCCAGGGGGTGGGGTCAACCTCGTCGGGTTAAAATGAAGAGGGGGTAAGGTCGTAAAAACTGATGGCTTACAAGCGTTTTCGGACTGGGGACAGGGGGCCGCAGAATTTTGCTGCTGACATGCATCTGGTTATCCTTATTGTCGGTGGCTTAACTACAGTGTTCGTCCCAAATTCCGTGTATGCGTCAGAATTCACTCTGACCCCTTCCAACAATTTTTCGGCGGACTTTTGAGGAAATCTGCTGTAAGTGGAATTAACCCGTCGGCTTGTATGTTGTTTTTTCTAACCACCACAACTTGTTCACGCATCAACGATAATCTCATTGCTATTCATCATGGTAATGGTTATCCTGTCCCATGATTCAAGCGCGTTTCCGTCCTCCATTCTCCTAAATGAAGAATGTATAAATGCAGTTGAAGGAAAGAGTTTAAACTGTTAGAGGAAACGTAGAGTGCATGAAAACTCCCTATACATCTGAAAAATCCAATTATGTCCTTAAGTTATGGTCCGAAAACCCTACATTTCTGTGTCTTCGTTCAGGTACGTGGAGCCGTCGATCCTGGCGTGCTTCGGCGACTCGAAGCCCAATCAGCGCGAGGCAGCGGTGGCCGCACTCAGTGCCTGGAAGGAGCGCTGTGGATTTATCCCCCTCACCGAGAACGACATGCTCTCCGAGGCCCTCAAGGTGAGACCACCTTCTCAAAGCACCGGTTGTACTGGTCGTTCTCTAAGTTATGAGGCTTATTTTCGTACAAGAGTGCGGGAAGAGAGAATTCTAGTAGTTTCTTTGAAGACGCACTTGATTTTGTGAAGAAGAGATGTCAAATCTCACCAACTCAAATAATTTCTTTTACCTTTCCATTATTTTGAGACTCCTTTCCCCCGAAATTCCGGTTTTTGTAGCCAATCATGAGATTGGTGTGTCTAGATTACCTTCTAGATTCCCACTCTTAGTTTCTGTGGTGAATTTTCCCAAAAGCGTTTGAGATAGTAACCGATTTTTCTTGTACTTGCCTAATTGTTAGGCGAGAACATCAAAACCCATCTGCAATGGCGCTTGAGTAATTCCTTCCGTGTTTTTTGGGGGTGTAGTTCCGTTGTGTGATCCACTGTTCCCGACACTCGTGATGTTCCTTGTGCGCAGCTCGGATTTTTTTGTGTTAGTGGCGTGGTGTGTACAGGGGAAGTGTGTTACATTGCATGTTCCTGTACGAAAGGGCGGATGACTCACTCGGTTCTCTCGTGTCGCATCTTCCCGGTTTTGACCAAAGCAACTAGAGGGCGAGGAATTAGTTGTTGTCCTTGCCGTGCATCAGAAGCGTGCAGTTTTTTCTTGGCATTTGGGCAGTCACCTAAAAGGAAGTTGTGTTTGATACAGCAGGAAGTGGTTTAGTCAAGAATGTGAAGTAGTGGCTAAGGCTCTACGGCTGCCTGTAGCCTGGTCTCTGTCAAATTCAATCGGGCCCTTTGTCCCACAAACCATCGACTGATATTTCTTTTTATGCGCTCGTGTGGTTTTTACACAAGCGTATTTCCAGCGGTGGTGATATTAAATGCCAACTGAGTTTTCGAGGTGGGCAGTGGTGAGATGCAACTGTTCATGCGATGAAACTCAGACATCGCAAGTCTATTTGGTGCCTGTTGAAATAGCTGCCAATGCCTTCAGTGAATTCAAAAAAGGTCGAAGAGGCCTGAAACCTCTCGTGTGTGACATGGCAATTAACTTTTTCATGGTACTTGCTAGTCACCCATTCCAAATTCTCCACTGGGGCTGGTTCTGCAGGTTAGATAGTTTATATTCACACTTTTTTTCACAGTTTAGCTCAAAACCAAAGCGAGTAAGGAATCCTTTCGTAGTAATCTGGGTTTATACCGCACAAATTTTCGTCCCTGCAGAAATCGTAATGCCAATTCTCGTAATTTTCCATGAACCTCTACAGGCAATGTCTAATGTGTAACAAGACCATGTTTAAAATGGGTTGACAATGTATGTATTTGGAAGGATATTTTTCCATGAAGCTATTTTGACTTTGCCAGGCATCAGGTGTAGGCGTTGGTATTTTTAACTTACCTTCAATTTGGACAGCTTGTCTCTTAAATTGTCAAAGTTCATTTTTACGACGCATCTTCACCGAACGTCCCCAGGAAAAATATCATGGAAAATAAATGTTTGTTATAAGGCGCATCATGAGAGATGATGGAAGTACCAATTTATCTGTACTTATATGGAAAGTTGGCAAAGTTAATGACTTGATGAGGCCTTTAGTGTGTATTGCTTATCTTCTGAAAAGAAATGTTCGACCCTAGGGCATCCGGAATATACTGAATAGCTATGCTCCACCTAACTAAATACCACACTGTGGTGGCAAAAGCATGCATGTTGGAGGAGGCGAATTGGTCGACGAGCCCTCTCTGAGGCATGGTAGCATTCTGCGACAATCTTTAGCAAGGCTTTGGTTAGAGGGAAATCGAGAATGAGCTTTTTGTTTAGTCCACCGTGTCCTAGGAAATCGCCAACGTTAGAGTGGCATTCATAACCACTGGCATCCTAGAATTGCGAAGTCATGAGCGAAATCATTAATAGGGTAAGATCCAAGTGAGTTTCAACCCTTCAGCAGGCTTCTTCACGTTTCGTAACTAGTCAGGGGGGTTGGACTTTCATGTTATCAAATACCCTACTTAGAAGGGTCTTCTAGGTCGCGAAATGATCGGTAAAACCACAGTGAGGTATGAGGGAGCATGCAACGTGGGTAGGATTGGGTAAGTGTTTGTCCCTAACGTCCGTTGCAGTGTGTGAGCTCCCGCCAGTAACCACAGTGTGTTCATCTTTTATTCGTTGTGGTAGTGATGAACTCTATGTGGATTAGAATGTTCTGGGAATTGGCAATAATTTTAGTTGTGTTCATCCAGCATGGTCGATGATCTGCTTGCTGGATGGGGTACGGTGAGTAGATATCACCGGGTGTGCTCACTTGGGAAGGGGAGACTTCTACACTCCTACTCTTTAGATTTTAAAATTGTAAATTTTGGGTTAAGCTACTGGCTGGTATATTATCGAGATTCCTTTCATTGCCTTCCAGGCCGAGAACCCCTACCAACGCTCAGAGTTGCTGAGTTGGCTGACCACAGCGCTGGAGGGCCAGCGTCTCTTCGGCAAGGCCGCCAGCGCTGCGGGTCTGGCGCCCGAGTTCGGCATGAACCTGGCCTCGGCTGTCTACGCCGTCTGCGAGGAGCGCAACCCCGACGCCCGCCAACGCGCCCACCGCATCCTGCCCGTCCTCCTGCGCGCCCTGGGGCCCGAGACCATGATGCGGGCCCTGAAGCGCCTCAAGCACACCTCCATGAACGCCGTGGCGCCCCTGCTGGAGAAGGCGAAGGAGCAGGTCGCGGCCGAGGATGCCGCCAACCCCCAGCCGCCGCAGACGGACGCTGCTCCCAAGCCCGTCAGAGGGGGCGGAGGGGCTAAGAAAGCACCTCAGCCCTCCCCTCCTGTTGAAACGGAGCCAGAGGAGTCCTATCCCGAGACTGGCGGTGAGAAAGCGACTTTTGTGCGAACATTTTGCAATTCGCGCCAGAATATTCTATCGTCCCCGTGGGAATCTCTCCTATCTTAACGTTTAACTAAATCAAGTTTAGTGGGCGGTGTTACCTGTTGACGTGAATCCGAAGAATGCATCATGCATACCTCTATAGAACTATGATAAGCCTGTTAGTATAATATGGGCGGGTTCATAGCTAACTTGTGCGTTCAATTGAGGTTTGTGCTTGGGTAATAGGTGATTTCTGTGGGAATCTTTCCCAGCGTTTAGTTGGAGCTGGTGAAATATGTGTCATTTATGCACTTATAGGATTAAAAACATCCTATTAGTGGAATTCGAGCAGGTCTGTCGCTAACGCTTGTGCTCATCAAGGGTGTTTGGCATCATAATTGATCAGAAGTTATGTAACCGTCTCCTTATTTGGTATTAATTCACCTAATTTCTGCGTTTCAATGTTGACTAAAGAGAGCTGGTAAGAGAGTTGTTGGGTGGGTGTAATTAAACCCGAAAAAGAATAATGAGTTATCCCCGCCATAATGGGATTGACAAAATGAGAGTAGGTTGGTGGTTAATGCGCTAGGATTTCCGATGACTTTCAGTGTCGGTTTAACCCAAAAGCCAGGATAAACCATATTCGTTAAAGAAAAGACACTTGTTGTTAAAGTAAATGACCTACAGTTTAAATGGGGCTAGATGGCATATTGAAATGTGAATGTTTTCTGACGTTACAGCCTTAAAGAGTGCAAAATAAGTGTGTAAAACTTGTGGTGAACCTTGGTGCTTCCTTTGTCAATATGAAATCACGGGAGAGCGGGTTAGTTTACTAAATTCACATTAATTTACGTGACACCTAGTGGGAGATTGGGGGCACAGTAGCAGAAACGCTATGCGTCATCCCTACTAAAATAAGATTAGCAAAATACGAGGTATGGGATTATGCTTAATCCGTCAAGGCGATTAGCATTATTCACCATCGATCATTGAACAGAAATTATCGACCATGGCTGGAAATACCTACGTAGTTGTGTAGAGAAGTGGTAATGCTTCGCACAGACTGAACGCTACGTAGGGTCCCATTGCCTGATCTGCTACTAATGATGAACCTCGATGTTGCTTTGCTTAAAAAGTTCAAATAAACTCGCGTGAATTTACAGCATATTCGCAATGAAGTTAACACTCGCTAGTGGTTGTTAATTACTACGAAAATGTATAGCAGGTAGAGAAATTGCTCTTTTTCGTCAAAGATTTTCGCGTAACCTCCGCCATTAGTGATTATCACAGCTTCAATCTGAAATCTGGGTAAGCTGTTTTTTTGCACTTTCCCGGGCAGGGTTGGTTAAATGCCACGCTCATCAGCGATCTTTACAGCTTAAGTTCTACTGATGTAGACTTTTATGAGTGAATACCAGGGGTTTTCATTAAGCACTGTGAGCTTCGTGGTAGACTCTGAACCATTCTGTTCAAGCAACGACAAGCCCAAATTTCAATGCTGCCAAGGTCCTCCTGAAACACTTTTCCGCCGATTTTAGTGAAAATGTGCTGTGCTTTGAACACAATCAAGTCGATTGTCATCTTACTAACTTCTAACCTCAAGCGCTTCAAAGTCCCCAGTTAATATTGGCGGATCATCATCAAGTAGTGACCATGGCTGGAACGAATGTTCATGTTGCAAGTTACTTTCTCCATCATTCATCAGGTGGGGTTTTCTAGCCATCTGTCATTACATACAGAATGATGAGGATTGTGCGTGAACGCCTTTAAAACATCTGGAGACCGCACGGTCATATTTTTATTTACCAAATTTTATTTCGAAATCCTGTATCGCCTGTACTGTTATTCCACTGCAGGTGACACAGGCACGCCCGAGGGTGGGGATGAGGAGCTGGGTTCCACGAAGGCGGACGTCAGCAGCGCCGGGGCCAAGAAGAAGGTCGTCGGCAAGAAGCCCGCCATGACCTCCAAGAAGGCGGCGGCGCTCGAGCAGGCCGAGGAGGCCGCCGCACAGGTTCCCCTGCAGGTCAATAAACTGCGCGAGACTCGCATGCAGGACGAGAGGAAACGCAAGGTGCGTGTCGTGTGTGCACTTCAACCGATGCACTGCTACGCTGTTTGGGGATTTGCCAGTTTGCAGCTTCTCTGAACGGGGAGGAAGAAGTGGTCTGAATTAACTCCTACGCTTTAGGAAAGAAATTGTTGTGCTTTGCGAAGGCAAGAAGCCTTGTTTGTGAGTCCGTAGTTTCTCTCAAAGAAAAAAATAGGCGGGGCTGCATGTGGGGCATTGCATTAAAAAATCCTGATTTCAGGGTCTGAATTTACTTCTGGTTCGTGTTTTGCCTTTAACCGGAGTATGGTGATGGGAGAGGTTTATGTTCCTCTCTAGGAAGTTGGGAGCTGGTTAGGTTCGTACATTAAAAAGTTCATTTAAGTCTGAATCTACTCCTGGTTTATGTGCTGGTTTTCGCGGGTCTATAGTTGTGGCTAATTGAGTGCTTCTCCTCGAAGGTAGATGCTTGGTTTGTTTGTAGCTTGCCAAGAAAAGAAAGCAAATGAGGGCTGTGTGCTAGGAGATGCCACCTCGAAAAGTCTTCGTCTGGTAGTCTAGATCAAATCTCGAATCGTGTTTTGGGTTGCTTTGGACTGAAATGGGTTTCTGTCTGTCTTGGAAGGTAGGGGCTTAGTTTTCTGCTCATAGCTTCTCTGAGTGAAGAAAGTAATTGCGTTCCTCTGTTTTTTGCTTTGATAAGTGGTTATTTAAGGTTTGAATTTACTCCTGGGTTAAAAAGGGTTACGTTCCTCTTAGAAGTAAGGAGCTTAATGTGCCAGTTTGTAGCTTACTTCAAAAGGTGGCAAACAAATGAGTGCTGCTTGTGAGGGTTTGTGCGTCTAAAGGTTTTTTCTTTAAGAGTTTAATGAGAACTCCTAGTGTTTGAGTAAGAGTAGAACTATATTTAAACGGAGGGGGAGATTTTTGAACGTGGATTGGAAACGGATAAATGAAGTACTAAAATTTCACTCGCTTTGTTTTCGCTATCTGAATTAGAAGCCTACATGGATTTGCCACTCAGTAGTTGCTTGTTGTTCACCGCACGTGCGGTGCTTGAGTCATCTAGTGTGACTTTCATAGGCTTCTGCATTTGAGTTCATAGAAGGCTGTTGTGGCCTCTGCATCGCTCATAGGAGCGTTAATCCATAGAGAAAAGTGGCTGTCTTCGAAAGCGTAAGATATAAGCTCTATGTTGTTAAGTTGTTCAGTTGTATGTCTTGATGCATAGGTGGTTTAATGTTGCACTGCTGCAATGCAGTCAGGTGACTTCCCTGTCTAATGAAACTTAGCACCTAGTTTATATTTTCTCAAAGAATGAAAGAAAAAACAATACAGATAGGATGACGGATTTAAGAAGTCATGTGACTCTTTGCCTCCATTGGAATTCCCAAGATATCTTTCTGGGTAAACTTTTTTCGATATCCTCCCATTTCAATGTGGGTCATGCTACTTTGTGGCTATAAGGTGTGTGTGCGTGTACTGGGCAGGACGTTTTGCAATGGTGGCCATGATTTATCATTATGAGTGTACACCCTACTAGTGATATTTATTTCGAATTCAACCCCCCTTCCTAACGTTAATTGCTTAAAATAAAATTTGCATAATATCAGCGTTGGCTTTTGCATCTGAAACTACTCCCACGGTATTGCAAGAACTTGTGGATGTAACGTAGTCCATCTCCTTACTATTCAAAACGGTATTTTCTAAACAGAAAAGGGACAATTCGTCAGCAACAGAGAGAAGTGAGATTAGGGAAAAGCGGAGAGTTATTCAGCGAAATTCATCCGTAGAGATTGTTGGTATGTGAAGGACGTGTGTGTTGTTCACCTCACAAACCACTTCTGTTTAATAATGCCTTGAATCCCAAACCACTTCTCATGGCCTCTGACAACTTTAAGACAACGTGCCACTGCAGAAATAACGCTCCAGAGACTTGGCTAGAAGTGTTGGAGCTACCTTAAGGTGGGAAACTAGCCTTTTAGTGTCTAACTATTGCCGCTGAGTGTTATTTTCTCATTAACTGAAAGTCGTGTGAACTGTGGAAACGCATCTCTGTTGCACATGATTAGGGATCACTGGCATCCAGACTACTCCCACGCTGTGCAATTTATTCCCTTAAGTAATTTGTTTAAATAATGCATTAATTCACAAGTATCTTTCCCATTCTTGACGGATTATGCAACTGCATTTCTTCAGTGTTGCATGGAAACCACTAAGCACGTAAGCTTAGATTATAAGTTTCGATTCACTAATATCCGTCAAGAGGTGGGCCGTTTAAGCCATCTAGCTATTGCCGACTGGTTATTGATGACGAACCTGTGCAGGTGTTAATTTCTTCAACCGAAAGTGGTGCTAACTTTTTCCCAAATGGGAGTGGAGTTTTTGAATCCCAATTACTCCCACGGTAGTCGATTTGCTTCTTCCAGTGCTTTAGATGAACCATTTTTCAACTCAGAAACAAGCGAGCTCCCTATATCGGAAGTATTTGGTAGAAATCCCTCAGCACCCGATTCGTGTCCTAAATGCTTTAGATGGATAATATTTTTAAATCTACAACAATGATTCAAGGCGTCTGAAAGAGCTTTGGGAAATTTAATGCCTTAAGCCATAGTGGTATTTAGAGTGGTCCAAGTAGCATCCCGAGCCTACGTTGTTAGTGTAAGCCCTAGACGAGATTTTTACCCAGTGTTGTCTAGGATATTGCCTACTAGTCATTATTTGCGAATCGATGTTGGTGCTAGTGATTCTCCACAACACATGCTCAGAGTGTTCTCTTTTTACATTCAATTTAAGCTCATTGTATGTAATTATTTCTCTAAAGTGAATCATTCACAGATAGGGTTTAATTGCTTCTGAAGGGGCTGTGCAACTACGTTCTCCAAATAATGAATAGAAACCAGTCAGCACATGAAGTTTAGATTGAAAGTGTTGTATTAGTAACACCTGTCTTGAGGTTTGTCGAGTAATTGGCCTTGCTATTACCTACTTCTCACTATCAGGGAATCGGTAGAAATCTTGACGAAATGAACCGCTGTGGCACATGATTAGAGTTGGCTTTTTGCTCCGTAATTACTTCCACGGTAGGTACTTCATTTTCCCAGAATCTTTAGGTTATATAGAAATCTCAAACTATGTTTTATTGATTTTGAAAGAACTTTGGTATTGAGAGACAACAAAGTAGCTAAGTTTTAAGTATAATAGTACTTGTATCCGGCAAGAGTTTGGGGGATTGCAATTGGCGACTGGTTTTCGTATTCCTCTCTATACTTCATGAATATATGTACAGATGATGCGAAAAGACACTGAAGGCCTGAATAGTGACTGTATGTGGAGTTGTGGATGGGTCAAAAGGACGTATTCTTCATAAGGGCCCAAGAGGTTGCAAGACGGAGTAACCTATCCAAAATTAACAGTTGTGGGAATGCTGCTTCCGATTGAGTATTTGGAAGGAGGAAGCTCCAATCGTGGATCTGTTTGGGAGTCGTTAGAGGTTGACAAGACGACCTGACTAATGAGCCTTGTGGTGTGTTGGGTTGCGTTGCAGCTGCTGAAGTGGGACTTTGACGCGCCGACGAAGGACCACGTTGAGCAGCTGAGGGGGCTGTTCACGACGGCGGGTGCGTCGCCGGACCTGCTGAGTTGCCTCTTCAACAGCGACTTCCGACAGCACATGCGCGCTGTGGAGAGCCTCACGCGCCTCCTCGAGGGCGCCTGGCCCTCTGTGGATGGCGCCGCCGCCACCCGCGCCAACCTCGACCTCATCCTCCGCTGGATGGTCCTCCGTTTCTTCGAGACCAGTCCCGCCTTCCTCGCCCGCGGTAGGCCACTACCACACCTCTCTCCCTCCCTCTCGTCTCTCTCCTTCTTTGTCCAGCACATCTTCTCATTTTAAATGTGGAGGCAAAAGGCTTTCACCTTCGCTATCTCGTCATTGACCGTGATGGAAGGTTCCATTTGGCGGAGGGAAAGAACAGTCGTGAAACCTGCTTATTTAGCTCTTCTAAGTGCGATGGGGAGACTATTAGTAGCCTGTTTCTTTGCTAGAATGTCAGCTCCTCATGGTGCATAGACTCCCCTCATTTGCAGTTGGGCCACACCCACACCTCTCCCTCCCAGCTAGCGCATCACACCTTTTGAGAAACGAAAGGAAGAGGATTTAGTATTGGGTGTAAAAATGTTTCCTTCCCATTTAAATTGCGAGGTTGTCAACAGTTTCTGATAGCAAACAGATTTCATCTCCTGTATCTCATTAATGTCTGCCATAAGACTTTCATTAACTGCTCTGTTGTGTGTTCATCTAGCGTAGGGGAAAGCCGTCCCGAAAATAAGCATTCAAGTGGGCTTATTTAGCTCTTCCAAGTGCGATCGAGAAGCTATAAAAGCCAGTGTTTCTTTGTCGTTTCCTTTTCAAGAATGCCAGCTCTGCGTGATGCACAGGAGCAGATTTTCCTAATGTTCTTGAAAGATTCTCTTTCACATTCACATGTTAGGATTGTTTTGATGGGGGAGGAAGGAAACGGCTTCCATAAAATGTTTAGTGACCTAGAAACACGTGCTTATCTAAAGGAAGGGGGATGCTTATTGTAACGCCGTTCAGGGAAATGTTCGCTCTGTAAAGTGGACGCAATCTTTTGTTCTCCTTATTAGTTACCTAGGTAGAAGTTTGCTTGAAGGGACCGCTCTCCAATTTAAGAAAACCCCTACGTCTTTGCTACCTCACCACTACCTATCGTTGATTGTTCGAATTGGTGGATTTGATATCTCATTTAACAAGAAACACTTGTTCATTTAAGCAAGGGAAGGGCTATTTGTGAAGGCGTTTAGCTAATAATTTTCGAACCGGCGTATGCCCCTCTACTAAGGACGATTAAGAGACTACACAAAAGTTGCTTTTCTTGAACTTCATCACTTAAATGGAGGCTCTAGTGGAATCATGAGGGCAGATCTCTCACACATTTTGGGACTGCCTAACGGTTTGTATCTTCTCAATCTCATCAACCGAGGGACGTTATTAATTAATCAATTGACGCTAGTGATAGGGGACCTTTTTATTCGATAGCCCATAAGAGCCTTGTCAACTGGGTGACACGTTTAACTATGGAAGAAGGGGTATTTGTGAATCCATCCACTCCTATTTGCGATCGGAAGATCGACCACTGAATACTCATTTTTCTTTGCTGTCTTAGATGGAAGTTCTCCTTTGTAAATGAGATCAGGTTTTACGAATGCTTATGAGAATGGTTCTCACTCAAATTGTGCAATTGTTTCACTGTTTCTGGTAATGACCAGAAGAGGGTAACCCTTTCCGTATTCACTGGCCCCTCGTATCAACCTGGAAACACGTTTTCTATTGAAGTTAATTAGTTAGCCTTTGGGAAAATGGGATTTTTTAGCCGATCATGGGCTGCCAAAAAAACTGTCCATCGATCAAAGCGGGCTTATTTAAGGGAGAGAGTCCATTTGCGAGGACATTCACGAAAAAAGAATCTGCATATTCTGATCTCCTAATCGGACGCTGTTGGGTGAACCTGTTTTCTTTTGCCTTCATCAGTTCTTGAATGCAAGCACCTACGAAAAACTCCTTTTTCATTTACATTTTGGGACCGTTCAACTGTTTCTGGTAATGGCCAGAGGTAGGAAATGTCTTTTATTTTCACTCCCCCCTCTGACTGCTGTGTGATTTCTGTCAAGCGGGAGACACGTGTTTGATCAGGGAAGGTGACTTGTTGAGCCTTGCAAGGCTACAATATAATTAACGGGCATCGTTACCATTCGTAAGAGACCTTGGTTTATTTGTTGTTTACTAAATTTTAAAGTAAGGAGCGCTAAAGAAGTTTGGTACGTTTGAAACATTAAATCGACCTTTTATAGTTCAACCTTAGAATGAACATCGTTAAATACTCTACTCAAGAAGTTAAAATCGCTAGCCATAAATCATATTCGTCTTTGGAGCTCACCTCTCTGTTATTCGTCTCCGAAACTTGTGATTTTTAGCTATAACCTGGTCTGTGCCGATTTTAATCTGGCCCTTTGCCCATAAACCATCGCCTGACATTACTTTTTATACGCTCGTGTGGTCTTCACACAGGCATTTTCCGCGGTGGTGATATCAAATTCCAACCGAGTTTTCGAGGTGGGCAGTGGTGAGATGCGACTGTTCATGCGATGGAACTCAGACAGTCCCTAAGATTTGCAGTATTGAAGAGGCAAATTTCTTGGTCAAGGAAGGTGTGGAGTGATGGTGAAAGTTCCCAGATGAAGTGCTCCGTTTCGTCTGTTTCGCACTCCTAAGTGAAGATATTCTTTTTTCATATTCTAATAGAGGACTATGGAGGTCTGATTTTCTTTCTCTTCTGCTTGCTTGATAAACGGAAAGAGGTTTTACCGGTGATCATAAGAGGACCGTCTTACCACTCATTTTGGGATTGTTGGACTTTTTCGGGAGGTAACAGCACCTTTTACATATTTCGCTATCTCATCACCTGATACAGACTTCCGTATTGTGTGGTCAGGAGATAAAAAGCACTTCTTCTTTGCCTAGACGCAAGCTAGGCGTGATGTATGGATGAAGGTCTTACTAATGCTAATTTTAAGGTCTCAATATCTTAAATTAAGACACTGTTCAAGTGTTTCTTTTAATTCAATGTGTCTCAGAATTTCACAAGAATAGGAAAGAATCGTCTAAGTGGTGCTTTTATCGTCTCTCCAATTTGAAGAGAGTACAAATAACTTTTTTCAGCATAAAGTCTCCTGTCCAGCTTGTCTTTTATGTTCCGCGAGTAGTGTTATCCATGCTTGTAAACTTGCACAAACACTAAGCTCTTCTTCTTAGCTTGGAACGCAGCAAACAAAGAGGCGATACATGTATGTGATTTTTAAAAAGAGGTCTATTTAAATAGACCAAGGTTTCTGTAAGTATCTATTTTAGATTTCCACACCCTACGGCGGGTTATTTGGCGGACGGAAGGACAAATTAGCATTCACCGGAAGCTACAAAAACAAAATTGGCTTTATCTTTGGTCGTAGTGAACATGAAAAGACCGTTTTCCTGGAAAACTCTATTCAACCACCCACTGTCACTCTCTCAGAGCCCTGGCTAGAAGTTTGTTAATTACAAAGTCCCTCCTCTACCTTCTCTAGGTCTGGAATATCTCCAGAAGGTCTTCTGTCAGATGTCAGACACGGAGCAGACCCTAACCGAGTACGAGGCAAGCGCGTTTCTGCCCTACCTCGTGGCTAAAGTCGGTGACCCCAAGGAGAACATCCGACGCGATATCCGCGCCATCTTCCGCGTGCTCACCAGCATCTACCCTCCAGAGAAGCTCTACGGCTTCCTCATGGGCGGGCTTAAGTCCAAGGCCAACAAGGCTCGCCAGGGTCCGTCTATCATCAATTACTAACTGTTTATTCTCTCTAACTGGACTAATCGTCGATTCTGTACCCTCTAGAATGCCTGGAAGAGATTGGGAGCATGATCGACCACTTTGGGCTCAACGTGTGCCAGCCCTCGCCCGCTGCCTCGCTGAAGGCGCTCGCGGCCCAGATCAGTGATCGCGACTCGGGAGTTCGAACTGCGGCTCTCAATGCCCTTGTCTGTGCTCATGCTCTCGTTGGAGAACCGCTGTGGAAGATGCTTGGTCAGGTGAGGAACCCTTCTTTCTTTAGGAGAGTGACTCACTTTATCAGACGAATGGTCTGTACACCCCGATCCTCACTAGGAGATGGGATTGAAAACCAGGAAAGTGATTGCGTTCTTGGGCCTCTGATGAAGCTGCAAACATTTCTTCAACAGTCGATTCGAGAGCTCAGGCTTTCCTCTGGCAGTCGTCAACATTCTCCAATTTATAGTAACCCCCTTAAACCACTGGAGAACCTGTTACAGATACAGAGTATTGAGGAATGGATAGGCGTCTACGTCTACACGAGTCTCCAGAGTGTGCGTCTTTATATTGCATGGAATTGCCTTGAACTCCTCTTCAAGGCTCTAATTTGGTAGGGGATTACCCTACCAAACGGTGAGATGTTGCTGTCAGGACACCAAGGCTCAAGAGGATTCACGCAACCTCCCCGTCTCCACCGCAAACTGAAACCAGGGATAGGGGACTGACGCTCCAGAAATCCTGACAGGAGTCGAGGATGATCACAGAATGTCTAGAAAGACTAATCGTTGCCAGCACCGCAAAATTCCATTTAACAGGTGGTAGGAAAACAACGCTTTTGAGGGGGACCTTCAGGAAAAGTGCAGAATCAGCTTGCCCTAGGTTACGGGTTGCACCTGACTGACGAGGCTGTTACAGCAATCAGCAAACAGCAGCTGTTAATTTGATTAAAACCTTTGATGTCAGTGTAATATCATTGTCAACTGAACTTCATTTAATTGATTGACGCTAGTGCTTTATGCAGACAAAGAACTCCAGCTAGGGAAACTGGCGCGTTGGCCCATTTCTGTACACCTTATTTTATCTGCGTGCAGATTGGGCGACGAAGATGATGAGTCACCTGGTTTTGGCACATCCACCAAGCACGCATGATGTTTCCTGTGCGTCGGCCATATCTGTCTATAAAGGGGAAACATTCATTCCGTGTATCCCAGTTAGGAGATGAGATTGGAATCTGGAGGCGAAATTGATTACTCTTCAGTGCATCCTTGTCTCCACCAGTTTCGAACACAAGTGTGTTCTTCACTTTCTTGCATACAATAAAGTGGACGCCCCTTTGTGTTAGAATTTAGCAGTATTTAACCTTCACTTGTGCCTTTTTGCGCGTTAAGATGCCCGAGAAGGAGCGCTCAATGTTGGAGGAGCGAATCAAGAGAGCTGGGCGACCGGTAACCGCGGGTTCCAATGCGACGGCCTCCAAGCGTTCTGCATCAGAACGACCTACGCCCAGAAGGTGGGTTTTTTACTTGCTATTTCTGCCTTGAGATTCATAAAAACGTACTACCATCTGCCTCTTCTGAACCAATCAAAACACAGGGAGACGCAGGCCGGAGCCCTGCCCGGTGCCATGGCGTCAGCCCATCAGGGGCCGTCCGCGATGGCCGGGGGACCCCAGTCGGTGCACGCAATCGCCTATGCACGCGCCCAAAACATGCTCAGTGGCCTGGGTGATCTCAACCCTGAGCAACCACCTGCGATGCCAAATCTGCTTCAATTCGATCGAGACATCAATGAGCTCTTCAAGCCTATTGAGATACCCGAGCTAAAGTGAGTACTGATAGAGTTGTTAGACAAGTAGCTATTAATACAGCCATAATTTTAGTGGTTAGCGGGGTGTTCACCATAAACTTGAGAGTCTCATCAAGAAAAAATAATTTTGTAACCACAAATCAGTTTGCTTAAAGCAAATTCAATTAACCACAACCGTAAGCCTCTCTTACAGCCTTATTTCAGCCCTGAATATACTCTTGTATAGTAGCCGGCGTAAAATATCCCGATACAAGTTATCTTCTACGGATCTGTTTTTTTGAAGAGGGATTTAATCTGTTAAAGGAGGCGTAATATGCATGAAACATAAAAAACAACCAAGTGAAATTCTGCAGTTGATAGGTGGTGACACAGGTGTCGATTGCTTAGTTCCTATTGCCTAGAGATCAGCTTCAGAAAGCTTTGCGGTCATGCCGACTGGTGCGGCTCTTTGTGGTACCTTTCACAACCCACTTGTGCCTTCAATGCTGTCATGAGATGCAGTCAGATCAAAGGTGGCAAAGTGCATTTCGTGTCACTTTTAACTGGTAAATAAGTGGTAGACTTCCCATCTCCTTATTGATCTAATGAATCAAAGTCGAACTTTATCTGCCTTTTCTCGTGGAGTTTAAGAAATGCACGCCCCAACCATTTGGAAGAATCAAGAAAGTATTTGTTTCTTTTATCTTAAATACTGGAGTCGTGGGGTTTGAGTATAATCAATGCTAATCTGCATGAGTGGGTTGCAATTGCGCTTTTGTCGATTGATCGAATTTCCAGGCCGTTCTTCGACTTGATGAAATTAGGCTAACATGCGTTTCAACTACGTTTTCTGCGAGCATTTCCTCCACATTCTAGAAACTATGCTCGGGATTTGCTCCTTTAAGCTGATTCATTGCTCGCCACAGGAATTCGTGTTGTTATGGGGTGAGGGGGGTTCATAAGTGAAGGTCATGTGGTGATTGACAACCTTGTGTTGTTTTCTGAGTACCGATTTTTTCTTTGATGTCGAAATTCCCCTCTACGCAATCGCTTTTTTCAATTAACCCATTATGTCCCACCGTCCCGTAAATATGACTGCGACAATTCTAACTGTATCGTAAATTTCGAACATGTTTGGATAGGCAACAAGTCAATCTTTCATGAAGTGGCTGTTAAGGGGAAGTTTTATGGAATACCTCGTTAAATCTAGCTTAAAAGAGACCCTCGAGATTACTAGGCTTAGATTTAGACAATGGTGTCACGGCTACATCTCTTGAATGATAAGGAATAGGAGTTTTAGCAAAAACAGAAATTGCTCTCAAAAAACTCGAGAGGGGTAATGACGAACAGAAATGGTAAAGGCAAAATATGCTGTCTAGTCTCGAATGAAGAATAAGCCGAAAAAGTGGAATATAGCGGACTGCAGCTGGTTAAACCCAACAGTGGGTGTAGTCCTTCCATGACGTCACCTGTCAAAGTAGCTGTCATTAATAATTAACCCTGCTCATATGTCGTGTGTTCTCCACTACTATAGAACTCGGGACAAGCAGACAGTGCTCAACTGCCTCCTTCGTACGAGTCCAGATGCCGCCTCAGCTATCACCATGGTAGTCACCCAGATCTCCTCCAGCGATTTCAACGCCTGCTGCCATGCTCTTAGTCAAATCGACACTCTTCTTCAGAGTAAGTCATGCACGGCTGAGCTCAGTTAACACTGGAAGCACTAGTGGTGGGGTTGTATGTTAAATTAAATCAGGCATGGGGCAAATTCAGTTTAGAAATGAGTTGGAACGTTGCTTCATTGTAGGCGACAAGTGGCAACTGCTGGTGGGTCACATCAACCAAGTCATCATGCTGATCACCATCCAACTGAGACAGACAAAGTCGCGCTTCTTCGACGACCCCTCGATCACGGAACAGGACTTGTCCGAAATCCTGAGATGCCTCTTTGCCACGACTGAATCGGTAATTCCCTCGCAGTCGCAGTTTTCCAGCCGTACCAACTTGATTTTTTTCTCATTTGGCTTGTGTGTTTTGCGTCTGCAGATACTCAAGCGTCCACTGCTGGCGCGAGAGGCGTCGCGAGAGACCCTGAAGGAGTTCCTCTTCGCCTCGCTGCACCTTATGGTGCACGAGAAGACCCCCGAGTTGCCCGATGGCAGTGGCATTGTCCGGGCCATCAACGCCATCGTTCTATTGGTCTTGCTTCAAGCCAATGCCACACGTGTTGCTGGGTATGTGAGGATTTGAATATCGACGTTAAGACGTTGCTCTCCCTCAACTTAACGTGCTGTCCCGCTGAATCTATCAGGTCATCCAATAAGTTCATTCCGATACGTGATTCTTTCTGTGTGGGGTCATGCATTGTTCTAATTATCCTAGTTCCTGTCGGTAGATTTGAGCGTTAATTGTTGCTCAAATAGGTGGCAAAAATTCAAAGTGCATTGTTCCTTGGCCGTCCCAGACAGAGTAAGAACATTTTTTCCATGAAGTTGCCTTCTCGGCTGTGGTGGCTGGGGTCTATCCCTCGCTTACGAAGCCGCTGCCGTCTATGACGCCTAGCATTTCGGTAAAAGGTCACCCATTTTCCGCCAATCGTAAGTCTACCCAAAGAAGATGACACTGATTGCCGAGAGTGGAGAGAAGAGCAGATGTCGTTAACTCGAGATCCGAGATTTTTTCAGACAATTCATCGGTAGAGGACAAATTTTTCTTTTCCAAGTTTCTGGAGGTTGCAATGAAGATGACTGTTGTGTGGGTGAAACTAAGCTTAATTGCCAATTTGAACTCAACTGAAACCAGGATATACTTCTTCCGGAAGCAGCTTCTCAATACACTAAACTGGACGACGTCTGGTTAGATCTTCATCTTCGTGGAGGATTAAATCTCCACTGCACATTCCTCTCTATATACTAAGTGAATATTTCCGGTCGCTTCGTCGGCTGATAAGTTTCCTTTCCTGAACTCATAAAACATTAAATGCCTCAAATGTTTCCTGGGTACTTGGTTCACGCTTACAGGGTTTTAATCACGCAGTTTTTTAGTCTACTTTCCGCTAAGACAATATTTGATCAGTTTAAAAGCATCTCTAGAGGGACTAATGTTTAGCTTCATGAGGAATTGTAAAATACTCTGTACTTTGTTCAATTTAAAAAAGGGTGAATTTCGGACAGAATATATCGGATGACCCGATAATCTTTATTGGATTTTAAAATTTTGTTGAATGTGATACCGTGTTGTCTATGTCGGGTTAGCTTTTCCAAAGAAACCCATACAATTTCCCTTTGGGGAGCTGAAAAAAAGTGCATGTTGTATCCAGCACTTTTGTATTAGTTTTTGTATGCTTCGTTTCACGCTTTTGTAGTTTTTTTCTAAAGTCGCTCTTTTAATCTCCAACATCTGTTCTTATTCTGTTTGCAAAACATTTTTCTTATCGAAAAGGCTATCTTTTAAGTAAAGTACACATGCTAAGCGAAAAATGACATCACCTCAAAAATGTCAGTCTGTCATGTTTTCTCTCCCTCACGTTTGCGGGTTTTTGGTGTTCGTTTTAGCTTATCTTCAATCAAATTTTTCTTGGGCTTGTGAATCCGGGGGTGTTAACCTTCAGCGCTGAGGACGGCCAAATCGCCTGTCCAAATGGGGATTGAAATATTTTCATTTAAAAGCAAATTAGAGTTACTTCGTCCACTTTGTACGAGGTCGTCAATTAAGTAGTGTTGCCTCATTCTCATCCGTTGATGTAAGGTCAATTTTGGGCAGATTTTCAGGTTTCTGGGGATTCGGCAATGCGTTAATTTGAGAATGGAGATCTCCTTTAACTGGTTCAACACTTAACCCCTAATTTGTGAGGAATTTTGAACATGGTTTTCGAGTTTATCAACTTCGTTTACCTTTCTTTTTGCAGTGCCTTTATCCGACTGCTGCACGAAAGCGTCAGCAACGGTCACTTCAGTAACCGATTCACTGAGGTCGTCCTGCGAAGCATCTGGAAGATCATCAGGGATCTGCCCGAAACAGGTTTGTGCTGGGAAACGCCCATTTGCCCTCTCAATTATTCATCGACCCTAAAGGATGGGCTCAGTGACTTTTTGTAGGGGCTTTGTTGCGTTGGGTGTTATTTAAGTATCCACACTTGACTTAAGAATTGATCTGGTGACAATTCGCTGAGAAGTTAGCACACAATAGAGCTTTAGGTAAAATTTGATGATAAAGCACTCGAATATTGACTCATTATGAATACCCGATGTCAAGAATGAGAGGAAAAGGTGAGCACTTTAACTTCAAATAAGTTCTCCCATGAGCGTGAAGGCCATCTTCAGAGTGATTTAGAAACCGTTAAAACAATTGATTGAACCCCAGGGTCTTGGGTAGAAGTGTGCTGAAAGGGGAATATAGATGTTGGTCAAGATGCTGAAGGACCAACGCTGGTCTATATGGCGAACGGTTTATTGGCTGAAATGTCTTATCCGTGTGCTTTGACGCGTTTCAAAGTTTCAATGGCACTAGTTTAGGGTATTTATTCGCTGCGGGTTTTTATTAAAAGTATTTAGATGGTAAATAATAAGTCATCAAACTTGGAGTAGTTGTAGTAGTGGGCAAATGGGTCAATAGTCGCAGAAAACCGAGAGCAAGACGGGTAAATAGCAGTGAAGAAGTGAGGTAGACTTTCCTCTGCGGAGTTAAATTACTTCCATGCCTATAAGCCATCTCCATTCAATTGATGGTAACGTACTGACCCATTTGCCGAGAATGTTTGCTGTCTCAGCAGCTACACATGACTGGATACACGGATTGGGGGGAAAAATGCATAACCCAGAGCTTAGGATAGAATGTGATGGCCATGCAGGCATTGTCAGCATTAAAGCTATCTTCTAGAGCCCATTATCGAAGTTTTTTGTTAGAGCGTGGATATTAATTGGGGAGATGCGAAAAGCTGACACTAAGCTATTAGAAGGAAGTCTTTGAGGCTAGAGTATCATATTTGCGTGCGGTTTATTAGTTGTCGGGGTTGTAATGAATGTTCAGGTTATAACCTACTCCGTATTATCTGGCAAAGCCTTGTATTAAGAGACCATCAGCAGAGTGGATATCTAGCTGTGGCGCAGTGATAGGGACTTCTCGCTAGCCTGTCAGAAAGCGAACGATAATCGGGGGTCCTGGTGTTTTTAATGTAGTCAACAACTACTCGCTGGACCTGGTGCTACTGGACTGCCACAACTTCCTGAAGGCCTTCCCCTCGGCGTCGTGGAAGACGCGCAAGTCGGACGTGCCGCTGCGCACCATCAAGACCATGCTCCACTCCTTCTGCAGCATCCGCGGCCCCGCCGTCCTCAAGTTTGTCGACCTTATCCCCAATAAGGTAGGCCCCCATCCCTATCAGGTCATCCCATAAGTTTTGTCCCGATTTTTACCGTTTTAAATCGAACAATAGGTAATGAGTACTTTGTGGGCTCTAATGGAAGCACTCAAGAATCATTTGAGGCACTTAATTTTTCATGAGTTTAAGATAGGGAAACTCAGCAGTAGTCGAAGAAGCTGCTAGAAACGTTAAATCAGTTTATGTGGAGGAATAGGTTGATGAAAGCACGTGTGTGCAGATGGTGTGCGAAATTCTGTGGAGGTGGAGATTTCACCCTCTGCTAAGATGAAGATCGAATTGGAGTTGAGTTTAATGTTACGCTGCTTCTCTTTGTTTATCAGTTGAGTTGGAGTTGACAATTAGGCTTGTCTCAAACCTCGAAATAGTTCATCGTCGTTTTATTTAAAGACCTGTAAAAGTTCGTGAACTTGGAATTGTCTGAAAACAATCTCCATTCCCGAGTTGACGACATCTGCTTTTCTTACTTTTATGTAACTAATTTGTTTCATCCCTTTTTGGTGAAGAAACTTGTGACTGGCGACTGGCGAAAAATGGATCTTTAATCGAAATGTTAAGTGTCTGTAGACAGTGGCTTCGTAAGCCACAGCCGCCGAAAAGGGAACTTCATGGGATAAAGGTTCTTCTTTAGATCCTGTGGAGTCGCCAAAGAATAATTCACTTCGGATTTTTTCCAACTAATGCAGCAACAGTAATGCTCAACTCTACTGTCAGCGATTCGGGGTTTTGAAACAAGCTTTAGGGATGGAAAAAGACCTGCTCCAGTAAATCGAGAAAGGGTGGTACTTCATCAAGTCACTTTGCAACCCTTCATTCAACCTTTTCTCCTGACCTTTTTCCTTCAGACTACCATTGGTTTTGTAGCTTGCAAAATCATTTGAATGAAGCAGCTTTTGCAACACAGTAAGATGTTGAACCTGACATTTGTGAGTTCTTAGAATCAGAACCAATAATGGAATCAAATAGGCTTGTTAGTAAATGTAAGTAAGTCACGGCTAGTCAGGAAAAGTATAATGACGACCATTGAATTGTTAATTAAACGTTGTAACAATTGATCACGTGCTTTATTCAAATTCAGGCAGGTCTTTTGTGTTGACCTGATACATTCTTACAAGCCTCAGAACTCAAATATGCACATTAGATTGGTTGTAATATTGCTGTTTGTGAATAACTTATTTGGGGCGGGGAATGAAATGGCACAGGTGTGGTCTTTTGGGAGCAATCGTGGTGCTAAATTATTCACTAGATGGCTCTGAATAATGAAAAGCGTGCTTTTGTTTTCTTGAGTAGTGCGTGGGCTGGCATATGGATAACTCAAAGCATTTTCGAGAACCGGCAGGGATAGCCACAGTGCAGAGCTTAGGATGGAGAACGGTTTAAGTTCTCAGACGCTTGTTGGCTCTGGTAAAGGAAGTGGTGGCAAATTATGGCTCAATTTGTTCATTTCCAATCTGGAAGAGCATTCAGGTTGGAAATGGCATAGTGTCTTGGGGGAAAAACTGTAGAGTATCATTTGATTCTGTTCCTTGTTGTCTGAACTGGGTAAGACTTTCTGTCAACAGTGTCCTAATAAGGGCGTAAGGGACCACAGCTAGACGTCGCCTAGGTCCGAATCAACACAAGGGGTGAATGCGAATGAAATTACCGTTTGAAGACTAAGTGCCTCTGATGTATAGGGAGTGTAAGACTCATCTTTACCCAGCGAGTTTCGACATTCAATTTTAGCTGGTGTTAAAGCAACACGATCTATTGAAAATGCAGATCTTGAAATGTCCCTAGACTCTGAAGTCGCTGGCACTGCGTCTGAGTAGCATCCCTTGAGACTCACGACCCCCTAGAACCTGTATTCAGGATTTTCAACCTACTGAAATGTTAACGGTTTAATAATGCCTGTTGTCGGGCTGTTTCAGGAGGAGTCTGAGTTGGAGTCCTACATGAAACGAACCCTGAATAAGCTTGCAAGCAAGGGCGGTAAATTGCCACCAGCTCTGCAAACCAGTCCCAAGCAGCCCTCCGCTCCTCCTATGGTAGTTTTTTCCATTTATAATTTAATTTTTTGCTTTCTTTGGGTATTATATTAACTTTTTTACATTTTCCAGACCGCCGTCCTAACGCCAGAGGACCATGCCCGTCTCACCTCCCTCATTTCCAAGATCCTCACCTCCCGCGAAGAGTCTGTAAGTTCGCGCCTACTCAAATTCAAATAAGTAGTTGTCGGTGGCGGTGGTAAGAAAGTAATGTTCCCCTCACAGTACATTGAGGAGCTCTTCGACATCACCACGGCCTATCCGGATCTGGACCTACAGCCCTTCCTCGCCGACTCCACACCCTTCTTCCAGACCTACATCCACCAGGCCCTGTACAATGTGGGTCTGCGACGATCCAGAGCCAAGCAGCAGCAGGCGGCCACACCGGCGATCAATGGAAGCTCTTCGAATGGCCTCGTGGACAAACAGGTGAGTTGGGGAGAAAAGACGTGTTTTACATATTTTTGCGAGGAGCACAAATCACGGTGTGGAATGGGAGGGGGGCTTTGGTCAAAGGGAATTGCTAATGAGGTCCTTTTAGCGCCAGCACACAAGATTTTTGTATGCGTTTTGCTTTTTGGTTGGAACGAAATTCATGCCCTTGTTTGGGCATTTCTATTCCCTCTCTCTCTCTCTTTATCGATGCTTAATGGCAAAAATCCTTGTTAGTGAGTGGAAATTTTCTGAACAATGTGTCTGTGCTTCGACCTTGGTTTATGTGTTAAGCAAAGGGGAAGTCGCGATAGAATTAGCTAAGTTTGAGGTACTTGCTCTAGAGTCGTGCTCTTAATGAAATATCCACCTTGCCGTGAAAGAAGATCGTTAAACAGTCTAATCCATAAAAGTTTAAAGCCAGAGTTGAAAGAGAACCGAGCACGTGGTGCCCATGTTATTTTAAGAAGCTTTGCGGGTGTAGTATGAATACCCAGAGAGAAAGTTAGAATATCATCCCCGTTGCTTGGTAACTTTGAAGTGTATGGATAACTGAAGGTGGGATTTGGAGTACTCTTTGTTCCAAGTACTGTTCTACCCAATGACATTTACAATATAAGGTGAGTTAAGAGAAACCCTTAGAAGTGCGTGTGGTTATTTTTTAACCACTTGCTAGGATTTTAAGACTTGATAGAGAGTTGGGTTTTCAACTGATAGGTTCCTAGAGCTGACGTTTATTGGTCAGTTCGTTTGATTGACCAATCAGGAAGTAGTATCGGTAGATTCTAGCCAATTGAGTTGATGGCGTTCAGTAAGATAGCATGTGACGAGAGCACTAACGAAAAGCTGTTTTCGCGTGCTGACTTGCGTGATTTGTCTCTATGCGTGTGCCCCTTTTTCCTGAAACTCCTAGTCGCTAAGCCTCATGATAAAACGGAAAAACGCGAGCCTTGAGATTGATTGGCTGTCATGGACCAACAGCTGTCACGTTCTAGAGCCTTGTGGATTTGGTGTCTTGATTCCTCAAACAGAGTAAAAGCGCCTAAGTCTGTAATTGAGTAAATGTGTGTCGCTGTCCTGCTTGAGTGCTCACTGCGCACACTCGCTTCAAACGCCACTGAAATGCGCATTTACCTCTCGCCCCCCTTCCCTTGCGTGCAAGGACTTTGAAAAGGTCATGCGCGATCGCCTTTGCTGGGTCTTGCGTGGCTCTTGTGGCTTTGATCACAACGACGACGACGCCAACGGCATGGTAGGTTTCCGTGGTTGCGGTTCGGTTTTTGCGTTGGTTTTTTCTAGTTTACGGGGTTTTGTTCGTTGGCTGGCTCTAAACACAACTGATTTGTAAGAAGCGAAAGCATCAGCCTGATTAAATATTGGGAATGGCCACTCTGATGAAATCTGGGTTCATCTAGGTAGTGGGTTTTCGCCTGCATTAAAGCTTTTCAGCAAAAGACCTCAATAAAGTGGCTCGTTAATTAGGCTCTATTTCTGCTCAAGAGAAGGGGAAAGAAGAGTTTATTAATTGTAATGGAGCTCTAGTGGACTAAGGTGGTGGTGTTCGTTGTGTTGCCTTTCCTTCGTGTTTTGGCTGCCTTGTATTTTACCTTTGAGTTCAAAGTCCATTCTTGCTGAGCCCACACGGCAACAAAGAAAACAGCAAAGCACATCTCACTTCCTTTGGATCGCACTCTACTTGTTATGGAAAACTGGAGTATCTGGAAATAGAGAAAAACGGGTGTTTCCTTAGTGTAGTTAAGGTTGTAGTGCTGCTTGTTGTTATCGTTATTGTCAGTAAAAATAATGCGCACTTGGTGACGTGTAGAACGCTGATCGATGAGTGTTTTGTTCTTTACCATTTAGGGGGTGGAAAATCTCTCTGACCCTAGTTTTTCGCTTGACACTGCTTTAGAGACCAGTGGAAACAAAGCAGGGAATAGATGTTTACTGGTAATCGAAGTGGGGGACTTATTTCAGGAAAGTTTTTTACGTCAATACTAGTTTTTGTTCTAATTTTACTTGGAAGAATTCAAAGCTTCTACCACCCCCACCCCCAACTGGAGTCTAGGCAAAGCACGGTAGTCAAAGGTGGGTCGTGCATTTGAATTCCCGACCGCTAAAGTATCAAAGGATAGAGATACGAGCGGGTGAGGCAAGGGATAATGCATAAACGAGGTTGGAAGAAAGTGTACCATGCCGGGGCCGTGATTTCATTCACATGCCTTCCCTCTATTGATATTTCACGTGGCATTGGTTCACTATGCCCTTCCGAGTTGGCACTTTCCTCGGGTATAGGGAACAATCAAAGCACTTGCTCCTCTTTGATCGGTAACTTTTGGCTTGCGTGCGTTCCTTGAGTCGCCGCAAGATTAGCCAAGGCTCAATGAGGCATGGGA
Organism: Anomotaenia brevis; assembly: GCA_030710315.1. NCBI lineage: Eukaryota > Metazoa > Platyhelminthes > Cestoda > Cyclophyllidea > Dilepididae > Anomotaenia > Anomotaenia brevis. Next base: position 809,841 of record JAUOZQ010000010.1, read on the forward strand.
TGAGTGTCTAACTGTGGTCTGCGAGTCGAGGAGCTGGGATTGTTACATCCCCCACCCCCTTCTTTCGTTCCTTCATACTCCATTTTGGTTTGTCTTTGCAGTCGCGGCCATCACAGCCCTCCGCGTTCGACACCAACCTGGATCTGCACCAGGCGCAGCAGCCGGTGAACCCGAGGCTCTTCATGGAGCGGCTGGCGTCGCTGCGCAAGGAGCTCGGCCTCGAGCAGCAGTCGGGTGGTGACACGAACCAGGACTTGGACTCCGGGGGCGGCAACACCATCATGGAAATGACTGTCAGGGTAGGTCGCTCATCCCTCGAACGCTGTGGTACTGACAGGGAAAATGCACGATCGTAGCCGAAATGACAGTCGCTATTCGCCTTTATTACTACCTCCATCCGGTGCAACCCGGAATAGGACGGAAACTGGCTGATTTAACACACCTTGAAGGAAGGGTCTTTACAAAAACGTGATTGTTTTCCTTCGGTAGTTTAAGGTCTGAAATTCCGGTGGAAGCTAAACATTGGAATGGGGACTGGTGTAGCAGCCAGGGTGGGTCGTTCGGTCAGCCCACCTCCTAACGCTTGGGCATTACCTTTCCAGGGCACGTAAGAGGTGCGATTCGCGTTTATTGCAGTCTCAATCCGGCTCAACACAGAATCCGGAAGTGGCCCATTTTACCCCTTCTGTGGGGTAGTGTCTCGCTCAAGAATTGTTGCTTGTATCGTACTTGTGTCACGGTGGCGATTAGCGCCCAGCCATACAGAATAGTTTTCTATCTTCTGAAGTTCGGTGGGGGCCAAACAGTAAAGGGGAAATCGTGTAATCGTTGTAAGTGGTTGACAGCAATTCCGAATCGTCCTGAGGTGGACGAATCCTGACTAGCCTAATTGTTAAACAGAGCCTGGTTAAGGCTGTCGTTATCTAAATTCTTCAGCCTTAGCCCCCTCCAACACATTTTTCTACAGATCTCCGAGGAAACTTGCTTTGCGAAAGCGATCAGTTCGTCTTTTTTGGAAAGTTTCCATTGCAATGTCCTGGCTTATGCCGCCTTATTGTTTCCACAGTGCTCAGGGGAGTATTGAACAAAATCATCGGGATGCAGGTTTTCACAGGGTATGATGGCACGGTGTTCCAGTCGTCAACCCTTCTCAACGCCATCATCTATGATTGACGAAGAAGGATTTTAACGTTTTTAGGAATCTTAGCACCTTTAACGCGTCTGGTAAACCAGCCAAATATCTATTTTGAATGAAATGTAGGAACTAGTTTGAAAGGTCACTTTAATTTCTTTTGCGCAATTCATCTTATTCGAGCTTGCGTAAAATAGTGATTTATAAACAATCTTTCCGCTCCTTTTTGTTGTTTGTGACACTGAATAAGTTAGGGACGAGAGCGTTATTTTGTATGTTCAAATAATAGATTAGTTTTTGCTTGAGCCCAAGTCCCTGTACCATCTCTTGCGTATTCAGTTGATCTCCGGTAATTTAGAGGGGTAAGTGAGGCGATCGACCAACCAATTTACTATGAATTCGTCTACCGGTCAGTCCCCAGTACTGTTTTTGACTGTCTTAGCTAAACCATAAAACGATCAATCCACCACTAAGGGCGTTGGTTCAGGCCAAAAGACCCAATTGCAGTATTCTATATATAGCACGGTAAATGTCCAGTATCTATAGTGCTTAGGTATCCACGAAAGCTTACTGCACTTGCAGCATTTAAAAACTATTAGGTGCGTGTGCTGAATGGGTACTGGTGTCCACTTTAGTCGACCCTTACAAATGGTTGATTAATGGCGTCTCCAGACTGTGGAGCACATTCTCTCAAAGCTTCTTTTCGACTGGAGTTTTTCCTTCCCCTCCCACACAGGACGGGGCAGAGAATGCAGGGGGTCCGGGTGGTGCTCGCGGGAGTGGGAGCACCAGCCAGGCTCCTGATGTTCCTCCAACACCCAGTGGGATGTCGCGCAACGAGTTGATGGACATCCGGCGACGTCTGGAGATGATCAAGAACGCCCAGAGGGGCTGAAAACCGCCTCTGTGTGTCTCTCCTGCTATCCCCACCTACAAACCGTGTCTTCTGTGTATATATACTACGACTACTACTTCCAATAAATGTGTCGCCTTTACTCACTCACTCTGCCGTAAGATAACACAAAACCAACTTATTGTCGGTGGGTGTTTCACAACGTTTCCTTACCGACCTCTTCCAACCATTCTTACGCAACCTTCTTCCTGCACTTCGGTAAGTAAAATGAAAATTAAGAAAAAAACAACTACCAAGAGGATGTGTTTAAAGATCCCTGGAAGAGGTGTTGTTTTTCCTGGGCTGTGATTGGGGTCAATTGTTGGTTCTGTAGGGTATCTAAGCTGTATGTTTGGGTGGGGGGTTGTTTTAAATCGTAAATAGATTTATGAGGCTACACTATTGGTCGACAGGGGATAAATTTTTAAGTTCACATTTTAGAATGGCTAACAACCAAGCAAAGATTTAAGAGATCCTAGATTCCTCCAGTAAGTAGGCGCGAGAAGAATTCCAGATATCATAGTCCCAACACAAGTATGGGTCACTAGATAACAAGGTATCTAAGTAATCAGTCTGAACCTCTTGGTGGGCTCAAATTCGTCCCAAGTCTAAGTGACAGCATCGGAGTTTTTATTTCATTAAACGGACAGGCTGAATGAGCCGGTTCCTCTGTTACAAAAACGTGTCTAGTTGTGGTTGTTAAGGGCGAATTCTTGTATGAATACTCACCCAGAACTCAGGCTTCGCCCAAAAACGGTTATCGAGGGATCAGGACTGCCATGAATCTCTGTTGCACTCTTGTGCGTGCCTTTTATAAACCAAAACCATCTAAAGATTAGAAATGACTCCGTTCTGTAGCTCATAGTGACGGCCTTCCCCCTTAATACCGCTATGGCGAACAATGCAGCCTAATCAGGAAGGCCAAATGAATCAGTGCATTCCAACTATTCCTCGACCTTTACCGTAGTTGGCAGACATCCATTTGACTAAGCTGCACAAGGTGATTTGTCACTATCCTCGCACCATCTAGTAAGGGATGTCCCTGGATAACCTAGCAGGTCGCTGACTCGAATCTAATTATGTAGGTGCATCTCCCCGATTCACCGACTCCGCATTGGTCCAGATGCCGACCAATAAATTTGGTAAACCGAATCCCGGCATTTGCTTTCACTCAGGTTTCTAATAAACGCTGTGCCGCAGACGTTTTCTATTGATTTCTTACCACTACTACTTTCTCACCTTCCATGAAGTGATCACCCATTCATGAAGTGATCCACGGAAAATGTAAGGTGAAATTTCCTTAGAGACCACGCAGATGATTTTAAGCGTGGAACAAGTAATACTCTGGAATTAGGGCACTTGAGCCAAGCTTTGAGGAAAGAAGACCTGCTCTAGTGATTTGAAAAGGGTGATGTTCCATCAGGACAAGGCAGCACGACCCTCCACACAGCAAGAATCACGTCACAAAATCGAGGAAGAACTCGCTTGGGAGAAAATTCCATATCCACCTTATTCTCACGACCACCTTGCACCTCCTTCAGACAACAGGAACTTGCTTCGTAGCTGACAAAATCGTTTGTAAGAAATGGCCTTGGCAAGGCTGAAACTGGCATTTATTAGTCCTTTGAATAATCAAAGCCCAAAGAATTTCACAATAATGAAGGTATTAATCAGCTTGTCGATATATCAAAGGTGATCGTAATAAGGGAAAGTACATTAGTGAGAGAATCCTTAATTGAATGCAACATGTAGTCACCAGCTTTATTTATTAAGAATTCGGACAGAACCTATCGGATGACCTGATAACTATTTTAAGAACTAAGAAGAATACCTTTTAATCACTCGTGGCACTATAACGGATCCATCGGTGTCTTTAACTAACAGCCTCACCAAAATCAATAAAGGGCACCAGCGAAATGGGCGAATTCTTGGCTGAATACTCCCGCGGAGCTAAAGCTTCGTCCATCAACGAATAACGAAACATCGTGAACACTGCGCCTTTCGGTAACCTTCTAGTGGGTTTGGAACTATGTGTTAGTTGACACGACCATCTAACGACTAGGAACGACTTCTAAATGCCTGCTTTGGTGACCAAGGAAGTCAAACCAGGAGAGACGAATGAATTGAAGCATTCCAAATATTCCCCGTCGGTGGATGGTCCCCCGATTAATGGAGCGGTTGCTTATTTCTACGTCCTTACTCTCCTGTTAAGCCAGGTGAGTTCGCGCTAAAAACCAAGTCGAAAATGAAATATTCTTCACACACCACTTAGCAGGTGCATCACGAAAAATACAACTAGATAAACCCTGCAAAATATGTAGGTCAAATTCACTTAAGAGACCTCGCTATAGTTGGGTTTGTTTATAGCAGATAACTCTAAGAGTGAATAACGCCATTTCCATATTGTGAGACATGTCGAGTTTTCAAGAGTAGACATGTTGCCACAACCCACTCAAAGAAAAGCATTGAAAACCGAGGAGCTTCACCACCTCTGTGTCCACCCAGAACGGACACAAGTAAGCACATACGCATAATACTATTCAACGCACACAAATACTGATACACAATGCAGGTTATAGTCCAGGAAATGCCGATCGAGTATTTCGTCCTTCAAATGGCCATCTTCTTGAGTTCGATATCCTCACTGAACCCCGAGGACGAAGACGGCGGTGGCGGCGCCGACGGTTTCGCCATCACCACCGCCGACGAGCCCGCCGGGAGTCGGCCCCCATCCAACTGGATTGTGGTGTGGTTGCGCCCCACCACCGCCGGGAAGTGTCGGCTGCTGCGCCTGTCGTCGTGCCTCGCCCCACGCCCGTCCCCATCCCCATCGTCGTCGTCGGAGCTCGAGGAGCAGCAACAACTGTCGGCGCAGTTGAGGTCGCGCGCGAAGTGGCGGGCCTTGTAGGCCTCCCAGAGGCGCTCCACCACTGCACCCGCGACCGCGGCGCCAGCGTTGATGGACATCATGCGGAGGAGGAAGACGCCATCGTGGCGCAGGAACTGACGCACGAACTTGGCCACTATGAGGTCGTCGGCGCGGCTGCAGACGGCGTTGAGGTGAAGGTGGCGGCGCACGAAAGCGGTGCGCGAGTGGCGGTGCGCCATGCGCAGCAGCCAGAGCGGCACGCTGGTGGCCGTCACCACGGCGCCGAGGAGGAGCCAGTACCACAGAAAGACGTAGACGCGCTCGCTCAACATGTTCACGGGCAGCGCACACTGCGCCGTCACGTAGGCGTAGCCCGCGAGCTGGCGGATCGGCACCACGCAGAAGCCCACGCGCGGGAAGTTCAGTGTGGACTGACGGGGAGGGATGGAAGGAAGCAGGTGGCCTAGAGCGTCTCACGTTTTGTAGGATTATACTTTCTTGTTACTTTCCCACTTGTGCATTAGTCATGCGCACTACGCCTCCTTCTCTGAATTTCGTCAACGCGAGCAGACAACCGTAACTACACAGATTCATGAATGTGCAGGTTTTTTCTCCTATAAGAGGCTTTATTCATTCATCCATTACTAGTTGCTTCTTTTTAAATTAAACGAATTTTAAGGAGTATTCTATAGTTTCCAATGAAGCTGAGCTTTATTTTACGTTTAGATGCACCTGAACTGATCAATTTTTTTAGAGAACAATAAAAATAAAAATTTCCTTGATTAAAACCCGCCTAACATGGAAGTAGCGAAGAGTCATTTGGGGCACACGAGGTTCTTTCATAAGTTCAAAAAAGGAAACTCAGCAGCAGCAGCCCCAGCGTTTACAGACATTAACTCAGTAAATGGAGAGGAATGTGTGAATGAAAGAAAGCAGCTGCAGAAGATGGTTTGCAAAAATCAGTCGAAGCGGAGATTTCACCCTCCAAACCGGACCGGACGACACTCAGTTGAGACTGACGATAAGCTGCTTCTTGAAGCATCCTTTGAAGAAGCTAACCTCTCTTTATCAGTTGAGTTGGGGAAAAAGGTTCTTCGACCTTGAATCTGGTGGAATCGCCAAGGGATAATCCACTTTAAAAAAATCCACAGAATTAAAGCAGTCCTGAGGAGACTTTGCCCTCAGAATGTTTGGTGGTACCGGCTTTCTCGAGCTTTTTCCGGTTTACTGATGGCAGTGATTATACTTACTAACTCTGACTTCTACAGTGCAATTTCCCCATCTATTGAATTTCTGAACCTATTATATTTGGTAGATACCAATTAATTTTTTTTTCTCTGATGAGACTAAAAAACTGCTTTCACAGTTATGAGTTCAACTATTTTTTTCTCGTACTTAAAGGATTATGAATGTGTTCTAAATGGATCATATAAAATCTAGATAATAATCTGAAGAGGTGCAAATAGGAGAGTTGGTAGAGGCTGCAACTTTTGACAAAGATGTCCCATATCCCTTTCCTTCATTCAGTCCCAAACAAAGCCTGATTAATGCTTCTGTACTTCTGTAGACAAGCTGTGGTCGCTTATCCCCGATTAGGGCCTATTGGTCTCGATTTAGCCTGTGAAAACAAGGACAGGACCCACATAACTAACAATGGACACCTCTCAATAAGTGAGCGCCTTAGCCAACATATAAATCACACTAAACGGTAGCACGTCGTATGACTCACCCTACGGCTGGCTCAATCTAATTGGCCAAACTAAGAATGCGTGGGTGTTTCGTGTACTCAAAGCATGAAGCACAACTGCGTTGTTCTTAAGCACACCTACTAGTAGTTGATTTTGTAGGGGAAACGAGTCCTTACCTGCCAGTTCATGCCCCGAATGATGTTGCGAGTCATCGTGATGCCGAAGAAGCTGCCACCGCGGTTATTGAGTCCGATGAAGGACTCGAGGAGGTAGAGCTGGCCCAGGCAGTTGAGGATGTAGAGCAACTTGATCACCAGGTAGGTGGCGAAGAGGCGGTTCCCCATTCGCTTCCCCGAGTAGAAGAGGCCACAATAGCGGAAACACCTGCGCCGAATGCGCGCTGCCTTTCCCGTCCTCGTTTCGCGGTGCTGATTGGGTGTAAGAAGAATGCACCTAAGTAGTTGCATATTCATGAGGTTTGAATTAAAAATCTGATGTACACTAGGCTTCTCCTAAAAGTTAAAACACTTCTCCATTCACTTTCGCAATGACAACGAAGAAGATGGATGAATGAGACCCCTGGCCTGAATCATCCAAGAGGCCAATGACTTGAAACACCAAGAACATTCGCATAGGTTATAAAAATGAGCATGAGATTATGTCCACTGTCAATTAAACACCATGAAACCAATTCTTTGGGATGACCTGGGGAATTGTCATGGAGACTACGAGGAAACCGTAGCAAGAAGTAGGCGACATGACAGATCATCTCAATGAGCTCGCATGGCGATCGATTTCTTTAAAAAATTTACAGAAAAATATTGGAAGGGCTTAGGTGGAATTTAGACGCTTACGTGGATTTTCTACTGTCTACTGTAGTCAATAATGGGCCACGGTTTGGCGCTGTCGTCGAGGAAGACACTAATCACCGCCGTGTTGACAGAGCTGCAAGAGCCCACATAATCACTAAACAGTTTGAGCAGTTGCTTGAGAGGCTCCTTTCCTCTAGAAATGCATTAAATTAGCTTTCTCAAACTCGTTCTGGGTTACGTTTGATTAAAACTAATAAACAATCGAAAACAGAAGTCGAATTTCTTTATCTACCGAATTTTAAATCTACTAAATATTGCAGTTAACAACCATTTTCTACTTCTTTACAAGACACTCCAAATTTTTCTCTCGAAAACCTCCTAAGGCTACATGTTCCATAGTCGCAGTGCTGCAAAAGTATAAAGTGGGAATTGTTGGTGTTCCTAGTTCGAATCGCAACCCACAATTTTCATGGATATTTTTTTCGAGAAAATAAAGCAACTACTCTAGAAATCCGCTGGACACTTGAACTGCACATCAGTGAATAGGATTACATAGCCTTGTGAGCTAAATTCTTAGGAAGGAAGCAATGCGTAGGAAGAACGAAATCAAGTTGTAGCATATGAATGGGCTGACTTCATTGTCACATTGGTTAAAATATAAAGTGGGATTTGCTGGTGAACCTTGTTTGGTCCACAACTTGCTGCAATTTTGCAGGGTACCCTAGGTGAACCCCAACTAAACGGATGTGTTTTTGTTTAATTAAAGCAACTACGTTAAAACTTCCAGTGAGAATTGGGTAATTGAACATTTAGAGATCGGTTCTCAAACGATGGTTCATTCAATTATTGGTGATTAACCTTTGTGAATTCCTTTATTTAGAGATAAACCAGTTGGACAAATTCTTTAGTTTCCTGATAAAAAGCATAGGACGCCAAGTTTCTCATTGGTAGTAAGTATAGAAGCAAATGTAGATTCGCATGATAAAACCAACCGATAAACTTTGAAAAGTTACTTTATGAATCAGTTTGGTCAGCAGTTCTGCAAGCCAACTAGGAAATCGAGAAGACAAAGTCAAACGAAAATTCAAAATCTTAACCGAACGTTAAACATATAAAGAAAAAACAATTTTTCGCATTAACAGAGTCGTCTGAAACAGGTATTAATCAGTCGCCTATATGAATACACGATGCCAAAACGTCAAGAAATTTGCATTCCCCAGACAAATCCCATTTTCCCTCCCAACACCGGCATCTTGGTAACTAAAAGAAACACGCACCCTGTGATGAAGCCGCAAAGCGACAGTAGTTTAAATAACAACTCACTATTTTACCCAGTCCAGACAAGGCGGTCACTATCAAACTCCTGTTTAGTCAGCATTTCTGCCAATTCATGAGGCTAAGTCAAAAGTTGTTCCAAAATTTAAAATCAAACGTCAAACATGTATGAAATAATTGACTATTTCACGGAATTCCATCGTCCGAAGCAGTTATTAATAGGTCCTTTACATGCCAGCAAGTTTCAATCCCCTCAGACAAATCCCATTCTTCCTCCCAACTCCGGCATTTTGGCCATTGCCGCTTTATCTGCCTCCCTCGGGTAGGGCAGAGTGGCCCCACTATCTGCTGCTCTTTCCCCCTCTTCTTCCATCTCGAGGGAGCTGCCGAGGCTCCTATTGTCCAGAAATCGTCGCCACAGCACATCCAGCACCTCTGTGGTCACTAGGCATCCAGCATTGATCTCCAGCATCCTCAGCAGGAACACCCCATCCCTGCGCAGCAGATGTCTCGCGAACGCCTCCACATCTCCAGGATCACTGGCCTCCACCACCCTGGGACCCAGTCGCCGCCTCACATACCCCTCCACCGTGTCCCACAGCACCACCCGTCGGATCCAGGCAACCAGAGAGCAGACAGTCACCACAGCAACCAGGAGCAGCCAGTACCAGAGGAAGAGGAAGATCCGCTCGTTCAGCATGTTGGCCGGAAGGGCACATTGGGCCGTGATGGAGTTACTGCGTGCTCCCAGGGACTTAAGCTTTGCGTAGCAGAAAGTAACTCGAGGGAAGACCAGAGTTGTGGACCAATCACGGCCCTGGTAGAGGTTGGTGAGCATCCGGATCCCGTAGGGGGTGGAGGAAAGGGGAAAACCGAGGAAAGCCTGCATGAGCAGCAGCTGAGCGGTGACGTTTGCGAGGCAGAGGAGCTTGATGAAGAAGTAGGCCGGCACGGCGTAGGTACTGCTGTTAGTCAGATGACCGCGGTTTAGCAAGCGGCCCAGGATGCGTTTCCAGAAACTGGCATTGGGGTTAGGATTAGCGTCCTGATTAGGGAAGGAGACTTTTAGAGAGAGGGAGAGACGAAGGTCCGTTTCTCCGGATCAGGGAAAGGAACAGAGAAATCAAGCCGGTTAGAGGATTTTTCACCCGAAGATGGAAATAAACGCCGTTCCAGAATGATTGATCCGAAACCGAACAATCAATTTGTTCACCACAGGAGCTCACGAAAACCAGTCCATTTAGAAGACAGCACCCACTTAGTTTCCAGTTGACTGAGCTTACGCAACACTCAAGAGGAGAAATTAACGCTTTTCCAGAAGGATTGTGCCAACACCGAATCTACTAAATCATCTCAAGAGTTCGAGAAATCAAGAGGCAGCCAAAGAGGATTTTAATGGTAGGGCTCTCCACTTGAATCAAAAGGCTTTGATGCGCACTAATCAATACCACAGAGAATCAGGAAAGACACTTGTGAGTCCGTTAAGAACAGTAGCAAGTCCGCAGTACAGTACCTTGATGGCGTTTCTCTGAAATCATTTAAAAAATCAGAAATGATCGGATTTGCGTCAGGAATAAACGACATCAACAAAGTGATTCTTAAATATGAGTCTATGAACAAGAGGTCGGTTGATTTAGCCCTTCTTTACAGTTGAGTCCTGTTAAAGCTCAGCTGATGGTTGTCCTTTGTTCGCGGACAGCTTATGGGGGATGGACTTGGTTTTATTGATTTCCTTTACAGACTTTGAATGACGACTCCATGGTGTAGTAACGGGTTGTTCTCTACAATCATTTGAAGTAATAGAAATAACGGAGATTTTCTCTAAAAAAGCATGTAACTGGCTCCGGGAAAAAAGTAATAGACCTATAATACAGTTATGAATACGGAAGAGGATTACATTGGAGCCCATTTACATCAAAGGCTATATCCCCTTTTCCTCGCATCTGAGTGCGAACAGAGCTCGGTCGATGGTTCACTCACAGAGATAATTAGACTAAGGTTGCTGTTTTGCAGACATGTTGATTAGTGAGATATTTCCTATACTTAAAATGACAACAAATGCGAATTCGTGGACTCATCGAACCCCACGGGCAGTTCCAAAATCAGTATCCATCGTTATTTTCCTCAACAAAGGGTTTGATAAACCTCTGCCTCCCTACATTCTTGATACGTTAGATAGCCATACAAGGCAGGTTAAAATGAGATTATTATCCTGTGCAGAAGATGAGAAGGCATAAAGTGGAGGAGCGTAATGAAAACTAGGAGTCTGTAGTGACTAAAAATGAATGAGGGATGGTACGATTTCCTCGAAAAAAGTCGTACAACGAAGTGTCACAGGACACTAGCATCGAGAATCCGACATGATATCAATTGAAATGAACTTTACTGCTCCTACTACCACTGATACAAGTGTCGCTGAGGTCAACTTCCACAGCGGACCTCGGGAAAAAGCCAGAAATGGTTGTCAGCCGCTCCCCGTCTCCCCCAATGTTTGGCCCCTGGTTGGGCATCATCGTCGAGAAAGACACTAATTACCAACATGCTGCTGGTAGTAAATGACCTCCTCAATTAATCGACAACAGAATCAAAGCACTTTTCACCAGACCCTTCTCCTCAGGGGAAATTTCGAGTCAGCTTGCCGCCTGTTGGTTGCCCAGGTCCCTAACAGTAGTGATTAGTTTGTAGTGATTTCCTCGTCCACGGAGTTTATTATAAGCCACTTAGGTTTTACAGCCTGTCAAATTAAATACGTCGCGAAAACACCCCGTCCTCCGGTAAGTAGGGACTGAAACGAGAGAGGGAGGAGGTGCAGACAAGCACAAGTGTCACCCACATGGTAGAGGAGGGTCTCGATGGTCTTGGCGAGGTTGTTGAGCTGCTCCTCGCGCTTGTCGGGTTTGGCACGCACGGTGTCGTTGGCGAGGGAGATGAGGTGGTAGAGGTCCATGCCCGTCTGGTTGTAACAGATGATTTGCCAGATGATCCGCGGGATGCAGAAGAGAATGCACTGCAGACCCAGCACGAACGGCACCCACTGGTAGTACACTGCAGCGTCATACACACACACACACACGAGATGGAGGCAATTTAGTGACAAGTTCACCAGCATTTAATTACTCAAATTTGGCAAATTACGCAAATCTGGCACTGCGATCTAAAAACGACGCTACTACTACTAATAGCCAAATTACCAGCCCATTAACTCAGAATAGCTATTGGTTACTTGGTACTAATTCTATTATCAAGCTCTGACCACCTAACGCGGAAAGGGTGTGTTCCTACGCTTTGACTGATCCTTTTCAGAGATAAAACCACCTAACGGAAAGGCAAGTATCAGTACTCCGACTCAAGAGACACAAGCATCCACTATCCTATTTTCATTTGTAACAAATTTTATCACTTTGCAGCCTTGTCCTAACTCATAATAGGGTTAGTGAAGATCCCATCCGAACCGATTACCATCGTTTAAATGTGGCACTCAGAGCCATTGCTATGGTTCAAACCCTTTCGAAGAGACTTACTAACCACCCAGGAAATGAAAGAATTATTTTATTCAAGTCCTGACGCTGTATTCAGTGAGCAGACGACTTCATCCAATTATGACACACCTCGAAAGGCGGAGGACTCAGTATTTGGAAAAGGATCCATTCTTCCTGGATTTTCCCAAATCCCTCTAGACTTCTGCCACTTGGGACGTTAAATGAGTCTGCTTTCTGAGAATACAGAGCAGAATCGTCACAATCAGTTTCGTTTAAAGTAGACGCAGGCAAGACTCCGCAACAATACGAAAGCATCCTTTTCAATTTGATTTTTCCTAACCATTCACCGAGTGCTCTTAACTTTTTCAGCCTTCTGTATCTACTTCCCTTGTGATTAGGCGAAAAAAACAGCTGGATTCTGATTCTATTTCCAGGCTATGACCACCAAGTACATAAGAAACCGCGCGTTTGATACTAGGGGGATTGTTTTACCTTTTAACCCAACTCCCGCCCAAGCCTTTGAATAACAACTTTTTTTGCCGAGGCAGTGTAACACCCAAACGCTTCTCTGTTCAGCGACTCAAGGGATCCACAAATCCCGCAACTACTCGGGCGGTCCTAGAAAGTGGCTATTGTGGCCCTATGGTGTACGTTATCACTCGGCTAATTGAAGAGCAAATGAAAGCATTCCGTAGAGACTCCTCAATCCTTTTAACCTGTCTTATCTAAGAACGGTATCATCAACATTGCAATTCACAGCTTTGCAAATACTTGGCAGGGTAGAAAATTATAATTACTATTATTACTATTCTCTACCCCGTTCCAGGAGCCACTTTCCGACTAATTTCAGTGTTATTGATTCCTGCAGTGAGCATTACAAGCTACTTTGTGACAGATTTCATGGCATTGAAAAACTAGAAGATAATTAATTTTTATGGCCTTCTAATTTATTATTGAGTCTTACGTGCCTATGAAAACCGAATTAACGCCCTAGGATTATCAAGCTCCCCACAAATACCAAGTAATTAATCCCGTCTACCAAGTGCGTACTCGAGCCTCCAAAGTGCGAAGGCCTGAGAATCCAACGACATCGGCACCAGCCATGACACCGCAAATTTCTGCCACCATCACACGATGCCATGAATGACAGTTTTATTATGCATTTCTTAAGGAAGCCTAATTCGCCCCAAACATGTGAACCTCTTGATCAACCTAGAGATCAAAGCATGACATAAAAGTACTCAGACCACTTCGCTAGGCTCTTGCTTCGTCATTTAGAACAAAAGACGAATGACTATTTTGAGTTATCGTTTTGACCAGAGGCACAACTAGTAAAAATCTGTTCAAAAAAGCGGTCGGAGAGTTTCGATCAGTCCCTTGCAGCTCTAAATGCCCTCAAATTGACTAACTCCTCTCTTTAGCAAGAAATAACTCAGAGACATCTTTTAGCGAAAGGCCAGTCAAGTTCAAAGCGGAGTTAAGGGTTCCGCATAGCCCTAGATAACAAAAAAATGAAACTCACTTAGATACTCATCAAATAGGCTCCCCATATATTTGTTCGGTCGCTGAAAACACTATATACACACATACCTAAAAGGTTTTGGCAGAGTTGGTAGTTTAGTCCTCAGGGCTTGTGCGGTATTGAATAAAATAGTGAATTTATGTGAGAATACAGCTGCTTCAACGTGACAATAGCACAATTCCAATTTTCACGAACTGGCAAAATTTTATTTGAGAGCCTCTCAAGGCAAGTATGAGTACTAATCCCCTGAAACTATTTAATAATAAGCAAACATTCTTTCTAAAGCATTTTTTGAATAACCAATTATTGCAGGTGAAACAACCCACATAATAATCTGACTAAACTCACAAAGTGAAGTTAGGAAACTAATCTAATTTCAAGGAGCCGATTTAATAGAATGGTTACTAATGATGTCCTAGATGTAGCTTTATGAAGGCAAGAAAACTTACATATCTTGTGTCCTTCCAACTGATTCCAAGCGGATTCGTTTTGAGGAACATCGGAGGAATGCGCGATAGGAATGGTACCCTGGACCCAGCAGTAGTTCTCCACATAATCCAGCAGATTCTTGCCACCAACCTCCGTGGAAATGTAGCAGGAAATGGGTTTAAGGATGTACTGTTTGACAGTGACCACCGTGGTAGCGATGAGAAGGACAATAACGGTGAAAATAAAGTTAAATTTATCCGCAAAATCCTCCACACCGACGTATGTGGCCACCTGCATTTTGGTGGCATATTCTATGAATAGTTTTTGAATCATTTTTGAGGGTTCTAATTTATGCGGATTGAAAAGCTCCGATAATTAAGAGCAGGAAGTCAGAAGAGTAAGCGACAAGCTATCAACGGCCGAGCGACAATCGCAAAAGGAAACATAGATCAGAGCACCCCAATAAGTGTCTTGGCGTAAGCGGCCACATTCTTGCCTAGATTTAGCCATTTGACCAATCCGTTTTCTCCTGAAAGGCGATTGGTCAGTGGTAGCCACAATTTCATTGGACACTTTATGTCCGCACTCAACGCAGTTAACCTTAAGCATTACCGTCGCTTATCGGTTTTGCATCGTTTTTTAATGAATTTCCTATGACATGCAGATTGCTACTATAAAGGCTCTGATGTTGCAAAATTATAGTTCCATCATTAGCCAACTCAATTTTTATGGGAAAATGTTTGCTTCCTAAGGCAAACCTTGAAATAATACAATCTAGTTTGGAATCCGATTTCATGAGCATACATTTGTCATATAATTTTCAAATACCAAAGTCGTTAACTCCTTTTGTCATAAAGTGCAGGTTTTTTATGACAAACATTTAAAAAAGCACATAACTATCATCACAAATGTTTTCTGTACGTTCGTGCAGAAAAGCAATTGGATATACAAAAGGGAAAATTGAATCTAGAAGTGCTGGCATAAGCAAATCTTAGAATTGGATCGACAGAATAGTTTTTTGCTACGTTATCGGATTAGATTTGTGTTACACATTGGAGATGGATACGCCAATCTTCAGAACCACGTCGTTTCAGGTGTAATGCGGTAGAAACTGATTTTTTTTCGAACTTGAAGTACTCAATTATAGGCGTGGCTTTTTCAAGGTAAAACGTCGGTAATCCCCTGGATCTTGTTCTCAAGTTGTGCCAGATAAATTTCCACCTGCGCTCAAAGTAATGGCCTTGACAGCGGTATTTATTCACACGAATTCGCCGCGTCTTGACATTATCGAAAAATCGATAACACTCAGGGTTAGCTTTGCGAGATTTAGAGTCGAATGGGGGAAAAGCCAAGCTTGAATTGCAGCAACCCTTAAAATCAATAGTAAATTCAGAATTTAAGTTATTTTGAAAAAAAATTATATCTTGCCTTACTATCAGCCAACAAATACAAATTAGGTACATAGGTTTCAAATACTTTTATTTATCGCTATTAAGATTTGTTATTTTATTGATCCAAATAACTGGCCGTCTCGCTCTAGGTGCAGACAATGCAACTTCAACAAGATGCGTGCATGCATTACTTCATGTGAGTCATCATCAGCCACGTACAACAAAGCCATCTAGGGTGCCCGCCATTGTGTGAGGCCTTGATATCACAGACATTTGCAAAATCTCACAATCACAATCAGCGGTATTTTTGCCATTTTCGGCAACGATTCTCATTAATGAACTTACAGCTTGGTCTTTGAGCATACATCGTCTTCTAGTCTGAACTTGGCTTTTAAATCGGTGCTGTTTATTTGTTTTGGTGTTGTTAACCTGAATTTTTTAGGTTTATTGTAAATTCAAAGCCTTTTAAAGCAACTTATCACTTCATGTTAATCACACCGAGTATCGTAAGCCCCTTCAGAGTTGATAGAACAGTTGTAGGGGAAACGAGTAAATTAAATATTGAGGACAAGGCCTGCTTGCATGTGCGTGTCTGAAATTGACCATGTGCGTGTGTGTATGACGTACCAAGTCAGCATGAACAAGCTCTGTTGCTATAACGACCCCTGTGAACGCAATATTATCCATTAAGTTGAGTAGGACGATGACGTAATTAGAACTTCCCAGCTCATAAACTGTATTATAATGAAAGAAATAGGAATCATGCCTTTACAAAGGACTGAAAAACTTATTGGTAGCTAGATGAGGGAGTTGAGGCGATTCAAAAAGCTCATTTTCATGAACTAAGGCTATCAATGTGCGATTTCTTAAGTTGTATGTGAGTTCAAAAGTTTGTCCAGTTCTGGATGCATTTTTTGGCAGAAAGATTTGCAGCAATAAACTAATGATATGAGATTGAGACTTTGTGGCATCTAATAGCTAGGGATGAGAAATGGAGACGCCAAGTGAACACTAAAATAGGTCTACTAGCAATTTGATTGGCTGTTGAGTTAACGACTTCCTAAATAATCGATAACCATGCCCATGAGGTAAATTAATTACCAATTTTTGGCCCTTAAACAGGCATTAGGTAAATTGAGATTTAAGTTAATAAAACAGAAACTGTGTCCTCGCCCTGTTAAGTGCACAAATAGCCCAGTTTCAGGCACCTGCTCTGTGTAGCTTTGTCGACTGATGGCCAACTCTAGCGCCATGAATGCCCAGCACTTCCGCTTCCCATTTGTCGCTTTGTACTAGACCAAATCCGCTACATCCCTTTCTCCCAAATTTGCGTCATCAGACAAAGGTTCCACTTGTGTGAGTCATTTCCACTTATCTTAACCACAACCACTCTAGCCCAAAATCTTATCTACAGCTGTTTATAAAGTGATTGACTTCCCTTTTGCTCAAATTTGGTATAAGCTTCTAGTAGATTTTATTATTGGTTGCTACTGCAAACAAATCAGTTAATAGCATCCGTTTGGAGGGTGGTCCAATTTGTACTGTTAATCATTTACCCCCTTTGCAGTGATAACCCTCATCACAAATAATTTATCAAACAGAGGCCTTTAGTTTATTCCAAATTTGTCTCTGACCCTTCTATCGATTGTTTATCAAGACTACAGGAAAACCACTTCATTTGTAGAAAGAGACTCACAGGTGTCTCAAATTCATCTAATTTATTAAGCAAAGCTTCGACGTATCTATTATTCATTACGAAAGATATGCTAAACAATTACACATTCAGTCATGCTAAGAAAATACACGGTTCTCGCGAAAGGGAATGAGCAATGCGATCACAGCCAGTGTGTTAAGTTTAAAATCGATAAGTATAGACAGGTTGGGGTCGACTATGGGTTTTTTCTCACACCACAGTTTTCTTCTCCTCCGGGTAGGGTGGAACCTCGGAAGAAAGAGATGATTCCGGAGGTTTCCTATTCCTTACGGTAGCATCATCACCCCTCTTTTCCAAGTTAGCCGTAAATCCGACCCTGGGATGAATGCTATTGGTCAGTGGATCACGGTCCTTCGAGTAAAGCCGATCCTGGAACCTGCTCCAGAGAGCATTCACGACTGCAGCTGCCACCACATCTCCTGCGTTCATCCTCACCATTCGGATGAGGAACATACCGTCCTGACGGAGGAATTTCCTCACAAACTCATCAATATCACTTTCCTCGAACTGAGCAACTTCGTCTGCCAGTCGGATGTACTTAGTAACGTAATCCACCTCGCGTGATTTGGCCAGCATTCTCACAATCCAGACAATGAGGTAGATTATGGTGATGATGACAACCACGAGGATCCACCACCACAGGAAGACGTAGAGCTTCTCGTTGAGCATGTTCACGGGCAGAGCACACTGAGCAGTCACTCCGTTCTCCCGAACACCCATGATCTTCATCTCGGCGTAGCAGAAGCCCACCCGGGGGAAGATCTGGGTGACCTGCCAGTCGTGTCCGTTGACAATGTCCCTGAGCACACTGAAGCCGAAGGGTGTGGAGGAGTTGAAGCCGAGGAAGTGCTGCATGAGGAACATTTGGCCGAGGGCATTGGCGAAGTAGAGGAGCTTGATGAAGAGGTAAGTCGCTGCGATGTAGTTGCCGCGTCGTTTGGAGAGGAGACGCATGCGAGCTGCGCGGGATGAGAGACGGCCTGGGTGGCCGTTGCGGAGAATTCGCTCGGTTTCGGAGTCTTTATTGGCACCCTGGGCGCTTAGAAGGGCCCGGCGTTGGCCCTGAAGGGAAGTGAAGAAAGTTCGATAATCACCCGAATCTACACTTTTAACTCATTTTGCAGAAAAAAGAACCTTTATGTGAATGAACGGTTTAAAATTATACCAATCGAACTAATTAATCAACGTTCGTCTCTAGGTTCCCAAACATCGATCCTTAATTTATTCACAATTAATTTATTATCCACACATAAGTTTAGTTCTAAATTGTGGGCTTACTAAAATCGATTGCCTGACCTTATAGCCAGCGAAGCAATGATTGAAATCGATAATAAGTAAGCTATGAGTAGTCTACCAATCATCCGCGAGAGAGCTATTTTATGATTGGTCAACCTTTATATGGTGTTCTAAATAAAAGCCATAGCCTGGATCTTAAGACATTTTGATATATTTCTGATACCTAGGCAATTCGAAACACTGATATGGACCCACATTCGTTCTTTGTACTTTAAGCCCACCAAGTGGTTCTGTTTGTCACCGAACCGGGGCATATTTTGTTGCAAAGCCTACACTTTGTCAACTCGTTGGCTGTTGAGGTGTGGTCGGACTCAAAACAGGCCCAGAGTGCTGATCAAAGGTCGCTACAGACAATTAATTTTGTGGGAATCTAATTGTATTTGCCACTGGATGTTATTGAAATGATCACATACACGCAACCTAGCTGTGCTTTCACGAGTGTCTTGTCAAAGGAAATCACCTCCTTGGAGCATGTGATGCGGGAAAAATCGGCTTGTTGAGAAGATTCGTGGTTGAGTTGAAATTTCT
The DNA here is from genome assembly GCA_030710315.1 of Anomotaenia brevis. Lineage (NCBI taxonomy): Eukaryota > Metazoa > Platyhelminthes > Cestoda > Cyclophyllidea > Dilepididae > Anomotaenia > Anomotaenia brevis. The sequence continues at coordinate 828,868 of JAUOZQ010000010.1, forward strand.
ATTCCTAACCGTATATACCAGAAATACACTGGGGCATTTTTTCATTCTTGTACTTAACGGTAAAAATAGTCCCAAATATCATAATTATGTTGTGTGAACTTGAGATATGATATTTTTCGACTGTTCGTTTCTCTTTTTGTGTATCTTCCTATTTGGTCTCACTGTGACCCGATTCCTTTGCAGTAATCTATTTCAATATATGCCTATGAGTACAATATACCACGCTAATTATACAAAAGCGTCAAACCTCCACCCTTAATCTGTGCCCTGTGATATTGTATCTAACAAGTCATTGGATACTCTATTAAAATTATATTCATTTTATCTGTTTATTTAAATGCGGTCTCTACCGAATCGCTTCAATTCAAGGGTAGTTTTTAACCTACCTGGAAGAGTATGTTCTCGATTCCCATGGCGATATTTTCAACATTGTCTTGCCGACCCTTTTCGTCACTGTGAAGGGCCGCCATGGCCTGAGATACCATGTTTTCCAAATCGGCTCCAGTGCGGTTGTAGCAAATGGCCTGCCAGATGAGCCGAGGCATGTAGAAAAGGCAGCACTGCAGACCCAGCACAAATGGCACCCACTGGTAGTAGACTGGAAGAGAAGCAAAACGGTTTTGGTGATTTAAGATGTCCTGATATATGGCCCTTTCATGGGACTGTGTAATGGAGTAAAGCTGAAATTCTCGTCCATTAAGTTACAGTAACCCATTTGAATCGATATCGATCATTTTGCTAACTGTGTATTCCCATATCTCAGCTGTAGCAAAATTGATAATTAAGAGTCTGATTAAATAGTGACCGCTAATTTAATAACTAGAAAAATCTGAATTTACTAGATATATTTGATTATAAACTACTTCTTCTGTTTATTCATTTCTAACTCGAGAGTGTGTCCTTAAATCGTTCTTCCTTTTTTTACTATTACTATTGAAACCTCAAAACTCATGCACACATTTACAAATTTATTGTACTGAAGGGGTTTCCTACCTAACCTAAAGAATGTTATTAAATAACTAAATTGCTCTTAGTTCGGCGTCATTTCATACTGCTCTCAATTATGTGTATTAACTTATAATGAAATTTAAAACCCTTTGAACGCAGTAAACAGCCTCGTGAGTGTGACCTGGGGATTTCAAGGTACAAGTGTTCTGTTTAGAAATTGCAAACATCCTCTCTGTCGAGTCCAAATTAGACTGATCGATCGCGTGGGCACTACATGATTTGAATTACAGAATCGGTGTCTCAAAATGCTCCAGGACATTTCTAGGTTTTCTTAGAGCCATCAGGCATTTTTTCTATTATCGAAATGAAACGTTTAAAAAACTGCCCTGGGACGTTTTAGGAGAACGTGTATTAGACATTTTAACACTACATTGAAATAACCTTTTGACTGGCTGTTTTATTAGCAGTAGTCGAAATGGGAAATTTAATTTTCTATTAGCTCTTGAAACTTAGAAAAAGTTAAATATTCGATTGGCTACTTCAACGGCAAGTTTTCATTGAAATCTGACATGTCAGGGTACTCGTTTTACGGTTAAGAACTGATTACACTTGGTTTCGGCAATTTTTAAGAGCAATAAAACTAATTCTAAATGGGCTTTTAAGATTTTATTGCAATTGTGAAACGCACGTATTTTGTAGTTTTCAATTTCATTCCATTCTTCTTCATTTTGGGGCATACTGCCACTATAAGAGATCGGAATGGTGCCTTGAACCCAGCAGTAATTTTCTACATAATCCAGCAGGTTAGTTCCACCTATTTCCGTGGAGATGTAGCAGGAAATGGGCTTGAGAACGTAGCTTTTCACCGTAATAATCAACGTGCACAGTGACAGCACAATTACGGTGTAAATAAAGCTGAATTTATCAGCGAAATCTTCGATTCCAGCATAGGTTGTTGCTTGGAATTTCGTGAGAAATTCTAGGAAAGACGACTCGAGCATTTTTCAGTGAGGATCGCAAGCCTCAGGGGCAAAATCCCTGCAAAAGGTACATGAAAAATATAAATTCTAAAAATAAAGGCAATATCGACTTTGTGCTATTGTATCGATTTTATGTGCTTTAGGCATAACTAACATACTGACCCAAAGCACAGTGCATGTACCAAATCGTTATTCAGTGCAAAACAAAAATTCGCTAGTAAAACATGACCTTGAACAGTTTCAGTGCATATAGGAGTTAATTATATTGCAAATAAGGCCTAAATGACCAAAAGCTGAATAAGTGGAGTACCAACAAATGAAATCAAGACTACCAAGGCTATAGCAAAGTTAAGTAGGCATAAGTTAACATACCAACCACGCGTGCCACCACTAACGTTCCCCATTTAAGAGGAGGCATACTTAAATACTTGTGAGCGCGTAACTCTGATTTGACAAATGCTTAGTCAATCGGAGAGGAGCCTAGGTCTGAATACCCCGATCTCAGTGGTTAAACGGCGCCTGTTTTAATCATATGCGGTACCGCCCAGATCAACAAAAATCGAAGTGAGATGAACGAATCTGCTATTCCTTCAGCCTTAAAGGAATCACGAATTTCCGACAGCGGATCTGGTTGAAATTAAATTAGCTTTGCTAACAACAGTGTTTGAGAACAAATGAAAGATCCCTTTCAATTTAAAAAACAAATTTTCCGATATCAGGGTTATGGAGCACAAATTACTTCTAATATTTCAATTTCTATGAAGACCGCAACGTGAAGCTCAACTTTAAGTTTATGTAAAATGATCGAAAAAAAATCACATTTTCTTTAAATAACCTAACGACTAAAGCAGAGCTAGTGTGTATTGTAATGTTGCATTTGTGGATCAAAGTTTGTACAAAATTGGAGAAAACTTCTTTAAATAACTGTGAACTGGTTACACTTAACGCAATATTTTGGTTTACGTGCTGAAATGGATTTCCATTGGCGGCTAAAATACAGAGCAAACTGGCTAATTTTAATCTTATTAAATAATAATTAATCACGGAGCTCGCGCACAATCGAATTTATTCATCAACTCGGTCTAGTTCAAAGACAAAATGCCTAATATATGGCTAGAATTTTCCACACAATGATGCTTCGTCGAATAGACTCACCTAGGTGTATGTTTATGCCCAATCGTCGAATACCCGGGAGCGCGTCATAATTGGGTTGGTTCAAACCCGAGGCTGGTTGGATAACGCCATCCCCAAAGCAGCGCGACTTTTTGCCCAAGCACGCTTCTTCGCGCAAACGAATCTCATAGGTCGATTTAAATTTAATAGCCATTTCTGCTGCAATAATTCATTTAAGCGTTTGGCATTATCCATATGAAGAGCAGTCATTTAGGTAAGGCATGGGATTGTAAATTGATTTACAGAGGTAGTAAACTCGGAATCTTACCACTTCCGATTCGGGGAATGGTTATTCTCCAAAGTCCTGATTTTCTGAATAAAGAGGACAGTTATGTTCGCGAATATATGATCTTCTTTCTATGGAAAATTTGTTATATTTTTATAGGTTGAACTATGTTTTAAATCGGGTCATTTTCAGATAGTATATAATTGGTCTTGAGCGAATAAAACAACGGTTTTTCTTTCACCGTGACACAGTTGTTACTCTTATCTGGCTCTGAAGAAGAAATTTTCACACCCAACCCTCTAGATTTAAGTAAATAGAGGAATTTAGTGAGATTTGTTTTATTACGCGTGAAATGCAAATGTAAACAAGACACCGCAGTCTTAATAGGACCCGACGTTTTTGCCAATCACCTTTACGAATTTCAGAAAAAACTTCATTATGACTAGCCAATAGAATTGGGGAAATAGGATAGAGATCGATAAAAGTCTGAAACGGCTATTATGGCATGACTGGAAACCATAATATGAACTGTTCGTATACGCATTGTTTACAAAAGCGTTATCTGGTCCACCTAGGGACTTTAAATAAAATTTTGGATTTATTTTTGTGTTTAATTCTTTGGAAATCTTATTACTGTGGTAAATATTCAATTAAATACACCAGTTATCGTACTATCTTTTTAATTATGTCATACTTTAGAAAATGAAAATTCCAATTGTTACGCAGCACTGCCTTCGAATTTTATGCGATTCGGCAGCGTCGGTGAACCTGATAAATGCGTAGTACGAGCAACAAAGGTTACCATCATTCAAATTCGATGTTCAAAAAAGATGTATTAAAAATAATTATGAAACTTCCTAAACCAGGTCTCTCGGACAGTATGGACGTTTTTAAAGAGCTCATTGTCTCAAATGGAGTAATAAAACTAGAATTACATTGCAAATTGATTTTTTGCCAAAAAATAGCGGAAACTTCAGAAAACCATCATGAAACATCCCGTAATAGCAAAAAAACGACCACAGAGGTCCCAAAATGAGCTCCAGCGTGGGAATAAACTACTTATATTAGCAAGTAGGACTGACTATGCAGATACAGTTCATGGGGATATAAGAGAGATCCATCATTGGTGATAAAAAGTAAACAACTGATTATACTAACATGCAATATATTTATTTAAAAAAGACCTTCGATACGGCTTGACATAACACAGTGAATCCAGCACAATGGATCAACGAAACCCAGTTTCGGTTGAAGTTAAGGAGAAACGGAATTTTAGGGACTCTTACATGACAAAAATACTTGGATGACGGTTAAATACTCATACCCTGAAGTGGGAAATCGATACCGTTTTCCTGAAATACCTCGAGCCCTACATGGATGGGACAAAAATACATCTGCCGTGACATAAATCGTCTTAGAATTACATTACATACATCTTATAAAGCTATTCAAAATCACTTCAGTGCAGGAATGAATTTGGCGACTAAAAATTTCCTGGGCCTCCTTGTTTCGGGGGAGGGAAGGCGCATGTGATGATGTAACGAAAGTGCCAATATTTGATCTGACCAGAGCACATACACACACTCATGCAAACCTGGGTTAATTCAGATCCCCATGCGTGCAGGGGCTGCATTATCGACCCCTGAATCAACATTATGAGTTGGCGTGTGCTACTGCATTTGTTAGTTTAAACTAGCATTAATTGGAGTTTCGTTTTTACAGCCAATTAAACTTGAAGTTTTCTCCTGCTCATTAATGGGGCACGTATTTTAATCAGTAAGAATTACTTATTTATGCGATATAATGCAAAATGACTCATTAATATCTGTAGAGTTTGAAATACGAAAAAACCAGTCACTTAGTTTATATTTAATTTTCTTTTCAAAAACAACGAAGCAATAAAATTGGTCATAAATAATTGTTGTATTCAAGATTCCTTTACAATTAGATTGATTTGTATTTGATGATTATAAATTGCTCCTTTGCATGTCTCTTCTGTCTGAGAAAACGTTGAGATTCCTAAAAACGCACAGCCTAATACCCTTTAAAAGTTTGGCCCAAATAATTCGGCTTCTGGGTGGTTAAGAAGATAGAATGAAATAGACAAGAGGTGTCAGTTGATTCACACTGAAATCGATGTGACTCGACGTGTGCCAACGAACTCCGGAACGGTAATTATAAAATAAATCAATATATTGACTCTGAAAAGTGAAATTCACTGTAATAATTGGTAGAAATAATTAATCGGGCAGAATCATCTTTTTTAGCAGCAACAACAGTAGAATGAACGTGTCAAGTTAGTTACTGTTGCAACTTTGAATTTCAATATTCAACCCATTTTTCAAATATCGGACTGGCGGTTCTATTTAATTTATACGGAAAAAAGGTTATGAATTAATCGAAATTAATCTAAGGGTAGCTGATCTCTTGGTTCTACCTATCTTCTCCAAACCACTAGTGGACCAGTTGTACATTCGAGAGACCTGAGGAGCACAGACCCGGACTGTATCTCATCTTGCGTGGAGGTGTGTATTTGTGTGTTTCCCCGTCAGCATCCAGACTGTGTACCCATTTTTATAGCCCTGTGATCGCGATCAACTCTAATCCGCGCACTTATTGAATGGGAACATTTAGTTTAGCTATGCTGATTGGGCGACGGAGAGTAGGAATTACCACGTGTCAAGGCCTGAGGACGAAACAGATATTTGAGCACAGAGACAGTAGACATGGACCTCTTTGAATGGAGGTGGGAAAATCGTGCCTTTCGCTCCATCCCCATGCAACTCGAGAAAGATATGCATAGGAGATGAATCGAATTAAGTCTGACCGCTGTGGCGCCTGGTCACGCTGTCTAGACTGCGTGAAATTCAGCGGGGTCTCTTAGGGAAGAAAGCAAAATTTACCTGAGGGGCGCAGCTTCCAGTACAAGAAGGATAAAAGGAAAATTTCGGAAGTTTGAAGACTTCTGGATTATTGTATTCTACCGCCACTTTGTTTTGACGTCTTCAACTAATAAAATCACCTGAGATATATCCAACAATTTTGATGGCATTTTCGTCAGAAAGAAGAGATGGGCGAGGATAAATCCTTCCTATTCTCCAATTAATTCAAGGTGAGCTGAGACAGTTCAGTCCAGGTGCCTCTCCTATTTAATAAAAATGCATGCTCGCTGCTCCCAAACCTTTGGAAATAATACGAAAATATGTATTTATGAAACTTACTTCAAATAGCCCAAATTAGAGAGGGACAGGATAGGTTGACAAAATGCTGTAAATTAAATCAGATAATGTAATTATAAATATAAATACACCAAAACTAGAAAAAATGTTTCTTTATTATAATGTGAAAATTATATGTATTTTATAGTTAGTTGATCAATAAATCAGCCATTTGTTTAACCCATTCTAGCAACATGAATCAATCGCACAACAGTTACATTAATGAATAATGTAGTTATTCATTGAGAAATAGAACAAATGGATTTCAGCTTAACTATGAGTCACAATGTGGCGTTTTACGGTAAACCTGGCTATAAAGACAGTAGAATACGATTGGCACTCCATTTGTAACCTTACACATTTCCAGGGTGCTCAAAGAATAGAGGCCGAAAGGGATTCCTTCCATCCACTCAAAACACCTTAACTTTATATTTGGGATGAGTGTTTTGAGGAATGGATGATCGATTCTTATCACTCATTCCGTCTTTTTTGGTATTTATAATTTAGACGAAAATTTAAGTGAAATGTAACATAAGAAATCACTGATTCTCCACTTCAATCGAATTTCCGATCGCCACTGTAAGATCCGTCCAAGGGATTTTAGTCCTAAATTTCCAAATCCTTTAAATTATGACCCATCAATGGTAAGTTCAATATTCATTAGATGGTGTCTTATGTAAACTCCTTTTGATATCATAAACAAATCTATTTACTTTTTAGTAATAATACCTTATCCAGGTTAGGAGCCTAGAAACATCAGGTAGTATTCCAGCTAACTAAGCGAATCGATGCGGCTTTTGTTGATCTAATAAAAAATGACTATTGTACGCACCCCCTTCTAGGATTAGAGACTGATCAGAATTTTAGCTCTAGTCAGAAATAACGATCTCAGTCACACTGTTCTACCTCTAACCCGAGTATGAAATCGTTTAAAAGTATTGGTTATTGGCATGCTCTTGTTCATGAAGTGAAAGGAATGATTGATCCTTTGATTAGCTAGCGATTATTTTGTGGCTTCCTTCAAATACGAATGCGTGGGTTTCCCGAGTTACGTGACTTGAGACAGAACTAAGAAATCAATAGCTGGGTTTATGTTAAGACCTAGTTGTGAAGGAATATCTAATAATTTAATCCAGAAGCAACAGAGTAAAACGCCAAGTGGTGTAACAAGCACTGCCTGAGGAACAGTTGAGAATCTCACTACTTTTATCTAATAATCATTTAGGGCTTTTGGAGAGACGTTCTGCTAAATAGCAACCTCCACGATTAGGATTACAAAATTACTCTAAGATGCTTTCAGATATAGACTTATAGAACGAGAGATTCTCATTCCCAACCCGACAAATACTCCAGTTTATGGACTGGAGGGTTTATTAAATTTATTATAGGCCTTATTGCCATGCATAATGTAGTTTCGGTATGACAGGAGTGACGGAATGTCTACCCATGAGTAAGCTGCTTGATTAAAGAAAGCCTCTGTCACATGAAACAAGTGCAACATCTGAGTTACTGCCAGGGTTGCCCCTTCAGTGGCACACAGTGGCAAGGCGGTAGGGCTCTCTTCGAAACAGTAGCGAAATTCTACAAGTTTTAAGAGCCTGTTCAAATGAGTATAACCCAGAAAATTGTCATGCCGTCTCAAATACGCATCCATCCTCTGTTAAGTGCGCAAATGGGCCTCGAGGAAAAATGTGAGCCTTATCGCACATTTTCGATTGCCTAGTGCCCCACTGTTATCTTCGTTCACTTCCAAATAGATCGATGGTGGGTGGGGCTGGAGAGGTAGCAGTTCAATTAAAAATGCATGGTATATCGATTATCGATTTCGCCTACAAGCGGTGGATTCGATAATACTGGTAATCTCAACTTTAATTTGCTAAGGTTAATACTGCTACGATCACAATCTAGTCTCAAATACATCAACTGAAGATATCAAATCGATATTGATGTCTTGTCGATTGCTGAGATGAAGTGGTGTTCGTTTTAGCTTTAAGAACAGCACAGGGTTTGAATTTTGGTTTGATCCAGAGGCAATGGCTTCCAGAGTCTCACGCTTTTGATCACTCATTCCACAAATCTATTGACGCGAGACGGGAGTAATCTTGTTGACATCTTGAACGTGCTAGAGACTGATAAATTACGCTTCATTGAATTCTGGCACATTCATTCCATATTAAGCTCTCTATACGAACGGAAAAAAACTGAACTGCAATTTAGGGTTTACTCAATGAAATCAATAAAGCAAGCTCTTTGCACTAGGAGCTGAAGTTCAAAGCTCGAAAAACAACATTAGAAAATGCTGATGATTTTCGCAGACGTACCAAAGCAGAAATTTACGCACATCTTTAATGAATTAAAGTTACATCATCACTTACGGTGGTTAAAACACTGAATAAATCTGCATTCGCTGAAGTTTATAGCTCATTCTTACTACGCAAGAATATACGTAGCCGTATTTAATGTACGACATTAAAATTTTATAGCAGTTTGGTAAGTATAATAGCAAATTTTAGTCCCACCGATATGGTAGTATTACACATGGTATTTAAAATGTAGTTAATGCGAACATTTTGGGAAAGATTACTGACGAAATAATCTTTACTTATTGAGGCTTTAAAGGCAGCAGTAACGAATTTATACCGATCTAGGTTATCTATACCATCCAATCAAAATACCTCTCCAAATTTTATTGGCCAATTAGATGTTAAGCTGTACTTGGCCACCTTTTGAGATTGATGCAGTCTGTCGACAGCTTAGAGGATTTCTGATAGCTTTTTAAGCATGTTTATAACCTCAAGAGGAGAGTTATCTCTAAACCAATTTCCCTTTTCAATGTGTAGGTTGATAGAGATGGTGTTGGCGGTGGCTACCGGGTTAATATTGAGTGACGTGGGAGCACCAAGTTAGTCTGGCTCAGAAATTTCACAGAACCTCCCTCAGTAGATCACCTGTGACCTCTTGTGCACTGACCTTATTGCTCTCACCACGGCCTTTTTAGCGTCCATGCACACGAGAAATAGTTTAGAAACTCTGCCAGCTCAAACGTGAATACTGGTAGGGACGTGTAAGATGTATTTATTGCCTAGCTGTTCTTGATCAAGTTCAACTGATCATGAAGATGTCCATAGTTTCCTTTGTTCCTCATTTAACAGCCATGCCGCCATAATACTTCCCCCTAGAGCGTTTGTTCGTGTAAAAGAAACTCTTGATAAATAGCCAGTCGAGACGGGGAGGTGGCAGAGCGACCGCAACGTGTGTGGGAGACGAGAGTAGACAAAACTAGTTCACAGGGTGGTGGGGGGGGGGGCCAAAGAAAATCGAACCGTAGTTCACATAAACACCCTAGAGGCACACAAGCTTAATTGCCCATTCCTCAAATGAAAAGCAGGATTTTCTTCAAGAAGCTTATCACCTAGCTCTTCTGGGCATCCTCTTCGATCTTGATCTCCGTGAAGGGTGAAATCTCCAATTCTGAATTTCGAAAACTATCGTCTTTTGAAGGTCATTTCATCGTTCACATATACCTCACCCCATCAGCTAAGCGAATGCTCTTCAAGTGATTCTTGAGTACATCCATGTTAGCAGAGTTTTAATCATGGAAATTTTAATTTTATTGTTCTGTAAAACAATATCTGATCAGTTTAACTGCATCTTAACTTGAAAATAATGCTTAGCTCCAATTAACATTGTAAAATACTCTTTAAATTTCGTTCAATTTAAAACAAGTAAAATTCTGAAGGGACTTGTACGATGGCCTGTTAGAAAAAGTAGGAAAATAGTATTCTTTAAAATTTATCCCGAAAACCCCGTTTTTCCCAGTATAAAGTAAGGTTCAGTATCAGCAGCCATCAGACAAATAAAAACCGAATTGCTAAGCATGTGACATACGCGCAAAAATTAGGCGTCTTATGCTGACGGTTATCTCGAAGTTACTCTTAGCAAAGCTTGATGTTTTTGTGGACTCAATCGAATACCAAATTATAAACCTCCATTTCCGTTATAGGCCTAGTCTATAAAGGAACAAGGAAAGCACAGCATCCATTGTGATTTCATAAATGGCTTGTGTGGGGAGTTTGAGAACAAAGTGAGAGTCTTGTTGTGGCTCTACCTAACAGCCATAACTTGACCCAATGAGGTGGGGAACTCTTCCTGTTTTGACGAAAGTGTTACAAACGTATTAGTGTTATTATTTCTAAAGGACCGCTAAAAATACATAGCTACTAGATTATGGCCATCGAGTCCAAAATCTAATCGTTCGGTTCCTATCAATGACTCACTTCCTGTCTTTTTTAAAATTACACTCTTCAAACCAGATTAAATTAAAAACTTTGGCCACTCTAGCAACGTTTTCGTGTACCGGAAAATCTGGGTCTTGCGTGCGAGCTCCCGCAAGAGTGACCTAGCGACTTTTCCATCATGTTAAAACCGGTGTGAATTAAAGGGGCATTTAAAAAAAGTTTATGTGAAATAAGTTGAATGATAATAAAATAGCGACAAGATCCCAATAAGGTTCATTCGCATAATTGATGATCGATATTTAATACGCAAGATAGTTTGTGGCAGCTACTCTGGCCTAATTGGGAGATAGCAGCTGTCAAATTCAGCCAAGTGTTAGAAAATGACGAAATGGGGTGCTATGATGCAGCCGCGTTCGAAATCATGCCTCCCCTATCTCCTCTTCTGTACAATGACCGGTGCGTATGCACCTCCGCCAGCCAACGCCATATTCAACTTGGCGCATGGGTGCGCACGCAGCCGAATGAGTCATCATGTGTACCTCTACGTCAACGATGTTGGGGTAACACAAAGACAACTAGATGGCCTGTGCTACCACCCATTCGTTTCAACGCGCTACACATCTGTCGTGTGGCTCAAAAGATCCCCTATTCTGTGTTCCTTTGTTGTTTAACTACCCAATCAAAGGCTGGGATCAACCGAGTAGGCAAGCACAGGTATAACCAGCAAACGCCAAGTTTACAAGTCCCCCAATTTCAACATTTTTGCCAAAGAGAAAAAAAAACAGCAGAATTGAATATGCTAGGATTTATTCAAGAAGAGCACCTAAGTGAGATGTTGAGAAACGGGTAGATAGAGAATGATTGCTACTAAAACCTTCGTGTTATGAAAAATAGGAGTAGCAGCTCTTAAAAAGGCAAGTTAATCACGGTCGTTCACAGACAAGGCATTCGGCAACTGGGTCCCTGTTGGAGGGTAGATGGATTATGGCATGTAAAAAACGAAAGCATTGTTGCGTACATCATCACCAACACATGAGAAACCAACGAGATGGTAGGAGGGGGGAGGGGGGGGGAGGATGACTCCAGTGATGAAACCCATATTCACAGGTGCGGACAAGTTCTCGAAAGGGGGTACTGCGTCGAAGCACCATAGCTCGGGGTAATGTGAAAGGCAGTGTAGTTAACCGGTTGCCAATTAGTAGCAAGAGCCTACTAGACGACACTCCGTGGTGTCGCGGGGTACGGTGGATGGTCCGAGTCAGGGACCCTACTTCTCACCGCCGTGTCACTACCGCCCTTCTCCAGTTCCGCTGACCAGCCAATGGGGGAGCGCACGTTGTTTGTCAGCGGGTCACGCTCCTTCGAAAAGAGCCGCTGTTGATACCGGTTCCAGAGGGCGTTGACAACTCCCGAGGCTACTACATCACCGGCGTTCATGCGCACCATTCGGATGAGGAACATGCCATCCTGTCGGAGGAACCGCAGCACGAATTCGTCCACGTCTCTCTCGTCGAATTGTGGGATATCGTCAGCGAACTTGATGTACTTGATAATGTAATCGACTTCTCGTGATCTTCTACACAATCGTAGAGCCCAGATTAACAGGTAGACGGCTGTAATGATGGTAGTCGCGAGGATCCACCACCAGAGAAAGATATAGAGCTTCTCATTGAGCATATTCACTGGCAGAGCACACTGAGCAGTCACTCCGTTCTCCCGTACACCCATGATCTTCATCTCGGCATAGCAGAAGCCCACGCGGGGGAAGACCTGGGACACCTGCCAGTCGTGTCCGTTGACAATGTCCCTGAGCACACTGAAGCCGAAGGGTGTGGAGGAGTTGAAGCCGAGGAAGTGCTGCATGAGGAACATCTGGCCAATAGCGTTGGCTAGGTAGAGCGCCTTGATGAAGAGATACGTGATGACAATGTAGTTGCCCCGGTGTTTCGAGTACAAGCGCAAACGGGCCGTTTTAGAGGCAAAATCACGACGGGGTTCCCCCGGGTAGTCGAGGATCTTCTCGTTCTCGGAGTCCCTATCCCCTCGAACCATTGTGCCGCGAGAGGCCTGTTTCATCAGGAGGGCTCGCCTCTGACCCTAGAATACGCACGTAAGAATGACGAAATCAGCAGCAATGTGCAAACAAGAGTGCTGGAGGAAGGGAGCAAAGGTCACTCACTTGGAACAGCAAATTCTCGATTCCTGCCGCGATGCTGTCGACATTGTCCTTGCGGTTCTTTTCGTTGCTATGGAGAGCGGTCATGGCCTGGGTGACCAGGTTCTCTAGATCCGTTCCCGTGCGGTTGTAGCAAATGGCCTGCCAGATGATGCGAGGCATGTAGAAAAGACAGCACTGCAGACCCAGCACGAAAGGCACCCACTGGTAGTAGACTGAAAGCGCCAAAGGTACGAGGAGTTAGAAACTGATACTAGCATAATTTCAATGGCGCTTCAAGACCCATCCACTCAAGGCTTTAGCACCTCCATTTCCGGATTTTTAATGACCTGGGATTTCAAGGTACAAGTAGTGCTGGGGAGAGAGGGACTAAGTGGTGTGATTGAGTCACGCTTGAAACAGAACCCCCAGATCGCTACAAATGCAGGAGTGATCAAAGTACCACTTTGGTAGCTGCGATTTCTGAAATTCGAAGAGAAATTCCTTCAATCTGATTTTACCTGAACCAGGCCCTCAAAAAAGCTCATTTTTGAGATCCACATTTTTGGCAATAATTAAGAAATTGAACGTTTCCACAGGGGTCAAATAGTGAAAGCTGACCCTGCATTCTAAAAATCTAAACAAAATGCGAAATACTACTACTCTACGATATTATGTAAAATTCTCCTTATTTCATAGCCTTAACTTATCAAAAGGAACTTTCTTCTGGGTTATCCCGATTTCCGCTAGTTCTCGGTTTTGAGTGCGAATTCGGATTTCTCAATAAATAATTCATTACTCAGATAGGTGAGGTACTAAGCTGCGATTTCAGAAGGCATTCTCGCCTTTATAGAATTCAATCCATTTTTGATGATTAAACCATTAAGTCATGGAGTGCCCAAATTTTGAGTATTGCTTTGAAACTTCGCATAATTTACAAGCACATTTGACGAAAGGAATATTTTACCCCTTTCTAAGTTAGAAGTGTCATCTTGAAGCCGTGAACAGGATTTCCCAATTCTAAACATCTAATTTGGGAATTGAATGCCCGATTATTTCGAGCATATTTTGCATTCGAATCGTCAATATGAGGTCGCATTTTTTTGGAACCATTGAGAAATCCGTACTTTACCATTGGTATTTCTTGAAGGAGGATTACTATTTACAATCATCTAATTTAAGAGTTAAACACTGGGTTCTTTGACATCTTTCTAAGCTGCTGCTACATTTTTCCGAAGAAATCCCCGATTTCATCATATTTATTCGCTCAAAGAGATCCATTTAGAATCAGTCCACTGGGGAACTCAGATCTTTCATTAGAGCTACTCTGGATCGGGGATGGTCATTTCTAAACACCTGTCAAATATCCAACTGTTTCGCTTCTTGCTGAGGTTACTGTGTCTACTATTTCAGCAAAGCAAACGGTAAATTTTTAAGTATAGAATGGGGAAAGATGCGAAACCTCAAGGGGAAATAATGTTCTGGGAGGCTTTTTCATAGAATTTTTTGGTGTGGTTAGTTCTTATGGGCAATATCTCGACCCGGAACCTACCTTTTAAATTTACAGTCATTTAGCTTGACGTAACAATCACCAAACCGAAACTGACTGCGTTCCCGTGAAAAAACTGTGGACACGGAACAGACTTACGTATTTTGGCGTTCTCCAATGAGGCCCACTCGGCGTCATTTTGGGGCATTTTGTTGGAGTAGGAGATGGGGATTGTGCCCTGCACCCAGCAGTAGTTTTCGACATAGTTGAGCAGGTTAGTCCCTCCGATTTCCGTGGAGATGTAACAGGCGATGGGCTTGAGCAAATAGCTCTTGGCTGTGATGATTACGGTGCAGAGCGAGAGCACGATTACGGTGTAAATGAAGCTAAATTTGTCTGCGAAATCCTCGATTCCAGCGTACGTTGTCACCTTGAACTTGGTGAGGTAGTCGAGAAAGTTTGACTCAATCATCTTGGCGAAGTGGTTCTCTGTCTCTTCTTCCCTATCCCTAAAAAACGCGTGAAAGATACGCACGTAAATTAATTCACGCGTTCAGTGAGTGGTATTCCGGTTGATTTCGACCTTTCACATCGATTTTTAATGAGCGAAAGTGTTGCCTGTGAGTAGCATCGAATACCTGAAGCAGAGTACACGGCCTGAATCAATAATCGACCGAAATTCCAAAGCAAATAAACGACTGCAGCGACCAATGTTCAGAAAACTCCAATTTATAAACTGCTGGATAACTTGGTGATTTGAGCCAAATCCTCACTAAAAGTACATCAGGGGTGTTTTTGACACATTAACAACGGTCGCGTATGGGGCACTGTAGTGTGGCTGGCTCTAAAGCCGCTGATTACCGGGGAACAAAACTATAGCCACAAATTTTACCGAATCCATCCAACTTTATCTAATGTATAACCTCTAAAAGTTGCTCGACAAGAAGACATTGGAGTGCCCTAAAAAAGCCCCTAAGTTCCATTTTCTTGATTTTGATAGCTTTGAGGTTCAATCATGGTTACCTCAGCTACCCTAAACAACAACACGTGCGATAATCGTGAAACATTGAGATGTTTCTAGAACTAGAGGGTGAAAGAATAGTGGCACGTGCATATTTTTTGCCACAGTAGTGGAGATTAAATTACAAACCGATAAACCGAAATAGATGTGGATACTTAACGTTTACATTACTCAGAAAAAAACAAAGTATGGAGAAGTAGACTCACCAGCCAACGTGCAAAAACCTAGTGCGTGGCGAAACTCTTGGGTATATGTACTGCCTTAGCCTATCATTGGCCCAGACATCAGTCAATCGGAATGTAGATAGGAATAAGCGCTACTCTAATTGGCTGATGCCTTTTACGCACCACATGTTTCAAAATGCAACATGTGATAATAGGTGTTGACAAATACGGTGAGTCCAGTCACCGTTTTTGAGTCGTTTTGACTGTTCGGTCACTTGCTTTGACCCCTAGGGGTCAAGAGGAGGAAAATGACTCCAAACATGAGGTCTCTGTGAGCTCGGAAAGCCTAATTTTGCCAATTTTACGTCACATCGCACAACTCCCTGTAGCCTCACACTTCAAGTAAATATCGTTTATAACAAAACACTTTAAGGAATTTAGTGGGAGCTCTTTCCTACTTATAAAGCTCTGAAAGGGGACAAAGCCTTCTTTTATCCAAAAAAGACCATAATTGTGTAGTCAATGCCAAAAGAGAAGTTATCTATATTTAAAGAGCAGAAAATGCCTTCTAAATATGTTTTAGGATCTGATGAAGATTACTGGAAATCCCGTATTTACGTAAATCTGATTTATAAAATGAGGCTTCTTTAATTTAGCATTGGAGGCAATTTGAATGGCAACTCAGTTAGTGCCGATAAGAACCTGCAATGCACCAGACAGTCAATCATTAATTTTAATATCCCGAATAGGGGCGAATTCGAGGTCTAGAAAAAGGAGACTGCTAAAATTATATGATATTTTATACTATTCATGGCTAGAAAATGATACATTTTACTTCACGTCAAGGATCGATGTCAGAATTGAATCGATGCTCAACTCTGATTGGTTAACAGCTCAAGCTGGATGAATAATTAGCAGTCGTACTGCTATTTCTCTATTGGTCAAGTCTTCATCTTAAGGTCCTGTAAACTTAAGGGAATTATCTGCTGATGCAAATCTAAACTGTAGTTTAGAACTGATACTATTGACAAATTGAAAACTTTTTTCACTTTTTGTACAATTTCTCTTTGTTAAATAGGATAATTGGGTGTGACCAATAGGGACTGTAACAGTGGCGCAATAGCAGTGGGTTGGCTGAAAACGGAGGATGACCGAGTGATGCAATCGCTCGCACGGGCCTACACTTTTCGCCCACCGTGAAATACGCGCCGAGCAATTTCATTGGGTGCACTGGCAATGCAGTTAGTGATGGGTAGTTTCATTCAGACAACCATTCCTCATATGTTTATCCATCAAGCACGATTTATTTTTGGAGACTGAGCGGTTTATTCTAAGTCGAAGTGTCGGTTTGTTTTAATGCGAAATCCAACCATCTCGTAATCAATGCATGGTTACTCCTAGTTTTTGATGAATAATTTTGAGTTCTAATTATCGGATTTGTGTTAAAGCTCTTTTCCTTGATGTATTCTGATGAAAGTGATAAAACGGTGTAGCAAAAGGAATGAATTAAAAACGGCAGATACTAATTGCGATTAAACCTTCCTAGGGATTTTGAAATGTGGAATGGAATACTGCAGCTCATTTTGATGTTGTTTCTAAACATTTTCATTTACCCTGCTTTCGTGTAGCTTGACATTATATCATATCACTTTAGTCCCAATTTTCATCCCTTTTTAAAAGTCTTTCATAGAAGGGTAAAGTGTAGTTTGCATAAAAGCCAAAATCCCAAATCCTTGATTTCCGTAAAATCTAAAAATTAGAATATTCCACACTATTCCAAGTAACCCAGCAAAACTAGAGGCACAAAATTTGCATAAATTACTCACGAATCAGGTTGATCAGGATCTATTTCACTCATTGCTTAGAACGCCTCATGTCCAAAAGCGCCTTGGGATCCTCAGTCGACCAGTCTAACTCCGAGCTTGCAGAAAAATGCGGCTCTCTGAGAACCAAAAAAGCTTTTTCGCAGTTTGCTTTTCCGATTCACATACGCACTTAAAGGGTTACCAATAGACCGACCCACAAAACCTGGCCGTAAAATGCGTGACTTAAATTCTACTCAACTGGCGTTTAATTTGCACCACATGCACCGTTAATTTTCAAGCTAAAATTTCTCTTACACTGAAGTAGGCACTGATGTTTGATCGATCTCAATTTCCATCTCGGTAGAAAAAATCGACAGACTCCATCGACTTTCTGGCCTGGGCACTGGGCCTCAGCTAATGTTGATCGAAGGAAAAACAGACTTTTGCGACAATTCTTTTACCAAATCTTAAATTAAATTAAATTCAGATGATCTGAAAGTGCGCACACAAGCTAATCAGCAATTCAATATTAGTTGAGCTTCTGAGTGCTACTTTTTTGCCTGTTTATTTTCTCCCGTCCATGTTTTGAAAAAAAACCCGAAGTCGAGTTGAATTTAAAATGCTAATCCGTTAACCCCTAGGATCGTATGCAAATTGCAGTCTCATGTGTGCGGGCCATCACGTAGGCTTTTGCCGTTGATGCTCCACCTCTCACACAGGGATTAGCATACACCTCTGACCCTAGCAGAGTCGGGTGTCAAAAAGCTGGTTTCTGGCATTGTCCGCCGCCCACACGAGAGAGGAGAGGGGACCGCATGCTGATTTGGGCCACTCCTATCCTCACTGCGGCATGTGTTTGATCGCCAGCATATTTTTATGGTCTGGCGAATTTTCATTTAGGCCAATTTCCTTTTTGCGGCAATACCTGATGCATGCTATCTCACGAAGTTTCAAAATGCTGGGGATGTTAAACCTGGTGCATGAATGGAGGAACTAGGCGTGAAAATAATACTCCCACGCATGGACCAATTTCCTGACACTGTTCTGGCCACACTTTCGGGCACAATCTAGCTATTGTATCACTATGCCAACATCATTAACATGAATGCTCATTTTTCATCTATTGAAAATAGGTTATATCTAACAGGTAATCCCATAGGATCTGCCCGAGTGACCAAATATTACATTTAGTTAAAGATTCCACCATCAATGTACCTTCCCCGATTACCTACGAATTCCTTCCATCTGTCAACAATCCTATTAATACCTCCACTACTGTAAAATTCTGTTGGCTTTGAATATTCGAAGAGCTCACAAATGCCAGTTTCAAGCTCTTCCTACGGTGTTGCAAAAGCTTTTTTCAAATGATTCTGTCAAACTACGAAGCTACAAGTGGGAGCCTTAGGGAAATTTGGGCACTCACTGTTCCTGCACTAGGTGGTAGCAATTTAAAGACGCTTATTCCTTGGCGATCCCACCAGAGTGGCAGATGAAACATTTTTTCTCGTGAAGCTCCTTTCTCGGCCACTTTTCGTCACCAGTCACAAGTCTGTCCACCAAGCAGGAGCAACAAATAGGGGAGAATGGAGGAGAGAGAGGAACAGATGACAGATTTGAGATTTTTCGGAGGCACTCATTCATGAGACACGCATTTTCCAAATTTAGGAGCTTCTCGATTTTTGGAGATGAAGACGATGAACGGTTGTGTGCATTGAACCAGCCTTAGTTACCAATTCTACAGGAGAAGACGTTGTCCGGGTTGGTCTTCATTTTCGTGGAGGGCGAACTCTCCACTTTCGAACTTCACAAACCATCTCCTTTCCCCAAATTCTTTCATTCAAACAATCTTCTCCTTAAATTGAATAAATTTTTCTAGCCACTTCTAAGGCTACTGAGTTTAGCTTATGTGACTCAAGTGAATCTTGGTTATTTCCAAGTAAGCAGAGTTATAATCAAGCTGACTTTAGTTTTATTAGTCTGTTCAACAAAATTCGATCAGCTCAAATGAATCTTAAAGTAAAAAATATTATAGAAAACTTCCAAAATTTTGTTCGATTAAAAAAGGCAAAAATTGGACATAACTTATGAAGTGGCTTGATGTTCCACTTGAAATATTCTATCCTTTATTTCCCAGTTGAGAACTGGTGCTAAATTTGTTGACTTTTTTCTGATTCAGACCAGCACCATTTAATTTCTTCTGGTGAGTGAGCATGGAATTCCGTATTTTAATTTACGCAATTTATTTCATCAATCAGTTAACTTTAGCAAGACCAGTCATCGAAAAAAGCATTCATTTTATCATTGCACACTTACATTTTCATCATAATAACTTATGATTTCATAAAAGTTGTAATGCAGTCAGGGCACTTATCATATTAAGGTCAATTTCATTGGCTATTTAGAATCTTCACTGTCGGATGTAGAGTCAGATCGATTTCACTGGCTAAATGGATTTATCATTAGCCAATGATACGTTGGCAAGAACTTTCCCATTTTTGATTAGAGACTATATAATCTCACTAAAACGATTTCTTCATGAGATTGGTTTGTAACACTGACTCCGAATAATCCCTTTTATTACCCAAAACATATCTTTTGTTTCTGGACACTGCCAGAAGGCTATTAAATGATTATAAGGACCTTGATTTTCGTCTTATACATCAAAATTCATATCGTGTGGCTTTCAAAAAACCAATTGCAAAGCCTCATAGAGAACTTCTCACACTCAGTGATCCATTGTGAGTCAAGTAGGACTCTTATTGCTGCCTACAGGCCCTTGAGTCTACCAACCGTGACTGAAATTCCGCAATTCGTTATGGTAATTGACAGGCTTAGCTCAGGTTGGCAAGAAGGAGATTTCTAAGTGACCTTGAGGAGAGATAACAAGGTCTAGCAACATCGTGAAGCCCAGATGAATGCGCGAAGCCCCCAACTGGTACCCCTTGGATTGTATTAGCAATTTTGCTTATAGAAAATACGCTTGGCAACGTTATATTATATGAACCCTAATGCTGCTATTATCAATAGTGAATATAGGAAAATGAAGCTTAATGCTCATGTACAATTTAATAATTGATTATCCGCCAGGAATCGAAGAGCGAGAAGAAAGAATAAAAGCAAAATCGGTTGAACATGTGATTTTTGTGCCTCGAGATTGTTAAAGAAATGAAAAATATGCCTAAAGGCTTCGGTATCACCTCTGAAAGGCAAAAAAACACGGAGGTAGCCTAAGCAACTGAAGGAATTTAATTAGGGATCAACCAACAACCTACCAAGTGGAATTAATCGATTTAACTTCACATGAGGCAAACTAAATTTGCTAAGGAAGGAATAGCGCATTTGGTGAAAGAAAAACTCTTTTCTTAGAATTTTTCTTTAGGGCACTAGTGCATTAAGGTATCTCATGCTCTTCAAAAGAAATTCGTACTCCTCTTAAGAAAAAAAAGAAAAGAAAAAGCGGCTGGTAAGGTATGAAATAATTACATAATCAGGGAAATTAATCCATTCTCTTCAAAGATTTATGCCCAAAATAACCACCTTCCTTAGCATCATCTACTACACCTTCAATATGGTGAAACCCGGGACCAGGTGAATGCTTATTTACAATTTCCTGGGACAAATGTCACCTCAAAGGCCACATTAATTCTGTCGTCGACTGACTGCGCTTTGTATCAGTGAGAGAACGGTGGAGATTTGTTTTTTTTCTAGACAGCTCCTGACCGTACTTAATAGTCCATCTGGATCGATGTAGTCGTAGGAAAAATTGGGGAAAACCTTTTCCTGTTAAGTTGAACTGTGTGAGGCATGTACGGGCGATAGCGAAGATCACCATTGGTTACAAGTCTCTGATGCCTACGATCTTTTGCAGATTGTCACTGTGAGTGCAATGCGATTTCGCAACAGTCGCCAAGTAGCCAAAGCATTGGAAGTTCATATAGTGTTGTGCTCGCCGTTCTGTTTACAGTGTTCAAGGGGAGCACTGAGTAGCGATCGCCATCTCCGTATTTTGATGCACCATTCATCACTCTGTGATGCAGAAGGCTGCCCACTTAGAGTGATCGTGGTGTGCATGAACACCTTTAGCGAACCTGAAAACATAACCAAGCGGTTTTTCGATTAATGAAATGGCCAAAGGACAGAATGGTCCAAATACCTTTTAAGACCTTCATAGGGAGTATTATTTTTCATTGAAATAAAGAGCAAAACAAGTTCCATATTCTTGGAGAAGTGCAGTTTTTCCTCAATTAATATTCACTGATTTTGGTTAAGCTGCCACTTCAAAACAGTCCAAGCGGCTCAAATCATTGAAATGGCACTTTTTCCTTTTTTGTAAATTCACATGAAAATAACTAGTCCAAGTCTCACGGTATGAAGAAGAATTGCGTAAGAAATCTAGGGAGTTACTATGTCCCTTTCAGAAGCCTCTTTGGAGCCTAGCTAAGGAGTCTCCACCAACACCAATGGTAGCAAAGATGATTTCAAATGGGCACGATGAATTAGAAGAAGGCTTCCACTCTCCAGGAGCCCTGTTAAATGTGTGGAAGTACTGGGTATGAACTTCCCTTGCATAAGTACGGAGTTGGATTTTGGCGTTTGACTGTCTTTTCTGTAAGAGGCTTCTTTAAAATGCGTGACTGGGAGGCCTAAAAGGGGAACAAAGCCCCTAATATCCATCGCACTTTTACGAGTGATTGAAGGGCTTAGTTTGGCACCGATAGGGTATCTAGTCGGTTTTTTGACTCAGTAGCTCAAGGCCAGAAGATGGGCCTTGAGTTATGCTGCGGAGGACTGCTACATTTTCCTTTATCAATTCCATATTTCGGTGATAATCATTCTAAAAAACTGATGACACAAGATAGAAAATGTAAGCGTTTTTTCCGGTATTAGTTGCTTTGTAAAATGATTCTTTTATGCACCATCCAGAAAGGTAGAAAGTGCATTGCTTTGTTTGTCAGGAAATGTATTCAAATTAATGAATCATGCAAAGTGGAAATTAAAAATGAGGGATTTAATAATGATCATTGACATAAATACTTTGGTAAAATTACGAAGGCTTTGGAAACACCGATCATATTACAATAAAAGGGGAAGGAAATTGCAGGTAAAACTGAGGTTCTTAAATTGTAAATATTTAATTTGTCACCTAAAAATCGCATTTATTATTACAAGAATGACAAATATTGAAACTATTTTAAAGTGCCAATGCTTAGTTACGCCTCCCTGATAGCTAGCAGTGCATTGTAATTATAGAACAATAAATACTTTTCTTCGAAGTGTTTTGGTAAAAACGCTTTCCTCGTTATAGATGAAATTCCATTTTTTTTAGTCATCCTTTTGATTTTTGCATCCCTTTTGAACATTAAACCGAAGTAGGTATTACAATCGAACACTGATTCCCAAAGCTATTTGTCAGTCTGCATCACTATATACTGACCGAAAATCTCAGGTACTACAATTTCATTAAAAATATAGAAACCCAAATTTAAACTTTCAATACGACAGTAACACAGGACCCATTGTTGTCATTTGCTTCGGAATATTTTTCTGTGTAATTGACTGAGACAGTTTGAGTTGGTGATGTCAATCGTTGCTCGATGGAGTAGAAAAAAGAAAGACCCTGCAATCGCTATTAACTGCGATTTTTCATTTTAAAATGCACTTTATTGTTACTTTTGACCCGGGTACGTAGCTGGAGTCAAAGTGTACATTTATAAGCTGCGTATTTGATTCACCGACACGATGCATTATAGCGTGCCCAATGAACAATTTTGTCGATCAACAAATAAGCTATATTTTATCAAAGTCAATAAGGTTTTTTCACCAGATAATTCGTTGACCACCAATTATGAATCACATCCCGTAATACATATATCTTCATTAAGTGACGTATTATAAGAACCTGTTGTAAAGTTTTAAGGATTTAACCTGAAGCAATTTTAGACGAAAACTCATTTTTACTTCATATTCACTCACCAAAACAAATGGATATTTTAATGAATACCAACAAGTATGTAGAAGTTGCTATAAGTTACAATTATTCTCTTCAAATGGAAGAATATACTTGCAATTTTCCATAATCATTTAAATTGCTTGTTTTCTGAAAAAATTGTTTTCATTTATAGGCATTTTGCAGAAAGTCTATTTGGTGGAGCGTCGTGAAGTCGAACAGTAAAAACATTATTTTAGCCCAATTTTTCAGAGTACTCAATTAGAGTACGCATGAGAGTTTGTTCTCAAGCATCTCTTTACTGACCACATTCCAACATTGATCAGGCTGAGTGGGTCCTTCAAGCTGAGTGCACTACAACTACGCTGATTCAGGATTCATCGTAAATCGACCCGTATTCTCTGTAGACCAATTTTTCTTCCGTTTATCCATCTGGTAAAAGTCTATTATTTAGGGAATACTAACTTGTACACTCCAAGTTTCATATTGTCAAAGTGAGCTTAATGTTAGGTATTATGCCTCGTTAAAAAATTCCATTTTATATGGCAAAGATTAAGTTTAATAAATTAACATACTTTTGCAGCATCCTATTATATCCACCCAAATCGCAGTTTAAACTGAAAATCAGACATGTCTCTGTAGAATTTACACACTGTGTGCAACAAAGATTACTTGTTATCGATTTAAATTTGCCTGCAATGATTCAAAACATAAAACACCCATATTTACGCTTTTTATGAGCTCGGAAGTGATCGACAAGCACGTTTGGGGTATAAATTCGCAACTGGAGATAGCAGAGCACGACCCGGTACACCTTGACACCTCAACATGATTGGCAATTTGAAGGCTGCCCCATAGCAAATCATAAGCATGAAGTTCACCTGTTAGGATCTTCCAATATCTAAGTATAAATGATCACAGTCTAGAATTGGGATATTGCTCAACACAAATTAAATTTATAAATGGCAAAGTTAGGGCTCTTTGGCTATTTATATTAGCTTAGACTTATGAACATTGCAGCTAATTTAAGACATTTCTTTGAGTCAGTTTTCAAGCATCAAAGGTTAGGGACGTCATGGATGATTTTAATGGTGTCTTTAGTGTAATACAATATAATTTTGACCTATTTCAAATATCTTCAAAATAAATCTATATCATAATTTTCGTTAGTATAACCCTGATGGTATCAGGTTGCCCCACAAAATTCCTAGAGCACATCTCAGTTCTTGAAATAATATAGTTGGCTCTTCAATTAAATTTCCAATAATATATGTGACGATCTATTTGCAGGATCCATTTCGATTACTGTAAATGCGTTCTACCATTTAGTGCCTGGATTTTCGATTTGAGAGGTTATTTTAAACTATATAAAGCCATCGCATATAGTGTGAATGTCGTGCCAAATTACTCCTGATTTCTCAAATTCAAAACAGGAATTTTTCGTAACATGTGCCCTAATCGTGATCATGAGAACTGTCTTACCTATGGTACTACATTCCGGTGAATGAGCAGAAGCGTGCTTTTTTATATTCCTGTAAAAGTGACTTTTAAATAGCAAGAATAAAAGCATGCGAAAAATCGAAAAAATTCTGCTTAATGTTAATTCAACCATAAGAGTACAATATTTTATTATTATTGATAAATCCAAAAATGCGTGTTTGAAGGTTATGTTGTAGGACAATAGGACGATTAGAGCTTTTTAAAATAAATGCAATATTTTTAGAAAAGCAACAGAATAGGTAAAATTCTAACGGCTGTAGCATTTTAATAAATACATACTTCCATTGTAACTAGAACTTTAAGCCCCACTGGTTTCACTGTATTAAAAGATTGAAATTATGCAAAAATCTGAAATAAACTTATCACCAAAGTTTAAAATGTCTTATGGTTAAAGAGAAAACCAATCTAAAACTCTTGTTGTGGCCTACATTTGTCCACATTAGATTTGATTTTACGGTAAGGATTAGACTTAACTAGCTTAGATTCACAATAATTTCCATAAAATTAAGCAATCTGTATTACCACTTTCGACTACATTGGGGATCATATATTGTGCCTTTAACACTCAATTAACAATCACAAAACACAAGATATCTCCAATACATTGGTGCAGTCAAAAGTAGTTTGCGCCTCATTCAAACAAATGCCTGAGTGATGAGCTGCGCCTTGCGGTTTTTTTCGCCCTCGTTGCCGCTGGAGGAAGAGGAGGGACTCTTGGAGACACTCTTGTAGTTCGGGTAGAGGTCCCGTGGCACAATATTCGACGCAGGCGCGGTCGGCAGGGTGGACATGGCAAAGCCCCGACCCATCTTGTAGCGCTCCCAGAACACCCGTACCACCGCCGCCGCCACCTGCTCCCCAGCATTCAGGCGCACCATCCGAATCAGAAAGATGCCCTCCGGTTTCAAGTACCTGTTGGCGGAAGTACAGGTGAGTCGGATAAGGGTCCCTTCCCTTCACATGGCTAAGTAATGGGGCCTGACTCAAGGCCCAAACTGCAAACTCCACTTCACGTGAGCCAAATCCAGGTAAGGGACGTCTTCCCGTGCTCACACACAAGCTGTGCTCGAGCTGTAATCGGGTGACTCATGGCAGCACGCCGATCAATGTGCCAATCCATTCAGAACTTTGTTTAGATTCCCATGTCCTCGTACTCTGGACTCTAGTGGTCGATACACACCGGGGCACAGACCAACGCACCACGAGGATACGCTGGATTGCACGCTTGCTCAAGTCTACCAAAATAAACCTGTTATCTTTCAAAGTGAGACTCTTAGTGAAGCAATGCATTCACGGACCAGAGTATATATGAGTACCATGCACATTTTTCCTGATGTACCGAATTTAAGGAGTATTCTGTGATGTCTGGTGGAGCTGAGCAGTGCTTTTGTGTTAAGATACATTTAAATGGATCAAATTGGGTTTTACAGTAAAATGAATATTTTCTGAGTGCCCAGGAATTATTTGAGGCCCGCAATGTGGTATGGATTCAAAAACTGGAAATCAGCAGCCACCGGAGGCCAAGGAATGTAGAGAGGAATGCGTGAATGGAAGAATGTTTGTGCAGAAGATGGTTTTCGAGATTCTGAAATTGAGCTTGATGACAAACAGCTTATCCTGCATTATCAGTTGACGAATTGGCAATTAGCTGGCTTAGTTCAAACCACACACCTGCTCATCGTTCATCGGGTCTCATAAATGGATGTCCGAAAAATTCCCCAATCTCGAATTGTCTTCAGCTCGTCTCTGGGTTACCGTCAAATTGTTTCATATTTTTCGGTCGATAGACTTGCGACTGCAGACTGGTGAAATGTTAAGCTTCTTAGACAGTGTCAAGGTCGCAAAAGGAAAAGACCCTAGTCTGAGTAGAGAAAGGAACTTCTTGGGAAAAAGGCTCTTCTTCGTCCAATCTGGTGGGATCGCCAAGGAGTAATCCACTTTGAATTGTTACCACCTAACTGAGCAAACATTTTTGCTTAAATCTGCTGCCAGTAATTAGGATGTTTAAAGGAGAAAGACATGCTCTAGTGCATCGAAAAGAAGTGACCAGAGTTTTCACCAGGACAATGCACGACCCCTTCACACAGCGAGAATCACGCCCTACAAAGTTGGGAGAAAATTGCTCCCCATCCATCCGTTCTCCCGGACTTGTTCCTTCCTCGCCTCATAACATCACTTGTTTCGTAGCTCACAAAATCCTTTGAAAGAAGCAGATTTTGCATCTCCACAGAAAGCAATTGAAACTGAGGTGTATACGAGTTCTTTGAATAATCTGACTGATTTCATCCAACGGACTGCTTCAAAAATCAACAGAAAGTGCTGAGGAATGACCCTGGCATTGGATCTAAGGCTTTCTGTATCTTATCCCTTCTCTTCTTCGCTGAGGATATCATCGTGAGAAATCAGAATGTTGATGGAATTCCAGTTTAACACGTTTTCGTATCTTTTGAGGCTACAGTGAATCAAATATAAAACTAGTTCTAGATAAACTCCTTTAATTTGTATAGCAAATATTATGATTGAAATATAAATATAATATTATTGTATTTATTTAAAGTTATTTCATTACCTTCGAGTGAAGTGCTCCACCTCTTGCTGGTCTAAATGGGCAAAGCTCTCAGCTCCAAGCTGAATGTACTTGAAGATGTAGTTGGTCTCTCTGTGTTGCGTACTGAAACGGAAGATCCATAGACCCAAATAAAAGGCGGTTATCACGGCCGCGGCCGCTATCCACCACCAAAGCAGGAGGAATATCTTCTCATTGAGCATGTTCAGCGGAAGGGCGCATTGAGCAGTCACCGCATTCGATGTGGTGCCCAGAAACTTGAGCTCTACGTAGCAGAAACCCACGCGGGGGAAGATCTGAGTCGTCTGCCAGTCGTGGCCGTTGATGATGTCCTGGAAGACGCTCAGACCGTAGGCCAGGTTGGGGGAGGAGTTGAAACCGAGGAAACAGTGCATCATATAGAGCTGGCCGAGGGCATTGATTAGGTAGAGCAGTTTTACAACGAGGTAGGAGCTGATGAGGTGAATTCCCGGTCGCGGTTTGTACACTCCACAAGTGGAGGTGGACGATAGCTTTGGCACCAAATTATGCTAAAGGTAAAAAGTTTACAAAAATTACGGATTATACAGATCAAGTAATGGAAGTAAGGTACAAGGACCTGCCTTTTGCCGGAAATTGTAAATTTTGAACCAAAAATGGTGTGCTTATTTTATATTACTGCAAGATAAAAGGGAAAAATCAATTCACTTTCTTCCAAATCAGAAAATGACAAGTGGAATGGAAAGCAAAGCTTCAGAATTACGCAAAACCTTAATTTTTTAGGTTTTTTCATTTTGCCGCATTTCTGCAAGTGAAATTTTTTCTTTTACAATAAGACATTCTAAAAGAGCCTTTTTATCCATTTGTCGCTTAGCTATAATGCAAGGAAGAATTTGATATTTTTTTCAACTATTAACACTATTTTATGTATCTAAAAGTTTAATTTAAATTAGAATTTCTACTTATTAATTTTAAGTAACTATATTATACAGATACCTAAAAAGCTCACCCTTGTAAAGTGGTACTCGGCAATGTCTGCTATTTCGTTGATGAGTGCCTCTCTTTCCCTTGGAGGTGCTCGAAGAGCATCGCCTGCTCGGAGAACCACGCGATTCAGGGCGTTTCCGTGCGCCCCGGCTTGGAGGTAAAACAGTTTCCACACCAGCCTAGGCAGACAGAAGAGAATGCACTGCAGACCCAGTACGAACGGCACCCATTGGTAGTACACTGCAAAAAGTATAAACACTATTTATGACTCATTCCGTAAATAGTCAGTTAATGCCTTAGGAAGCAAATAAATATGAAAACTATAGTCAATATGCTAATAGGGTAAACACCTTTTTTTAATTTTATTTTGAACTCAATTAATCGTCTAGTATTTTAAATGCGCTGAAAGGTGTCTGAAGTTTTCGTTAAAGTTACAGTGATTACACTCTGTATCTTTCGCGAATCTTTTCGATGTTTCGGCAGTTTCCCATTTTCTGGGTTAATGAAGGACATTTTATTTTATTTTATTTCAGTAAATTTAATTTCCTTCTTTGTAAAATCTGCCAGTTTACAGTTTGATGACTAAAATAATGATGATAAAAGTTAAATTAAATTTCTTCATTTCTCAAACTGAGCTCTTTAAATACCTTTAATAAAATCAACCATTATTGGATTCCTACTCTCGAGTCGTAATTGGTGAACAATCGATTGTCAAATTGCATTAATTAAGGACTGGAGAACTAGTCACTTTGCGGAGTATAAATTTCATAAATGACAAATAGCACTTAAGAATTGAAATTAGGGTATTTTATTCTCCGAAACTCACAAATCTTCCTTCCCTCCAGTTCCCTCCACTCTTCCTCAGTGGTCGGCATGCGTCCCTCATAGGTGATTGGCACTGTCCCTTGCACCCAGCAGTAGTTCTCGACGTACTGGAGCAAGTTGGCCCCTCCCGCTTCAGTGGCGATGTAGCAGGAAATGGGCTTGAAGAAGTACTGCTTCGCGGAGACCACTAGGGTGCACACCAGCAGCACCGCCACGCACCCCATGTAGTTAAAGCGGTCTCCGAAGTCCTCCAGGTCACCCAGATGGACGCGGACCTTCTCGCAGAGCTCCAAGGCCTCCTCCAGGATCTTGGTCATCACCCAACCTGTTTCCGTGAGCAAATGAGGCAGGCAGGGAGTTGCAATTGAACCACAGGCACTAGAGGTGGGAGGAGAGGACCTTTGAACCCTTAATGGGCGGTGGGACCAAAAAGTGTGTGTGAGGAGGTAGATGATGGAGGGGGGGACTACGTAACACAACTTGATCAAGAGTTCACGAGGTGACTCGCATACCTGTTTGGGTAGCGTGATGCTGTTTGTGTAGTGTTGCGACTGACTAAACATTTTAGCTAATACTTAAAGGGGTGTAACTTAATGATTAAACGACAGTACAAATGGTTTATAGAAAATGAAAGTTGCGTGTTTTGCCTATAAGTATATTTCACATCATAAAAACAATTAAGGAACCTAATCAATACCTACTTGAATTATTCCTGTCAAAAAGGAGAATACAGACTTAAATTGTCTCGCACCTGCTTACAGCTCGTGCTTATCATCAGGGTTGTCATCTGTACGCTTAGGTTTGAAGCAGGGTGCCTTTTGATATATAAGTTTCCGAATTCGATTAGATTCTGTATTAATGGCCTAGATTAATAACAGAATTATGCATCATCTTTTCTTTTGATATCCTAAATTAGACCAACCAATCAATACATTTGGTCCGAGATCTTACCTAAATTTGTAACTAATAAAAAAGTGATAATTATATGTTACTCATATTTAGCCAGTAGATTGTTTCGGGTTTGTGGGAAGCCGCGTGTTCTCGGTTACCTGCTCCTTAACTCATCAGGACACTAACAGTACAGGAGCAACTTTCCTCCTTTATTTATCATGCCTTACCGTAAAATTACAATAAAGTTCTCTAGAGTCTGTCCTTAGCATGCTAGCTTAATAATCGAACTTAAGATGAGGAAGTAAATTTACCACATTGTAATGGAATGCATTGTGCTACGACTTTTTGGGAGAAGTCCGATACATGGTTACACAAATAAATCAAGGTTTTTTATCCCCCTTCCTCTTCATACATAATTTTTGACGAAATCTATTACCATCATCTTCAATGTGGTATATCAGTTATTCTCCGAGTAAAAACAAAATGACAAGATGAAATTGAAGATGGGATCTAAAAAAGTTATGAGATAGCTACCTAAAACTATAGTGGAACTCAGTTGAGTTCATAAGTAGTTGCCGCAAATAGAATTAATACGACTTTGTAGCTCCAGCTATCATGTCGTTAGCACTGAACAAATTATATAAAGTTATCCAATCCCTATGATCTCAGTTACAAAATATAATATTAAAGTACGGAGCAAAAGTCATTTAAAATTCTATTTAATTTCTTGCCAAATGTTCAAGAGAAAATAAGTTCTCATAAGCCCTTTAGGTAAAATAAAGTACTTTAACAAAAGTCGAATGAAAACGCTTTAGTAAGTAGTCACGTATCGGTTAAATTAAAGGTTAAAGAATATATCGAGCTTACAAATCACACAACTTCTGTAGAAGTTATGGGGAGATTCGAATGACAAATCTTTTCTTTCCGCATGATCATTTTCAAGCCACTTTTTAGACCGTTAACTGAATGAAAACCTTTTGTTGCACCAAAGAGCCTTTATATTGATATTTTGTGAGCCTAATTGAACACGCCATTGGAAGCTTATGGACGAATTTAATACAAAATCAATAGTCTCGAAGTGTTTATCTGATATTTAGTATGCTGATGCATATCTTACTCAAGGCACCTTTATTTTGAATCCATTAAACACCACCTTCTATTTAAGCTTCTCAGTAAAATTTAATTACAATTTGTACTAACATAAAATTTGGGCAAAATTTCGACCTATTATCAAGTAAATCAATCATTGTGGAAGTTGTGAGATAAATTATAGCTGTTGAGCGGTTAACGTGAACTTGCCATTAGCATGGGTGAATCGGCGTGGGTGGTGTGTGCGATGGGCTCCGCCTCGTTTTGGTGGTAAACCTGCCCTCTGAGCTAAACGATGTTCCATTTTATTGCTAACTTACTTGAGTGTTTTTCTTACAGATGAGTAGTTGATGCTCCGCCTCCGACTTCCGTGTCGTTAAGTCTGATGCAACGAAATGTGCGTTTCAGCATGCTGATGGTACACTTGCCATCTACGATAATTGATATTTCATTTTTGGGCCTGATATATGTTATCGATGGCTGTATTATAACTTTAGTCATTCGTTGGTAATTTGGCATTAGCCTAGACGACTGCGCAGTGCCATCAGGCACGTTATGTGCCGTAATTGACGATAGACTTGCCCTCTATGACCCTTTGATATTCCTTTGTTATAAACTGAAATTCTTATTGCATTCATTTTCTTTTCAGACGAAGGTGTGGTAAATCCTGTTTTGATGATTATCCCCTCTTGCTTGCTGATGCTATTGCTGAGAACTCGTGCATGATTTCAAATTTAACGCTTCAATGCTGATTTCAGGTTAAAAGTCTGAAACCGACTGCTGATATGTGAGTTTTGAAATAGCTCTGTAATGATTACACTTCTCTTGGCTGTCTTAATCCTGCTGAGCCTTTCGCAATGACATCTAAGTAAACTTGCTTTCATCTGCAGGATCCATGGCTTCATTGGACGCTTGACAAATGTTGCAGAAGAGCCAAATCCAATTTGCTATGTGTGGTTCGAAAAGGCAAAACCCGCGCGCAGGCTTCTATTGAGCTGAGGTGCACAAGTGGCAGTGTTGCTTTCTAAACGGCGCGATGGGCATTACCAGTTCGCCAGATCACTACATACGCATTACAAAAAAAATAAAACGCCTTAATGCCAATTACTTTCCCTTTGCTTCGAATTGTTGTGGAATGGGTTACCATCATTGTGAAGTCAGCAGTTGGTGTAGCAAACCGATCTTGTGAACGCTAACGAAGTGGTAGCTTGTGCAAGTTGGGTCTTCCGGCGTCCGATTTCCGCTTATAGCGACTTGGTACTGTTGCCTGACTCAGGTGTTTTGTAGAAAGTTGGATATGCTAACTGCACCCATACGTCTCACATGGGGTTGGCTTTGCAGTGTTCTCTAATAGTAACACGTCTCTTATGGTTGGCGTTTATTTTGTAACTGGCATTCAAGTTGTTTACATATGGGCGTAGGACTCAGTACTTTACCTTGCATTAATAGCTTGCAAGCGTCCCTTGATTTATAGAGCTAGAATTATGCACTTATTTTCTGTTGCCGAAAGCAAAGGTAAATGCACTTTTTCCGAAACCGCCTGGAGCTATGATGCTTCGCTTAGCACTCGCATCCTCGCTTTTTTGACTCATTTGCTCCCTAGCCTCAAAGCCAAGGCGTATTGACGAATAAACATTTTTAAAACTGTCAACCAATCCGTTTCTTAATTGAACCAACCTATGGAGTAGTCGTAAAAATACCCTTAAAAACGTGGTACAACCCCAGCTGGCAGCTACTCACCCGTTAATGATGCCGACGGCATCCAATGAGCGTCATGAGGCGGAGTTCAGAGCTATTCGTTAGGGTGTAAGATCGGAAATTCAAATGCGTATTCATTGTACATTTATTAACTGCCCCATTTCCCTGTAGCTGTTTCGGCTAAATACATCCATGTTCTTTCCTCACTAGATGACGTGTAATTTGACCAATTTAATTTGCAATAAATCCACGAAAATTGGCTGTTAAAAGAGTATAAATACAAAAATGGTTACTTTTGCTGCACCAGATATAAAAATATGTACTATAAAACAAACATTTCTGAATTTCGTTTTGATTTCAGTAGTTTTATAAAACAAAGTTGAAGCATAGCCCCTTTATGTCGTCCTGCAATGGATAATTGATTGAAAAGTCTATTAATGGGTTATATATATATATATATATATATATAAGGCGTTGCTGTATTAAAACACTTGTAAAATTATTCACATGGAAAAAGTGATTGGTGACATTTTCACGTGGCGATCTGACATTTATCCACGTATTGTCATTTCATTGGTTCGCTGTGACCTCGAGATATGCGAGCGGAATAGGCGAAGTATTCGCCTATTTTGTTCCACACAGCTTTATAAGTTGGCAATTACATTGTCGATTTTTAGAGTAATTGAACAATCAAGAAATCCCCTAGATATCTATCTAATTCTAGACCTTTCAAGCCCCGCAGAGAACTAAAGTTGTTACAGTTAATCGAAGTTTTGGTTCAAAATGTGCTTTAAACATTTTTACTCTAAAATGCTTGATTTTGGGCCTCAGAAATTCACTTGGCAAAGTTGGTTTAAGCCACGTATATAAAACTGATTGGCTATTTATGACCTCAACCTACAAGGGAAACCCCAGGAGTAATAATAATGTAGAAAATGCTAAAATCTAAGATTAAAAGAACTAAAGTGCGCATTCAAAACGTTTGCGGGGTCCAGTTGATTGAAAAGTACGAGTTATATCGGTTATTCCAGACTGGAGCTTGAAAAAGTGGGCATTTTTGGGAACCATCCTACTAGTGAAAAAGTGGCTAAGATATTCGATATGATATTCGTAGAAATGACAAATCAGATTTTGGTATATGAAATCAAATGAGAAACTTATAGTATTATGGCTTTCAACATTCAAATATGAACATATTTTCCTCAATGTCCGTTTCAAAATTTTTGGAAGGTAGACTAGTTAATTTTTGGGACGATCGTAAATTAGTATTTCAACTATGATTAGGCGAACAATTGAGGCAGCGTAAACTTTTATTGATTCATCACATTATCTCTGTTAAAAGATGGATGATTGATGTAATACTTTGTGGTTGAATTTGGGCATTCTCTTTAAATTAAAAACCAGGCATTCGTGGTTTTAATCATTGGAAAAACATTGAATGCTTTTTTTAAATAATAGGGAATCGTTTTATCACAACAATATAATCTCCGGACCATAGTCACATTATCCAAATGCATTAGTCAGTAACAGAAAATAAATCCTAAAACATTCTACTAAATACCAACCTTTCAATGTAAATTTAAACCTTACAATAATTTAATTTTGTTACGCAAACATGGGCATTCAAATACTTCGCTCCAGTGTTTGGAAATATCGATAAATCAACCATGTCAAAATGGTCACTCAACGGTACTACGTGTCAAAATTTGGATAAATTACGTAGAGCATTTTCATTGGTTAGCTATGACCTGAAAATAAAATACTTTCTGAATTTCAAAGTTACCAAATCGGCTTTCTTCAAAAATAATACATTCCGCATTTACCTTGAGGCAAGCATAAATCTCATTTCTATGCAGAGGGTTGCTGATGATGAAGTTAATGAGATATGCTGAGAAAAACTTGATTCATTTATTTAATTGAATAAAAATGAAGGACGAGTGAATTTGGCTGAAAACTTATGAGAAATAGGAAATCTCGGGAATTGCTCTTTGATAATTCAAGTTATCCGGACGGTGATCTATACTCCATGTTGGTCACAAATAGTTCGAAAGGGGTGTAGAAAGTACTTCCACCGTTTTCGACGATTTCTCAATAGTCGGGCAGTATAGGAAACTAATTGTGAAAGATTGTGATAAAGGGAAATGAGGGTTACCAAGCTTATTGGTTTAGTAGTGCCAATCAAGCAGGTGATTACGCACTTATGCAATCCACTCACTACAAATGGCGTTTGGCCTCTCACTATGAGTAAAGTGCATACGAACGAGTGGTAATCAATAGTACTTCCTGTAAACACAAGCTATAGAAAGAGAGGCCTTTTGCTTCCTACTCTGAATGTCCAGCAAGGGGATTTGAATAGGAGTGTAGTGGTTGGGTTTGGCCGTTGACAATCTGTTGTAGCACTGCCCCGACAGCGACTTGTGAAGCGTCCGTTTTCAGGATCAACTGTGCATCTGCAGAAGTATCCAGATGTGAAAGTGATGTGGCGTTGGCTAGACGTTGCTTGACGGCGTTGAAAGCGGTTTCAGCCTCAGGGGTCATGACGAAATGCTTGGGATTTCCTCTGGGAAGGTCCGTTAGAGGTTGAAGGACCTGAGCGCTGTTTGGGACAAAGAGACCGTAGTAGTTCACCAGACCGAGAAAACGTCGTAGGCTCTTGATGGACTGAGGAACGGGGTAGTCCATGATGGATTGGGTCTTCTCGGGCAGAGGGCGAATACCGTGAGCGTCGATATTGTGTCCAAGGAAATCAATGGCTGCTTGACCGAAGAGGCATTTCTGCGGATTGATCGTAATGCCGTACTGGTCTAGCCGTTGGAAGACCTGCCTTAGATGTTGACTGTGTTCGTCAGCGTTTGAGCTGGCAATGAGGACATCGTCAATATAGGCATAGACAAAGTCCAAACCTCTGGAGACTTGGTCGATGAATCGCTGGAAGGACTGAGCCGCGTTGCGTAAACCAAAGGGCATGCGAAGGAATTCGAAAAGCCCAAAGGGAGTGATTACGGTTGTCTTCGCGATGTCTTCAGGAGCCATCGGGATCTGGTGGTAAGCGCGTACCAGATCCAATTTGGAGAAGATTGTCTTGCCTTGCAAGTGCAGAGAAAAGTCATGGATATGAGGGATCGGATAACGGTCAGGGACCGTGATCTCGTTCAAGGCTCGGTAATCTCCGCAAGGCCTCCAGTCACCGTTTTTCAGAAAAGAACACGGAACTCCAGCAAAGAGTTTTCTTCTAAAAGAATAAATTATTTGTACTATAAAATTACAAACAAAGACTTAATAAATTCTAGAGAATCTTTAAGCACACTGCATTTGGTAATTATCCTTACAGAGGGAAAATTGTTTGATTTTGACGAAAGACTCAGTGATTAGCAAGCCATTTTTTATTCGAAGGGAAACATGACATAAAATGGTGTAGATAATGGGTGATTCTCAAGTACCATGCTATTCAATGAGAGGACTGCAGTTAAAATTATGACGCTTTTTCTGCTAACACAAAGAGTGGTATTTTACGCGTTGCCATGAAAAGGATGAAAAAGTGAATGCTAGCTGCTGCCTAGTTTCAAGTGGAAAATCCCTGGGGAAAAATCGTTGGTGGGAATAAGGTTCACTTATACTAGAATCGTGGTGGCTTTGTAAATGATGTCGGGTGATGGTGAAAGGTTGGGCATTGCCTTTGAAAGAATTGGCCAGGTACATGCAATCTACATAAGCTACTAAGTCCGGTCGATGGTTCATCGATTAACCATCTTAATACATCCTAATTTGATAAGGTAGCCTTTACAAATCACCTTGTATTGATTATCAGCGACCCTTTAATATATGGGGTCTCGTAAAACTATGAACAAAGTTGGAATGAAATTTATCACCTTAAAATGTAAGCAGTGTAGTTTTTCTAGATAATTGTTTATTTACGAAACAGTTACTCCTCGCCAATGCTAGTATGTACTCTCTCTCTCTCCTATAAAGGCGAAATTAATTCTAACTCTAACGTAAACCAGTGGTAGATGTGTCCACCTGTTTACAAGAACTGCAAATTACCAGCAATAGAATGGAATTGAACTGTGCAGTCTTCATTATAGCTTCATTGTAGGGAAAATACTCATTGGCGAAGGACCGACACTCACAATGAATTTATTGCGATAAAAAAGCTTACGTATTTTACTCTTTGAGATACAACTTGACCCATTTTTAGACAAGATTGTGAAATTTCACTTCTTAAAATTTTTCTTAACTCGAGACCAGCACTTTGGCTTCACCAACCGCCATTTCGACCTTGGAATGGAGCCAAATCGCAAACTCTGGGCCTCGATTCACCAACGAACCAATCGCAGTACACCACATCTAAACCGTCTATTGGCTATCCGCAGTGTCTGCGTTGCAAGTCACCAATGTGCCGCGTGTACTAAAGAAAGAATTAACTGGAACAGTCTTAAGCAAAGAAACTCTAGAAGCTAATGATAAACTGAAAATATGACTCCTCCCACACCCAAGAGGCAAAAAGGCAGTGGAATTGGACAACGAGATAAGTTCATTTAGCATAAAAAAGACGGAACCAGACACAATGCAAGGTTTCGCCACCCCGATGATTACTCACGCAGGTTACACAACACCGTTACTCTGTACATAGGGGTAGCTACCAAAGTTTTTTTGATACAGCCTACAGCTCCTCCTTGGGAGCATCCTCAGGAGATGGCGGTGGGGCAGCACCTCCCTCGTATAGTTTGCTCACGATCGGCTGCACAATGCCCTCGAGCTTCTTCTTCTGCTCCTTGTACTCCCCGGTCTCGGCCTGAGGGTTCTTCTCCATCCAAGAGATGGCGTCGTCGGCAGCATTCTCCATCTGGCTGATCTCGTAGTCACTCAATTTGCCGCCCAGCTTTTCCTTATCCTTGGCCTGGTTCTTGATAGAGTAGGCCAGGCTTTCCAGCTCGTTACGGGCCTCAACACGCTCCTTAACTTGCTTGTCTTGGTCAGAGAACTTCTCGGCTTCCTGGATCATGCGTTCGATCTCATCGGGGCTGAGACGGTTGGTCTCCTTGTTGATGACGATGTCACCCTTCTTGCCAGTGCCCTTGTCTTCGGCCGACACTCGGAGAATGCCGTTGACATCGATTTCGAAGGTGACTTCGATCTGAGGCACACCACGGGGAGCCGGGAGGATACCGGTGAGGTCGAACTTGCCAAGGAAGTGATTGTCTTTGGTCATTGGACGTTCACCCTCATAGACTTGGATAGTGACAGTGGGTTGGTTGTCAGCGGCAGTAGAGAAGATCTGAGACTTCTTAGTAGGAATGACGGTGTTTCTTGGGATGAGCTTGGTCATGACACCTCCGACGGTCTCGATACCCATGGTGAGTGGGCAGACATCCAGAAGGACAATGTCACCAGTGTCTTCAACACCGCTTATAACACCAGCTTGGACGGCGGCACCGTAGGCGACAGCCTCGTCTGGATTGATACCACGGCTTGGCTCCTTGTTGTTGAAGAACTCCTTGACGAGTTGTTGGATCTTGGGGATTCTGGTAGAGCCACCGACGAGGACAATGTCGTCAATATCA
The DNA here is from genome assembly GCA_030710315.1 of Anomotaenia brevis. NCBI lineage: Eukaryota > Metazoa > Platyhelminthes > Cestoda > Cyclophyllidea > Dilepididae > Anomotaenia > Anomotaenia brevis. The sequence continues at coordinate 867,328 of JAUOZQ010000010.1, forward strand.
CTATTCTTAAGGCCGGAGTCCTCCATGACTTTTTCGACTGGCTTGAGGGTGCTGCGGAAGAGATCGTTGTTGAGCTCTTCGAAGCGAGCACGGGTGAGGGGCTCGGAGAAGTCCTTGCCTTCGAAGAAGCTGTCGATCTCGATGGTGGTACTGTGCTCGGTACTGAGGGTGCGCTTGGCTTTCTCAACTTCACGGCGAAGTTTCTGCACGGCACGGTGATCCTTGGAGATGTCCTTACCCTCCTTCTTTTTGTAGAGCTTGACGAAGTACTCAATGACGCGCTGATCGAAGTCTTCACCACCAAGGTGAGTGTCACCGTTGGTAGCAACCACCTCGAAAACACCGTTGTCGATGGTCAGGAGAGAAACATCAAAAGTACCACCACCAAGATCGAAGACGAGAATGTTCCTTTCACCATCCTTCTTGTCCAGACCATAGGCGATGGCGGCAGCTGTAGGCTCATTGATGATACGAAGGACGGTCAGACCAGCGATAGCACCTGCATCCTTAGTGGCTTGACGCTGAGCATCATTGAAGTAGGCAGGCACGGTAACAACAGCGTGGGTGATCTTGGTACCGAGGTAGGCCTCCGCAATCTCCTTCATTTTACCCAAAACCATGGCTGAGACTTCCTCAGGAGCGAAGTCCTTCTTTTCAGCACCAACAGAGGCTTGCAGGTAAGGCTTGCCACTCTTGTTGATGACATCAAAAGGATAACGCTTGATATCGGATTGCACCTCTTTGTCGTTGTATTCACGACCAATGAGACGCTTGGCATCAAACAGGGTGTTCTTGGGGTTAGAAGTCAGCTGATTTTTGGCGGCATCACCGATCAAGCGCTCACCATTGGGGGTGAAAGCCACGTACGAAGGTGTGATGCGGTTGCCTTGATCATTTGGGATAATTTCTACACGACCGTTCTTGAAAACACCAACACTAAAAAAGGTTAGGTAAATTAGATTATACTTGGCATGGAAATCTCGGAAGAATATGCCCAATGCTAGCAAAATATAACTCACCAAGAATATGTAGTTCCGAGATCGATGCCAATGACGGTCCCGTAATCCTCTTTACCAGAATCGCATCTGACAAGAACAACGACTGTTATGAACAAAAGTAGAACCCTCGACAGATAACCCATCTCACTGAAAACCGACACCGACAAAATGGTCGCGGGTATATATAACCCTACAAATTATGTGTGAAACTCCTATTGGCCAACGTAATGCAGCGTCAGCAGTTTTACTATTGAATTAATTAAAATAAAATTCGCAAATAAAATAGAAGTAATTGTAAAATTAATTTTTAGAAAATTAAAAAAATTTAATGTAAAAATTTATTTTTAGATTATTCTAGAAAATGTATTCATTTCACTGCTATACTCTGGAGGATGTTTAACTCTCAAACATTGCAACGAGATTTACTCCGTCAATTCTAAAAGTTCAGCTGATCTGAACTCATATTAGGATAGAATCTAATTTACATGCCTTAAATTCCTGGGCCCTAACTGTTTATCGTGGTTCCACTATCTACAGTAATAAACCAAAGTATCCCTAACATACATTTAGCTGAGAGGTTATAAGGGTTATTACTTTGCCAACCATTTCTATGGATGGCAAATAAAGAGCACTCAGGATTTGAAGGATAAGATAGTTGAAACGTTAAACAAGGTAAATATTGATTTATGATTTTGCAAAGTAAAGTCACTCTGCTATTCAAGCCTTTCGACAAAGAAAATTCCATGATAGAAACAGCTGAATTTGCATATTTTTTCATTTTAAAAAATAAACATCATAAAAATTGTTTATAATAATTTTTTGTAAGCTAACAATTACTAATGTGAAATAAAATACTTTCTTAGTACTTGGTCGTTCACAGGGCGCCTTACTTAAGTCCGCCTTCGTTTTTACTGTAGTGTGTGCTGATGGATGAAACTGTTGAATTAAAAAAGTTGTTAAACGATGGAAAATTGGACTCCAAGCTATTTAAGCAGGAATGCTCTGGTCTTAAAAATGCACTCGCAACCACTCTTCAGCATAAAAAAAATAAACAGGCAGTGTGTATATCCTCGACTTATTGGAGTGTTCTAGTTTTCCTGCAGTTCTGTTGCCAAGCATGTTCTTGCGCTGAAAGCCATTAACAGACGCACTCAACTTCGCATTAAGGACCTTCGTGATATAACTTATCAGGTAGTTGTTAATCGCTCTGATGCCTTAGAAAAAGTTGGCCGTGGACCAGAAAACTCGTCAACTTCAGAATCTCCTCTACGAATTGGGCCATCTAAAGGAGACCGTACAGTCATGTCTTGAATTAAGGTGTGTCAAAACTTCCCTTATTATTACTAGATCTCTTCATGATGAGATAAATTTGATTCCTGAAGACGAGTACATTACAATTGTCGGTGAATCGACGTCATCTGAATCTACACATGAGAGGACACTCAATCGACTCTACTGGGAGCTTGAACAACGCAAAAAGTAATTGAATTTGACTCCATGATATGTTCATGCTTAGATTAGATGAGAATCTCAACGATGTTTCAAAAGCCGTGGCAGAAGTCAAGCAGAGAATTGCTGCTAAACAGGCCTACTTGGAGGGCATCAATAAAAACTTGCAGGATATCCTTGAAGTGGAGTTTTGTTTTACATTTCACGTTTCTAGGCGACACGAAAGACTGATTCAGAAATGGGTTTGAATGTTAGTGAGATTGAAGAGTCTAACCAGCTTGCCTTCAATCTACCGTCACCGCTGTACATCATCTTCTCAAGACTCAGCTCTTATGCCGACGTAAATGGTACAGTATTTTTTCTTCTCTCTGTGTGATCATTATACACGTCTCTAATTGCTCATATTTTTCCTCATATATCTTAGATTTGCGAAGTCGCATAAAGGTTAAAATAGTTGGTGATGTGGAATTGGCTCGAGCCGTTAACGTGTCGGGCGCTCCAACCACCGAGGAGGCAGACGTAGACACATCGGAAGTGGACGATCAGGACAACGTGGAGAAAAAAGTTAGTGATTTTCTCGGACAGTTAGCTTGGTGCCTGCTGAAATCTTGGCGGATGCTTCTGGAGATTTTTATGGCAATTGGGTATTTTATCCATCTTGAATACGGCTATTTAATATCAGGTGACTCGAAAGAGTTGGCAGTATTTGTCAGAATTGTCTCCTTTCTGTTTTGATGTGTATATGTTGTTTTAAGTGAAGCAGTGTCTGAATAGCTATAGAAACATAACTCACTTACACTCCCATTTTTGCATTCTCTAAAGGCACTATTTCTTGAATAAATTATACTTAGATTCGGAAGAATTCACTGTTGTCAGCTTTTCTGACGTTCCAGCGTCTGTTTGATTTGCCTCCGTCCTCAGTGGCTAACCAATATTATGGGTCTTATAGCACGCCTGGTTACTATTTAAAAGACTTCCAGCTTTTCACCTCAATGTGTGTCTTGAACCCATGCATAAGATAGTATCAAGGCTAGGTGGTCCGGTGCACTACGTACTGGACATTTGTCTGGAATGGCAGTGACCAAAGCCGTTTTTTCCGCTAAATACTTGTTTTAGCTTTGGACTGTTGATGCTATTTCTGTTCGATTTCCCTTATCTACGGCGGTTAAGAAAACCCCTTCTGAAAGGGATTTGGCACTGGCTTTTCCCGTTTTTTTTTTCGGAAAAGGCTGTGATTTTGAATTATGAGACCAAATGTACATTATGCTCTATTTTAAATCCGTAGTTCCATTATGAGAGTCGCTGCAAAGTCTTTTCCAATGATACTCCAAAATTATTTAGGCGGATTTCGCTGTTATTGTTGTTGTTGTTTATAAAACACGGGGATTCGAGATTGCATAATAAACGTACAATAGGCTTAAGAACATTCCAACTGATGTTCATTGGTTTGTTTCTTAATTCCTTGGAGAAAACCCATCGCAAGTCCAAACGCAGCGGAATCGATGAACCCGAGAGATCCCAACATCGAGCCGACAGCCTTCATCCGCTTAGCGTCGTTGTTACCGTCACCACAGGTGGGTTACACTTTTTCAGAACAAGTTGCAGCGGTATGTTGATAAGGTAATGGAAAAGAATTTGACTTTATGGTTTCTATTTGTAGGTTCTGAAAGCAAGTGGCCGAACGTGGAACTGACGCTGTCGTTTGGGTGGTTGCTGCGCACCAAAATGGTCACTGTGCGGGATGAATTAAGTGGAATCGAGGAAGCCTGCCCTCTCTCACAGTCGGTCAGGTGAGTTTCTTCACCACTTCCTGTAGCACAATTATGCACTTATTTATGCAGTTCTACGATTGGTGAAGTAGCCAAAGATGTCTAACCTTAGGTGTCTTCAGTATCGGTATAACCTCAAGCATACTGATTGAGTGAGCATTGTCTGGGTCACTCGTTTTCTGAGAAGCGATATTGCTTTACTGACTGTCTACTAATTGGTTTGCACCGGGGTAATTTAGCGAAACGTCATCTCCCTATAACTTGTAAGCTGAAGCTTTGGGCGTCACATTACAACACATTTTGTAGAAGGGTGCGCCTTCTATAGGACTGCTTGCTGCTATTCTCCGCAAGTTACTAGTAAACAACTCTGGTGATTCAGAACGGGTTTTATCCCTCCAGAATTCACTCGAGTCGTGATATGGGAAGGAAAAAATAGAGATCAAGAACCTAGCACCCTTACCATACATACTAACATTTGGCTTACGGATTCTAGGTATTATAGCCTACCAACGAAGGATAAACGCCGTGAGCAAATAAGCTGGGTTTTCGAAATAAATATGTAATCGGGTCAGAGTCGATTGGGAATGTTTTGTTTTATAAATCCAGGAAGGGAAGGATTCTGCCCTTGGGAGGTTTGTAGCCCCCTCTTACGTAGTAAACCTTCTAGTTTAAAATAAATCTAGATTGCAAAACCCCTGATAGAAGCACCCCACCGAATTACCCCTTTTCTGTTGAAGAGATCACCTCTTCTCCGAGTGCCTCCTGTCCCACCTTCCCTGTGGTGAGTTCACCGCCCGTTGGAACGGCGAAGAGGCCGCTATAGCCCCTAGCTCGAGTCCCGAGGATGCCAGCAGTGACCGGACCTACGCGTGGGCCCAGTTATTGGGCGGGTTGCAGTGTCTCCCCGACCTTCCGACCTCCGGCGACGCCACTCTCGAGGCCCCGATAGCCGCCTCCGCCTCGTCCTCAAAATCGGAGCCGACCAAACCCTTCGGCTTCGTGCAGACCTGGTTCGAGGCCATCTGTCGTCGGATTGAGGCTAGGCTGTCGCTCAATGAGGAGGCATGTTTTCCACCCACCAGCGCTTTTATCCGCACCTTGAGGGCCAGTTTAATAAGGATTTGTTGCTTTTTTCGCTGTTCTAGGTGTACGCAATAGAGAACAAGACGTTCAAACTAACCCCGGATCAAAAGCCCTTCTTCGTCATCAGCCCAGAGGTCACTCTTACTTCGTGGGATCGGACGACTTTTGACGAGGTCAAGGTGAGTATGTTCTACTGAAACGAATTAAGTAGCACCCGCTGGATTAGACAGCTTGTGCTTGAAATTCTCAGAGAAGCTAGCTAACTGAATGGTCGTCTCTTATACCTATGACTAAAGTAAAAAATCTACGGTGAGTGATGTTATTCCGAATTATGTGTGTCGATGAAGCCGGCCCTGTAAATTGCGAGGATTTATCTGCTAGGAATTTGAAAGGCTTTCCAGCTGGAACATTTACGAAGTCACCACTTAACTCCTCCCGTTACCCAGTAATTGCCCCATTTGCGAGAGTAGAGCACAGCTTTGGATAGTCAGGTATTTTTACTAAAGAGACCTTTTGCGATGTAGAAACATTTCTGCATTTTCTGCCTTTCGTGTAGATGGTTTCACGTGCCCAGACCTTCATAGCACTGAACCTGATCCAACCCAAGGACACCTTCTTCAAGTGTAAAATGGCCTACAATGGCAAAGGTACGTGGAACTCATACACTTTCTATTTTGAACATGAAGGTCTTTTTAAAAAGTTTATTTAGGTTTGATAGTCCAAGATCCCTTGATTTTTAAGTATGCAAAGATTCAAGCTAACTCAGGCGAGTACTAAGGGAAAAAGCTGGTACGTTTCACTGTTTTTATGTTGTTTATCCAGTGGGCGTTTCCCTGATACTGTTTTTCGAAGTAGATTACGGATATTCTTTAGGCTGTGGCCTTATCTGCATAACCACTCAGTCAAATTAGAAGGCTAGGCAGAAGTAACTAACCGAGATTCATATTTAGTGAAGTATAAAGTGCAAATGGATAATTGAGTAGGGGACGGATTCGTTTATCTATGTTATCCCCACAAAATCGGGACGAGAAACTTTGAATGGGCTACCCAGAGGTGAAGCTGGGTCAAAAGGGGGGGGGGTTTACAGAGGAAAGCGATTGTTGGGTACACAACGGCTTCCAGCTATGATTGTTACCTAGCAACCAATACCAGTCACTCAGGTGGTTATCCTTTGGCATATTCTCGTAATCAAGTAATTCCTAACGGTTGTTGATAGCCTGAGGTAAAAACGATGGTAGTGGTGGCGGCAATATTTCCACTCATTTCGGCTTCTCCATTTTATGCGTAATGACATGAATTCATCAATGTGTTCTTGGAATTAAAACGAGAGTAGATCTCTCTCTGGTGGTGGTGGGTTTCCATGCCATCTTTTCTTGATGGGAAGTGATAAGCCTCCCCCTAAAATAACCCCCCTCCTCGGAATTGAGCATCGCGTGCGTGTACTTTTGAGCCAGTAGGTGAGCGCAGTCTATTACGTGGTGAAAGCGGCATTTAAACTCATAAAGTGGAACTCCAAAAGTTCACCGCAACTGGGAAGGACATGCATTTTGCCTAAACTAAAACTAGGGTCTAATTGAGTTTTTGGAATTTGGCTCGGATTTGTTAAAACCTCAATTCGGTTGGAGGTAATCATTTTCAGGTTTGCGAACCAGACCCACACATTGCTATCTATGCTTTCATTGGTGGTAATGACCAATTTTTACTTCGAAAGGAATTGACCACATTCTCTTCAATCCTGGGTTCTGAATGGCTTTCATGTGGACATAAGGAGACGAGACTTCCGAGTACCTGATAGATTTCGATTGGCATCACGGAGAAATTGCTAGTTATCGATTATTTGACCGGTTCAAATCGTTATAGATACCGCGTGCTTTGTGTTCACGGCCGGAGATCACTCCCTCGTACATAGTGATTCTTCCAGGTTTCATTCACCCCTAAATGTATCGGCGTTTGAATGAAAAACAAGGTCTATGCTGTATTGACCAATTGTATAGATGGGGGTGCTACTTCAATCTCCTGAACCACTGTTCCACCTCTCCTCCTTCAAAATCAGCCCTCCTTCCCGTAATTGATTTGGGGAGGTTGGGATGTGAGTAAAGTTGTTATCACCGTGTTAATTAGCAGGGCCTGCTTCTTTCCCCCTCCTTTGATTGCCACTGGACACACGCACGCGGCCTTGAGAGTTGACAATAAACATAGCCATGGACACGGGAAATTAACATGACGAGGCGTAGATTAGTTCGAGAATTGGGTTGAAAACGACGGAGGTGATGACAGGAGAACGAGTTTCACCGCTTTCTTTTACTTGGGTTGCATGATAGGTATTTTCTTGGTATCGGAAGTGGAGCTATACGGTGCAGTTTGAACATACTATTGGCTTCTCGGATGTTTGGCCAGGCGAGAGTGCCTTAACCATAAGCTCTCTCTGTTGTTATCGGAAGCGAAATGCACTGGCTTTGAAAAATATCTACTAAGTGTTGTTTATTGGCCAATTAAAAAACGATAGGAGTTGGGGGTTTAGTTAATATTTGGGAGGACAACGTTAGAGGACTTCGATGCGACTGCAAGAGTATTTATAACTGGAGGATTTCGATTTAGACCATTGTCCGAGACGCACTTGTCAAGTTTGTCATGGTAAACGTAGTGTATTCACGAAACCACAACGTCGCACCTTAATGAAGTGCACACAGAATTCTATTCACTCCTCAAGCCTCGGGGTTGTGGGTTGAATTGATGAGCATTCGATTTCTCCTAGAGGTGTTGACTACTCCGAAACCCTTGGCATAGAAGCAAAGGGGTTTTCGTCAAGCAGTGAGCTTTAATGTAGCCTCAAATGGACAGATGAGTGATCAGCCGGATGTTTATTGGCTAGTGGGGATGCTGCTTTGTCCCTTGTGGTGTCACGAGGCCTAGTTCTGCCGTAGCTGCCAATAGGGCATGGGGAAAGTGTCCTGGCTCACTCCCTCAATAGTGAGTCGAGTTGTTACCGCGACTGTTAATTAGCAGATGGGAGGCTTGGGCGAGGGAAGTGGGAGTGTCCGCGCCCCGCGAGTTTCCCTGAACCTGGCCACCACGTTCCCGCCTATAATTATCACCCCATTGCCAATCCAACCCAAATTTAGAATCCCACGTGCAGAGGCGACTGACAGCCGTGATGGCTGCCTCTTCACTCAAACGTCTGGGGGTGAAATGGCTACGTTTTAATTGCTTGTCTTGATCTTGTAGACGTGCTGTCGATCGGGATCTCCGTTCCCGCTTGCTATCCGGATGTGCCCTCGCAGGTATTCCTGGATCCTGCGGCCAACAGTCCTCTGACGCCCTTGGAGTTGGTTGTAAGTGTTTTTACCTATTGGCCTTCTCTAGACTCTAAGGATTTGTTACCCTCTCTCTAAGTGTCGATAGTCCACAGGAATCTGACCTTCAATAGTAGTACCCCAGAAGAATCATGGAAGGGAGGAGGCACGAAGTAGGGTTTGTCTAGACGGAAAGGAGGTGGTATGCGTTCATGGATAAGTTGAGTTTGCGGAGTCCTAATGCAAATGGTCACCGTGAGTTGGAAATTTGTCAACAGAAAGAAGGTTGTGGATAATCATCAATAGATTGCAGGGCTTTAAAGTTAGACTTGTATATTGAACTTTTCTTGTGTTTGTAAGCAATACGCATGGGAAATGCATGGGCGGAGGAGGTAGCAAACTAACTTATATAGACTTATAAAATTTAATAATTATTTACTCGACTCAGTCCATTTCCAAATGTCGATTAAAAACTTCTATGAAGCTCATGTTAACGTTCCCTCTTTACGGTTCACTTTAACAAATTTGGGTGTTAGGGACTGTCAATAGCAAGACCTATCATTCCTATTTCACTAAAAACCTTCAAAATTGCCCTTGGGTCAAGTAGTCACTTAGTCCTTTAGTTGAATAATAAACAGCGTAAATCGACGGATAAAACCTTGAAATTGCCCTCTAAAGTGATAGTCATAATCAAAGTTTCATCCATATTAATCGAGTAAGATGAGTAAGTAAGTGGGTAATTGATGTTATCACAATCTTGATATCTTGCTGGGGCATGACTGTGACCACTTCGCTAAGTATTTTAACACAAAAACTGTTCCAAAAATAGGAAGGTTGTTTTTCCCTTCCTTATTTAATTGCTAGATGCTAGAGGCTATAACACATCTGACCCACGGCATCAGTTCTAAATATTTTTTTTCTAGTAAGCCGTGAGACGTGATTCACAGATATTTTAGCGTTAAAAGGTTATCGCAAAGCTGAAACTGGTGATTTCTTTGACTGATGTTTTGTGATCTCTGGATAGATAGGTGAAATACTCGCCTCTAACTGGCAGTAACTGTCCCAGGGTTAACATTTCGACATTTACGGTTGTCCCCAGCTAGTTGCTTTCTCAGGCGATGTTTCAGGTCATGTTTAGGTACTTTTCCTCGTTATCGATGACTTACTTACTTCTACATTAACAAGCTTATTGTGTGAAATTCTTTTGGTTTTGATTCGAAGAACTCAAATGGCAGTTTCATATCCTTTTGTGAGCTACGAAAAATGGTAGTCTGAAGGAGGAGCAAGGTCAGGAGAATAAGATGGTGGATGAGGGATTTTCTCTCAACCAAGTTTTTCGTGTGTGTGTGTGTCCTGATGAAACATCATCCCTTTTAAATTCACTAGGGCAGGTCTTTTTATCCTCCTCAAAACTTGGTTCAAGCGCTCTAATTTTGCTGCATTAGGTGTTACCAACTCAAACCTCATTGTACCTTGGCGACCTCACCAGATCACCAGGAAAAAGAAACTTTTTCCTATAAAGTTCAGCTCAGTCAGACATTAAAAAGGCAAAATCACACGTAACATTCGGGCAGGTAGGTGAGGTAGTTTGGTTAAAAGGTCCCAACCGATTCATCATTAGCTATGACTTGGAACTACTTAAAATAGTCATTAAATAACCATTCTTTCACTTCACAGTTTACCATTTTCTCATGCATGGCTTTCTTAAAATGATGCAGGTTGGCCGAATGCTTAGTAGCCACTGAAGTCATTCGCTAAGGCTTGCTAGAAATGGCAAACAGGTAATAAGCCAAAATTGCACAAAACAGCTCGTTAAGGCGATTGACATCGGTTTTACCTCCCACAGGATCTGGAGACGACGTTGAACTGCTACCTGGGCGAGATGCCTCGCGAGGACGGGAGCACGGCCGTACCGCTGGACGACGACGCAAATAACAGTGGTGGGATGGAAGTGGATGAGGAATTGAACATGACTGGTGGCGAGGGGGGCCTCCCAGGGAACCTGCTCACCTGCCAACTGGCCCGCATCGCCTCCCTCCTGCCCATGCTCGCGGCGGCCACCGGGGACAAGGATGCCATCGTCAAGGCCACCTTTCCCCAGAATGCCTCCAGGTGCGTTTCTGGCTAACAAGCTATATCGATGAGAACGAGGTGTTGGGAAAAAGGTCTCGATTTATTTCCTTTACTCCAATTGTACAGGGTTTTGAGAAGAAACTTGACAGTCTGATCTGGAAAAAGAAAAAAATCCTCAGCTAACTACAAAATATGACAAATTTAAAACAATCGAATCGACGAGGGATTTTCACTATTGTTGTCAGAGAATTTTTACCCAAAATATCCCCCGCATTTAGCGTCTATTACGGTCTAAATCCTACACTTTCTCTGGGGGAAAAAACTTCTTTGAATCGGTTGTTGATTAACTGGGCTTTTGTAGTACTGACAGAACCCAACCATAGGTAAGAGCTGTCCATCAGTGGTTTAATCTCTTGAGGCTAGTTTAATTATACGAATCCAGTGGTAAATTCTTAGGCGAGAAGATTTCCTCTGCGACTCTGGTAGAGGCTGAATCATTGATTTACGCGGCGACAAGTTCCGGAGAACTTCGATGCTTGGGATCTCAAACATTTTTTTCTACTGCCGCGATGGCAATCACATCATCTGGTCTTCTGTTGTCAACTTTTCTAACCACAGCTACAGTGGAATTCTTGCTTCTGTGGTGGTCGGCCATAGTCTCGCTTTGATGGCCGGCGCTATTTATCGTTCTGATAGAAGCCATCAATTTCCATGATTCAGGTGGGGTGTTTCAGTACCCGCCATTCATGTTTTCTCAATCTATGTAAGTGGTGAGGATGGGTTTAAATTTTTCAGGAGAGCGTGGTGTACTTTAACACTAACACAACTGGAAAAAACAACCAAATAGTATTCTGAAAAAATACTCTGAACCGCTTGTACTAGGTCGGGCACTTAATTGGATTTAAGAGGGGATGATGGGTTTTGGTTCAGTTAAGTACATTTTGAATCAAGGTTTTAGGCTGCTAGTCAATCAGGTAAGCATTATGCGAGCTGAGGCAAAAAGAGGATTTTCAAAACTTACGTGCATGAACTCTTGCGTCAACCAATGAAATCTTTGGTATCAAAGCACTTTACGCTGATTGGCTCAATGCCTGATTACTGAAGATCAATATCTTGTGTTTCAGGTACCGCACGAAGAGTTCTCCTCTAAAGTGGATTCCGCGTTTCGGGTCCTTCTCCTACCGATAAAGCTCACAGTCACTGCTAACAGAGCCTACTTGTGGCATTTTAAGTGTTTGCCCCTACCTACACGTGCCCCCACTTTTGTATGCGATTTTAGAAAATATATATACTATGCCTTTCTCACTTTTGACAAAGCCACTTTGTTGTGGATAATGTTTACTGATATGGGCGGGTAAGGGGATTTTCCTTTCACCAGGCCGTTTTTGAATCTTTTGCTGGCCATGAATACAGCGATAGATAACACCGATTAGGTTGTACTGCTTTTCTATTAGTGGAATATTCGGCGTACGAATCCAAGCCGATTTTGGCTTTGCAGTCCTGGAATAAAGTGGAAACATAATTGTTGAAATCTGGGGGCTCCAAATGGTATTTGTCTCACAATGTGCACAAGAAATGACATAAATGGACATGAGTTCTGTGCTCTCTTTGGTTGTGCGTTTGCTTCGCAGAAGAACCAGCCATTTTTCTGAATGAAACGAAATGGAATTTAGTAGCAGTCAAGAAGACAAAGGCAATGCGATTCCATTGTCTCGTTTATTTCAAAAAAGCACTATTTCGATAAGTCTCAATTCTGCCAATTCAACTAGAGGGGTAGAAGTCACTGAATTAAACTCTGATAAAAAATCAGTACTTTGTATGCAGGACTCCGCGTTGTTAGTTGAAATTAATTAGCTGTGTGGTTATAAAGTCCCGTCTCAATAAATACTAAAGTCTCGTTATCAAGATTGTGAAAACTCCCTAAAATGTTATCACAAATAAGGGACAGTAATACACAAAAAGTGTCGTATAAATTTTGTTAAAAATTAATAATGCACTTCATTCAATAGTGGGATTTTTAAGAAATTTAATGGTTATATACAAGCGACAAATGAATGTGGGCTTATTTCTCAGGAAGTTGCCATCCAGTTCAATAACCTTCTCTAAGGCTCTGAGATCTTCAATGAAGAATTTCGGATGACGTTATAGTATCCAAGTAGTGGTAGTGCAGTTTTTGATCTTCTTGTGTAAAATGGGAAACATCCGATAGAGTTAAATAGGGGCTATATGGTTGCTAAGGTGACATTTGCCATCGAAATTATCAAGGAATATTTCGCGCAATCCTCGAGGAATGCACTAGTGGCTTGTAAAGGTGAAGTTTCCCTAGTTTTTGATTAAAGTGCCCTTAAGCTGTAACTTACTAAACTACTATTACTGGCCTTTGGCTTTCGAGAATATCAGTTATCAGTGGAACACCCAATGGATCCACCCAGAATGTCTTGGTCGTCACCACATTTAGGCCAACTTTTGAGACTTGAACACTTTAACGGTCCTGAAGATGGGTCCATTGCTTTGACTATCGGTTTTTGGATTCAGATTAATGATGGCGAATCATTCAAGGTTCATCTCCGATGATAATTTTCGTTCCAGATATTTCTACCCATCCGCCTCAGTTTTGTTCAATACGATTGTTAAGGAGAGATCGCTTCAACGAAGAGTTTGCTGATCAGACCACAGCGTCTGGGACCCGCCGGGCTGAAAGCTTGCTCAGACCCAAGTTGCGACCATGAAAAATGCAGTTTCCAACCCATAGGGTGTGCCAAGGTCATTCCTATCTGACTGACGATTATTCACCGATCTTTTTCGATTTTTTTCGTAAAGTTGGGGTTCGTGGTCTCACCTAGCGAGGGTCTTCGTGTTCAACGTCATGTCTTCTTTCTTCGAATCGCTGGATCCGCTTGTAGACTGTCACCTTTTATAGCATGGGTCTCATAAGCTTTTTCAAAGCCTGTCTGGTCTGCATTTCCTTTCCCTCGAGTTCTATTGAAAATATGATTAAATCCAACCCAGATTCAAAATGCTTGTTTTTCATGATTGAAAAACCATTGTCTTCTCTTTTAAATGGTCTCTAACAATACAGAGGCTTGCAGTTAACTTAAAGCGAGGTAAACACCCAGTGAAGCGTTCTGAAGTCACAATTTTCGGATTTGATGATCTTAAAACTATTTAACATACCGCAAAATGTTTATTTACTCTCTTATTGCGATGATGATGTTGTAGGTAGCTTAAATGTCAACTTTGCCTTGATAGTATCAGCAACATTTACCGGTCTGCTGACTAGTAATATCAAAAGGGATGACTTTTAAAAATACAGAATCCATATGAAGCAGTGAGCAAATATGTATTTTATTAATCAGACAAAAAGATGGTTGTAAATATTTCAACATGAATAAATCCCAAGTCGAATTTATTTCATATTTCTGTTTCCGAGTATAGGGCTTTCAAAGTGCACCAATCCTCTTTTATTTTATAACTACATTTTGATTATTATTTGTTTCTATTTAAAAGGTTAATTTTGGAGAAAGGGATAACATTTAAACGAAATTTTAGCAAAACTTTTATTCCACTTCCATCTTTAAGCCAATTTGCCACGAAAGAGCATAAGAAATAATTAATAACAAAAGATGGAAATTGAATCCGATGAGTTTTGATTAATAGTAGAAGAGGACTTCGACCAGAAGAGGATTTTGAACAATTTTCATGCAAAAATGGATAAAAAGATGCTTAATCATCCAAGGAGTTCTTTACTGAAAAGAGTGTATTGTACATTTGAAAATATATAATTAAAACATAATTGTTAATAAAAGAGTCATTTAGCTTTCCTCATAAAGTCTCAATAAAATAGACTTTTCTTTTAACTGTTCGTTGGTTTCCAAGTCAATCACCTCTCTTCAGCCTAAATTCCAACCTTTTCACGATAACACCAGTAGCAATATCCACCCTGTCAGTTAAGTTGAAATGCCAAAAATTGAGGTTTTTAAAATTTCAAGTTCTTAGAAAGCATCGAATAAATTTGTTTCGACCACTCAGACAATTAAATAATTGTTTAAATTTCCTCAAGAACGAATCCATGGAATAAAACTAAATTTTTAACCAGATATTTATTCCACTGCCACCTGAAACTTTCTTGGAACAACGGCTTTTTGACCGTTTCCTGTCATCATATGTAACGAAAAACCCATTATACATTCAATTGTTTGCAATGCTTAAATCAAACTGTATTTTTTAGTCAATTTGCCACAAATTAGTTAAGTAAAAATGATGCAGATTTAATCGGATACAAAGTATCAGAATAGGCTTTGATTGCTGGAAGGGCGAAGACCACAAAGGATTTACAAAAGTGGCTGCAACGTCATTTAAGCAGTTCTACATTGAAAAGAGCACCCAATGAAGAGAAAATATGAATGAAATCCCGATTGTTAAGAGAGTTGTAACACATCTGAAAGGATCCTGAAATTAATTCCTTATACAGATAAATCAGGAATTTTTCATAAAACTCAGGAGCGTACCTGAAACAAAAATAGGTGTTTTATAGGAAACACTCTGTTTTTAGATTAATTACAAACTTTTTATGGTTTTCGACGGCTCTTGTTGTAAATATAAGAACAAACTTTTAAGTATAATTACGGTAGGCAGTGCATGGGAAATAACAGATTAAATATGAGAGATAATTCATTTCGTCAAAGGTATCGAGATAAAGGCGATTAAATTATATGGAATCTATTATATTTTTTTAGAACATTGGGTTTTAAAGTGTAGCACATCAAAATGGGATACGCTGCTTTTTGTAATTATGTCCTAAAAATAATTTAATTTGTACTTCAATGCTTGAAAGTAAATAGGTAGACAAATTTCCCTTTACAAATGACTCAATTACAGGCTCACATTGCTGAAATTGTCCTCTTTAAATTATTTCTCAATAGTAATAAAGTATAATTAAAAGTCTATTGTTACTACTAAATTAGATGTAGATTATATATGAAATTTGGGTACAAGCATAATTTAATTTCACTGGTGGAGTTAAAATTCAACAGTGGATGTCCCATTATGTTGTAAGGCAAACAGGCGGAGAAAATCGATTCCCAACTTGAGTGGGAAAACTTGCATAAACCTGCCAAGTCCCTACACCCAGCCTCACCCAGGGAGTATCAGCATAGGGGAAGGGAGTGAATGCATTCATTATTAACTACAAAATCCAGCTGCAGCAGAGGCAGTAGGAGCCACCTGATTGGCCAGTAACCGGACGTGCGCGCCCGAGCGCGCGGTGCGCGCGTGCGACTACGTGCAAACACGCGGAGTAGAGAAACAATCTCAGTGAGGCGTGACGGCCCCGCAGAATTCGCATTTTTCTGCACTCTAAAGGGGGACAGAGACTGAAGGGGACGCGCCTCGCCTCCTGCGATCGCCCTTATCTCTCCCTACCATCTCCCTCTCTTCCCCAGGTGAGTAGCCGGCTCGCAAACGCACGTACGCAAGAGGCGAGCGCAGGGACGCACACACACACGCACCGGGGTTATGCTCACCTGGGAGGGAGGCAAAGTGGCCAACCGCCGGTCGGGGAGGACCGATTAGAGCGCTCCTGCTACTCAACACGAAAGGGAAACTGCTGCTGTTAAGGCTACTGATTTCATTGGGATTGAATCTAGAGGGCGTTGGAAAACAGACCCGATCGCACTTTTACGACATCAAGAAGAAGGGGTACTCTGGGGACTAACGGCCGAACACGATAGGGTAAGCAGCCTGCATTTTCATTAACCGTACATAGGGAATAAATATCTCAGTTTAAGTGATTGATAGGTGAGTGTAAAGGATTATCGATAGATTTAGTGCTTAGAATATTTGATGTTATTTTCTATGAAAGGCTTCACTTTTTGTAATACTATTAATTTTAATAATGATTAGCTTAATAGCAAAATAATAAAACTGTGAATCCTGGCTATTAAAACAACTCTCCAAAAGCTGCCCAACAGACAAAAAGCATTTTAAACAAATTTAAACATTCGGATATTATTTTCATACAAAACAATAAAAGACAGAATGTCGAATGCATTCTGCCAATAAAAAAGTAACAATCATAGCCTTTACTTTTCAAGTATATCAATTAGAAAATTTAAACGACTTAAGCGTAATTTTCTGAAACTACCAGAGTCTGTTCGTGTTATTTATACAAATTATTTTAAGAATTTTGTAATGATTCTTTAAATGAGTGTGCTGATGGGCGAATCATATTTTCGTGGTAAGTTGAGTTTTGATCTACTAATGGACATACAGAGGTATTTCGCGATTTCCTTCGAAGCGCATGCTCAAGCTGGTTTAAATTTCAAAGCACTTTAATCTCTTTTGGAAAGCATGATTATCAATTTACACAGAGATGTTCTGCTCAGTTTTCAATGTAATTGCTTGTTTAAGTGAGGTTTACGAATAAGAGCCATTTGAGTTGACATGAGACCTGACTAAATTTAGTGAGATGTAAGCTGGCTTATTTGTCAAACTGCGCACTCTCCAAGGCTTCTTCTTTGAGCCATTTAAATTACAACGAAGTCCTATTTTTAAACTTCCATGAGGAGAAAAATCATCAGAAATGTGTTTTCGATGCGATTAATTTAGATCCAGTGGCTTGGAATAGGTATTATAATTACTTCAGGGACCAAATAATAATTAAAAACAAATGTCCGATTTTATTACCGTGAACCACAGAAACAAAATTGCCTCGACATAAATTCCTAAAATAGAATGAGCATTATAAACATAGTAACCCAGCGGCCTTTGAATTTGAAGATTTAAAAACACCATTTTCACTGTTTTAGTGTCTAATATTGGAATTAATAAAAGAAAGTATGGCAATTAATGATTCCCTCTGTTTTTAAGAACACAACGGCGAATGTCTTACTTGGATTTATATTTTTGAAAATGTCTCTACCATATAAGTGTCGCCTTTTTTAAGATTTTAATTAATTTAATTTAATTAATTTAATTTAATTCAGTTTTACATATTAAACAGCCCAGTAATTCCTTCATACGAAAAAATATTTATCCACAAAAACAAACAAATATTACGAAGACTATTAATCTATGATGCAAATATGTTAATGGTAGATTTGATATTACTTTATCTGCTGATGTTTTGGATAAATTTGAAAAAAAAATCGGTTACTTGCTCATATTGCTGAAAGTTAGATATGCGGTAATAAAAAAACGGTATAAACACTTTTTAAACAAATGGGGCTTTCAATGCAAAAATTTTTTTTAAATGAAATGTCTAAATTGATTAATTGATTTCTGGTTTTACTACGTATAAAGAATTGAGACGGCAGATTTTCGATGTTTCATTCAGCCACTATGGATCATTTTTAAACTATAGTTTCTTCTTGTCATTTTGTTATCAATGGACAAGCGATTGAAATCGTTACGAGCTGACCTTGCTCACCAACCACCCACCCACCCACCTCCACCTCCGCACTACAATTACCACTACAACCACCATCATTAACCTTTATTAAACCAATTAAATCGAGCAGAAATTAGCCCTGGGCGCGCAATATCGATTTTCTCACGCGCCTGCGTGTTTGTGGGCTTAAGCGCCCACAATGCGCGCGTGCTCGCGTGTGTTCGTTCAGGTGAGAAGCAACGACAAACACCTCACCATGCTCTCTGCTGCGCCAGCGGACCGAGGACTTCCATAAGCATCCCCTCTGCCCCGGGGGACGGGTGGGGAGACTTGAGAGGGCACTACCCAACTCACCGTGCTAATGGCTGATGTGTTTGAGTGCGTACATCCAATTAGTAGACGTTATGAGTCATGTTGGCCTTCGATAACTGTCAATTAGACGGAGAAGGCGTAATTACTGCAAGAATGAATGAAACTTATGTTGTGTAAACTTAATGCATGTAGATGTTTAACGTTTAATATAATTACTTCTTCGATACTCTGGGTTAAGTAAAACCTCAAAATAAAAATTAATAGTTTTCATAGATGATAATATTCCATAGAAGTCTTCTTTAAAATGTTCACGAGGTTATTTTTAGAACTAGGAAGCTTAAGTATACTTTGATGTTTACCCTATCAGGTCATCCAGTCAGGTCATTTGGGCAAAAAATCCATTTTCACCTGTCGCCAGTCACAAATGTTTCCACCAAAAAAGGTTAAACAATTTTGCCAGATGGAGATTTCAACTAGAGGTTTGAGATAGTCTTTAGACACCGTTTCGTAAGGTCCCCATTTTCCATGTTTAGGAACTTTTCAAAGTTTCCCAAGATGCCAATTTCACTTTTGAACTGATAAAGCAAAATAAGATTCTTCATGAGCTGTTCCTTCAAGAAGGTGCAATTTTATGTTATGAACTTCGCAAACCATCTTCCACAAGTTCTTGCATTCACACATTCCTCCCCATAAACTTAGTGAATGTTTCTAGATATTGAGTTGGCTGATAATTTCCCTCATAAGAAATAGTGTACCTCAAATTTCGACCTATTGTTTTGTAAAACAATACAATTTCATATATTTAAATGCATTTTAATATAAGGCTATTGCTATGCTCCATCAGTCATCATCATAAAATAGAAATAAAAAGGTAAAATTTGGACAGAACTTATGGGGTGAACTGATTAGTTTATTTATGTGACAGTGAACAAGATTTCAATATTTTGATAAACTTTAATCACCTAATCTCCCATTAGGTTAGAAATTCCCCTAATTTATTCGCGAAAGTAATTTTCTGATAATGGCTCCAAAATTATCTAAAAGGCAAACGGTGACCAAATAGAGCACATAAAATAC
The DNA here is from genome assembly GCA_030710315.1 of Anomotaenia brevis. Lineage (NCBI taxonomy): Eukaryota > Metazoa > Platyhelminthes > Cestoda > Cyclophyllidea > Dilepididae > Anomotaenia > Anomotaenia brevis. The sequence goes on from JAUOZQ010000010.1 coordinate 886,769, forward strand.
ATATTTAAAACTATAATTCGATCAAAAAGCTGCCATTAACCATCCATGGTCCGTATTTCTGTATTCCCAATTTATAAAACATATGTATTTATAATACACCTTTTTAATGGGTGGCAGATTTTTTGCAAAATTAAAATGCCTATTGTTTTTGGAAGCTTAAAATACCCTCATGGCAGTATGCTTACGAATGGGAGATAAACGGCACAAGGCCGGACAAAAGGGGACATAATAGCCCCTTATTTTGTTCACTTGACCTGATTAGCAGTCCTTGCGGTCGGTGACTGCCCACTGTCCCACAACCATTTCACCGTATTTTGATGATTGCCACCGCTTTTGGAAATGGAAAAAAGCTTAAATAATGCGTTTTCAAGAAACAATGGTAAAACACTGCTTTTGGTAACATTCGTAGTGTATTAAAAGTATAATTTTCGATTAAAATTGGATTTGTAACCACGAGGTACTGAAATAACTCGATTTGAGCAAAATTCGCACTAACTGACAGTGAAACACACAATTAAATACTGTTCGTTAATAAAGCTTCGTTAAAATAATCGGCAGCTGCATCCGAAGGGTTGTAATGAATACTGTTTTTTAAACATTTTTTATCAAAATAGCATTCAAGAAATTCGCGTACCGAAAATTTCACTAGGTATTTCTTAAACATGACAGAAATTAGCGTTTTAATTGCAAGAATCACCTATTAAATCAATTAAATTTGGAATAATTTTATAATGGAAAGTTATCTCTAGGTAAATCCATAATGGACCCCTTTGTAGTTCAAAGTTTAATGCTGTTTCCTTTATTTACTAATGAAGAATTAATTTCGCATAATTTAAAACTAAGCGCTCTAGCTATCGAAATGCATCCCAGCTTGAAAATGATTAAATTAAAAGTACATTTAGATTTTAAAGACGCTTAGTCACATTTTATAACTATTTGCAAACGAAATTTTATAAGGCGATGACTACATTAGCTACTGCAACATAACTCGATATTACATACCTAAAAAGTAAATCTTATTTTCTCCAATCCTGAAACAGGTTAAAATATATTCTCGTAACTCCAAAACGGCAACCACTATTTTATGAACACATAAAAGCTTAATGTGAAGCATAAATGATGATGATTTAATCAATGTACTAAACTAATTTTGGAAAAAATTTTAGAATTTAAAATTGAAGAGGGAATTCCAAATTTCAGAGGATTCTCTAAGAAATTGGACGACATAGGGTTCTAACAAATCCATTATACACCATCTCTCCTGTTATCTAAAAGCTCACTAAAATGTGTCCCAATAACTCCAAATGTTTACCAAGATCTTTGTGATCAACCCAATGCTAAATATGGTTCGTAACTAAAACCGTTAACCAAAGCCATAGGTGAAAATTTCTAGATCGTCGATTTCTGATAAACCTAACAAAATGTGCAGCTGTAAAAGGATAAGGCCGCTTTGAATTCACTCATAAATACTATTCACTTACTATGGTATTAAAGCCGTTGAAAGAGATAATCTTTGCTTCATTAATGATTTCATAATCGTTATAGCTGAATCATGGCTAGATAAAGGCAATAAACAATCTTTTCATCAAAGGCCACGAGCCCCTACTGTATTTGCTACAAATATGAAATTGACTTCTATTACTTACTCTCAAAAAATAATTTTACATGAAATTCAAATGGAGATGAAAGTGTCTTACCTCTAGTCCAAAAAACGTTGCAGTAAGGCCCCTTACTTCTATAAATGACACCAAAATCGTTATGGTCATAATCGAATCTCAATGTGACGCAAAAACGAGCCTTTAAACACAGGCATTAATAATAAATTGTAAACTAAACTCTTCAAGACGTAGGCTGTCAATAGACTCTACAAATTAGGAAATTTTTAAAGGATATGTCTATTATAATATTAAATCATCATATAAATATATTCTTTTCTGTGGTCTTAAATTGTTTTGAAACGGACCCCCGAAATTGCGTAACTGACGCCATGATTTTATGTCCAAATCAAGTCCAACTAGCAATTACAAATATAACCGTTATTTAAAAGCTTAAATACATTATTTATCTCTACTCATGTAAAAGACAAATGACCAGACTTGGCATCCTACACGAGATTGATTACATATTCCAATGCCGACCGAAATGAGCGATGCACCTTATTTTTGTAGTCTGAAAACCCTTTGAAATGGATCCCCGTAATTCCGTGACTGACGCCTCACAAAAGAGCATGGATGGTAGTGGTCCACAGCCTCTAGCAGGTCCCCGACGTCTTCATCGTCGCCAGACGACGCTGGACTCGATGCCGCCACCGATAATCAATCCCGACGGCCTGCCGGTCTTCAAGGAACCGCCGCACGCCGACGCACCCTCCGTGGGCGCCGTCAAGGTCAACCTGCTGACCCGCCTGGTAAACATCCTCTTGTGCCGCTGCACCAAGCGCTACTACACGGCATGGATGTGCTCCCTGGGCTTCTTGATCACCTTCGGCATCCGCTGCAATATGAGCTGGGTCACTTTGGCCATGGAGCACCACAACAACACCCTGCCCGCTGGGCAGGAGAACCCGATTGACCTGCCGAATGCCACCTCGTCGACGGTGAGTGGGATCACTTTATCGACTGGATTTGCAGAGATGCATCTTCATAAGATTCGGTGGTTTGGATTCAATAAATACGCTATCCAAAGAGCCTAATAACTGTAACTTTTAGGTTGAGTAAATCAAATGACTCCCTGTGACTGTATGTATTTTCGAAGGTTTTGCAGGGAACGCAGTTTACTTAATTAGATAACTAGAATTTTTGTCTTGCCCAGACCTATATTGGATTCAATCTAATAAATTTAATTATAGTTTTGATAAACAGATATTCCCGAGGTCATAATACATGTAAGCTTTCTAAATAAATACCTGGTAATGTTTTCTTTATTTAGAGTAAAAGCTTAGTAGTGTTTACTGGAAATTATTACCGCAATTTTACAATTTTACGACTTTATGACGGTAATAAAAAAATTATATTAAGACTTAATTTTTACTTAAATTTTATTTAAGTTTAAAAAATTAGGTTTCTTATTTAGTACAATTATTTTAACTAACAGACTAAGAATTTCCGTCCAAAAAAATCGAAATTACAGCTTAACCTAATAAATGACCTACCTTAGGTTCGCGAAATGTGAAGTTATTATAAGGTGAATGAAAATTTTGAATCGGGTTCCCTGATTTTTGCTATGTGTTATTTGATTAACCTACAAATATTAATTTATTAGAATGTTTGTGTCGATGCAGCCGTTAGATAAATTTTATCAAAACTTTGAATGGCAATACACAAAAAGAACAATTACAATTCATGAAATAAGCATTTGATTATGTTGGATTAACCCCAAATACATGGGTTAAATGCATGCTCTAGACATTTGCTTATCTTTGCAGTAAGTCTCAGAAGTTCGCTTATCAAATGAATCTTTTGAAACTATGTTCATGCTGTGAGAAAATGTTTTGGTTGCCATTAGAATTGGGCTTTTTAAGTTTTGAAACAAATTATTTCTAGATTGCCACTGGTGTTAGGGAATTCAATCTACTGCTTCACTCAATAAATAAAAACATCTCCCTTAGACCTACTTCAATTTTAAAAAGTAACTTCCGGTATCATGACGACTTAATAAGATCGAGACACATTTAAATTAAACTCAACTAGTTAAAAGTAGCTTGAACAAGCATTTCTTGCTATTCCCAAGTGATCGGTTTGTCGCTTTTGTGTTCAGAAGTTACTGGCGCATAAAAACCTCAACGAAAGCCACTAAATCTGAAATAAAAATGATTTTGCTAAAGCTCGACCGTTTCACAAAGCATGATGACCGCGAAAAATACGCAAATATTTGTTTCGAAGACTTGTCATTAAACTGCTGGAAAATTGATACTAGAATTAATTACTGGTGTTTCAGCATTTTCATTTGCTTCAATATTTAATAAATGAACTATATTGCAGTCTTACTAACGTTCTCATCATGGTGCATTACGCAAAGTGTAAATAAACGAGTAAATAAAATATTTTTGGGTTGAACAATAAAAAGGACATATACATTACTCTTATAAATAGAATAAAGAAACACTTTTAACTGCAAATGGCAAGGTTATAAATATCCACTAGCAAAATTTATAGAAAACGTCAGCTTTTTAAAATTGCGTAAATAAAATATTAAGGCATATTGATTCAGTCGCTTTTAATTATACACCACAGTAATCAGTTATTAGATTCAAACAAAGCTATTATGATATGGCTGCAACACTAGCGTCAACAGTAGTCACATGGAAGTCCAAAAATTCTAAAATAAATAAGTATATAAATAAATTTTACAGATTCTGTTGAATATACGACCAATTTCTGAACCAGTCCTGGAGATTTATCCTCTGCTCAAGTGTTGATAGAACTCCAGCAGAATGGAAAATGTGACATTACGTGAGTCAGCTAATGCGTATTCCATTAGCATCAGCGAAAAACGAGATGGCATATCTCTTGCACCGAGACTGTTGTTTTTGTTGTCTTTACTCCCCGGGAAACAAATATAAGTCCCAGAATCTACAGGGAAGTAATAATTTTGGGATTCAAATAGAGGTTTCTGTTGCCGGTTGGCTTTTGTGGGAAACGAAATTAAAGGAAAGTTGATTAAAACCATTAACGAGGATATTTGAAGGATTGATAAAGCTGATGAAAATCAATTAACAGTAAAATTATTATAAAAATAAGTATTTTTATCAAGAATGTGGCTAATTTTTAAGCTTTTCACTTAACTAATAGATATTGAGCAATAAAACTAGCCGTGTTGTATTTATGTACATTAAAGAAAGCGTATCATTTATATAAAATTCTATATTTTGCAATCACTCTAAATTGCGTCTATAGCCTTTGGTAAATCTTACATTTCTATTACATCTGCTATTTTTATTCCTCAATGAATGGGTTCACCTAGTTATTTTTAACATAAATAAAATGAAAAGGAAAATTTAGGGTCAGAATTATACCAATTCTGCTCCTATTTTCATGACGTTTTTGGCTATTAAGTGGGAGAAAAAATAGAAGCTTACATGAGCTTTAGCAAGGGAACAACCACGAGGTGGGTTTTAAAAGGCCATGAGCTTAAACGCGTATTCGTCGGTATCATTTGATGGGCAGGTTGGTCATGAGGAGTAAAACAAATACAGAGGTTGGGCAAAATAGTGGAAACAACTAACATTTTGCATTTTTATCTTGGAATATGTCACGAATAATCAAAGTCTAACATATTTGGTTAAAAAATCGGTCACAGCCTTACAAACGGTAGACCTATTAAACTTTCAAAGAGGCCAAATTGTTGGTGCTCCTATTACAGATGCTAGCCTAAAAGAAACTGCCCGCCTGGAGTGCTTCGCTGCGTTTCGACACGGTGTTTCAAAAGTAGTGACTGCCTTTGAAAGAGAAGCACAGGTCTGGCCAAAGTTGTCGAAGGTGTTGTCTGAGAAAGACCGTCGGTGGGACTCTAAATCATCGATTTATTAGAAGGGATCGCGAGACCACGGCTTCCAAAAATCACTGCAGAGCTTCTCAGTTTCCACAAAAAACAGTTCCTTGTTGGGAACTGCACAAATCTGGATTCCACCAAGGAAGATTTGCTATTAGAAAACCTCCGCTCTCAAAGGCAAATGTTTCGAAGCGTTTGAAATGGTGTAGGAACCCCCGAAATTGGTCTCTCCTTCGAGCAGTGTAAAAATGTGATTTTCTATGACGAATTATCGTCGTTCACCGTATTTCTGATCTCCAGCCGAGTGTGCTAAGGTTGGAGACGGCCCTCTCCATACCGCAACACATGGCGAGGGTTATGTGATGATCTGGTTCTGGTTCTATTTCCTGGAAATCCACCACCGGACCAATGGTTTCCCCTCATGCAAGAAGAATTAACAGCCGAGACCACTCAGGACTTTTTGGTAGGCAAGTTCATCATCCTTTGGTTGTTCAAGAACTGTTTCCGAAGGGGGAACCCCGCCATCTTTCAAGATGATGGTAATGCAGCACCAATCCATACCGCAGCTAGAATAGTTAAGAAATGGCGCATGAGCACCTTAACCTCATTATCGAGGAGCACTTGTGGTCGATTTTAGACACTCAAGTAAGAAGTCGATTTCAGTCGCCATCGTCTCCAAAAGATCTGGAGGTTGTTTTGACTGAAGAATGGTCCAAAAATACTCTGAAATACTTCACAATTTTCATGAATCAATACTTCGGAGAATTGAGGCTGTAATTGCTGTAAAAGGTGCACCTGCACCACATTACAATATATTTACTTGATTTTTCAAGGTGCCTTCACTATTTTGTCCAAACCCTCTATTTTTAGTGAATTTTAAATTCCGTGTCGAAGTTGGGGAAGTAGTGAGCCCAGACATTTGGAATCCATGGCGAATTCGACAATAACAGACGCAATTAAAGTGGTGAAATGTGCCTCTTGTTGCCTAGTAACCTAACCAAAGGACAAATGGAACCGCAACTTAACGCAGTTTTGAAATTGTCCCATTTATCTATGAAAGGCACCTTATCTATAACACATATTTGGAGTAAAACTCCCATCATTATGTTCTTGATTCAATATTTGAATTACTGAAGCGCATTCCTATCAAACTAAAGTAAGTAAAACATTTCACTGTTTAGCACGAACTCTTTTAGGACTTACCAGAGACCGGTGTTTTAGTTTACCTAACAGCGGAGAGAATAGTATTCCTTGTGTTAGTCAAGGTCATACATCTTATCATCAACCTAAATGGCGAACGTGGTGGATGTTTAAGGGGCGTTACCGGTTTGAAGAAATTCTTTTAATCGTCACGTTTCTCTTGGGAAAAAATGAGTGTTTAAAAGAAAGAGTACTGGGCTATTTGCGAAAATCTGTAGAAATGGCATAGGACTCTATTTAGCTGGTAGTACAAGTGACAAAAATTATCCTGTTTTAGATGAAATAAGAAATACCAAGATCTTTAAAATGTTCTAAATTTGATTCGAGCTAGTTGGCTTTAAATCTGTGTTGAAATCTGTTAATATTAATAGTTATCGGTGTGTGATATAATAGAAATACATATGCTTTAATTTCTTTATTTTACCAGTTAGCCAGCTTAATAATTTTCTCTTGACTTAGCATATATTATTATGATTTAAAATGGCCATCAAAATATCCCTTTGCATAATTTGTATATGGAGGTCTTGACCAGCACCAAATTTACAATTTTATTAAAAACTAAATTTCGCTCCAATTATTACTGGGAATGATAATAATTTATTTCATAGCACTACTTTATTTTGATTTTCGATAGCCATGAACCAGGCAAATTTTTGTTTGAAATTCTTACTGCATGAAATACTACACGAATTCATGCCACTAAAAGTCAGACTAAAACGGCGTTTCAAACAAAGTGGCAAAAAAGCAGGTGAGATTAAATCTGTCTGCTTGAAATCACAAATTCGAAATATGCACTTTAAAGCGGTCTTTTGTTTACCAATGTCATCCACTTTCTCATGCGTATTTTAATAGTAAAGTAAATGTAAATGGTTGGTCCAGCTTAAAAAAGCAAATATGGATCTAAAACTGGATTGAATTTTTTGAAAGAACGGATTTTGCTATCTCTTAACGAAAGCGATAATGTTAAAATAAACAAAGTCTATTTTCGAAATAAGGAGTTTGAAGAAATTCCTAAGGAAAATAAAAATTTTCATAACTATTGCACATAAATAAAGTGGAGTCGAAATTCTCGGAAATCTTGAATTTATAAAAACTACCTATCTTAATGGAAAATTAACTAAGTATACTGCAAATAAATCAAAGAAAACGCATTAAGCAATACTTTTAGCTAATCTTCCCGCATGGAAATGATTTCACGTATTTAATTAAAGCTTTCTGAATACAATACAAGTTGCAATATAAACAAACGAGTGGATATATTTGGATTGTACTGGAGAGTTTAATTAATAATTAGACTTATACTTTTACAGACCTGGATCTGAAGATCAGATAACATAGATGAAATGACTAAGTAATCAGTTATTCAATGAAAAAATTAAGACGGCTTATTCAGAATCGAAGGTTAATAACGAAGCCATTTGAAACAAAATCAGAAATTGTACACGCCACCAATAATTGTATCGAACAGAAACAATCAGAGTATTCCCCATTTTAAATATTTATTCCGATATATAAACTATCTGCACTTTTGTTTAAAAACATCACCTCAAGTTGAAACCTTTCTTTGACAGCCTAACTGCGTAGATTGAGCCCGATTAGCGATCATCCTTTTGTGGCTATCCATTTAAACACAAAGCAGCCTTAATTCAGACTCAGCTGAATCAACAAATCCATCAATCCGTCCAGCATCGTGCTTGCGTTGGCTGTCCCGCTAATTTGCACACTAACTACTCCATTTCCATCGTCAACGCACTTGCAATTAGCGCTAAATTAATGAGCATCCATTCGTCTTGTGTACATGTTTGTTGAGCCACTTCGATTCAAAGTCGAATTTGGGGCTAATTGAAGACCTTCTACACAATTCGCAGCTATTTTTATTCCTTAAGGAAGTCAACTAAATAGTGAAAAGAAAGAATTGTATCAAATGACTAGCAAAAATGAAAAAAAATATGTACGCAGTTACAAAAGTACTTTTAGCTGTCTGAAAATTCTGAAACGTCTCCTTAAAGCATTATTCACCTCTCACTCTTTAGAAAATTATTTCTCCTGATGAACAACAGATAATGGCGTTTGAAACACAGTAGGATTAACTCTGTCAGTTTGGGTTTTGAAAATATGCCACTAACATGTTCACTCAGTTGTGCTGACTGGAGTTGTCATAATAACTTTGGACCCTGGTAATATCAAACCCAGAACAATTGATTGAAGTGTTCTGCTATGGAACAGTGTGAGACTTCTTCACTAATGCATTTTGATGTGAATAAGTAAGTTGGGAATTCATTTTAAACTTATTAAAACGAACGCATTTTAAAAACGAGAAACGTGTTCTCTAATCTGTCGTGTAAACGAAGCATTTAATCTCAAAAATGGCTAAATACGTTGAGAATCTGCTCTGCGTTGAAGTTGAATTTATTATTATGGTAAAAATAGTCAGGATTTCCATTTTGGAAGGCTTGCGGTAAGTATTTTAGGAAGTTCTACGAATTGATGCAAAATAAGCATAAGTATTTTTTTTTCAAAAAATTAACATCCCATTATACTCTATATTTCATCCTTCAGAAGATGTAAAATCAACTGTTGATTCTCTTACTATCGAAAAAGCAGTCAAAAATTGGATTTCATTAAATGTGAGTCGTTCGGTAGTTCCGGTTAAATGGCAGCAAAATATTTATTAAAGCTCTATTCCCTGAGAGCAGAATCAAAAGTGGCAATTTAATAACAAAGCTCCCAAAATTAGAAATTTCCCAAGAGACTCAATCGAGTCTCTAACAAAAGAATTAATTAATTAATTGATTAATTAAAACCAATGCATTAATCGATTTGTTCGCTTGAAGCTCCAGAGCAATCTGGTTTGGCGAGAAAAACTGCTCCCTGTGAGTGGGGCGAAGTGGTCGTCGTGCTGTACCAGCATTAAAAGTGGCCTGACGCCAGGGATTTGCGGGTGAGGCGATGAGTCATCGCACCGACCTCACTCCCCTCCTGCTCACCTGCCACCCAGGCGAATTTTGGCGCTGGCTGAGCAGCAGACGTAGCTTCCTCGCAGGACACACTTAACTTCAGCATGTTTAACCAGGATTTAATTAACTGGGAACTTAACAAAACTACCAGATGACTGTCTAGCTAGAAACCGTTAGGCATATTGCGGGGGCACGAGTTGAAATAAACCTAGAAATATTCAAGGAAATAAGCTTCATCAAGGTATAATCATGATTACTACCCCTGTAAGCAGAATTTCATATTTCAAATCATACCAGACTGAAAAGAAAAAAGTAATTATTGCCCCCAGAATGTCCACAAAATTACATCTTTTACGGGAAAAATCTGCAAAACTCAGTTTGGAGATATTTTATCAGAAATAGTGTGTAGAAATGAGACAACGAGATAAGCTCCAACCGTTCGACTGAACAATCTTTTGGCAATTTTTTACTAAAAACAGATTTCTATAGAAAAAGCTTAGTTCGAATATTGCGAGTAGATTTTGTATATCTGGTAGTGAGGTAGATTGACACTAAATTGTCTACTTATTCCGTTTAGTTTCGATAAATTCTTTTAAGAATTATCTTCTGCGATACAAATCTGTTCTTATAGAGCAATAGAAAATCGCAAGTTTTGCCTACTTTTACTAGGCACACTAACTAATGGATGTTTCAGCTAAAAAGATTAACAGAAAAATTCTGAAAACCAAAAGATAGTGTCAAAAGGTGGATTTAATCACAAGGTTTCTTGCATTATTATAGCACTGTTTTAAGTTCCTTGAATCCCATTTTCAAAACCTTCGGACTCTAGTCTACACAGTTTCGAATTCTCGCGTACGAACGAATTGCCCATTAAAACTTCTAAAATGTAACTACACGATTTTAAACCCAGTTTTTGGCAGCCAAAAGGTGTGCTCCTCACTTGTTGACTGGGTTTCGCCGGGAAATGTGAAATGTAGGAAGTAATTTCCGTTTCCATGGAGGTTTATGAATAGCCCCAATAAAAACTTTTAGGTAGGTTGGATTTGGCAAAGTCTTCAAACCAATTTCAGGTTTGAATGAAACAGACACTTCATCAGTAAGAGGCCAATCATATTTTTGATTTATTCTAATTAATATTTATTTTTAATGAATCCATTGGTAATTTGTTGAAATGGAAACAATGTAATTGGCATAAATTCACAAATTTTTGTTCATACTCCATTTATTATTGAATTTAAAGATCGAAATTACATGTTAATATGAAAGAAAATTGAAGAAAAGATCTGTGTTCTTTTCACTGGCTTAAAAATGCTTGCTGATCAAATTAATTGACTTAGTAATCTACAATTTCCATGTTTACGTCAGCATACTAATATAGTATCAATTCAGGATAGTGTCTAGATCGAAGGAAAAAATGAACACTTTCATAGGAAGAATGAGCATCAAAAATGCTGTGATATATGTTGAGAAGTCAGAGTTAATTCAAGTTTTTAGAAACTATTTTAAAACATCTGATTAATAGATTTACAAACAAAGCGATATTTTGATAGGTGAAATAGCAAAATGTAAGCAAGTATTGGACAGATAAATTTACGTTTAAAATTACATCATTTCCTTTGAATGCTTAGAAACAAATTAAAATAACTAAAAATATCCTAAATATAAAAACTCGCAAAAACTGAGAAGACATTTTCATTATCCCACAAGATACATTTTTGAAAAACGATACGTATACAAATACGTAGTTGAATGTGTTACCTTTAAAGTCAAAACATTTTCCATGGCATCGTGGGAATTTTTTGTTGGCGTAACTTCGTTGTCTGCTTTAAGATGACGTCCAAGATTAGATATGGTGGAAATCCAAGAACAAATTTTACTCTTCTCAACCGCAGTTATTGAAAATCAAAGAAAGGAAATTAAATACGTTCAGTTTGGCCATGAAAATACTTTAAATATTTAAATTTATTAAACCAGGATATCCTATGCTTTGAAGTCAATACTGTATTATTTTTCCAAAGTATTCCATAAAATTAAGCACTTTAGTCAATTTAAAATGCCTTGCAATATCATCGTATTCTTGCCATGATAATTTGAATTTTAAGAATATTACATACGACTCTTGATGTATTTAGAATTTAATTGACTAATTAAAATGTTTTGTTTGCTTTTGCCATGCCATTTAATTAATATCTCTGAGTAAATTAAGAAAATTGCACCTAAGAGTTTTCTAATAAAACATGTAGAGAACCACTTTCATAGCAGTCATCAGTTCCTGCACAAAACCTATAAGTATCGAATCTTTCCAAGATACTTACTTTTGTGTTTCCATTATCCTTTAGCAAAATAGTACACCTTAATTACGAGATAATTGCTATCAAATAATTGTACTCGATTTTTACGTATTTGGACGTTTAATTACTTCGGCAATACATTTTTATTTCGATGAAGTAGACTACTATTACGTTTATGAACCTTAAAAGTAAGTAGACAAAGCTGCTTTCCTCCGAAGACAATGTGGTTGTAGGTTTCTTCTGATATCCAAAAGTTGGCACATTTTACGAACTCGGCCTTCTTCATTATGATCATAAAATAACCTAAACAATTAATTCCTTACCTCTTGAAAAAATACTTTTGCTGAAAACACCTCGATGTTAATCACATACTTTATATAAAAATCTTTGCATCACGAAACTTCCCAATGTTTTTTTAATTGTTATGTCCACCGATAAAAAATTAAACATCAGAGTTTTGTGAGGTAATTAATATCAGAAAGCTATAAAGCATACCTTTGAAGTGCATTTTAATACAATCGAATTCAGTTAATGAGACTCGACTTATTTTGTAAAAGTCCTTTTTTTCTGAAACACTCCTTTAGACATAAGAACCTTTAGCGAATAATTTAAATGCCATATTTATCAGCAAGATTTATCAATCATCTACGATAAAACTATTAATCAATCGTCAATTATCGGAGTAGCCTTTCTGGTCTAAGTTCTAGTCACCTCAAATCTGAATTTGCGGCTGGTTTATGGCAACTACTGCTCATCAACTACGCATCAAGATGGGTCACTAAAGGTACCAATTGTCTAAATTTCCCCAACTTTCTCCGCAGAAGCCCGACTTCCACTGGACGCCGGGTGAGAGGGGTTTCGTGGAGAGCGCCTTCTTCTACGGCTACATGATCACGCAGATCCCGGGCGGCGCCATAGCAACCATATTCCCCGCTAACCGCCTCTTCGGCATCGCGGTGGGCGGCAGCGCGCTTTGCAACTTCATCGTCCCCATCGCCTGTCGCGGCTCCTATGGCGTCGTCGCCTTCCTGCGGGTCATTCAGGGCCTCATTGAGGTAATTCTGGATGTTGTAGCCGAAAAGGGCTGATTGCATATTGGAAGTAGTTATCAAACTCTATACCCATGTCATAGAGCATTTTTGCAGGTATATTGAGAAATAATGACTGAGACACAGTAGCATTAAAAGTGAGTTTTTAAAATCGTTAAACCACAAATTATACAAATTAAGACTTATTTGACAGGTTATTGTAGTGTCTCGGTGGGACGAAAATAAATGCGATTGGAGTGCTACAAGGAGAGAGGGAGAGATATCCTCTCGAGATTTGACTGCATTCATGAGAAGGCACCCATTTTCCAAGTTAAGGGACCTCAACAAAGCCTTATTTTCCCATCCTGAATCAACCGAAGAAGCAAGATAAGTTTCGATGAGCAGCTTATCGTCAAACTCAACTGGTGGACGTCTCTCGATGCTTCGGCTGTTGTTGAGTTTCTTTCCTTCAAAACAGGAACCATTATGTGCCCCAAATAATTCTTGGGTACTTCTATGTTGGTAGATTTTTAATGAAACAAATTTCAACTTTATCGCTCCGTTAAACAAAACGTGATCAGTTAGAATGCATTTATGCGCACGAAGTGATGTCCAGCTTTATTAGACATTATCAAATACTCTAAATTTCGTTCGATTTAAAAAAATACAAAAATCAAACAGAACTTATGGAAAGACCTGATTTCTACAATAGCCAGTATTTCTTAATGTGAACAGAGAATTGACTGATAAGTCTAGAGTATAACTGAGGCTCGCTACTGAATCTGTCAATAAGTCCATTAAGCGTACTTACGGTTAATAAAATAGAGAGAAAAGGAAATAAAGTAAAGGCTTGTTGAACGATGGAAAATTGCCCGTCAGGGGGTCATTTTGATGTTTCCTAAATAAAGGTGCCTTGTATTGGAAAAATTTGAGACGACAAATAAGTCCCTCAGAATCACTAAGGCTCTATGATCTATTAAGGTTGTGTTTATCTGGAGTGAGAAGAGGTGTGGATGATAAATCTAGTCCTCATTGGTGCATTTCTGCTTAAAAGGGAACTTCCTACCCTGCCTGCCACGGAATATGGCGATACTGGGCTCCTCCCATCGAGAGATCCCGATTGGCTACCATCGCTTTTTGCGGTATGTTCAAGGTCAAAAATTGCCCTGCTGAAGATGTACTAGGATTTTTTCGTTACAACTGCGTTTTCACTGAGTAATAGCCGGCATTTTACTCAAAAAGCTTGGTCTTTAAACTACCGGTTGAGGAGTCCTGCAAATAAATTTAAACTAAAGTACCAACCAAACACATATTGCTGATGTCGCAGAGACCACAACAAAGAAGTAGACAAAATGGGACAAAGTTATCTATACTTCTGTCGCTACCAATTGTAACTAACTAGAAGAGAATAATGGCTGAATTTACAGATCAGTAGCCAAAAAGATTAAATTCAAGGAATTCACCCGATTTACTCTTCCAAAGCCGTTAAAACCTCTACCATCGACACGTTTTTAATAACGATTAACACAGAAAAAGGAATTATTTTTTGCAGACAAAAAAGATAGTGCGAAAAGGCATTACTTAGTTTAATTAGAAATTCCCGTGGCGTAGGTGGGTGGTAGCTCGATAAACAGCACTTCTCAGATTACAACTCTGAGAGCAGGATTATCAAAGCTTACTTCCTCGTCTGGCTCGCTCGAGAGGGTAGATTTTGTATTTAATTTTGGCAGAACGAACACGTTTTCCTCAATGAAGTTAGAACGTTTGAGTTTGTAAGCGATGAATTAGTAGCATAAATCCATTGAAATGTGCTGTTAAGCAATGGGCATGTTATTGAAGACTTCAGTTCATAAAGGTGAATTTCGAATAAATGTAACCACGAACATGCTCTGCTTAGAAAGAGAGGAGATTATAATGTGCATTTTTCAAAAGATTCAAAATTTCAACTCTCAGCACCAAAATTAAAATTTTTTATTCATACTTCTGACAAACTACAAGTACTTCGTATTGATTTACATTGATACCGAGAATAGTAAGGCAGTAGCAATATATTTTTTATCTTACAACTTGGGTTCTTGCTATTAAATCTAAAACATCGATATTCCCTATGTTTTTGAGGACTGGAAACTTAAACGTTTTCCTGTTTAAGGCTCCTACGCGGGTGCAGTGATGGGTCTCTTCATTTCCGGTATTCTGGCGCAATACATCAGCTGGGCTGCTCCATTTTACCTCTACGGTAAGAATTTTGAGAACACTATCGAAATTATTCAAAATTCACCCATTTCTCTCAAAGTCTAACCTTATCTATTCCAAATAGTTTGACTCGAATCTTTTTTGGGTTGTATTTCAGCTATCTGTGGCATGGTTTGGTTTGGTGTATGGTGGAAAACATCGTATGAAAAGCCCTCTACGCATCCCAAAATCTCGGCAGAAGAACGCGACTACATTGAGGAATCCATTGGCGAAGTTGATCTCCCTCCGAGCTTGGTGAGTCAGAGAAATGAACAAAATCTCAGGCAATTTGATGGGGTAATTTGTCATAGTGCTACGAATTCATGGTTAACTGATGTCTTCGAATTATGATTAAGTAATTTACTGATTTTAAGCGTTTATTCATTCGTCCTATCCTTGTTCTAGAAATGGTCAATAATTAAGTGGCCTTTTATCAAGCTCTTTTTATCCACAGTTTGGTAGAAGTTGCTATGTGATTTTTCATACGTATGTAGCATGGTCTAAATCGTCCCGTTCCCTTTCGAAACTGTTCAGTGCAGTGGATATATAGTTTGATAATAAATATCTTAGCTTTTCCCATAATTTTTTAGCAATATTATAGGGCAAAGGCCGTTTGAATAATCATTACTCAATCAAAGGCTATTTCTCAAGTTTTAATGGAGAGCATTGAAGGATCCAGTTCCAGCACTTTTTGTTTAAATGTCGCTGGTCTCTTTCGTGAAAACGACTTTCGAAAAATCCGTTAAATGTCCACTGACCAAGTAGAGGGTTATTTTATCTAATCAAAAGTACATTGAATGCCAGCAACCACTCGCACCGTTAATAATTACCACTTAATTGATTATTTTAAAAGGCTTTGATGACAAATGATTGTTCCCAAAAAAAATACCAAAGAAAGAATATCTTAGGACGTTTTATTCTGGAAAAAATCTATTGAGGATATGCCAGTAATATGAAAGTGCTTTCCGTTTCTTTTTAAGCAGAATCTTGAGTGGGTTTATGAAATAATTTTGAAGAATCTGTTAAATTGTTAAAAAAACGTAATGTGGCATCGAAATTATCTAAAGTAAATTGAGAAAATACAAAATTAACTATATTTATGACCATATTTCCTTAAACTTACATAATCACGATAAAAAGCAAATGCCTAAGAATTGTTTGACAAAAAGACCACCTATGCAATACAGCTATACTAATTTTGGAACATTTTTGAAGTAAAAAACTTGGCATGTTTTGGCAGTTGGGAAATGTGTCTACTAGTAAACATTTACTCTGTACTTAATTGGCTTGCAAGACCAAGAGGTGTGTGCCAAAAACGCCAAAAAAATCGATTTGAGTGAAAGCCAACACATTGTTACCAATATGTGGTTGTGGCTGCCATATAGTCCATACAAGTGGCTGTTAATTAAGGCGTGGATGACAAAGTGGCGGATAACAGAGTGCATCTGATACTGAATAAGTGGATAAAATTTAAATAAGGTTATTGTGGGTAGTCTTTGTGCCTTATTAAGCTAGTAAATGCTGGGTATTCCATGATATAGTAACAACTAAAAAACGAGTAAGTACCAGGGAATGGTTCTGATTTCGTAAAAGGAATTTTTGCTTTTCAGATCTTTTCATGCATTCTAAATGTGTTTTATGCCGCAAAATTGGATAGGCAGCTCCAATAGATTATATACCTGCCTTTTAAATAAATCTAAAGTTAAAATGTGAAGAAAATAATTGTTGCTTTTCTGAAAGGTTCTACGCCGAAACCGGGGGATTCGATAAAATTATGTGGTACAATAGAATATGCTTAGATTTTCGTTTAATTAAAGGTTATAAAAATAGTCTTTTAAATAAATTTGGCCCTCGAAGTTTAAATAAAAACCATGTCTCTGATCTAACGGCCTCGGCGCCCGTTAATTTTGGTGGCTATTTTGAGCCACTTTTAATGGGACTTTTTTGCGGCAGAAAACGATCCCGTGGCGAGCCATCTTCACCTCGATGCCGGTGTACGCGATCATCGTGGCCAACATCGCGCGCAGCTGGTCCTTCTTCCTGCTCATCATGAAGACGCCAAAGTACCTCAAGCAGGTCTTCCAGTGCACCACTGCAGAGGTTTGTGACCCCGTACCAATAACCAGTTTTGGAATTTGAAAAGCCCATACTTCCTAGCTCATTCAAAGCTAGTAACTAGAGGCTTATAAGTGGGCATTTAGGCACATTAGGGTCTTCAAATGGCCCAAAACACGATGGTCAAGAGAAAGAGATTTTTAGGGTGTTGTGGAATCAGTTACGTCAGTCGAATTTGCAATGAATCTTTTGAGCGGGATGTGTATACATTAAGAAATACTTCAAACATTGTGACTACAGCATGGAATTTAATAAATTGATTCACTTAGCAATAATAAAATTTGACAAATCATTTGCCTTCCACTCATTACATTCATTGAAGTTAATTGCGCTATCTATCCACAGTGACTAGCAGCCACTGATTGTCGTAGGCCGGAGGTTCATAAAAATGGCTGAAGTGCTAGCGAGGCCATTTATGAGGTTAGTGGCACATAATTCACGAAAATTGTTGTATTCTGCAGTCAGGAATCCTCTCTTCTGTGCCACATCTGATCATGGCCATCATCGTCCCCATCAGTGGTCAACTAGCGGATCGCCTTCGAAAACGAACGTTAACAACCACCGCGGTACGCAAGATCTTTAATTGTGGCGGTGAGTGCATAATGGGCTTGATTTGCTACTTATGAATTTCAAGTAGCTTACTGGCCCGGTGCTCTTATCCAGGTTTCGGAATGGAGGCATTCTTTCTCTTGATCGTCGCCTTCGCAAACTCCTACACTACCGCAATGGCAGCCCTCATTCTAGCTGTGTCGTTCAGTGGATTCGCCATTTCAGGTGAGCTACATGGCTAATGACTCTTGCATTTTAATGGGGAATTCTTTGAATCATTACACTAAATTATTGGTAGGATACAATGTGAATCATCTGGATATTGCCCCACGATATGCGAGTATTCTCATGGGTCTCTCAAACGGCATTGGCACAGTTTCAGGAATCCTGTGTCCTGTTATCGTGGAATACATCACAACTGAGGGGGTAAGTTGGGGGCATTGAGTTAACACAATTTGATATTAACACACTGTGATCAGATTCACGCGCTTTCTCACATTTTCCTCATTTTTTTTTTGCTTTAGAGCTAATTCTAGGTCAATTTCAGTGGTTTTTTAGGTATTAAGCTAAAATATTGGAATATTAAAATATGGACTCCTACAATTTCAGTTAAAAGCTCAAGATTGATTTTTGAAAATAGCAGTTTATTGTACTACCACGAGGCTCTTTTTCAATAGAATCCCTTATAAAGTAGTATTATTTATTCACCAATATTTTAATGCTCCCTATAGCTTTTGTCTTATCGCATTTCTATGCCCGTTATCTCCCTCAGCTAGCTCTTGGCCATTTAATACTAGACCGTCTAGACAACCCTATAAATACTCCCTGTCGCCAATAGCAGACTGAGTCATGACTTTTGTCCTTGACCACATAGAGCCGTTTGAGTACACTTCTCATTATCACGCGCTCCCAATAAACGTTCTAGCTCGCAAGTCTTCCCTCGCTGCTATCGGGTTTTAAATCCATCTTTAAGGGATTCTAAGTGTAGCACTCCTCTACAAATTGGTGACCCTGTATAGAACACATACGCTGTTTGCAACCAACAGATTCTCTTTTCCCAGTACGCCGCACGAAAACACTTCTCAGACTTCTCAAGTCAACGCTATAAATTCCCCTCTGCTACCCTTCAATTCACGAAAACGCATCCAAACTCGGAGGAATCACCAGGCATGCCACCACAGGCCTCTCCAGTGACATTGCTGCGGAAGTTCACAATATCCTCAAAACAACACCTGGAGTCTCTCCGTAGGATGCCTTGGAGCGTGAGGTTATCAGACGTCTCTCAGACTCTCAGACTCTCTCTCTCTCTTCATACTCTCAGCCGTACTGGAGCAGATATGGTTAAAACATCTTCCGGCTAAAATGGCAGCCATTCTGGCAATCTCTTCTGAGAAAAGCAATCTTAACAAATCGGCTGAAATGGCTGGCAGGATTAACGAGTACTCTGGTCAATCACGAGTCTTTCACGTCTGCAGCCCATCCTCTCCCACCCACGCCACAGCGAGCCAACGCCCTTACCGAAAAGTTTTTTTCAAATCTTAGGTTGTCTAGATGTAATCGATAAAGTTCCCATTTCCGCGACCGGCGACGGAGCAAATCCCGATACCCCAATCAAATCTGCTATTATCACCGAATCTACGGTGACTGTGCTAGAAAATGCCAACGATTCCCACCCCACGTCGGAAAACTCCAACGCCAGTCAGTAACGGCGACGACTGGTATTGACCCACGCGTTAGTCGCCTTCTCTACGTCATTGACAGAAGCTCCCATCTCAAATTCCACGTTCAAACAGGTCCCAAAGTTAGCGTTATCCCTCCTTATGCAAAAAAACGTCCTCTTTACCCAACTGGTACCAGAGTACCCACATATGACCAGAAGTTACTCAACCTAGACATTGGTCTACGTCGCATTTTCTCTTTCGTTTTTCTAATCGCTAATGTGGAAAAATACATTCTCGGTGCGGATTTCCTCTGTAACTTTTAACTTCCTACCAATCGCAAGAGCCGCTCACCTCCCTTTCTGTCGTCTGTGCCATTGACTTCCTTGATTCATTCGCCCTACATTTTCCTCCCGTCTGTCTTTTAAACCCAGTCACAAATCTCTGAATTAAAATACGAGGTACGACATCATATCATTACCAATGGACAACCACGCCACGCCAAAGCACGTCGTCTCCCGCCAAACAAGCTACAAGCTAAAAAGCAAAATTGCCAAGACATGGTATCCCTAGGCATTGTTCGACCTTCAATGGTTGCGAAGAAAAACGGTGACTGGAGACAATGCGGAGATTATCAGGCTCTAAATCGGATCACTGTCCTAGATCGCTACCCGATCCCAAATATCCACTATTTTTCCATCAATCTACAAGGCAAACGCATCCTTTCAAAACTGGACCTTGTGCGCGCTTATCACCAAATACCAATGGCACCAGAAGACTTTGCCAAAGCGGCCGTAATAACACCTTTCGGGCTCTTTGAATACCTACGCATGCCTTTTGGTTTTTGAAACACAGCACAGTGCTGGAGAACATTGACTTCACCTTAGACAAGTTTTCTAACGTCTGGAGCAGTACGGAATCACTATAAACCCCGAGAAATCCCTTTGGTCAGTCAGCTTTCGACTTCTTAGGCCATCGTATCCAACCCGATAACATCCGTCCTCTTCCCGAAAAGACGCAGTCCATGATCTACTACCCAATTCCATCCTTGTGGTGTGGTGTATTATTTCTGCCAATTCATATCCAGTTGTGCTCAAACGCTTCAGTCGCTGACCGAAGTAGAGAAGGCATTCATCGAGGTCAAACAACAGCTATCAAATGCAACCACGTTAAGTCATCAGTCCTCAAGACGGATGCATCGGAGCTGTTTTACAACAGATTGTGCAGGGGCAAATTCAACCACTTTCCTTCTTCACGAAAAACTGAAACCTGCTCTGACATGATACAGCACCTTTGAGCGAGAACTTCTCGCTATCTGCTCAGTAGTCGAACACTTCCGATATATTCCGGAAGGTTGCCAATTCACGGTCTACACCGACCACAAGCCCCTTACCTACGTTTTCCGTGCATCCAGAGATCATCCTTCTCCTCAAGAAACACGTCACCTTAACTGTGACAATCGTTTCATTGGTGGCAGTAGCAATGTTGTTGCCGATGCAATCTTCAGAATGTATATTAAACAAATCGAAGCATCATCTCTTGACCTACAAGAAATTGCTGCCGAACAAGTTTCCGATCCAGAATTCCCAGAAATCATCGCCACTCCCCATCTTTTCCAATGCCTACCTCTTCTCACCAGCGAAGACAAAATCCACTGTGATGTTTCGACCGCCAAGTCGAGACCTCTCTTCCCGCAACCGCAACGCCGGAGAATCTTCGATCACTTCCATGGATTGTCACGCCCAAGCATTCGAGCCACAGTTTAACTAATTACCTACCGTTTCATCTGGAAGAATGTCCGACATGACGTTCAGCACTGGGCCAGACACTGCCTCACTTGTCAGTCCAGCAAAGTCCACAGACACCCGCAGTCCGCTACTTCCCCTTCCTCAACCTGATGACCGTTTCCGTCATCTTCACGTCGATTTAGTGGGACCCCTTTCACCTACTTACCTACCTACTGACCTGCATAGATCGCTTTGCGAGATGGCCGACTGCCGTTCCACTAAGTGACACACTGCGTTTCCATTGACAGCTGAAGTCTGCAATAACAGCAACATCTCCCGACACGGTTTGGTCTGAGCGCCTCCCAGTCGTCTTGCTCGCTTTGAGAACCACCGTAAAGGAAGACCCGGGATGCTGTCCTGAAGAAATTGTCCTCGAAACCACCCTCAGGACTGCCTGCAGAAATGGTTTACGATTCGTCCCAAGGCGCGATAATGGTCACCCCTTATCCTACGTCACACGTCTGCAAGATCACTTCAAAACCTTTCGTCCTACACCCCTTCAACCAAACTACGACGGTGCTTACAAAGTCATAGTGCGTAAAACCCAAATACTTTGTTGTCGATCGCAACGGCACTAAGGACTCGGTCAGTATCGACAAATTGAAACCAGCGTACCCTGAATATTCAGAGGAAGTACTGCACTTAAATTCTCTTTAAGGTGGGAAAACTACCCCAGAAAAGACGTGCAAGCCAGAACGTCTATTGGAAACTTGTGATGATTGAGTAGTGCATTCAGGCAGCTTTGTGTTCAAAGAACAAAGGGACATGACTCGGACTCTGACGGGGAAGTCGAGTCATAAGTTTTTTTAATAAGAAGTCCATTATTAATAATTTTGCCCCACAAAATCTAACTAAAATTGTAGCATATAAAATAGTAAATAATTTTTAACTATATTTACACAGACGAAATCGTCTATATCAAACCATCGTCATCAGAAATAAAGCTTAAAACATGCTCAATGAACTGCATTCTCCTCTGTTTTGCTTCTTCAGACAAAGCGGCAGTGGATGTGGGTCTTTATTCTCGCCAGCTCCGTTCACTTCTTCGGCGTCGTCTTCTACGCCATCTTCGCCTCTGGTGAGAAGCAGCACTGGGCCGAGGCACCCGAAGACGCGCAAATGAAGGACTGGGCCCCCGCTGCCGACGTGCCCGAGAACATCGCCCAGTCGGGCTACGGTTACGGCTACGACGAAGGCGACAACAACATCGAGGCCGCTGTGCGCCAACCCCTGAAGGAGACGGTGGTCACCAACATCGGCGGGGGTCAGGGCCGTCCCTATACTACTCAAACGTACATGAGTAGTGGTAGGCAGGATGTGAATGACGATGCCTATCATCAGGCTTACTAGGAGATTAAAGTCAGTTCTATCAAAACACCCCAGACATTCAAGAACGATCCACCCGAAAACCTACCTATGATGCATTTGAGTGTATATCTAGTCATTAGAGAATGCTTTACTTCTGTCTGCCCAATCCCCCATATTTATCTGCAAGAGAAGGTTTGACGATATCTCTTTTCCATTTTACGCAGTTTCTCTAGAACCTTGTTCCCCTGTTTCTTCTTTGCGATGTGCCCGATTGCTCGTGTGAGTAGTAAATGATTGACGTTGTGTTGAATCGAAATGCAAACTATTGTGTGATATGGTGGTTTTTTCTGCTGATTCGGCATCGGTCAACGTGCCAACCCAGAGCCACAGTGATGGGCTTATTTCTTACTCTTTTTAAGGGGAAGATTGAATTTATTAGGTCTAATTACTGAAGCTGCCCTGCGCAAGGTCAAGCTCATTTCATCCACCAATGGTGTCTTGATTTTGGTCACAATGTGGCAAAAACACCCAAATACTAATCCTGTTTTCATATTTAGACCTTTATGCTTATTAAAGGCTTGATTCTCTTTTATTAAAGTCATTTTAAGCGCGAATAATGGTAGAGATCCTACAAGGTTCCTTTATTTAGTGATTGTACTTCATTTCGCAGTGAGATGGCAGTTTATAGAGTGTAAATTCACTTTCAAATTGACGAAAACAGCTCGATAACAATCTTGTTCCCAAGATTGGGTTTGGATTCCCTTGACTTGTTCCCTTATTTCATCCTCCCTTTCACTAGAAAGAATCGGATTGGGTATTTTGACAGAAATGATTATTTAACACAAGCAAGTTACTTTGAAGTTCTGCTCAAGGGATGTATGCGACCCATTACCGTTCAAACTCCTAGAAAATGACACTTTGCCCCTTGCCATATTTGTCAGTCTTCTTTCCTCGGGGTTTCTGAGAGCTTCTGTGGCATGCCAATGCCTTATTTAGTAAAAGATGAGATGGTCTACGCAGGATAAATAGTAGTATACAGATGGAGCGTGATTTCCATAATCTTGCCCAAAAGCCTCAGAAATTTATGTTATCTTCCATTTGAATATTTCCGCAGACTTGATCTTAATAAGCGTTCTTTAAAGATATCTATGTGTAGTAATTAACAATCCAAATACCTAGTCAGGTGTTCTGACACGTTATATGTTTTTGATCTAAATAATTTTGGTGATGTCAAGAAATTCAGCGAATTTGATAATCTACGAATGTTTATCAGAGCCGCTTTATCACGACAAATTATTTAAAAATTTCATAAATTAGAATGCGAGAACGATCTGTTATCCAAGTTGTGGGTAAATTTTAGCCCACATCCAGCCTGAGTAGAGCTGATAAGATAGTTTCATCGATCCGTCCCAAATTCTATATTAAGAAAAGTTTTTAAAATAACATTAATTCTAATGCCGTACAGAAATCACTAACCATGACGCTGTTTTGCTTTAGATATTAAGATTATCTCAACATAAATGCATATCTTATATTACTTCAAATAATCCCAGTTAATAACGCTAGTAAAAAAATATTTAATTTATAGTAAAAGGAAATACAGGGCAGTTTTTCTGCTTGATTCATTTGAAAATAATAAGCAGATTCTTGCGTGTTTTAACTAATGGTCATGCTAGCGCTTAGACTGATAGCAGCAGCTCGTGCGGCGTCGTTGGTCACGGGTGGGTGTATTCGGTAACCGAAACTCAAAGTCGTAATTAGAATTGCCCTCAAAATTAATTCAAATCAGAACTTTATTTTAGTCTCAACAGATCAAGATGACGAAAGTGAAGTTACAAGTATCGCGACAGCAGCAAAATCTAAAAGGTGTCAAAAAAACCAATAAAACGAAAGCCAAGCCCAACGTGGCAAGTTACCTAACCTATATCAATGATCGCTTTAGCGGGAAAAAGTTCTGACAAAACAACTCAAAGATTTTGGCAAAGTCGGTGGTGTTATTGATAAACGTATTGGCGTTAAAGACTCTTCTCTGTCTTCCTCTGATGCTGCTCTCCGGCGTCACATTATTGAAAAGCTCGTAAGTGTATTTTAATCCTTCAGTAGTTCGCCAATAAACACAATTTTTGACTTTTTTTATAGCGCCAAATGGAGACACTTGGTACGGCACCAGCCGATGAGGATGACCCGATTATGAGAGCCGCTATGAATGGACTAAAGAAGGTAAAGCATGCCTCATTCGACGACGAACTTGGGGGCCTTTCATGTAAGTTTTCGAAGAGATTTTTTTGACATATCATTTCTCTATCTCATCTAATTCTACAAATTGTAGCATATCATGTAATACGTTCAAGTTGATATTTGTAATCCCATCCATCAAGCGCCTCGTTAGATCCATTTATTTTCTAAGATTCAGTTTTCTTAGTCTTTTTTACTAATTGGACTCAACTTAAACCCGTGAATGTTTTTGTTAGCTGCACCCGTACCGAACTTGATCTACAGCATTCTTTGGACCTACTGAAGGCATCGTCATTCAACTCCGTGGGGTAAAGGCTGGAATAAAAGCAAAAATGCATAAAAGCTATACTCTGGTCCACGATATTGTACTGTTAGAAGGTAGCCTGTGGATTCTTTATACGATATAAAATTCACATAATGGGCTCGTTTCATACCCATTTTCGTCTGTTTGAATGGACGCTTTGATTTTATCTCTCTGGTTGAAATCGTTAGTTTTCTACTTCCATGACTAGGAAGCTCGATTTTTCGGCGTTGCCTGAGCCTTCTTTGGGTATTTTGGACAGAATTAGGAGGGAGATGACAATTTTATCCACAAACTTCAGAGCCTGGCATTGGAGTCAGGATGTAAATAACATTCAGGTGGTTCGTTTATCATGCATTCACATGATAAGGGTCTCAATTTCTTCCATTTCCCAGTTTGTTAGGTAGTAATTGGTGCTTGTCTTTTCCTGTAGCAATTTCGGAAGTTTTCTAGCTCCATGTCTAGAGAGGTCAGCCGACTAGCATTGCCTAAAACCTACTGATTATATTTTACACACAATGAAGAGGGGGATTTTGCTGTGCCTGGTAGTGGAGTTTTGTTATATAATTATCACGCACCGGTTTTAACTCCCATCACTCACGAGAGAAGGACTCATTTCACACCACTGGTTTGTTGAGTTGACCATTGGTTTGCTATATTTCTGCATTTAATCTTCCTAGTAGTTTTTCGAATCCTCTAATTGTGATCTCAATTTACCAGCTACCACTGACTATATCAGGACTATCCCGTGCCCAGTATTCAAGTGCTATGATGTACATAGAATTCAGATGGTTCACCTTAGAGGGTGGGCTCATTCCCTATCAACTCCCGGCTTAGTAAATGGTCAGTTTGGCGTATTTTTCTCTGCAGCCGACATCGTGGACACGGAGTTGTTCGCCGGCGGAGTGCTGACCGAAGTGGACCCGGCCACTCGACAGCAGAGCAAGGAGAGCCGGCACGACGCGCTGCTGGAGAAAATCGCGCAGACCAAGGAGGAGCGTCTGAAGCGCGTGGAGGAGAACGAGGCGACCCGCAAGAAGCTCAAGGACGCCGACTCCGAGTGGACCTCCAAAGTCCGATTCATGCTCGACAAACTCACCCAGCTCAAGCCCAAGGTTAGTCATCCCTACTGGCATCTCCAAATCTTAATGTTGCTTGTCTCAGCTATTCACAGAAGGCTGAAGTCTTTATTGTCTGTACCTATGCACCCAAAACAGTATTCAGTGCTGCTATTAGAACTTGTGGTTCAGAAGTGATTCATTTAGCTTAAGGAGGCACGGTTATGGTCCTTGTAAGAGCCTCTTCCTTGTGATTTACCCCAACTGTTCCGTAACCGTCCCCTGTCTCGAGGTATGACGGTCACTCTGTTTACCAATAAGTCGCTAATTTTTGTGATCTTTGGTTCTATCGGAATTAATAGCTTTGCAGTGAATCTTTTGGTCATCGTTAAATCGTTGTGAGTTGAAAATACTACCGAACCCTCTCCTGGTTTAACTTTAATCATGGTTGCCCAATTTTTTAACGGTAGTATGCAGAATCGTTAGAATTATTTATAGATTGTCCCTTGTTGACCCTTATTCTTCGTAAAAGCCAGTCTGTGGTTAGGTACTATGTAACGTCAAGTATAAGATATATAATGAAAGTCATTCTGCATTCTCTAATGCTTGCTTTCGTATTTTCTCGTTCAGTTATTGAAATCGTCATTCTTCTACCAACAGATCCACATATCTAGAAAATTTTTATCACCATTAGTTCTATCGCAATTAATAGTTTAACAGTGGGAATCACCAAGAGTCACATCTTAAACTGACATTCCTTTCTCGGATCACGAAATGAAATACTGTTTGATTTTTAACAATGGAATGTTGGATCTTTTAACATATTTGTAGACAGTCCAGTGTTATAGCAACTTCCTGCAGTCATGCTCCATTTAGACAATTTTTAACGTCGAGTACAAGGTTAGTTGATTTTCACATCAATAAGCGAGATGTCGGAATTATCACAGCCGATAAGTGTTCTCTCATCTATTGAAACTTGTATCCGTGTCCTTATATTTGTTGCTCTGAAGGCCACACGTCAGATAGGTCAGTTAATCCATGGGGGCTTTCTACTCACACTCTTTTTATAACTCAGTTTAAACATCTCCTTTGGTCGTTCCGCAGAACAACAAGGCAGCTGAGAAGATGGAGAAGGGCCGCTCTGAAGTTCTCCGAATGCTCAAGACCCTCAATTCAACCAAGGTCGTCGCCCCCATCGGCGCCAAGGTCGAGACCGACGCCAGCAGAAACAACCGCCTTCTCGCCAATCTCGAGTCCATTGTCAGCAGAAGAGCGGGGTACGACCCACGTCCTTTCTCCTCCTACACCACCCTCTCCCTTCCAGTCTCTAACCCCTTTCTTTTTTGCTCCCCACCCCACAGTGAGGAAGGCACTTCAGCCACCAACTCGGAGGAGCCCAAGGGCGAGGACATTATCCTCCGTCTGTTGTGTCGCATCGGCTCCTACTCGCCCACGATGGTGGCGAAAATCGCCTCGGAGTTGCAGGGTCTCTCGGTGGCTCTCCTCTCCAACGCCGTTCGAGGCCTCCTGCTCACACAGATCCTCATCGCCGATGTCATCTCCCCTAAAGTCGACGGTGAGTTCGATGAGGGCGAACAGAAGGCCAAGTTGGGCGACCGGTCCCGTCTCAATGGCATATTCGTGCCCGAAGCAGTGAGGTTCCTAACAAGTCTTGCGAACTCTGCTACTCATGAGGGCGCAGCGCTATTTATAAGTGAGGATTCCTCTTCGGTTGATGAGTAAGTAACTGACTGCATAACTTTTTGACCAACGCACCAACTAACTTTGTCTGCAATCCCTCCTAGCTCGAGTTATGCCAGCCTGGATGTTCGCGTGGCTCTCGGACAACGTGCACTGGAGGAAAGGGAGGTCCCACTGTACCGCCTGGGTTGTCTGGACAGGTGTCTCTCTCTCCTGACTGAGTACTTTGACGTCTACTCGACGAATTTCCCGGCTCCGGTGGTGTGGCAGATGTTCTCGGGTCTCGATCTGTCCGCCCTGAACACTGACCGCCTGCCCGTGGGAGTTGAGATGAAGTGCTCGCAGCTGCGGGAGAAGTTGGCAGAGCTCAAGGCCCAGAAAAGACCGAAGGACATCACGACAGCCGACAAGGTCTCGTTGGTGTTGGCAGACAGGAACGCAACTCCGCAGACACTGCAGAAACTCGGGCTGGTGCCACAGCTAGAACCCGCGTTTGATGAGAAGTGAGTCACCGGTCGACTAGTTTTGTTCTGTGTGCTCTCTGAATGGCAGTTAATGTCACCCGAATTCCTCTTCCAGAATGGACGCGAGACGGACGAAGAAGACGAAGCCGACGAACGTTGAGCTGCGCCAGAAGCTGGCCAGGGAGCGACGGGGCATTGTGCGTGAGCTGCGCAAGGACGCCCAATTCCTCGCCAACTATGACCGCAGCAAGATCAAGGCTAGGTATGACTCATTTCTGGCTTTTGTGAATCACGTTTTTGGGGCGTGGTTTAAAAATGGTACTTTCTGTGTTTTAGTGACGAGCTTCGCAAGAAGAAGACCAAGGCTATTATCGCGTCCATGCGAAGCATTGACTGAGCCCTTGGTGGTTCTCATATTATAGTGTACAATATCGAAATATAAATGTTTTGTGAGTAAGTTGGTGTTTTAAGACCTAGTACTCCTACTCTGTGGGCAATGATTGTTAAAGTCGAAAAGGATCATTTTCTAGGAGCCAGAGTGGGGGAATCACCGGGAAGATGCGTGTTTACTAGTGGATGAAGGGTATTTGCTTTGTGGTTACTGATTCTAAGGTTCTAATGACATTAAGGTATTTATGGTGGCTTTTATAATAATCTACAACTAAAATTTTCCAGAGCCTAACGTAGACACTGCAAATCGTATACGCTGCTAAATGAAACATTCAGGTTCAATGAAATAGCAGAAGGTAGAGTTTGCTGTCAAGCAATCCCATAAGTTATGACCGAACTTAACACCACTTTAAGTATGAAGAGTATTTTGTCTAGTGGAGCGAAAAAAATATTTTGGTATAAAGGCTTATTAAACGGATCAAATTTTGATTTACAAAGCGATAAATTACAATTTTCTTGAGTAAAACCCTGCTAACGCGCAAGTACCTAAGGATAATTTGAGACATATGATGTTTTAACTTCAAGAAAGTAAACTCAACAGCCGACGAAGCGGATAGAAACAGAGGGAATGTGTGAATGAAAGAGCTCTCAAAAGATAGTATTTTGTGAACCTCGGTGGACCGTACTCTCAATGCTACTTTAGTATTTACAATCTTCTTTAAACAGTCCTTGAAGAAAATTATCCTGTTTAATCAGTTGAGGAATTTGCGGCAACTAGGCCCAGTTGAAACTATAGAACTTGCAATCGACCTCTTCAAAAACTGGGAAAAGTTCCTGCACTTTGGAAAGGACTCCTCATGAATTGCCTGAAAATAGTGTTCGGAAGAAATTTAACAGTTAACCAATTTAAATGAAGTTCAGTTGACAAGGATATTACACTGACATCAAAGGTTTTAATAAAATTAACAGCTGCTGTTTGCTGATTGCTGTAACAGCCTCGTCAGTCAGGTGCAACCCGTAACCTTGGGCAAGCTGATTTTACACTTTTCCTGAAGGTCCTCCTCAAAAGCGTTGTTTTCCTGCCACCTATTAAATGGAATTTTGCGGTACTGGCAACGATTAGTCTTTCTGGACATTCTGTGATGGACCTGATCTCCCTCGACTCCTGTCAGGATTTCTGGAGCGTCAGTCCCCTATAACTGGTTTCGGTTTGCGGTGGAGACGAGGAGGTTGCGCGAATTCTCTTGAGCCTTGGTGTCCTGACAGCAACATCTCACCGTTTGGTAGGGTAATCGCCAACCTGGTTCACATTTCTACAATTCTCTAATTCTTGCGGAGAAACTTGACACCCTATCTGGGGTAGGAGATCATTACTTAACTCTTTCCGCAAACTAGAGGTACTGCACATTCAACATTCTCTGACAAATCAGAGCGTTTACAAAACATTCAAAGCCCTTTCGAAGAGGATTTCATCTTCCCTAAGACCAAATTCACATTTGTGGTCCTCTCTTGTTACCAAACAAAATACCATAAACCTTGTCCATCTAAAACTATTTAGACCACCCACCTGATTCCTGGGTTTAACTTTTCAATTTCTTCTCACCACCTCAGAGAGGGTCAACAGACAGTTTAGGTAGTTTTCAACAGTCACACTGTACAAAGGCACAATTACAAGTCATCAAAACTATCCCTCCACGACTGCCGCAAGCGCCTAAGTTCCAAATCGCTTCCTTGACATCGGTGCTGGTAGGCTAGCAACCGCAGTGTCAGTATCCAACGTCAACGCCGCAACTCTGTCCGGCAGCACTGCACAGCTCATTATGCCCTGTGCCAAGTGAACGAGTAAAAAGAATGCGTTAAGACTGGTGGTTTTCACTAGCTGAGCTGAAGCAAAGCCAGGAGGAGACATACCTTCAATTTCTTGACGACTCGCAAACAGCAACCCTCTTGTGGTTTCGTGCTACTTCGATTTCTGAATGCATTCTTGATGGAGGCTGGGTCGAGAGGCTGAAATAAAGCAAATAAGCCGATAACTGAGCACCATAAAAGGTCTTTGGTAAGTTGCGTTGGGGTGGGGTTTGAACACGGGGTCAGAGAAACTACCTACCCCCGGCAAATACCAATGTTCCAATACTAAGGCCACCATTAAGACCGACATTGTAGGTAACTACGTCGTCTCAATTTTACAATGGACGCACTATCGACAAACCAACACCCTAATATGAGACTCATAATCCGAAAAATTGACGCGGAGTACGGGAAAAACACTGACTCTTGACTCTAATGGCCTGTATGGAAATGCTATCGCACATTTTCGGATGAAGCAAAAGCCAATATTTACATTGCGTCTATCAATGGTCATGCAGAACATGCTCGTGCCCAGCATCAGGATCTTGCTGTTGTAAAAATACTGCAGCGAGTGGAAGCGCGGCATAGCGTCCTGCCACTTGGAATGCGCGTTCTTCCAGAAGCGCTCCAGCCAATCGTCCAGTTTCGGAGTGCCCAAAAGCTCCACTTGGGCTGCGGGGGACGACTTAAGGGGCACTTGGAAGGACAGGACCCACTCCGTTAGCTGTCTAGTGGTGTAAATGATGGCCAGGGAGGCCCGCACTTCGGCGAAACCACTGGCTACCCCATCCACCTGGTCCCCGGCCGACGGCTTCTCCTTGCTGTCCTCTTCGGTGTAGTGGACGAACAAATCGATAGCGCAGGGACGTGGATGGTGGCTGAGTCGAGCAGGGTCAGCAACGCGTGGGCAGGTGAATAGGAGACGAGGGGGTGTGGCTAGTTGCGGGGTGTCACTGTACTCCTCGCAGAAAACGTAGACGCGAACGAATGAGTCAAGGGAGGCCATAACGAGGAGAACCGTTGTAGTGACGTCTTCGGTGTCCTTGTGCAGCTGCGCCATCTTCAACAGGTGGATTGAGCTGGGATTGCCGTCTGGAGTCCCCTCTGTAAAAACCAAGATGTCCACCGTTAAGGGCTTGGCATTCACTCAATTCACTAGCTTCCAACGGTGTAGAGATTAATTAAAGTCAACTAGATTTTGCCTTTAAGGAAATAAATCTCCTGCCTCATCCCACTATAAGTTAACACTGAAAGTCACCAGTGGACTTACTAGAAAGCATTAGACTCCAAACGACGGTTCCGGTATCTAGTCGCCTGCAAGTGACAACTTGACTGGCTGGATCCACGGTAACCAGGGAACGTGAACTCGGTGTGAAGGCCATTAGCGACGCCGGAGGCATGGCGGACGCTTCGTCCGACTGCAGCAAAGCCTCCTCACCACCCCCTTCCTCGCCCGTTTCCATAGCGACAGCTTTTCTCTTTCGCGGTGCCGATACGAGTTGCTCGTCTACACCGCTGCTCTCAACAAAGAGGTCGGCGCAGGACTGATCCAGAGCGAGAAACTTTGTGGCGGCTACTGCTGCTGCAGCACCGGCGTCTTCGCTGTCGTTTTCGTTGTCCGAGGAGGTGGACGGGGTGCGGGAACGTCGAGACGCATTGTCCGGCCACCCCAGACGGGATAGAGTTACCAGTGGTGCAGGCTTCTCTGGATTGAAATCCCATTTTTTCTGCAAATGGGAAAAAAACAAACAAGTTAGCTTCCTTTCTCGACCTTAATAACCCCGTACTTCTAATTACCGGGTGCTCAATCTTCAAAACTCGCGAGGTGGAGTTGTCGGAGTATGCCATGAGCTTTCCACAGGGCGATATGCAGCATGTGACAATGTGTTGGCCCTTTTTCGGTTGAATGTGCGCCAACTTGATGCATTTCCTGGCCTGCTGCTGCTTCTGCTCTGTATCCTTGCTCCCAAACAGCTCCCTCGGTTTCCGAGGCAACCGGTAGAGACACATGTAATAAGCATGCTGGACTAGGCAAAGACGTGCTGGCTGGGGATTGTTTTTGGTCTTGAAGGACTTAATGGCGTAGTGGACGGAGAGGGGCAGAGATGGGGTGAGGGAGAGCGGCCAGAAGGGCAATCGGACGGGGTGTTGGGTGTTAAAGATGGCGGAGTCGCGTTTGCGCTTACGCGCGGTGAGGAACAACTTGTCTCCCGTGTTGACTGGAGGACAGGGAAGGAGCATCAGACGAGAATCGTTGCCTCCGGCAATCAAGTGATCCACCTTGGCTTTGCGGAAAAGCAGGCAGCTCGAATCGCTCTCCTCGACAAAAACCAAGCTGTGGACATCACGTTGATTTCCACGAATGATACCAGAGGGCTCCCAGCGGGCTAAAAAATTTAGTAGAACACGAAAGCAATATTATAAGAGTACGGTCAATTAATTAATCAAATGTGCGCAATAAACTAACAAGAAGTGCCTGTTTTGCAGAGATTAAAACGACAAATGTTTGGGTCGATACCAGCAGCAAAGACGTTCTGGTGATCTTTGCTAACAGCGAGACATAAAATGTCAGCTTGGTGGCTTCTAAAAGTGTAGACAATACAGCCCAGTTGGGCGTCCCAAACACTCACAGTACCGCGACTGTCACCAGAGAAGAGCGAATTCCTAGGGGAATAAAAGCATAAATGAAATTACGCCCATTTGTGGCAGGAAAAAATTAAGATAGTCATACCCAACAAATAGAAGCGACCAAACAACTGTTGGGTTGGACGAATCAGCACCCCCAACAGAATAGGTTGAAAGAGTCGAGCCAGTTTTTAGGTCAAATATATGGACAATCCCTCTCGAATCGCTGACAGCAAGATGACCCTTTTTACCATGCATAGCGAGACTCAGGATCTTTCCTTCAACTTTGATGTTAGACTTTTGGATCTCAAAGGATTCATTTTCAATGTCAATTATGTTGACGAAGCCGCCATCATTGCCGGTTATCAGGCGCCTGCTGTTGCCAATGAGGCAACGAGTTGGTAGTCCTCCAGGCAACACAAGCGTTCTTTTGGGACGATAGGATGCAAGATCGAACTCAAACACGCGGCCATCCCCACCCGTGGCAAAAAGCCTTGTGGGTGACCAAAAAGTAGCATATACAGAAGTTGTAACCGAAGATGGAATATGATGCACTAAATAAAAGTGCTCATTTTCGTCATAGACGTCAATTGAGCCGTCAGTTCGCGAAACTGCAATCAGGCCATTAGTACTGCGAGAAACGGAGGTTATTGGTTTTGGGATGTAGTCGCAAAACGGATAACCATCAAACACAATCCTCCTAGGCAGACCCATCGTGCGCTCGAGGATCGAATATGTTCATGGATTTATGTGAACTTAAACAGCTGGCCATTCACAAGAATATTTACTGTTACTATTTGTTAAAATGCTTCGGCAAAATTCATGACAATTTTAAAATTAGTGTCATTTTTAAATAAATATTTTTTATTGTTTAGCGGTATTTAAATTGGGTTACAATTTTTGAGGAATTTCGATATTATCTGAACAAATAACGATGCTTTCGTAAAGTCAGAGAGTTATATTTCAGTACCTCCAAAAACTGCAGCCTCGAAACGAACTTTGTAAAGGTTATGCATGATTCTCTTTATCAATTCCGTCATCAATTAGAGCCGTGTGAAGCGGGGATAAAATCTGTAGAGGTGTTAATAACTCCATTTCAGTTTAAACGGCGAAGTTTTAAAGAGACAAAGCTTTCGTTTATTTTATTTGAGATTCCAAATCCGGTCGTCTTTCCATAAGTGTGAAATCACAACAAAGCTATTAAATTTCGCCGTGATTAAGCGTCAGTCAAAGGCAGAATTTAAGTCTTTGTTCAGTTGATAAGCAAAAGATCAGAACTCTCCAAATCGCCTTGAATTAACGTTGAACAAGCAAGCAAAAATACCCCCATTAAGCCAATATTTTATTTAACAATTTGCCCAAAGCACACAACCTAGTGTATTTGGTTCAATATGTCTAATATCATAAAGAAGGGTCTTTCCATAGTCGTGGCGGGTGCCGGCAATGGTGTCAATAAAACTATTGATTCCTAGAATAGTTGATACCTCAGCGGGACGTTGTATTGAATTGCGTAAAGAAGGCTGCTGTAGGTCGGTACTTGTACACCTATAAATAAAATATAGTAATCAACAATCTACAATTTAATCTTATTAGCAGCGTTGGGATATTGGCGATATGATATTTTGCCATGTAAATATGCGAAGTCTTTCAATAATCACATGATGAATAAGGAAAACCCTTTAGATAATTTACAGTCCTTGAAATGGTGTCGATTTTCAGGAAAAATCTGCAAGCATAGGATGTTTCGGTCAGATTTGCTAAATCTATGTGTCAATAAACTTAGTTTCTTAATAGGATGTCTACAAAATGCTATTTAAATTTTCATTTACAATGTTTTACTGTCAAAGGTCTAGAGATATATAAGAATAGTTTCATGAGTGTAGTAATGATTGCAACTCAACGGAAATCCTTCAAAGTTATTACGAAATGTTGTATTACTAGACGATTACTTGCTTTAA
The DNA here is from genome assembly GCA_030710315.1 of Anomotaenia brevis. Lineage (NCBI taxonomy): Eukaryota > Metazoa > Platyhelminthes > Cestoda > Cyclophyllidea > Dilepididae > Anomotaenia > Anomotaenia brevis. The sequence goes on from JAUOZQ010000010.1 coordinate 921,964, forward strand.
GCAGGTTAGCGTAGCCTATTAATACGCTTATAGAGCAAACAGAGGAAATAAGACGTACTTCTTCATTGAGGTACTTCTGAAAGGCCTTTTGGTCCTCCGCGAGTTGCATGTTCTCTTTCAGGATGCTCCTTTCGTGCTCCCGCGCTTGACGCTCTAGCTTCCTCTGATTCAGAAGACTTATTTTACTCGCCTTGAGCATCTCGCTGTCAAACAAGTCATTCAGACGCTTCTCCTCCGCGTCGCGACACTAAATAATGGAAAAAGACACAAAAAGCTGCATTTTATGCCAGGCTTGTGGCTCCTCAAATGTTTGTTAGGAAACCTGCAAAGTCTATACTCTTCTGCCTCATTATGTCAGCTAACAACTCTGTTAATAGCGTGGAGTGGCTTTATGATCACAACCAGTGATGCCTTCTCAATGTCTGCCAGTCATAGTTAAGACTTGCTGAGCTCAGCTTCCAACTCACGACTCAAGAAAGCTTGCATTTAAACCATGTTCTAATTTAATCTTTTCCAGATTGTATCTCTATTACATAATATCTCTGGAAACTGAAGACTGGTAGAGCATTAAGCGTAGACTTCAGAGCTGACTTCAGCGAGTACACGCTGAGGCGGACGTCAACCCAATGCTCTACACTCTATATTTGGGTTTGGTCAAATAAGCCTGTGCTCTTCCTCGATTCGCCTTGTGTGCTCAATTGGTAATTTTGTAATACAGATAAGATTGGCACAAATAGAATACTAATGACCATTCGATAATGATAATCCCCTAAAAATGCGAAGCTTGAAATTAAAGCCACTGTAGTATAAACTATATCGTTTCTCATGGGACGCAGATAAACGATATTTTTGCAGAGCTTTCAAATTCATATCTGATAAAGTTTAATACGTTCCTTTCTACACTATTTGAGTTAATTGACACATTTATGCCCGATAAACATACCAACTTTTGCTGATATGAAACAAAAAAATAATAATGAGTTTTAGTGACCAACTGAGTATTAGTTTCAGGTCGAAAAAAACCCTGAGTTTTAAGGCATCTCAAATGACTATCATAAAAAAGCATATAACGAAAACAGTACCAAAATCCTATTGATTTCATTGAAGGGATTTAAAGGAATTGTTTTCATTGGAGGGAATATTCTGTATTCTTTAAGAGATTTTCAGTCATGACTTAAGTACAAAGACAGTAGCTTCATACGTATGTATCACGATATTATTAGCTACTTCATGTAAGCAAATGTGATCTAAATATTGAACCCATAAGAAAAGTTAAAGCTTCACCATCCGGTGATTTCCGCTCACCATCGCCCAATCGACAAGTAGGTCTATCAAACTGGTGAAGCCTAATCCAACTCGGTAGGTTTCCGAATGTTCCCCTTCAGTCAGTGTTTTGAGTAGACCAGTTCATCGCTACCATAGCATATCAATACTGAACCTCAACACTTGTGATGCTATTGAGGCAACACGCAAATAGAGGCTGTCACGGTTATTTTGTAAGCATAACTAACCAGACATACGCAAATAAACCTGTTCATTCTCCCCTCGACCTTGTATAAAATAAAGAATATATTTAAAAAGGAAGGGAGTCGATGAATAATTGATTGAGTAATCCTCCGGATTGGTGAACTTGGCATGATCTCTTTCACCTAATGGATCCCTTTACAAATTCCTCAGCTCAACTATGAATCGAACAACACCACACTATGGTGTTGCTGATAGCAGGATCGAAAGCGTTTACCACCAATAGAGGGCCACCCTGATGAATGCCTGAAACCCATGGTTCTTAGCATCCATGCCAAGTTGAAAGAAGATATCACATCCCATTCAAACTTATCGATTGATCTTTACCTCGACTTCATGGACAACTCATCGCTACCAGTTAATTGTTTTTTCCTTGACCTGATCGCAGTACTCGCACTGGGCTCTGTTTTTCCTTCAACCATTTTAAAAGATGCCATCGAGTTAAGACAAAAGCAGAACCAACTTAGACTGCTTCCCAACCACAATGTAGCCCTGGAACATGGATAATCTCAAAAGTTTCTCAACTGGGAGTATGGTTTTCAGCCTCCTCAACCAGTTTCACCGTAGGCTCGTAATGATTCCACATACAGTGTAACCGAGTCTAGGAAATAAGTCTGTACTATCGGTTGTTAGATTTCTGTTCAACTGGTGCTGTAGCGAACACTGCTATAAATGGAGGAAGGTCGACAATCAGTGGATCATATGAATCTCCACAGAATGTGCTCTAACAATGCTGATTTAGCCCCCTAGAACTCCACTGATCAAACTGTGGTCACAAAGCTCAGAGTTTAAGTAGGGAAACCAGGCCCATGATATGATTGTAGGCTATGCTACCTAAAGGAATGCATCAATTAAACGTTAAGTAGGATCAGGATCGACCTCAAGACTCAACACGTAGTAACTAGTAGCGTATTTAACGGTGTACGCAAGGTCATATAAATGATTTAAACAAAGAAAAAGAAATAAATAATAGAATCTTAAAAATATGAAATTGCAAATATATTTTTCTGAGATCAGAAAAGCCCAGTTATTATGGTTTTCTAAATGGCAACCCACCGCCTTCTCCTGTATCTGCATGCACTGTTTGTGCCTGATTTCTGCCAGCTGCTGCGGCGAGAAGCCCTTGTAGCGGTCGGGGCAGACGCGGTGGGGCCCGAAGGCGGAGATGGCCTGCGCGGGGTTCTCGGTGAGGAAGTCCGAGTTGACCGCTGCGGCGATCTCGCGCGCGCCTGCCTCCTCCGCGCAGCGCTGCTCCGCCGCCGCTGCAGCCGCCCGCTCCTCCGCCAGAGCCGCGTTGTAGCGAGCCAGCGCCGTCGCCACCGCCCGCCGACAGGCGGCCTCGCAGCGAGCGAGCGCAACGGCTCGCGCCCCCACCTCGCGGTCGTACAGCGCTTGCATTCTGGCAGGCAGAAGCACCAAAGCTTGCTAGTTTGCCTTAATTACTAATCGTTTAGTCTATAAGTTCTACTTTTAAGGTCTGCCATTCTCGAAAACTACCAGACCATTCCAGAAGTTCCGTTCGAATTCCGCCTGTTTCAAAATGAATAAAATATAAAGGGTATTCCTTAATGTCTGATGGAGCAGAACATCGATATAAATGTTTGGATGTATTTAATAGATCTAAATTTGTGTTAGAGAATATTAACACCAAAATTTTTTGGTTGACTGGCGAAGAAAATGAATCTTCTATCGAAATGTTAAGGGTCGTAGACAGTGGTTTCGTAGGCGGGGAAAAAACCCAGCCACTGCCGTCGTGGAAGGAACTACCTCACGTGAAAAAGTTCTTCCAATGTGGTGGAATCACTAAGAATTAATCAACTTTCACTCGCTGTCACCTAATGTAGCAACAGGTGATGTTCAAATACACTGTAGACATCAATTAAGGCATTTGACCAAGCTTGGGGAAAAAGGACCTGCTCAGTGAATGAGGGTGAAGTTTCAGCTGAAAAATGCACGACCTCACCCAACAGCAAAAATCACGTCTCAAAAGACCGAAGAAGAACTTATTTTCCAGACCTTGCCAATCATTCAGACTACCATTTGTTTCGTAGTTTACAAAAATCATTTGGAAAAAGCAGCTTTTGCAGCAAAACAGGAAGAAGTTGTTGAAGCAGACGATTGCGAGTTCTTCGATTTATTAAAACTAAAAGAACTTCACAAAAGTAGAGGTATAAATATGCTTGTTAATAGATGAAAGGAGATCAAAGATAATCAAGGAAAATACAGCAATGAGGGAGTCTTTCAAGGGATGCAACCTTTAAGCACTTCTTTTAATTATCCGAATTTGGGCAGAACCTATGGAATGACCTTATAGCTCTCTCTAGAGGCTGCTTGACATCCCACGAAACGTAGGGGTAACCGAAATGAATACTGCAAAATAATATGCAGTTATTTTTCCAAATGTGCTAAAAATGTTTTGCACATTCTAGGCTTCCTCTAGAAGTTAACACTTTTCATCATTAATGAAAAATTGGTAATGGCAGAGACAATGGATGATGATTGGGATCTTTCACCTGATTACTCATGACGATTCGCGCTGCTGGCCATTAAAATGAGGAGAGTGTTTTATGGTCTATGCATAATGCTCCCACCTGGCCACCGTGAAAACATTCCAGCGACATGCACTAGAAAAACGCAATTGTAACTGAGAGGAGGCTATGATTAGAAGGTAGCAACAAGAACATGCGATTTAATTGTGCTCGAATGGAAAATTTCCTCGAAAATTTGCTGCAGAAGCAAGTCCTTGAATGCGATAGGTTGAGCAACTTAGATGCCCCCAATGGTTAGAGTAGTTTTTAATAAGTAGCCCTATGCAAGACATCGGGGTCCGGCCACACCTCACGCAAAAGTCAGGATGCTGAACCGACTTTATACTGCTGAAACAGCCTCAATGTCGGGAATACTACCATGTTCGATTGGGAGCCTTACATTGCCGTGTTGCCAGCACCACACAAGTCCAGTTAATCGTCTACAGAATAAAAGCAATTTTGAGGAGACCCTGTACCCAGGTTTCGGGGAGGTGTGCTAGTTGAGGCCTGTATGATAGGAATTTTTTCGGCCAGATCCTAACTTATAGGATCATTTATACCTATAAAATGCCTTTTAATATCAAAACAATTCGCTTGAAAACGTCATTCTAATAAGACTCTAGTGAAACCTTAGTGACTCCACATTGCAATATCGGTAATAATTTAAAGAAAGAGTATAAATTTTCTGCACAATGATGACATTCTCCGTTTGCATAAATACAATTAAAAATTTAGGAGTTTTGAAGGAATTCCTAAATTATTAATAAATGCAATGTCACTAAATCGATATCTATTAGTAGTCCCTGAATACGAATAAGCTTAATTTAAAAACAACCTGAAGAATAACTAAATGTGAAAAATTAATGTCATTTGACCCAGACACATAAGCTTAGCATTACGTATCTATACAATTTAAGTGAGTCAATTGCAATAACCATGTAAGGAATTGAGATTACAAGAACTCACTCTTCGTCATGCTTTCTGCTGCTTTCAGCTCGTCTCTGCTCTTCTAGTTGTTGATCAATCCAAATCTGCATTTGCTCACGCTGGAACTTCTCGCGCGATTTCTTGGTAAGGTCTTCGCCCATGAACTTCTGCATCGACGAGACTCCGCATCTGGGATCGTCGTCCGACAGGCGAGCCGGTAAGTCCTTCTTCTTGGCGTCCGGGTCGTTGAGGTCGAACTCTCGGCGCGAACTCGGTTGCTGGTGGAGCATCCGAAACTCATTCAGAGCCCGGTCTAGTTCCCTTTGTTGTCTACGCTGACGTCGCTCCATGAGCACGGCCATTTTGTCATTTCGCTCTGCTTCTTTGGCTAATGAGAATATTTTAACATTATTTGAACAAATTATTTGCGTTTGCACAGTCTTCAATAAAATGCTACCATATGCTATCTCCCGACAGCGCTCGTTCTCCTCCCGTTCTTTCCTTTCTTTAACTTGCTGGGCGAGAGCATTTTCATCTACCTAAATGAACCAATTTCGACCAATAACATACCTAAAATCTAAAGTTGAGATTTATAACACAAACACCAATAAATTCAGTGAACATTTTAAATCAAAACAGACCAATCTTAATTCAAAGTACTACCAAAATGACAAGGTGAATGAGTAACGAGACTATGCACATCATGGAAACTTTGACTTAATTTAGAACAAAATTAGTGATAAATGATTCGTACGAACCCCAATAAGACGAATTCGTTCATTGAATATCCTAGCCTTCCTCTGTTCCTCGAAAAGGCGGCGTCTCTCAATGGCCGCTCTTTCTTTTTTGTCTAGAGGTAAATCTAGTTTGTACATTTCCCTAATCGATTTTCCGCCGAGTTTTTTCTCACATAACAATCAACCTCCAACACACTGTTAAACAAGTGATCCAAATCATTCCAAAATTACTGCTAAAAACAATGGGGAAATAAAAATTAAAACAAAATTCCTTAAAGAGAAACGGACAATACAGTTCTGCTATTGCTAATCTTTAAATCATCCATAGGGCTCCTTTGGTTGACACATAATACAGTGATAACAATATTTTAATGTTTTGCAAAATTTAATATCCATAAGGTGCTTTATTATGAAGAAACGTATATTCCTATACATGATTAGTTCGTTTGTCCCTGTTGACATTTCCCCGGCAATGCGAGAGTCAAGGTTGGTTTCTTTTCAAGAAGTGCTAAATTTGTAGGTCAAAAACTTTCACAGACTTGCTAGACGCAGACAATATCGATCTTGAGAAACTAAGAGAACTATGTTTCTCTGGATGTCCTGAAGACAACGAGACCAGATCACTCGTCTGGAAAATCCTCCTAAACTACCTACCTTCAGATAGGTCCCTTTGGGAAAATACCCTGTCCAGGGCTCGCACTGAGTATGAGAGCTTTCTATCCGAATTCGTTGTCTCTGGTGGCACGCAATACAACGTGTCAGACCATGTAAGATTGAATTATAAACCTTACTTTTAGCCCCTAAATTCCGACCCAACAAGCAATTGGCGAGAATACTTCGACGACAATCAAGTGCTCCTACAAATAAATAAAGACTGTCGGAGACTCTACCCCGAGCTCGACTTCTTTCGACGTCCAACGCAATATCCATGTCATAAAGCATTTTCGCATAAGCTCAGCGTTAGCGACTTACGAAGTAGGATTGATACAGAGCTGACACGGGTGAGTTATCACACATCAGAAACATTTTTATTTTAAATTCTTAATTTACTTGTGAGCCTGGTGCTTTGCGTAAAATTTCACAGTCTCATTCAGTGGCCGCAAACACCGTTGGCGCTCTCAAACTAGTCAGCAGCAACAGCGACAGTTTGGACGGCAGAGACTCTCTCCTTCGCGCTGCCTGTGACCAGTCCCTCTCCCGAGAGGCCGGCGGTGTCGGTGTCTCGCGTTGTCATGGCGCCGACGATGACGAAGACGGCGATGCGTTGCCAGCCAACGGGGAGATGCACTGGGAAGTGGTGCAGCGAATCATCTTCGTCTTCTACAAGATCAACCGTGGCTCCTCCTACGTACAGGGCATGAACGAGGTGGCTGGTCCCCTCTACTATGTTCTTGCCAATCACCCAGACCCCATGGAACGAAGTGAGTAGAATACGTCCCTAGAGTAAATCTGTATCAGAGTCGGTGGAATCCTGTTTTGGGTAGCTGTTCATTTATCAGTTCTGATGATGATGATTTGGGGATTATCTGCCGTGTTAGTTTTGTTGGAATTAGGGGTTGCTACAATATTGTGATATTTGCGTTAGACATTTTAAGTAGAGGTTGGATAAGGCATGGCTTCGTCTCTACTTGTCGTCGAAATTTCATTCAAGTAAACAACCAAGCCATCCTGTGGTTCCGATCGTCGAAATGGAGGTGGTTTAATCATCTTTGTGTTTATGTGCCACTTCTAATGATTCAGTTAGTATGACTCAGTTGTCGCTTTGGATCGCTTTCAGTTCGGTGATTTTTTGTGGTTTAAAGTATCGAATTTTCCTCTGATTAGCAGTAATTGCGGGCTATTCATTGGTTCACTGGGACTCACGAAAGATCCACCAAGCATTGAGGATGGCTTCACCTGTGGACCCACCCATCTTCACGACCTCCTGTGTGTTATCCTGACAACCACACTTCTATCCTAGGCTCCGGAACCTTGTTATGGTTAATTTGTCTGCCCTTATCTAGCCTCTTTTACTACTAAATAAGTTAATTTTTCTGCCTAACGTTCAATATACTCCGTGCTTGGCATTTGTCCTCCTGTGTTAATTCCAACCACTGAAATTCATGATTTTGTTATTTCCTTTCTTCCCCTCAGAGTATGCCGAAGCGGACACGTTCTTCTGCTTCAACAACCTCATGGCAGAACTCCAGAGCGTGTTCAATCGCAACTTCGACCAGGATTTCGGGATCGGTGAGTATGCACTTCCTATTCTCCATCATGTTCTCTTGATACCCAGTCGTTGGTAATTCCTGTGCTTCACAAATGAGCCCCAGGTTAAGGAACCTGAATTTGTACGAGACTGATCGACAAGTTGGTTGGCTTTTTTACAGAAAATGCCTTCTCTAACTCCGCGATTGATGAGATAGGATGCTTTAGTCTAGGTCTAGGCCCAGTAAGTGGACAAAGAAAAACTACTAGAATATTTTTCAGTTAGCGCCAGCTCTCTTGATAAGTGACTGTGATCAACGAAAATAGTGGATTCCAATGGACAGGGGAGAAAATTTCACCTCCAGCTGTACGTTACTAAAGTCAATTACTATCTTGGTCAACCTGGAAGTCAGGCGCTTATCAGTTACCAGGGTTTACGATCAATGGATTGACTTTCAAAAAGAGATATATTGTGGACCCAGGTAACTTACTGGGAGCCCATGAACAAACAGAATACTAGTCGATTTCTACAACACGGCATCGGGTTAGTCAGCTTCTCACTGGATGCAGGTCACGCCTTTTATCTGCCTTCTGTTTACCTTTGGATGTCTTTATTTGGTACTGAGTGCACAAAGTCCGGTCGTGTGCTGCAAGCAACACCGGCTGTTACCTGATACCACCTTTCCGTCAACGCCTGTTTTGGGTTTCAATGTTCTGCGTAGTTGTGACATCATCAAACCAGGATGTGTTGAAAGGTCCTTGAAAACTTCTCAGGCCTATTCTAAGAGAGACACCTGCCTCTTTAGTGCAGAAGGGCTATTATGAACAAGTTTTAACGTGTTCTAACACTAATAAAGCTGGTCTGTTTCTCCTTACTGTTCATTTCTGCTGTCTTATGCAGATTCACCGGACTCAGCAATTAGGTAAGGAAAAGGCATATGGCTGAAATCAATGTTGTGGCTGCTACTACTACTACACCTACCTGTGGTTTAGTGGAGGGCCCCGCACTAAGTGCCTTGCCTCGATTAGGTTTCTTCAAGCAGGAGAAGGAGGGGTTTCCACTTTACTTGGAAGGTCGGTATGGCCTCAGTGACTGCCTCGGATTCGATGTAGTTTCCTCCGGTTTCGTTTATGTATCATCTCTTCAGTAGGCCTCACCGCTCGAATGTTTATCCTAGAGAAGGAAGGTTTCCACTCTACAGTACCTTTATTGATTAAGGCGACTCTGTGTAGTCATACGTTATGTTACTGGAGTCTCCATCAATTCTTGTGTGAGATATCAACACTACGAAAGGAAAATATATTAAACAGGAAGACTCATTCTCCAATAGCTCCTGAAAGGACTTCTGTGCGGTGCTTGCTTTCCTTGTGTGGTAAAAAAGAGTTGGGTCCTTGTCTTCGATGGACTATTTTACAAAAAGATTCAGTCAAAGGAAAGTTTGACATGGGAACAACTCTGTAGTATTCACGGCTCATTTACAAACGATAAAACAGAACGGATGTCCAGCTATGTTTGTGAACCAAGTACAAAAGCTAGATTCTGGTACGGGTCTTCAACAGTGAAGTTCACAAAGAGACAATTCTTCGAAAAAATACAACAACTCCCCAGGAGAACAGGCAGGGAAGTGGGATGGTGTGTTGACTCTTGGCACTTTATAGGAATGAATAATAGACATGTTAAGTGTTGATTGACGAGCTCAACTTGAGAACGGTATTCGCTCCCAACTTTAAACTCTAGGACGGTGGACTGGACGTGGTTTTGCAGGCTTTGTTTAGTTTTTGACGGAGCCGGAACGTTGGTTTGTTTTTTTTTGTGTACAAGTCGGAATTTTAAAGGGGCATTTAGAGTCTGTTAGGAAAGATCAGCAAGAAGTCTTGGTTGCGTTCTAGATAAAGTTGGGTCTTCGCTGTTTTCGGCTAGTCAGGGAGGAACGGCCACTTCCTGGGACCCAGGGTGGAGAAACGGTGATTTTTCACACGGGGTAGGGGGTTTTATATAGTTAAAGTAATGAATAGACGCTGAAAGCGAGAAATAGAGGGGAAGCAGTTAACTCTCACGAATAAAGGAAATCCGATGAATAGGCTCTTAGTCTTTGACGAAAAAGGTTAGGAGGGTTAGTGTTAAATTTATCTCTGACGTAGTTTACTACTATATAATTCCTCATGAATGCAACCGATTTGGTCAGACTAATGAGGTTGTAGTAACGACCCAAGCCTAAGAAAAGCGAGAAACCGGAAAGGTGCTTCATTCCATGCGCATATTTTCGTCGTCAAGTGTACGGGCTGTTTTGATTGGCTACATGGGGAATCGATCGTTGATTGGATGTGACCTGTCCGTGATTGATAGATGGACTAGTGGGCCCGTTACGCCACTTATTGCTTGTGTTGATGTCCTCGGAGTTTCTAGCTTGTCGCGTGTGTAAGTAGCCGCAGGTCATCACAAGATACTTGTAGCATCATCCCCACTCGGCAAGGCGTCCAGTTAATCTAACCAGTCTAGCTACGAAATCAACTATGGACTCATCGTCTTCATTTGTAGGCACGCCATAGATAAATCGTCCTTGATCCTAGACAAGACAATCTTACACTAGGCCACACCTTTTGTATAATTACTAAAGGGTTGCACGCATCTCGAAGTGGCCCATTTACGTTTTGCCCCATCAAAATCTTGACGCCACTCACAAAAGGGTTGGTGGAGGTTGTCAAAATACACTCATGGCAGCTGATTGAAGCACGGTAGTGTTTGGAGGCAGGCCATAGGACCGCTATGTCTGAAACGAGTTAAAGACATCGTAACAACGCTGTGGACTATGCAAACATCTCGTAGAGAAAGAGGTGTGTAGTACTCTAGAAGAGGTTTTGTGGCGCAGTTGCACTTGATCGATGCGAATGGCGCTCATTTAAAATATCTCAGGATTGGCATTTGATGCGTTCGGTACTTTAAAGTCCATATGCACCCTCCAATACCATCACAACTACCATGTCTATCGTGGAATCGTCGGCATTTCGAATCTCACTAGTGCCTGCCCCGTTGACTTTGACTGCAGGCAGCAAGATGGCGGCGTTGATGCATCTGCTGGGGACGTTTGATCCGGAGCTGCTGCGTCACCTCACCGGTCTCCACCTGGAGCCCGCCCATTTCGCTTTCCGCTGGATCACCCTTTTGCTCGCTCGCGAATTCCTCCTTCCAGGTAGCTCTCTTCTGCCCATTTCGGACTGCATTTTTCATTCTATGCCTCTGAGTGGCAACCGGAATGAAGCTGGTCGCTCTCTGAGATTCAGGAGAAGAGAAAAATCAAACAAGAAGAGGGCTTTTAAGGGGACTCAGAGCGCACGCTAGGCCTTGTCTGGCGTCAGGAGACAAAGGAGTGACTGTAGACAAAGCAAGCTCTTTCGAAATAAATTTTTGTTAGTGTGAGAGGCTCTATGTGTGCGTCATGCACGCTTGTCCTAGCGGATAGCTACTCCAATTTTCTTTCATGGTGAAAGAGGCCCATTACCAGAGAGAGAGGGGAGAACACCCCCGTCCCAAAGTGTGTAGGTGTATTAAAATTTGGTTCACGTGATTTATCGATGAACAAACTTAGCCAATTAGATTATGATCAAAGCAACCAGTCAAAGGGGTGATTCGGGTGTTCCTGGTGTTATGTTTTTCTGAGGTCACCTTAGTGCCATTACAGGTTCTCCGCGCAAACCTACGACCCTGCCAGATTCGACTTGAATCTCGAGTTCCTGAAGATGTGCTGCTTGAGGAGTTGGCTAGCCATTAGTTGACAGGTCTTTTTAGGGGGTGGTCATTGACCCCCCTCTTATTGACCAGTTGAACAACAGAGACAGGAGGGAATACTAATTCAGCTCAATCAGAATCAGCTACAGCCTTAGTAGGTATGCACATTAATGTAAGTCTACTATTTACACGTTATGGGAACCGTATACTCAATTCCGAACGCTGATTGGATAGGCACATTTTCGGTCTGCGTGCTGATTGGGTGACGGGGGCGATGAGTCAACGGGTTTTGGCGCATCGGTTGAGTGCCGTGGTTCCAGATTTATTTAACAAGGTCCATTTGTGGCACGTGTTTGTTTTTTGGGTAGCGTCTAGTATTTTTATCCAACGGAAGCTAATCAGTAACGCTGTGTGGTTGCGAAGATTCAAGAAACTAACGCCCTGACCAGCATATTCGATCTGCGTGGCGATTGCAAGACAAAAATAATGAGTTTTCAGGTTGGTCCTGATGAGGATTGGGCCTTTCATCAGGTCCTAACACACGGAAATCTTGTCTCTTCTCTCCTGTTCTTGCATTCGTTAAAAAAATGGCGCCTTCAAAGTAGGGAATAATCCGTAAAAACTAGCAATCTGAAGCCCAGGGTAGACGCTACAAAAGGTTGGAAATCCAGCCTATTGAGAAGTCCGTCTGATTAGCTTGTGTAGGTGAGCTCAGTCACTTCTGAATCAGAAAGTTTGGTTGCCTGAAAACCTTGAAATTTCATGCCAGTAAACTCGTAAGTTTTCACATAACTTTACCTCTAATGGAACAGGGAGCCCTCTAAGTGCTCCTACCCACTTGAGTGCATTTTTTGCCCGCTTAGATGTGCTTCGGTTGTGGGACTGCATTCTGGCTGACAACCACCGGTTCGACCTGGTCCTGTACATATGCTGTTCCATGCTCATGTAAGTCGATCGTGTTTCATGCAATTCTCGCAAACTTTTTCTTAATGGTGGAGTAATTATGGCACACCCTTGGAGGTATTTTCGCGAACAATTTATTGTTTCTTAACCAAGCCTGAAGGGTTAATGAATGTAATGCATGGAGAAAACATGACGTACAGTGCAGTTTTTAATTTGAACAACTGTGAATAGTTAAAATTACCACGGCTGTTAAATTTAATTGGTAGTAGTCGCAAATGGATGCTGATTGCTCTAGATCGGGGTTAAAGGTCACACGTGCAGGTGTCCTCATGTTCATAGATTTAGCAAGGAATGGAATCTATACATGAGATTCTACGCGGTCATTTTTGATAATCAGCTTTTTCCTTATTCCTATGACTACTTTTATCAAAGGAAAAACATCAAGGATAGATTCTAGTGCCGTATATATGTGTGAGTGTTGTCTGTAGTTCCTTTTGATAAACTGAAACTATTTAGTAGTAAAAATGGTGTGGGGGTTTAAGCACGTTTTATTTTCGTGAATTTAGTAATAATAATTTGGTTACCAAGGTGTGTCTGCCCAAATCTCTAAGACTTTTTTCCTTATGTATGAAAGAGGAAGTGTAATTGCTAATAAAGGTAGTTTAAAAGGCTCCGTTGATGCAACTGGCTTCTCACCCAGACCTAGACAGATAGCGGTGCAACAGGCAACGTCCAGGTATGAAATAAATTTGCGCTTGGAGATTGTATACTGAGGCCTATTGTTTCACTTTTTAGATTAGCCAGGGATGAACTAATGCAGTGCGATTTCCCACACGCTGTTCGTCTTCTTCAGGTATGCGCATCCGGTTTCGCGTTCTCTTTTAAATGTCCTTAGCTTTTTATATCCCACAACTTTAGGTGTTTTAACTACCAACACAAATCGTCTGCATAGATGCAGATTGTTAATCCCATTTTCAGTTGGGTTTATGCAGTAATTGACTATTTTGTAGTGTTCCTTCGCCAAAACTTTACAGTCAAATAAACGGATTTGCTGAGAGGAGAGTGCCCATTCCTTGATTAGTGACCGGTTTTTTCCTCAAAATTGCAGTCTTAGCTGAGTTGTGGGAGAGTGGGAAGCACTGATTCGATTTCGTCTCGTTTCGAATAAAGGGGAGAGGATTTTCAGGGCCTATTCCATGTTTTCATGCCAGTCAAGTATTCAGATCACCTGGTAAACTAAACTCCACTCGTTCATTCACAATCCAAAACGCCCAACTTTTTGTCGTTCAAACATAGCAATGCGTTCGTGAGAGGAGGCTTGATAATGCAACAAATATACGAATGTTTTGCTAATGTTGCGAGCTCCCCTCACTAAACATCTCCAAGCCCACCCTTTAGGACCTTATAAAGAGAGGTTTTGGGGTGCGAAGAATCAGATGAAAACTTGTCTGCAACTTCTCATGTTTTACACAAGCTAAATTAGAGACATTTGTTCGATAACCGTAGTAGGCACATTTGTGCCTCCCTTATACTTTATCTGGGATTAATATTACATCATCTTGTGGCTACACCTAATCCAAGTGTTTCGTTGCCTTGTAGAACTATCCCTACACCGACGTGGGATGCATAATATCCCACGCGTTGGCCCTCTTCAACCGCCATTGCGGGCACTGATCTTTTCCACCTTCTTTAATATCATCTTTGTTCAATCTTCCCTTCTCCCTCGGTGATTATGAAGCTATCTTTTATTGAACTCATCTATCCATCGACTCCATCTTCCCTCTTACTCCTCCTCTTGAGTTTGCATGGTATCATCCGTTCTCAGTCTGTCTTATGTGGAATCCGCCTCTTCCGGTCTAGGTGGTTAGGTCGAATATGTTTTCGATTGTGTTGAAGACGGTTTTTGGGTGGTGGTGGTGGTGTGCGCAAAAACCTGGATTGAGTTTCGCCGGAGTTCCGTTGAAGGAAGGGGTTCGGAACAGTAATCTATGCTCTCACACCAACCACCAGGTCACCCCATGAATTCTGTCAGAAATTTACCTTTTTAAATTGAACGAAATAAAAGGATCATTTTGCAATGTCTTATGGAGCTGCGCGACATTTGTATTTTTTAGGGCGTTTAAACTTAGCAGATTTTGTTTAACAAAGTAGTAAATTGAAATTTACCTGATTAAAACCCTGCCAATAGGAAGAACCCACGGATCGCTTTGGGCACGTAGTATTTTATCAGTTCAAGGAAGAAAACTCGGCAGCCCATGAAGCGGTCTGAAATATGAAGCGGAAATGACTTCTAGGAGGAGTTGGGATTTCGTTCTCCATAAAGATGATGGTCGAACCGGACTACGTTTAGTTGAGTTTGATGATAAGCTGCTTCTTGAAGAACCTTATCCTGCATTATCAGTTGAGGTGGAATTCGTAATTAAGCCTAGTTCAAGCCGCACAACTCTTCAGCGTCATCTTCAAAAACTTTGAAAATGGGTGCCTTATCGTGAATTGTCCGAAAAAAATCTCAAATCCCAACTTGACTACATCTGCTCTTCTCCATTCTCGCGTAATTATTTCGGTTTTTTGGATAGACTTGTGACTGGTGGAAAATGGATCTTTTATCGAAACGTTAGGCCCATAGGCAGGGGTTTC
Source organism: Anomotaenia brevis (assembly GCA_030710315.1). Classification (NCBI taxonomy): domain Eukaryota; kingdom Metazoa; phylum Platyhelminthes; class Cestoda; order Cyclophyllidea; family Dilepididae; genus Anomotaenia; species Anomotaenia brevis. The sequence goes on from JAUOZQ010000010.1 coordinate 937,134, forward strand.
GTAGGCGCGGCAAAGACCCCAGCCACAGCCGAGATCGCCAATGGATAATCCAATTTGAATTGTTACCACCTTACCCTACAACAATTAGTGCTCAAATCTACTCTCAGCAATTAGGGCCTTTGAATCAAGCTTTTAGGAGGACATAAAGACCTGCTCCAGTTTCATTAGGCCAATGCAGCACAACCCCCCTCCCCTCCACACAGCGGGAATCATGTCACAACAGGTGGGGCAACTTTGTTGAGAGAATATCTCTCAACCACCTTATTCTGCCGACTACCTGGCCCATTCGTGGACTACCACTTGTTTCGATATCTACAAAGCCATTTAGAAGAAAGGGGCTTTGTGGTGTCGTAGGAAGAGGTTGTTGAAAAAAATAGTTGTGAATTCTTCGATTAATTAAAACCATTGCATTAATAAACCTTGTTAATAAGTGGGAGTTATAGGTGAACAGAGAAATTACACCGGTGCCCGAATCTTTCATTAAATTGACATTTGGTTACTTGTTTTACTTATCTGAAGTTCCGATAGAACCTTTGGGATGAGGCCACGTTGTTTTCTCCAATCTACCGTACTTTCGCTTCATTAGCAGTTCGAATTGCTCAAATGGAATTTTCCTCAGGCAGAGCATAAAAATGTTTTCCCAAGAGATTTCTGGAAGGTGAGTAAATAGGCGGACACGTAAACGAGTGTTTGTACAAATGTTTTAGCGGTCTCCAAAAATTCCTTAAGAGGGGAAACCTGCACATCGAAACCCCAAAAAGGTTGTGACAAGGGTCAAGACGGCTTTTTGGTTTTAACTATCCCAAAGCATTCTATTTCTACAGGAGGTGTTCATGATTACGGCTATACATTCGTGATGCTGCTTTGCCTTGCAATTCATGACCACACTGAATATCCCACGCTTTGGCACTCTACAACAGCCACTGCGAGCATTGACCTCCTCTCTTCTTGTGATTATGAAGCAATCTTATGAAACTGATTGGTATCTCCCACATCTACTATCTCTCTCTAGTTCATCTTCTGTTAGATTTGCCTCTTCCCCTTCTCTGACCCGCTGCCTACTCATTCTCTTATATCAAGTCATTCCATAGGTTCTGTTCAAATTTTGATTAAATAAAACAAATGACCAAATGTGACAGTTGCTTCAAGATCCAATCATTAAGGTACTTCCACCTGGCTGGGGTCTTTCGTGGCTTAGGAAGCTACTGCCTACGACGCTTAACACCTCGATAAATGATCCATATTTTACCGGTCGCTTATCACGAATCCAGCCAACAATAAGTGAAACTTTGAGATTATTTTCTGACAATTCATTATGCATACACAAACTGTCAAAATTTATGAAATTCTCCTAGTTTTCGAAGTTGTGTTGTTTGAACTAAACTAAATTTCCTCCGATTACTCATCCGCTTATCATTAAACTCAACTTGATGTCTTCGTGCGGGGTAAAATCTCTACTTCTGAATTTCATACGTACATTCCTCTCCATAAAAGTAGTCTATATTTCTAGCCGCTTCGTCTGCTACTCAGTTGTCCTTCTGGGACTTATCAAAAACCAGTGTGTTGCCTCAAATGATTTTTCGGTAATTTCATGTTAGCATGGATTTAATCAAGCTAATTATAATAAATATGGTCTGTTATATCTAAATGCACCGCAATGTTAATATAATATGTTCAGCTCCGTTAAACATTATAAGTTACTCATTCAATTTCACTCAATTTAATGGGGTAAAATTTGGCATTTACCGAATCAACCTCTTTTAACACGATCCTCCCATCTGTTTCTGACCTTACTGCTCCTGTGATTCTGAACCAATGTTGTGTGACTACATGATATCTCCCATTACATGTCTTTATCTGATCTCTCTTTTGTTGGTTTCTTCTCTTATTCAACATCACTTTTTCGTTCTGTTTCTGATTCTCTACATACTCATTCACTTCTCGTGATGTTGGCTGTACAGCCACCCTCATTCTCAGACTCTATCTAGTCTATCTGGTCACATTTTCCGATCGAGATGGCTCGGTCAAATGCAGTATCAATTGTGTCGAAAACGGCCTCAGGCGTAAACAACAATGTGCGTCCTTTTTGGGTGTGCGATAGCATGGATTAGGTTTCATAGATACTCACTTGAATTTATGGGATTTGAGTTTGTATTCGATGCTTTTACACCACCCACGTCTTGCTTTATTTTTACTGACAGTGTTTAAATTACTCATTGTACCCCATCTGACACACTTTTGGATCATTTGCAGTTCCACTCACTTAAATGCTGAAAGTGCTCCGGAGTAAAGGCACTTGTAGCAAGCATTCTTAAGGATGGAATTCGGATTTTTTCCCCAAATAGATAGGTGATGAAATAGAATTTTTGAACATGAATGTTTGTGTTTACAAAAGTGATGAGGAATTGGATAGCCTGCTTGTTACAGTCTCCAAAATATGCTTGCCCGTAGCTGGCTGTTATGTGCTACAAAGCTATCCATAAAAGCGTCTCTATAGCCTCTCTGACTTGTTCTAAGCTCAGTTACCGACTTCAGGTAAGCATTCAGTCTCGCTTGTGCTGTCCTAATGCATAACATATGATAGCCATTACATGAGATTACGCTCTTGTGTGGACCTACTACTTTTCTGTCTTACATGATTATTCATTCACCTACGAATCTTCTGTATCTACTCTTGCCCGTCTCAATAGAATCTCTCTCACTAACTTCCTTCTTCTTTAACACCATTTCCCTTCTGTGTCTCATCCCCTCCCTACTTCTCTTCCCATGACCACAAAGCAATGTTGAACAAATACATAGTTTCTCTCATTGCTTGTCTCTAACTGGTTCATGGTTAAGTGAAATCGCCTCTTCCAGCCTAGATGCTTCGATCGAGTACGGTGTCGATTAAGCCGAAACCCTCTTTAGGCGCAAACAACACTATATAAAAATTGGTTATAACTCCAAAAAACGATCGACCAAATTATTGGTGCTGGTATGACAGGCTAGTGCTAGTGTAACAGAAACTGCCACCCAGAACGCTTGAAGGTGTTTCAAGAGGTACTGCCTCAAAAGTAATGCCTACCGCTTTTTAAAGTGAAGGAAAAACGCCTTCAGCAAAGCACAGATCTGGCCGAAGGTCTAAGTTGTTCGCACCAATCCATACAGAAACTAGAATTGTTAATGATTGGTGGCACGAGGAAGATTCTAATGGAGTTCAGCATTTCATCTGGCTGCCACAATCCACAGGCTTCAGCATTACTAGGGAGCATTCATGGTCGATTTTAGAGATTCAAGTCACCAAATGAATTGGATTGTGTTTTTACTGAAGAATAGACTAAAATTCCTTTGGAAACAATTCAAAATTTCTATTTTTTCCAACCCCTCTATATGCACTCACAAGTGCTATGTTCCTAAAGGAATGCAATCATTACTGGAAGGCTAACTACCTTTGATATATAACTCGTGGTAAGAGTTCTTATCCTGCTCGCATCAACCTCTAGTACGGCCTATAGGGCTCCATTTTCCCAACTCAACAACTCAATACAAGTTATGATTATTCAAGATTCACAAGAGCAGAGAGATAATTGCAAGACTGAATGAAGAGGAGAAATTGAGATCCTTGAAAGAACAGCGGTCCATGTGGGTGTTTGTGTGGTAATGTATCATTGTGAGTCATTGATAACCAAAACCAGAGAGCCTGAAATCTGAGAAGCCAGGTGATCAGCGATTGGTCACCAATGAAGCATAGGGGTTTTGAAGAAATGCAGTTTGCGACCGAGGTGGCATCCGATGTGCGCTTCTGCATCTTGACTGGTAACGGGTGTGGTCTATCGAGTGATCAAGCTTAGGACTGCATAGTATTCTAAATACTTGACCCAAAAATAGTTGACACATAGCGGCTTAGGTGCCTTATCGATACAAGCATCATAGCCTGACTTAAGGTGGAAACCTCATCGACAGTTAACACAAACACAGAGTCGAGTGCTTTATGCGGATTTGACCAACCCGGTGACCTGTGTCCTTACCCTCAAAACTGAGGCAACCACAAACCTACACACTGGGCCCTCTCCTGTCTCATGAATTGAATTCATTATCCTGGAGATCGGCCAACCAGTCCTGGATTTGATTTAAACAAATCTGGCTAACTCAGGTAAACAAATCCTGGTATTTCAACATCGAATCGTTAATTGGAAGTCGTTGAATAGTGTAGTTTAAACACTCGATACTTCAGAAAATTATATTAACCCGACATATTTCATTTGTTAGACAAGTCCAGCAGATTCTAATCAGAGCAAAGGAACAGCATTTGAGAAGTATTACCAATCTTTCAATTATTACTCGCAGCAGTACTACAAGAACACGAAGCGCTCGCTAAGACTGATCACAAAATATGACAAATCAACTGTCAGGGAGGGAGGCAGGCTGGCTGTAGTCAGCTCTCAGTCAATGCTGCTGTCACGCTGTGTCGGGGATCGGGACTGTGTGCAAACGGGCATTGGATTCTTTCAGGGGAGAAGGCGGGATGTTCATGAGAGGCTAGACAAGTGGTGGTCTGTAAAACGATGGGTTTCCCGAGTAAGTGACTAGATATCAGTGCCCATAGCGTTCTCCAGGGGACCTTTCACGGGGCTCTTCACCTCACTTTTCTCGGGGGTGGTTGCCGTGATGGCAGTTGGAGAGGTTTCCGGTTTAGTAGAGCTGGGAGGCAAGGGAGACATCTCCTTAAAGCCACCCGGTGTGGAATTCTGGTAGGAGAAGGGGCGCGATGGATTGTACGTGCTGGATCTTGACGCCGGACGCGAGGACACACTATTGAAATATATATTTAAGTAGAATAGCCAGAAATAAACTTGTTATTTAAGCCTATGGTGGTTTATTGATTTTATCACACCTAAAAAATTAAGCACTATATGTTTACGCAATAAGTTTATAAAATTCAATACAAAAATTTTTGTGTACATTTATTATTTATTATAATAAGTTGCATGAGCTTACAATCGAAAGGACGCATATTTTAAAAGTTTACTGACAAGTTATTTATTCTGCACTTCATAATTACTATTAAAGTCCAAGCTTCAAAAAATTCAAGATTTTTCAAAATTGCCGGTCTAGTGCTATTATTAGTACTAGGGAAATAACTCGTTCGTGCACCAGATTGGCCTTGATTGGGCATGCACACTCACCGCTGTCGACTCCTATGTCGGTATCTGTCGACGGTTTGAGTTCCATTAACGCCGAGGTAGTGCGAAGCTCCATTTCGCCTCAGATCACTAGCAGACCCGGTCCTCTCATCCCCATCCAACTCCTCCTCGTCTGAGAACTCCACCGAGTCCGTTCCGTGGTCGCCAGCCCCACTGCCGATGGTGTAGTAGCCGTCGGTTACGAGGGAGGCGCGTTCGCGCAGCAGACCGACGGCTGCCGCAGCCTCCCGACTGGCGCTGATGTTGGCGCGCGCCCGCTCCACCTCGGCGGAGAGATCGGCGTTCCGACGCTCCAGTTCGGCCACACGACGCGTGTAGTTCTCCAAACTGTCCTGTAGCTCTCCGATCTGCCGCTTGAGGTGCCGGTTGTCGGTGGATGTGGCGGACTCAACCTTGTGCAGCTCAGACAGCTCTTGCTATAACCCACATAGGACAATTCATCAGGATCTTTCAAGTTTCAAAAAATATTAACAGCTACGACCTTCTTGGCATCTTAGGTTAAAAGGGAGGGTTATGTACATTCTTGCCTACCTTCGTACATTGGCTATATTTTCCGCTAGAAATTTGACAATGTCAATGCCATAATATATGCTGGAATAGCTGTCGGATTCCAACATTTGTGTATAAAAGGTCAGTTTGCGTTCATTTTCTATTTTAATGGAAAATTATATTTTAAGGAAACATATTGATCTAAAACGCTACTCCTCCCTCAGTAGGTCATTTTTGGTATCGCACTTTCAGCCTGTTTTTAAGTAAAAACAAGTAGTGAAAAGAATAAAATACCTGAAGGTTTTCGACCTTCTCCTTGTGAGCTTCGAGCTCAGCCTTGAGATCCGTTTCGCGTTTGTTGGCCTGGTTTTCGAGATCACTGAGACGACTTTCAAGCGCACGCTTCTCTGCCTCTGCTTTGGTACCAGTCTCCATAAGTTGCAACTATTTTTTTAGAAAATGATTGATTTCAGGAAATAGCGACTAGGGACTGATTAAATAACAGAGATAAAAAGAGGCATCAATATTGAAGGGTATAGATAAATATGTTTTTAATAAAAGTTAATTAAAAAATATAGCAAATAAAAGAAATATTTCTTTAGTTAAAGTCTCTGAGTTGAATAAAACTCTGCTGTGCCAACTTTAAATAATTTATAGTCTAACCTTCATTTCGGTGATGACCTTCTGGAAGTTGGCGCGCTCGTGTTTGAGGTCCTCGAGTTCGCGCTGTCGGGCCATGGAGGTCTCGCGTTCGCTGGAGGCGCGGCCGGTCGCCGAGGCGGCTTCGCGAACCGCCGTGTCACGCTCAGCCTCCAGCTGCGAGACACGGTGCAGCAAACCTTGGCGCTCCTTTGTCAGCACCCTGGTGCGCTGTTCGTTCTGTGAATTTTTGTAAAAGAACTTGCTACTGAATAAGTTTAAGTAGGCGGTTATAAGCCAGGTAAAGTTTTCGAATAGGCTGACATAAGTAACGTTCTTTGAACGTTTGAAAACAGTATCTTGCTTGAAATGCTGGCAGAAATAGTTTTAAAAACTTTTAAATCCAAGTGAGAATTAATTTTGTTTTTCCTTAAAAAAAATCACGACGTTATCTGGAGCACAGGTCTTACTAAAGCACAACCTTATATGAATGGCTCCCCATTCTGAAATTATTGTCGTATTCATATTAATATTTATAAAAAGAAAGGTTAGTGCTGCTAGCTCCAGACCCCACTTAAATTATGCCGAGAGCTTCACAGGTACAGCTCTATTAATGCTAATTAGAATGTCATGAGAACTACTCCGTTGAAGGGTTTTTCGTTAATTTAGCACTGACTCTGAAAGAAAAGGAAAGCAAATATGATTTCAGCTAGTTAGGTGTTGCAGAAGCGGGAAATCTTTTAAATAATTTTTGCAATCATGTATTAGCTAGTAACAGTTTTGTAAATCAAAGGAAAATGAGGTACTGCTCATAAGATACGCTCCATATTGGGTGCTTTATAATTTACTTCACTGACTACTCTATCAACATTACTAATCCAACTAATACTGAGGTAGTAGGTAAACCATAAAGGCCCAACTTAAGGGATAGAAAGGGTGCTTTGTGGGAGGTTTCGAGGGCTAAAGATTCCCATTGATTGTATTATTACTCACCTCATCGAGTAGTTTGTTCGCATGCTCCAGCTTTACAGTGAGAATCTCCAAATTCGAGCTGATGTGGCGCTCATTTACCTCCAATGAGGATATCTTCGCATCCTTCTCTGCCAGCTACAGAAGGAGTATTTACATTTCAATAAAATTACAATTTTTCGCATTTATTCACGTAGGCGTTTGTAGAATATATTCGCACAATAGGGTTTTAATTGTTTGAGCTGCCTTTGTTAACTGCGAATTCTAAAAAAACTTGTCTTCTCATCAATGAATATTTCCTTAATATGAATACAGTTTTGGGTTATATAACTACTAATTATCCTTAAGCAATGTTTACTTATAATTGGCTAGGGTATTCTTAGGATATATTGACAGAGTGAAAAAGTTCCTCTACGAACCTGCTCCATAAAGTCATCGGTGTTGTTCTCGCGTTTGTATTGCTCAAATTCTTTGCGCATTCTCTCTAATTCCTTCACGTAGTGCTTGTTTTCTGCAGCAAGTTTGGCTTGTTTCTCCAGCAGATCTTCGTTGCCTTACAAATTTTGAGGGAAAATAGTTTTATCAATTCACATATCCCGATATCATCAACGGTATGGATGAATCCTCAATTTCAGCTCACGTAATGTAGGACGCCGGTAATCTCTTTCCTATTTGACATCCATCCAAATGAAAATGGTTTTAAGAACTCGAGTAGCTGCTTTATGGCACACGGTTCGAGTTAATTGGTATTACAGGACTAGCTCTTCGATCACATGTTCGATACTAGTACAGGAGTACAAGATGGTGAATAAAGTAGACTCTTCACAATTTATTGCAACTCAATGCTGATTTGAGTGGCTAGGTGGTGAGTGAGAGCCATCATATGTGAGTGTCTTTTAGAAATCTTTGCCGGAGCCCATTTTTCAGCCTCCGTATCTAAACAATTAGCTCGCCTCCCCTCCTGAGGGTTTGACAGAAAATATTCTTCTCAAAAATTATTTGCGCTAGAGGCATTTTCGGCTGCTCAAATCAAATTATCCTGCTCTTTCTGGTAGTTCTGTTGACGAATGACAAGACTGACAGGCAGTGAAGTCTTACTCCCCATTGCTTCATTAAGTTGGGAATCTACTTGGGATTATCGATCTACCAGACAATGACCTTGAACTTACCAGTTTCCGTGTCACTCATATCCAGGGGCTCCCTCAGCTCTTCCACCTTCTTCTGCAGTGCCGCACAGCGATTTTCGAGATCCGCCTTCTCCTTTGTCAACTCCTCGATGGCCTCATTGTACTCCCTCACGCGTCGGTTGAGTGTCTGCTTGCTCTGCTGGATCTCCTCCGCCCACTCATCCTTCTCTCGACGCAGGGTGCTCTGCAGGTTCGCAATCTTGTCCCTCAGCTTCTGTGCCTCAATCTCCACGTCCTCGCGATACCCGATTTCGGCTTCCAGCCGCTCCTGCAGCGCCTCGCAACGACTCTCGGCCTCCTGGGAACGCACCAGGTTGTAGTTCTCGATGTGCGATTGCGAATGGAAGACGGAGCTCATGGACTGGCCTAGACTGGGGTCGGTGGTGCCCATGCGGTCGGTGGTGGGCGACAGGATGTCGTACTCCCCTCCTGCTCCCAACGGCGTGTCCTTCAGGGTCTCATAGATTTCCGGGTTCTCGGCCAGGAAAGCACGGATTCCTGTGAGCTTCTTCTGGGCGTTGCTTTGTGTCTGTCTCTAAAGAAGGGTAGGAGGAATGGAAATAAGACTTTAAGTCATGTATGCTCGGCCAGTGGGTCATTAATCAAAAGCGCAACTTCCGGAGACCAGTCGATGAAGCCCTGGTTATTTGATCTGCTAATCAAAGATTTACTATCTCACTGGTTGTTGGATCATTTCCCTACGAAGTCTCACTTATAGTCCTATCTAATTTTATTTCTTCCACCATGGATGATGGACATACTTGCTGAAAACCCCTGTTTTTAAATAACATACCATCAATCAGGTTTATCCAATTTGCTTAGTGAGTCATTTGAGGCTCGATACTGCACTAATTTCATGGTGAAAATCGGATGGACTCAGAGGTGCGAATTCATTCTTGTTACTCATTAATCTAATCATTTGATTTTAGTACTATCTAATATCTTTAGACAGACGCGACGTTTGTAAAAGGCATTTAGTATTTGACGAATATTGTTGCTTAGTCTGAATAAAGCTGTTTTAAATTATAGAATGTTTTAGTCAAATCAAATGTACTTACAAATTGTCTATTTTCTATGACATAATTACTATCTACCGGGAATCCTTCAAACGGCAAATCCTGTGGTAAAACGCGATGCTTTTAAAATATTATTAGCAATCATGAACTTCAGCCGAACCGATAGTATAATGCCCTGTTTTCATTAGCCTTTGCTAAACCTAAAATTAGAAGGGAAATCACTTTTTGTGCCGTTTAAGAAACCACACGGTAGTAATGTTCGAGAGACTTTGTTGCAGATATCAATGCCAGCTTGCACAAGAGATGGCTCCTTTGGATTGTGAATTTTGTCTTTAAAGTTACTGAAGTTATGGATAAACGTGTTGGGTTCGGTACCTCCCTCTTGTCTCATTGTTGCTGCCTATTTGAAGCTCTCGTCATTCAAGGAAGATGTTATTAATTAGGAACACGTAGACAACTGTGGTTTCTCGCAATAGATAAACCAATAAATTAGCATTCAGACTCATTCCAGGTTATTTATGAATAAGTTCTTGGTTTCCCGTTTCTTTAAGTGACTCTGTTTGTCCACCGATGGCTTTGCAAAATCCTCTAAGCCAACACTGTATAGCTTCCAGCAACTAAATACTGTTTGTCATGTTTATCCTCGAAAAAAGCAAGCCCTATCTTCATCTTCCTTGCAGAAGTCACAAAAACTTTTTGTCAATACTATTTCCTAAGTTTGGAATCAATAGCTGTAGAGATTAATTCCCGTATAGTCTAAGCAACATACTGTGCATAAATAAATGGTAGCAAGTTTCCATTTCAGACAATTCCCCATTCCCAGAATTAGGTAGGTTCTCTGATTCTATTTTCCTCATTCTATTAATAATCCTGCTTAAAAGTCAATTTTTTGTCAACAGAAATCTCTTCAGTTTATCCCCATGCGTATTACTAGACAACATAGTTGTGTAGAAATCACATTTTTTGAGCTGAGTAGGTCCTTTAAAAACAAATCACGCTTTCATGCTCTGCCAAATTTTGCAATCGACTCACATCATTCAGCAGCTCATACGACGACGGAGGCAAAGGAGCAGCAGCATAGGCGCCGTCCAAGTTCTTGGCCACGATCATCGTTTCCCCACCGGGAGTGCCTGGGGTCGCGGCCTCGGTGCCGTAGATACGGCGATAGTTGTCCAGTTCGCGCTTCAGACTGTCCACCATTCCGTTCAGGTTTTCCTCCGTCTCGCGCGCCTCAATGAGTTGAGAGTTGGCGGCTTCCAGCTCACCACCCAGTCGGTCGGCCTTGAAGCTCTCCTGTGTCAGCATGTTCTGCAGCTGTTCTACACGCTCCGAGAGCACACCGATCTGTGAAGGCGATAGCAAAAATTTATGAGTGGATTTCAACTAAAATAAGCGACTGGCGACTGGCGAAAAATGGATCCTTTATCGGGATTTTAAGGGTCGTATACAGCGGCAGGAAAGGACCCCAGTCCGAGCGGGGAAGGGAACTCCATGGGAAAAAAGTATTCTTCTTATTTCAGTTTTGTGGGATCGCTAGAAATAATCCACTTTGAATAGCTATCAACTAATGCAGCAACGATAATGCTCAACTCTACTGTCAGCAGCAATTAGTGCGTTTGAGTTAAGCTGTGAAGAGGAAAAGGACCTGCCCTAGTAAATGCGTTGATGAATGAATCTTTGCTTGTTTTAGGAATTCGAAATTGCGACAGAACATAGAGGATGACCTGGTAGATTGACCGATGACATGCCAGAAAAGTAATCGATCAAGGTTCCAGATCAAAAAGCCAATAAATTCCTGGGCCCCCGTTTTTCAAAGGTGGCAAACTTTGCCTAACAACGACTCGTTAAAGGCTATGGTGATATCCCAGTTCATTGATTTCATGACTAATCCCCAAATAAATTTTCCACCTTGTACATTTCAGCTCACCTAATGGCGTGCTTCTTAAGTGATTAATCAATCACTCCTCCAAAGGTGGAGAGCGGAAACCTCTTCTCAGGTGCAGTGAAAACAAGCACAAATCCACACACACTCGAGCACACCTAATGACGCTCATACGTATTTTATTCATTTACATCATCAGCAAAAGCAAAACAGTTTAAGACTGATTTTTTCGTGAAAACCTTAGTCGAGAAAGGGCACATTAACTCTTCACTCTGGGATGGCACCTTTTTATGTCTGATTCTTGAGGTCAAACTCTTGAGCAGTTTTACTGTAAACGCAACAGCCGGCTTGTGAATGAGCACCGCTACCTGATTTCTGGGTATGAAGAATTTTCTGCTTTACTGGGTGTTTTGAAGTAAATATTATTGATTGCTTGGAAGTTCAAAGCCCTCTGTCATGCTTATAGATAGTGATAACGAGTATGGATAATGGCCGGAACCCTCCTAGCTTGATTCAGAATAGAAGAGAATAAAACGTTTCATGATGGTGATTCATATTGCTCTTGAAAATGAATAGGAGATTGCGATTGCTGCTCAATCCTGTCCCCGAGCACTATGAACTCACCTTCTCCTCGTAGTGCTGGCTGATTCGAGCATTCTGTCCCTCGACCTCCTCTCGAAGCATTTCCAGTTGTTCTCTGTAAAAGTCGGCATTTTCTTTGGCCATTTTGTAGGAGTTCTCTGTCACTGGGTCCAGCGAAGATTCGCCAACTAAAAAATGTTAGGCATTAGGGGAAAAGTTAAAAAACCGGAAAATTGTTTTTGTAAAATAAAAAATGATTTGATTTCTTCTACTCAATTTAAATATAGAAAGATACTATCAAATTACAAATTTCTAATTCTGCAGCGCTTTTCACTTCTGTTGTTATTTAACGCGATACCAAAGCTGCAAATATTTCTTTAGTTATTGAGTTCGTCAGCTGCATAGTTTGGTTTTCTGTTAATTTATTCAACAGAACTTGAATTTTTACATGGCAAGGAACTTTTGGAATAGGTTTAGTCATTTCCGCAACTACCTTGAGTAAGCCCATTTATAAGAGTACACTGTCGTGAATTGCATGAAAAATACGAAGATCGAGATGTAGATAGCCTTTTTTAGATGTTTCTTTGAAACTTCGACCCACCCTTCTGTCCAATGAGTGCAGGTATGCCGTTGAGTTTACCATTGAGTTCACTGGTGGGAATTTCAGAAACCATCGATCGCCATTGTCTCTGGTGATCAGCCACTGCCATCGACAACTGAAATTTAAATAATCCTTAATTTTTTAATAGAAGGGATATGAAAATGCAATAAGGTTTGAGAAAATCATCACCTCCTTTATCAGTTTGCTGACAAGATCTTTACCAGTACCATATGTGTGCATTTGATCCAACTAGAAAAAGTAAAAATAATTATTAATATATTTGAATGTATATATATGACTATAGCAAAAAATTTCCATAGTACTATCAACTAGATTAATCGATAGTCATCAGAGGAATTTCCTAATGTATTCACTTCAAATTAATAAAGTTCTTGAAAAATGTACGATCTCTTTTGGGGAGTTACATCGCTCTGCAAATTTTTAAAACATCTATGACGTCAGTTTGCGTATCAAAGGGTGAATGAGACTAAGAAGATTAAGTGTAATTTTGAACTTACCAGGGTTAGAAGACGCGAAATCTTGTCCTGGTAGGCAACATTTTCGTAGCGAAGTACGTTCACCATGGCCTTGTACTTCTCCAGTTCACTCTGTTAACAGTTCAAACACAAAACAGCAGGGAATAAAGTTCGATTGAGTCGTGTAATCTGGGGAGATCCATCGGGTGAACAAACCAACCTTTAGACGGATAATTTCTTCTTCCATTTTGTAAGCCTTTAGATGAGGTCGGAGGACGAGGAAAAGACGGTACCAAGGGTCAAAGTAGAGAGCTGCAGCCCTCTGAATTACTCTGACGGCTTCCTCCTCTCTCTTAATTTGAAAAGAAAATATTTTAATCATGCGGAGCCTTTATTGGGCGGAACCACGGCCAAAATTAAATCGATTGGTGAAATTCTCCCTATTGTTAGCATATCGATCGATAGAATCTGTAACATTCTATCGGTTGTCTGTTGAAAATTTAAATATGCACAGAAATTAATCGGTTTTATGGGTTGCATGGGCGAGAGCCTTGGTCACTCTCGATATTTTTGCAGATTGAGGTGGCCAAAATAGTTTTTCTAAAGAGCTCTTGAATTTATTTTATTAGAATTCAAACAATATATTCTCGAATTCGTGGTAACGTGTTGATGACACAATGTAAAAGTGATTCGAACTGCACACAAACGCGTCAATCCGTTTTATATAATCTACGCACTTTGTGAAACCCAAGTGCGCTCTGAGACAAATGGTAGAAAAAAATCCGAAAGCAGTGATTTCCAGACTTAGTTTCGGAGGACTAAGGGGATCTTAAGAAACCTAGGAATTATGCAATATCGCGTTTTTCAATAGATTAGGTTGCACTGAGTTAGTAGAACCCATAAACCGTCTTTTGACAAGCACAAATCTAACTTGTTCTGCGGTTTTGGATTCAACATCACAAACCATAAACCCGTTCCCTGCTACCAAATCAATAAGCATCCACGATATTTCACTATTTGTAAAGAACTAGTGACTATTTAAAACAGAAAGTTTCCATTAAATACGACCTATGTCTCAAATCATCCCAAGTTGGCTTCGATTGGTCCCCGAAATGGAATTCTCTTTCAGTAAAATTCATCACCATCTAGATAATTTATTTATAAAATTACGTAACGTTTGAAGCTCGACGGATTCGAGCATTCCTGCTGGAAGTTAAGAAGTAGCGTAAAAGGTTTATTGCATCTAAAATCAGCTCATACAAAGAAACAGTTTTCAAGTCTGCTATATCTGTTGAGCAGTTTGTTGATAAAAATTATTCAACGGTATGTCTTCATACCATTTACAAGGAAATTACGCGATTGATCAAAGTAGTCATGAGTAACAACGTTGTGGGCCAGAACCGTGTACGTATCATGTGGAAAACATGCTTCCTGTGGATTACAGCACTATCTGTGGAGTTACTTGTCCTTGTTTCATTGTTGCTTGCATTAATGTGCTAACTCGGGTATTTGCGTGTACTTTAGCACGTCTTTTGAAAAAAATGAAAGTCATCACAAGCCATTGTTCGATTTTGTTATCCAATATGATTTGAAAGAAAATTGAAAAGAGCATAAAGGTGTCTGTTTCGAAAAACTTGATATCTATCTGACAATTGACTAAAATCGATAAAATGCAACGCACTGAACGTACCACCACTGATTTTCTAATTGGTATAGTTTTGATAAAATTCGGTCAATAAAGCCAACTTACCAGGCGTTTCTTGGCCAGATAAGCCCGACAATGAGCTTGTAGACGCACGAGGGTATCCTCATCCATGGCTGAGTTCACGTCGTAGAGGAAGGTGATCTATAACCGAGGGTGGTCAGTAGGTAATTTGAGGAAGACAAATCACATTACCAAAGCAGCCCTAACCCCATATCTCTTCAATGGGATGAATTCAAGCCTGGGATTCGCATCTAGCATCATATCAAGAAAATTAAATTAGCTTAATAGGTCATTATTAACACTCTGATAAGTGTGCAAAACGGGAAACGGATATCACGGGAAGCATATTTTAAAGTTATCATTTTCAATAAGATTGTCAGTTTTTTATGAACATGACATTTTGTCAAGCCGTCCTACTTTGCTTCAAATCTTATAAAAGACACTAGAAGAAATCGAAATTTAATTTAAAACTAAGTTATATTTCGTTTTCTCCATCTAAATTGTGTGGGATTTAGGTAGTCCTCTGCGATCAGCCACACATTTTTCATATTATTTACCTAATTTTTATTCACTATTATTACAAAATTACTAAAATGCAAAATAATAAAGCGAACACTTTAAAACAAATAGTAATTGTCAGTACCTCTACGTTTTGTGTTTGCATTGTAAAAAGCGAGGTAATTGTGCCTCAGCAGTTAGTTTATATTGATTAAAGTGGTATTTATACACCAACTGGGATACATATTGGCCCGAATTTTCCTAAATTTAGACTGCAATGATTAACAGTCACTACTTTGTCACTGAGTAAAGCGCTTCGAAAATATGTCATTTATCTGAACGTATTCCTGTTGACTACTCACGGTATGCTGTTTATCAGTTCTTAACATAGAATTCCACTAACATAGGGACCTCTTAGATTAGCTTCTCTATAACCACTAAACGGTTATAGATACGAGGATCAATCACGGGTCATATCATGGAGCTGTGATATCTTCCCCAGACCTTCCAAAATGACCTTGAAAGGCCTGAGAAGCCGTGAAGTACGAACCCACGCAAGTTTCAGTGTCCTGCGAAGGCGTTGACCGTGTGAGACTAATGCGTACTACTTCCACTAAAGCTCGCTCCCTGACTCACCGAGAATTTACATAAATGTAAAGCAGGTGCCACGGTCCTACACACACGACACCCAAAACAATCCGAGACCAGCGGGACGAAATTATGCACCAACTTTAGGACCGAAAATGGACAGAGAGTAAGTCTGATTCGTCTGTTGAGTAAAAAGTCGATGAAGACTCAAACTAGAAGGACTATTGCTTTCTTCGTTGGTGTATGCGCGGGAAATAGTAGCGAGAACATAGCCTTGGAAAATGGTCTATTTTGTGACAGTGTACCGGTTTTAAAACACCGTACTACTAAAGTGGGCAGCCAACCGATTTGGGTGTTTTTTGCAACCAGGTATAACTTGCCAAAATTTCGCATAAATGTTATTTATCATCTCCAATCTAAAATAAATTCTAGTTTTTTTGTGATGACATCAATAGATGTTGTGATTTATTATCGACATCTAAACTAAATATGGCTTGGACACCGCTCTACAAACCAAAAACCTAGAGGAGTGCTAATTCCATCGTTTGTTAACAAAGGATTTGCAAAGAATGCTTGTTGCAAATTTTTAGCAGCTAGTGATTTTAGCATAATGTGCCTACGAGATCTCAGTGGAGGAATTCTCATGGTCAAGTGAACCAGCTTCACCCTTGGTATGCGCGCACACGTCGACAACGCATATGAGATGGTAGAACAACTGCAAAAAGCTTAATTTTGACCTGGCGCTGGGCACGTCGACTTGCGCGTGCATTGTTTCCTTACCTTACAGTCTTTTTTCCAATGTAATCGAATAAAATAAGATCATATGGCTAATAAATGCCCTCCCAAAAATGAGCAGAGTAACTTCGCACATTAAGTTATATTATCGCTCATCTAGACCAAGTTCATAGGCGGCTTGTTCAGTGAGTTAGAAAAATCGATACTTATTTAAGCCTGCTCATTGAATAGGCAGAGACTTAAATAAGGTTAGAATAAAATCGATAAACATCCAAGCCATTGAGATTTGAAAACACCTTACATTGTATTTTAAATCCCAGTCGAATTGCATAGCAAGACAAAACAAATGCCCCGCTAAATTTACTAATTACTCAAAGATTATATGGCACTTTCCCACTCACTAATCATGCAATCACAATCTCTTGTTAGTTTGACTCACAAAACCTTTTTACGTCATCGAAACCATACCACGTGAAGTGATTCATGCTTAATTGCGAAAAGCCTTTCTTGCGCAATTTAATTATTTAAAAAAACACTTACAGACATATCTGGTTCCCCAGTGGGAAGATAATGCGATGACTCCATGTAATCCTCATTATCCTGTGTCACCACCTCAACATTCGAGTCGCTCTGATCCCCATTTCCGCCGACCGTCATCTCTTTTCCCGTGATCTGAAGTCCGGCGTTGTGTTTCTTCGGTGTTCGCGTAAGATGCCTTCCACCTGGGGTTACATAGGGTCCCGGCATTGTCGAATGCCCCGCCACATGTGGTACCTTCCAGTAACCATCCGGATCCTCAATCTTCGGTCGTCTAGAGTGCTGGTGGCGGTGGTGCCTGTGATGCCTGTCGTTACTGGACCTGGAATGCCGGCTTCGTGAATCGTTGGACAGTTCACTGATCGTTCCCCCTCTCAGAGTCGAATCGTCCCCATAGTAAGGTCCCTCACTAGTTGTTGGAGGAGTTGGTGCGTACGGAGCGTTTTCTCGACCATAGACCATCGTGTCGCCCAACTTGTAGGCCACAGCTGATCCCCCATAGGGGAGGGAGTAGGCCTGATTCGGTTCCAGCGCCCCATAAGATTCATTTCTGAGGTAGACCTTCGGGGGGGCCTGTTCATGAGCTGTTGGCTGTGTCGATGCCATCGTCTTGTTGCTGTGTGCGAATGAGTAAACTTGAATGCCTTGCTCATGGGCAGCTAGGTGCGCACGTGCTTGAGTGCTGAGATGCGTGAGCCAGGGGGGCCAATCAGAAGCGAGGCGGGGCTCAACATCGATCTGTGATTGGCGCAGGCGGTTGCTAGGCTCTGGAATTGTGCTCACCGTCTTCCGTAGGCGTGTTTATACGCACCCGTAATTGGAGCACTCTACGTGGCGGTTGGTAAGGTTTATTGCTTTGACACGATCGGGACATGACCTGCGCGATTAGGCACAGCTTTGCAGCTAAGAACACTTTTGAGGCTCGAAAATATCACTTATCACTTAGCAATGACATTCCTTCAGTTCATCCTAGAACTATTCAAACTCATGGTCTTGAATCTGTAATGAATAATCTTATCATTTATAGAAAAGCTTTCACTCACTGATTTAAATCAAATGAAAAATCCTTATGCTTTCAAACCTTTGGGATTTCAAAATAATTTTCGTCTTACTCGATTATGTTCGCTTTTTGCAGGATTTTTTATAAGATTCCAGCCTTACAAAGAAGGGTGCTCATCTCATCGACTCACAGTGTCCAGCTTTTGGTTGCTAGGTTTTGTTACACAGCTGGATGCTCATCCTCTTCTACCATTAGCATGTTTAGGGGCTTGGTCACCCCATTCATAACCTGAACTAGGCCATCGAAAGCTAAATCACAACTCAGCCATGCCACTCAAGTGTCACGCATCGCGCAGTTGTCAGGTCACGTCTCTAACCAGTCTCGTGAGGAGTGACACTCTATGCACACTATGCACTTCTCTTTTCTATACTTTTAGTAGGGAACATCCCCGTAAAATGGATATATGTGTAGATGCGAACTAGCAGTAGAAATAAGTCAAAACGATTTTGACACCTCAATCGAGATTTCATTCATCTGCGGCGAATGGCTGCTATTAAATTCTCTTCCTAGATGGATCCACTGCCTCAGTTGAGGCGAAAGAGTCCCCAAAGTCAGAGAGGGGAGAAAATAAGTGGTCCAGGCGTGTTTATTAGCGATGTGTGTATACGAATCAGTGAAGGAATGTGTGTTAAGATATGAGTGACCTGCTTTATCGGTGAACAACTTGGGCCAATACACTCAGTCCTAAATGTGTCATAGCAAACCTAGTACTTTTCCACTTACGAGGGTGGATTAAGAAGTTAGAGGAATTCCTACATGTAACAAAAAAATATATAAACTCATTTCCAAATGCATTTACCACTAAGGTCAAAGTACTCTGTAAATCGGTGCTTTCACGTTCAAAGACCGTCTTTGGAGGATTCTGTGTCATTAAAATGGGGTCCTTCGAGTTTTTGGAAAAGAAATCTAACTGAGCTAAATCTAGCCCATATTCGCATGCCAGGTGGGGAAGCCTATCCTATCGAAATTCTTGCTCAACTCTCGTCGAGGAATGTGCTGGTGATGAAACGAGACCCCGCCATGATGTTTTGTTCTAGTGAAGGCGCCTCAGCTCCTCATCCTCAACTTATTCTTTGATTTTCAGGGTCGTACACCTTCTGATCACCGCTCCAAAAACCGCGGTAATCACTTTTTGAGCCTACTTTTTGCTATTTTAACTTGCTGCTGGGTTCAGGTGGGAGCCATCGCTTCGGATGTTCTTTGAAATCTGGGTCACACTGGCAGCAAATACAAGTTTCCTCTGCGGTGATAATTTATCTCATTTTAGTCTGCTTCAATTCGTTTAATAATATGAAGAGGTGATCACTTCGATGAAGATTCTATTGATCAAACCGCTTCTCTTTTGGGTCTCATGGTGCTGATAACTTGCTCAGGTAGCTCAAATTACGACCAGGAAGATGTGAATAGAAATAAATGCCTAAGAACTTTTTTCACCTACCCTAAAAAGGATCCGATTATTTCAATTAATTTGTCTTCAACTTCCTAAAAATGAAACACGCTCGAGATGAAATTCGCTAATGACCTTTAAATTTACGAGATGCCTGATGTTTTATCGTAGAGTGATGCATCATTTTATTTCGTATTCCAATGGATAGTGGATACGTCCGCCTTCTTAGTAAATTTTCTACCCCGAGACCGAAGTGTTTCCTTTCTTCCCTCAATAACACCTTTCTCAAACCTGTTAACTAGCTGACAAGATGTCCAACAACCTTCCACATTTTCTTAAAAGCAACCTAACTACTGGAAGTAAAATGACTTTCACTCGTCTGTTATCGTACAGGTTGTTTTCCTGATCTAACACTCGAATTAAGCATATTTATTTTTATTACAATATTATGAAAGACTAATTTTAGGGAAGATCTTTCTGCAAGAAGGTGCAAACGAGGGTTACAAGCATGCCATCTGAACACACACTGCAATAACCTATATATCCTTTAAAGATTCAACAGCATGCCGTGTATTTTACCTTGGCAGAAAAGCCTATAGACGCTTAGCTTAGCAAGTTGGCAGTAATGAACCAGAAGCCGCTTCGATAATGAATTCAATACCTTATTTTTTAAGTTCTGTGATTTCTGGATTGATGCCAACTTTGTTGCGATGCAATGCAGAGGTGACTATAAGATTAGCGAATTATTCACAGAGCGATCACGAGGATTGGCACAATATGTGTAGAATCAATCATAGCATTTTACATTTTCAAAGTCTCAGTTCATGATTCGGTAACATAATAAATTTTATATAATTATATATCCCAGTCAATGAAACATAATAGTATCATATCTTGTAAAATCATCCCAAAATACTCTTTAATTTACACCCGCCACCAAAATTTTCAGAGCTTATATAATTGATTAATAACTTCAATTATTGGGCTATCCGTCAATTACGTCCCAATTTTCATCCAAACCCACTTTTATCCAAGCAATATCATAGTAGTTGAATTCGGATCCGAAAGTTCATGTAAGTGTCATATTATTGAGATTCAAAACCCTGTCTTTGGAATCGGAAAGCATTCTTTTTAATTTAATTTAGTCAGATAGGTAGAGGGTGTCGAATTACTTAAATAGTCGCAACTTAGTGAATACAACTCAAAGCCAGATCAGCGTGAACCTGATTGGCTGACTTCGCTGCTCGTTAAGGGGAAGGCGCTTATGTGATAACCACTAAGCATCAAAGTCAAATTGCATTAATTAATGCAGCTAGTTAATCGGGTAGAAGTTTTTCAGCCCGTACAAGTGTGATGAGTAACTAGAGGCCTACTTTGGTAAGCCGGATGTGAGTCACCGTTACCTAATGACAGCTCAAATGAATTCAGCTTACTTGGGATTGTACGGTGAGTAAGTCTTTCATGAGGTACCAGGATGAGACGAACAGCAATGCGAAAAGTTTTTAAATGTCAAAATCATTTTTTAATAGAAATTAATATTATGAAATAATAAAATGACTCTCGAATAGCTACTGTGATCAGTAATTCTTCTATGGCACTTGAAATCCTTGATCCCTATTTTGACTGAAAAATTTTGCCCCAATTGACCTTGAAACGCAACATAATTCTAGCCGTAAAATGCATTGGGTGCTCTGACTACTCGTGTTTGTGTTTGTATTTTAGCTTAGTCTTTTCGATTGGATGTTCCTTGTAGTTAGTATTTCTCACAAAGAGATCGTTTTTGCCATAAATATTTAATGTGAAATTGGCCTATCAACACTGGATGTAGTGTTCATGCATGAAGGAACGGGAACACCAAACATGAGTAGTACAATAACGTATTAACCAATGGAGCGTTAGAGGTGGTCAAACAACCTTGACCTTGGAGCTGCCTCAGAGATGCATCGTGGAGCATGAGGGTAATGGTGGTCTCGAATAGCCATTGTTTCGTGAGTCATAAACTGTAGATTAAATATTTGGGGCTTATCTGTATCGCAAGGCACTCTAATTGGCTTTCGGTGTTTTTTCAAATTGAGGCATGATTGTGAAATATTTTTTGAGGTACAGTAAGCCTTGAATGACAATCGGTGCAAATTTTAAGCCAGAGAAAATCAGCATTATTTCAATAGATGAGTTTTATTTGTGTGTTACGCCAGTATCGAGAGTTTGTCATCCGTATTCAAACTTGTGGGGAGAAATAAACTGTTATCAAGGCTCTAATTGGATAAGAAACTGGTGGATTCAACTATCGATCTGGTTGCTGATTGGGTGATGTTGAGGCTTGGGTCTTTTCCAGAGGAATAACATTTATGTAATGTCTATAAGATAGCCCTGTGGTATTATTGTAGGTTGCCTTCAAAAATTTGTAATCAGGTGGCTAGGGAAGGAGTTCCAAATGTGCTTGTATCCTTTAAAGGCATTCGATGAAAACCCATAGAAATTACATAATATTAAATAGAAATTAGGTTTGTTTGGTATTCATCTCTCCGTAGGCATAGCAGCCAAAGCTCAACAGTTAGTGGCTCACGTTTTTCATATTTATAAGCGCTTTGCAAAATCTCGAGTTGCTCTCAACGTTGAGTAGTGATCAAGACAATTCCAACGATGGTGGTAGCAATTGATTTAAGAACTTCTGTGCCAGCTTCAAAGTCGCAGAAGGGTCCTATAATAATTCCTTGTAATAAAGGAAAAAAGAATAAGATTGAATCAATGCAGCATTGTGTTCAAGCGTTCAATAGTCTTCCCAATAAAAATCTCAGAGATCCGAACGACCAAACGCTTAACATCGCTGGTCCAACCAATAGTAATCGATGAATATGATAGGTGTCCAGCGTTGTTTTTGTACCACACATCCAAGTTTGGAGACGAAGAGTCACTGACGTGAATGCTACAAAGCTCTGCTACAATTTGCTACGCTCTTCTTGAATGATGTACTTTTAGGAAAGCGCTTCAATGCAAATCATTACCCAGGAAATTCCAACTCGATTGGACAGTTTGCTACCTGTTTATTGCAGGCCAAAAAATCTTATCAACTTTTCGGCGTATTTTGTCGCTAGTATGATGTGTTCATCACCACATTTGAGTTTCTGGTCTCTGAAGTTAGTCGTTATCTTTCTACAAGTGTTATCAATCGCCAAGTCTCATTAACCAGTTTTAATTGATTAATTAACTAAAACTAATCATTAATTTTATTTTTGATTTAATTATGATAATACTAAAATTATTGTCAAAAAGCCTGCCATTCTCCAAGATGCTGGTTAGAGCAACTATGATGCACTAACAGGGAAGTTGTTTAGTCTCTATCAAGATGAGCATTTTAGTATAAGACGGGCAATAGACCCTAATTTTACATGACTAGACAAGTTACAGCATGCTGTATCTGCAGAAAGTTACCTTTTAATTTTCCGATTAGCTCGAATTACAATTCAATTCCCTTTCTTTATTAGCTCTATAAAGTGTCCAGTTGTTTATGACTTTGTTAAGACGTTTTGCACTTCGTCGAATACGCTTTTGGAGTTACCACGCGTCCCGACTCTTGTGGCCGATTATCATTCGTTATTTACCGCAACGTTTACTAATCATACAACTTAGGTAGCGTAGTTCCTGGACTTCACTTAATGGCGTTAGTAGGATAGACACATTCTAGAGACTGACGAGCTAGTCTTGGACCCACCAGCAAGGTTGATGTGCTTGCTGACTGGCTGATTGATTTGGCAAGACTTTCTTGTAACGTTCGTAGCCCATGCATCAGGCCCCATCAGACGCCAAGGGTCACAGGGATGATGGGTCACCAGGTTGATCACACCCAATTAGCACACTTGGCCCCTCCAGTGTAATATAGCCTTAAAGGAATCTGGGCCTTTCGTTGAGTCGCAGCATACATATGAAAAGTTTTGTGTCTCAGTGGAAGGGAAAGCATCTGGTCGATGCTCCCCTTTTTATGCTGTAGAGGAATACCATGTGACAAACATTTTAAAAGGGACAGTTTGGTCGACAAATTTCATTATACACTCTGCTTTACCTGTCTATTTTGAGTCTTCCCCAATGCCTATGGACTGAATAGGATCAAAAAGTTGTGCATTTGCGTTAGATGGTCATATTCAACATACGCTTTAATCAAAGGCCAGATAAGGGGACTTCGGAATCGATGAGCTGGGTGTCCAGCTGCCTATGGCTACGCCTTTGAAGCACGATCCATAAAGACGGCAACAACAACTCTCCACTACTCTAAGCAGAGAAGAGCACTGGTTTTTCTGAATGACCTTGTTTGCTGCTGAAAAATCAATACAATGGAGGTTTACCTCAACTATGATAGAATTAGGGCACAATAAGCCAATTTGAGCTTAAAGTATGTGATCCATACTCTCCAATCCGAATTTTCTTCAAACACTAGTTTTCAATCTGGGGATAAAACTGCGTGTTGTTGATGAATTTGTCAGTCTCATCTGGACAAAGTGCTTGTCACTACAAAATATAGTAGATTTGTTCTCATGGCGGTATATTCAAAATAGTACGAACCATCAGAGCATGTTATAACCTGTAAAAGATGGAGCAAGCGGATTCAGGCTACAATTCAGGCAATTAACTGTGTCTAACAGTGTCCCGTGCATTTTAATAGCCCATCGGCGCGTTAATATCTGGGAGTTCGATTGAGAGGTGCAACTGTCGTACAAATTGGCGAACGATAGCCGTTTTTAACTTTTCCCAGAGGTGTGGCAAGGGGACATTTGGCATCATCACCTTTGAACACGTTATATGCAATCAAAACTTGGGGTATTCTAATGGATTTCCATCATTTTTGCTATTTAGTATGTGTATTTAAAATAATTTTTTGAAGATATTGAAAATTTGGTCATAGCCTTATAGAAATGGCAGACCCCTTGGAATTTCAAGGAGATAAAATTGTTGGTGCTCGTATGGCAGGCTACCGCTGGTGCAACAGAAAGTGCCCCCAGAATGTCTGGCATTTCAAGAAGTGCTCTCTCGAAAGTGATTACTGCCTTTGACGTCGTCGTCAGCAAGGCAGCACAGGTCTGGTCGAAAGTCGAAGTTGTTGGCTGCGAGGAGAGACCGTCGGACTCTGCAGGGTTCAATGAACACTCAGAACAGAACCTAGTTTCCACAAGAACTGTTCTTCGGGAGCTGCACGGAGAGCTGCCAATTTTTAGATTGGTGAAGTAGAAACCTCCAGCAGAAATGGCAAGTCCTTCGAGCAGTGGGAAAAGGTGTTTTCCTCTCTCTCTACTGCCCTATTTCCAACCTCCGGTGGACGAGTGTACGTTGGGAGACTGCTTGCCTTCCAGACTGCTGCCTTCTCCCAACCGTAAAACATGGGGGTGGGGTTCTATGATAACGAGATAGGGTGCTATTTCTTGGAAATCCTCCGAAGGATTAACAGCCGAGACTATTTAGGCATTTTGGGCGACCAAGTTCGGCCTCATATTGTTATCCAAGAACTGTGGTTTCCGAAGGAGGGAAGCCACCTATCAAGGTGGTAATGCAGCACCATTCCACACATGACGGTAAGAGGGACATTCAAATGAAGTTAGGCTTCTCGTCTGGCCACCACAATCCCACGGACCTCAACCTAATTACTGAGGAGCATTCATGGTCGTCTATTTTAGAGATTCAAGTAAGAAGTCGTCTCTAAAAGAACTGGAGAGTGTTTTAACCGAAGAATGGTCTAGAATTCCTTTGTTGGAAACCATTCACAATTTGCATAAACCAATGCCTCGGTGAATTGAGGCTACAATTGCAGCGAAAGGTGGACCTGTACCATATTACAATATAATTTGTTGATTTTTCAAGGTATTTGCATTATTTTGTTCAACCTCGAGGGCTTAACCAACCTGGTTAGCCAAAATTTTGCGTTATCGTCTGGATTCAACCAACCCTCCTCCTGCAGCACCTTTTTTCTGCTGCCGTGCGATCGCAATCAGATCATCTGCTGGTATATTGTCAACTTCTGCCTCAGCCTTATCGTACCCTCAAATGCAATTCTCAAGTTCATGCCGGATTGTTTTCAGTGCTGCCGTAGCATCAAGCAATCCTTATTTTGACCAAGGTTCGAGTACATCATAATGGCAATATAAGTTACTCTATTCCATGATAAATCAGATAGAGAGTCCATTCAACTATTCGCTCTTTCATCATCGCTTTGATGGAAGGAGGGTTCCTCAAAAAAAAAACAACAAAATATTATTATACAAAACAAACTCCGCACATCCAATGCATCTCCTGTCAGACAAATCCTTCTGGGAGATGAGTCATACCGATACAATGGCACCGATCTAGGTCATCGCAGTGTGGGACTAAATCACTGGACACACCTGAATAAACATGGAAGTGACTGCCTACCTACTGAGATCCATTTTCACGGCGATGACAGTGAACACATGCGAGGTGATTACCGGTAATCGATGAGGAACTAATCGATTTTATTGGGGAAACAAAATGTCAAATTAGGAAAATTGCAGGTTTTAGCTAATTGATATGTATGGAATCCTCTAAGCACTTCGATTTTCTACCAATGACTAAGCTTTGTGCAATTATCATATCAGTAGTGCATTTAACGCCTGGGTATTTTTGGTCTGGATATTTAACTAGTAGTATGCATAACTATCGGTCGATGACTAACTTCACCAAAATGCATTAAAGCACGAATTAGGTTCATCAAATTTAATTAAAATAGTTAGTGCGTTTAGAACTTGAAATAGTGGTGAATTCGACTTCCTCGAATTTATTAGTGAAACGCGAAAAGTTTGCAGAAATGATCTTCTAAAAACCATATTTTCTGAATAATTGTCGATTACCGGGTGGTTTAGATGGATTCCTCCAAACTACGCTGAAACAACTTCAATGATAACTAGGAATTCGTGAGACCGACGGTGTTGCCTCAGTGATGACTGTTCACATGTTTGGGCCTCGTAAAGATCCAC
This sequence comes from Anomotaenia brevis, assembly GCA_030710315.1. Lineage (NCBI taxonomy): Eukaryota > Metazoa > Platyhelminthes > Cestoda > Cyclophyllidea > Dilepididae > Anomotaenia > Anomotaenia brevis. Next base: position 963,645 of record JAUOZQ010000010.1, read on the forward strand.
TGATTTCAATTGTTTAATCCACTTTTATGGCGGACCTTTCAAATCAGTTAATGGCTAATCCTTTGAAATGCTAAACTGCACTTAGAAGTGGATTAACTTCAACATTCTACACGGTGCATAACATTGTGGTACCGGCTATTTTACTTAAAATAATTAAGTAGATATCCAAAAACAATTACCCGAGAATTACAAGGTGAATGTAATAATAAACAAACTTGTTTATTGCCCCAAAAATTTACGGCATTGTTAAACTTCTAAAACGCAGGTACTCGAGAAGAAAAGCAACTCGAATAAAACAGGGAGGCGCATTTTTATGGAAAGAGGAAATGCAAACAATTTTAGTAATAAAAGTTCCCATTCCGAAATTTCAAAGAGACAATTAAAACTCATCCTCACTTTAATGAATAAAAGATCAACCATATTTACAAGGGTCAATTTAACAGTAAAACCACATAAGGTGGAGTTGTACAGTGTTTATTAGTAAAATATACGAGGGATCATACACGTTGCAAATTTGCACCTTGACAGTTGAGCCGGAGACGAAGACGGTGTAGCTCCTTCAAATGGATACGCTTTTTATAGCGGTCTGAAAAAATAAACGTTTCATTAATGATAAATGATGATCAAGAAAATGATTCGTTAAAGCAACTAACTCTTAACGAGTCGGCGGATGGTATTGGTATCATTATTAGTCAAAAGCAGGTGCATCACGAATTCTTCCTCAGTTTTAGTCAGCGCACGTTGCTCATCGGAAGAAATTACGGACTCTGGACTTACAGCATGGGAGTGATGCATACTATACTTTGACACCTTCAGACCGGTAGGTTTTAGGACAACTTCGAAATAGACTGGGCAGCCACATTTATGGGTACGTTTCGCCCCAACGGTACGGGAAGTACCACCAAGACTGCATATATAACGCATCCGGCGGTACCGAAAACGTACTGCATCTTCTTCAGGTTCTCTAATTTTCTTACTCACGCGGATTGTAAACGACATGCCTGTCTGCTCTTCCAGTTGCATCAAAGCCAACTGGAATACATGAAAACTGGGAAAATAGCCATTACACATAATGGCTGCAAACTCATTGCTGAAATCAGACATTCCTGCTAAATGCAACGGGCGATGCGCAATTAAGAGGCTAGTAAGCACACACAGGGCGTGATTCCAAATAACGCGCTTAAGTACCAAACACATCAAAAGCTATAAGTTTTTTTCCTTGTATTATTAATTATATTTTAAGAAAAAAGCTGCTGCAAACATGCTTTTACTTGAGATTTGTTTTTTAAATGAAAATATCCACAGACTACTTGTAACAGTTAATCGAAAATTATTTTTAGCGTTTTTTTCGATAGTAAATATATAAATGATTAAATAAGGGTTTTTCACATAAACGAGTTATCAAATTTTCAGCAACATCTGTGTGAAATGCCTGGCAGTTGTTTAAATTCACGTCATGTATATTTCTGAAACGTTAAATTAAAGAATAAAACGTTTTGAGCTATATCTCATTCATGTAATAAATACAATTTGTATTTATAGCACAATTACCCTTTTATTCTGTTCTGATACTTTAGTCTAGGCGATGGAATGGTATTAACTTAATTTATTACAAATTTATATAAATTGGGCATTTTCAAAACTTAGTTGACGTTCCGATGATGAATCTATCTGGCATTAGAAATTCCTAGCTAGATGAAAGACTAGACCTATTGCTGAGTACACCTTGCTAAATTCACCGTCACCAACCATACCCTGGGGTAATTTTTTCATGCTTACATTCTCGCGATATCAACACCACGCTTGTAGTGTTGTAGTATGCTTCTCGGTATTGAATTCCGCATGTGCGAAAGTTATGGGGATGTTGTGGGCCGACAGAGTTTTATAATAAGTTTTCATATTTATTTGGGATGTATTTGAGCAAATAATGGGTAGGGTTATGCTATATCTCTTGAAAATTGTATTAATACTTTTCTGATTATCTTGAACTCCAATTTATTTGCCTTTTATTACTATCTGTATGATATGTACAATTGAATTAAGTCGTTACTATGACGCCTTAAATTTTGTTGAATAAAGTTGGAGTTACGACGCTTCCCGTCTCTTGTGGCCGTTATCGAAAGTAACGTATATTAATCGAACTATTTAAGGTAGCATAGCACCTCCGTACTTTACATTATGGCGACGCAGCGAATTAAAGAGTTTCTCTCATTAAATAAGCAAACGAAAATTCCAGGTGAAGTCGTTGATCAGATCCAGATTTTTGGTCCATCTTTGGACACTTTCCAGATATGGATACAGCGGTTCTCAGATACTATGGGCTTAATATCTTCGGACATGTCCGAATCGATGAAGAATCGTTTACTCCTACAGCTACACAACTAGAGTCAACAAACTCTGCTCCGGGTCCCAGTTCAGCCCTCTCATACCATAACCTACAAAGTTTCATTTTATGTTAAGCCTTAAGAGCCCCGAGTTATCTTCCGTCCGAGCCCAACTCATGGCTCTCCTGGGAAAGAATCCCGACACGACTGTCCAAGAGCTAGCGGATGCCTTTATTTGACATCAGAATGTCGTGGGAGACACTAAGTTGGTGCTCAATAGAGGACCCACATCATTCCTGGCAAGGGCTCAGGACGGCCCAACAAAAAGAGGGATCCAGCCAAGGAAGTTATCTTGGCGTAAGTTCTGTAGGAAATTCCACTTCTATCGAGATTGCCCATTCATCAATCATTTGTGCAGCAAGCGTAATAAGAAGGGTCACAAACATGGGTTTTGCGATAAAACCAAACGAAAGAGCCCCACTTCGAGTCATCGTACGTGAAGCAACAAAGTGCGATCGAATGGCCTACGTGCCAGCCCACAAGTGACAAGGAACAGACGGAGATTTGTCCCTGCAATCATAAATGTGCTCAAGATGCACCTACAATTGGACACGGGCTCAGATGTCACGATGATATCAACAAACGCCTTGATTAAACTCGGAAGACGGAAAATGGAGGACCCAAAAGCTAACATATTCAGTGCTTCCGGTAGTCCAATACCACTTTTAGGGTTTATACGTTGTCGGGTAAGAGTCAATAATAAGTCGTGCAATACGACATGCTATGTCTCTACCCAAGAGACAAATCTGCTCGGTCTGGACTTGACCGACAAATTCAATATATGGTCGGATTTCGGGCTGTAGACGGACCCTCGAATGACTCAGTCAGCCACCTCGGAGGTATGCGTTTAAGGACACGGTTGACAAACGTCAAGCACCTCCCTCCATCGTGTCGCAGTCGCTCAACCGAAAAAAGCGGTACATAGAAAATCGATTGACTATGCATTACGGCCCAAATATATGACGTATGAACAACGCAAAGTGGCATTAACAAAATCGATTAAGCCGCATTTTTCTCACGATGAAGAAAATCGGTCTTTCGATTATAAAAAGGAGAGAAGTAATGAATGGGATTCAGCGACTCTCTCCGATGACTATGGAAACTCTCAAAGTACGGAACTCTAGTAGAAAAAGTAGAGCTACGCTACCTAATCAGAGCCCCGATCGAAAGAACTCGAACTCAAAAATTGATTTTAACGGAAAAATTCGAGTGTTTTTCAGCAACTGTCAAAAAAGTTACCGATGGGCGCCGGCTCCAGCTAAAGAGCAACATGGAGCAGACTCCAGTCGAGAGAATATCACTAACCTCAGTCCTTTGTCACATTTGTTCTTTCCGTTCGATCCCCCACTAAATGTTTCCTCTTCGTTGTAACCCACAATGGGAACGTCTGCCAGACTCACGTTTATGAAAGGAACTGCACACTCCAATCCTTCCGTATTTCTAACCTTAACTCAGAGGAAGACACCTTTCCAAAAAGGTGAGGAGTGTTTTATCTCCCGTCGCCATAATGTGTATTACGAGGAATAGATGGTATCTAATGTAATACGATTGGCAATACTACGTCCTGTCACTAGGGTAACGGGTCACCAGAAAACGGATGAGTAACGACTTAAAACATATTCGTAGGAGTGCAAATCGTCCTAGTTACGACATAAACAACTATACATATTTTGCAGTCAATAGCAAATGTAAGTCAAATTATGGTCTTACATAATCAGGGGATTATAAATGTAATTTTCCGGAGTTACAGTAGGTTACCAAGCCATGGTCCGAGGGAATCACAGAGAGCAAGAGTGAATCACGTGAATGGCCGTCGAAAGATAGGAACCAATAATTCACTGAATTGCGAATGATTGGGATGTGTCAGTCACCTCCTTCTAGGAAATCAAAAATGAAATTAGCCAGAACCATACAAATTCAAAATATGCTCTCGTCGTTCCATCTACCACTTAGGGCTGATACTAAGTACTGGGTTGAATACAAATGAGAGGGAATGGTTAGTCTATCACACACTCTAAAGGTGCAGTTTCGCCCTCTAGGAGAGGGGGGGGGGGTAGGACCTCGCCCTCTTGCCGGTGTCTTGCGAAAACGGATACAGGATTCCGATAACCTAGACCTTACTCACCAGCTTCCCTTCATCCCCATATGCGCATGCGTATGACCACGGACAACGAGTCCTAAGGACATCACAACGTCGCAACATTTGTGGCGGGGCACCACTATTTTGAAACAAACCCATGGTAATATTTTGCGATACATTAGACTAACGAGTGAGATTTAAAGATAACCAAAAGCGCCTTCAACCAGATACTTACAAAAAGCAAACACTAGAACGTTGTTTAAACAGCCGCCTTTTCTCGCAAGGATCCGATATCCAATGTACTTAAGAACACAACCTAACTAAAATTAAAAAAAAAATAAATTGAACAACAAATATCACATGAAATGCGTTCGTTTTCTTAAGAATTTATTACTTGGTCGTCTAAGTAAAAAAGCACATTCGCAGATGGAACTACACAGCAGCTCTATGAGATCATCACATCTTTAGTACTCGTGTTTAAACGATAAGATAAATTGGAGTCAGGGCGTCAAGGGGTTTCGCAGACTAAAGTTTCCCCGCGACGAGGAATCGGTGGACTGACTAGAGGGACGAGTGGACACAGCCCTTTATTCTACAGGTTATAAAAAAAACATTTAAGCCAAACGGAGTGGAAAGTCAAGAAGTTAATTCTGAAGGGAACCCACTGGTCGAATGGGAATGCCATCACTAGGACCCTTAGGGTGGCCATCTGACGATAACTCAAGAGGCTCGAGTATGCTTCCACTGTTACGTTTTTTGACAGGTGGTTTTGTACCTGAGAATGCAAACGCTTGTTTCCGAGAGGAACATTCCTTGGGGTTTTCAAAGTGTGGCTTTATCTTAAAGTTAAACGAAGTCGCTAAAAAAGACCAAATACTAATAAAAATTGATATTTAAAGGACCTACCCAGCTGGACCGCTTTTCAGGGGCTACCGTTCCGACTTTAGGATGCAAAGATGTACAAGGGATAAATTCATCATTGATCGGAGGTTTCGTTTCGCATATTGAACCAACGAACTCAAGAGGTGGAATGATAGTTTCTTTGGCTTTCTTGCTGGGCATCTGAAAAGCACGAAGCACGACAAGAACGATTGTGCGAAAACCCGCCTCGGCCGTCGAAAAACGACCAACCCGCACACATTCAGAGAATTTAAAGTCTTGCATAAAGGCGGTGGCCCTGTAAAATGCGGTTGTTTTTTCCAAAAAACACACAATTATACTAAAAGTTTTAATAAAATAAATAAACATATTTATTTGAGTTAACTTACTTTGTTGTAGATCTTAATAAAATATATATCGAAAAATCACCCCAACTCTTAAAATTTCATATCATCGCTTTTTAAACATAAGTTAAAGAGGAAGTTTATTCAAGTTTCCCATGTGGTGCATTTATGAAGGATACTGACGATGATACACCGAGTTGGATTGCTGTCGGATAGCGCGCTTGCAGTGTCTACATTCGGGACATGAGTATCCTACAAAAGATAGCCGATATTGAGGCCGAAGTAAGTTTTACGTTTAATAATTTTTCGTTGTATGATGTACCTTGTCTGATCGTAAATTTCACAGAATCAAACATTTTCATAACTATAATAGCAGTGTATATTTTATTCAAACAGATGGCCCGAACGCAAAAGAATAAGGCCACTATGGGCCATATCGGTCTTCTCAAAGCTCGACTCGCAAAACTTCGTCGCGAGTTGATCGAGCCAAAAGGAGGCGGCGGCGGTGGTGGTGAAGGTTTCGACGTTGCCAAAACCGGTGATGCTCGTGTCGGCTTCGTGGGCTTCCCATCCGTCGGTAAATCCACCCTCCTCACCAACTTGGCTGGTGTCTACTCCGAAGTCGCTGCGTACGAGTTCACTACTCTCACCACAGTTCCTGGTGTCATTCGTTACAAGGGCGCAAAAATTCAACTTCTCGATCTCCCCGGTATTATCGAGGGTGCTAAGGACGGTAAAGGTCGTGGTAAACAGGTAATCATTCGTTTGGTGGTTCAAACTTACGTTTTTTATACCTTGTGTGTTTACATGATGTTATTGGCAAATCTGTCAGGTTATTGCCGTAGCCCGGACCTGCTCGTTGATTCTCATGGTTCTGGATGTGCTAAAACCACTGCAGCACAAAAAGCTCTTAGAGCACGAGTTGGAGGGCTTTGGTATTCGGCTGAACAAGCAGCCGCCGAATATTTCCTTCCGTAAGAAGGACAAGGGTGGCATCAACTTCCAGTCACTGGTACCACTCACCGAGCTTGATGTCGATACCGTCAAGACCATCTTGAATGAGTACAAAATTCACAACGCTGACATTACCTTCAAGTGCGACGCCACTGCTGAGGATCTGATCGATGTTATCGAGGGCAACCGAGTATACATACCCTGCATTTATGTGCTGAACAAAATCGATCAAATCACAATCGAGGAGCTTGACATTATTTGCAAGTATGTTCTTAAATTGCATTATATTTCTTCGGCACGTATTTTTCCGTTTTGGGGCTATGAAATCATAGGAGCTACCCGAAGATATTCGAACACCTATTCTAATTATTATTTTTACCTAATGGCTATAATGTAATTAATAAACAATTCACCACTTTAAGTGCTCATTTTCGGTAATCTGCTGTGGTACAACTATTTCTGCACTACTATCTATTATTACTACTGAAACCTGTCAGTAGTTATGTTTCGTTCAGTTTTAATGCTCGAAATGTCGAAAGCCGTCAAAGGTGCCTTAATTGCAACTATTTGGAACGCTACTCCTTTCTCCTTTACAAAGGCACATTAGATGTGTAATGCAGGCGTTTTATTCTCATACACATTGCCATTTAAGACTCATTGGAACTAAAATTCTACTTTTTCGAAATCGAATGGCGTAAAACCGCAAAATTCATAGGCGTCTGGTTTGTTCTATTTTGATTGCTCATAACGCTGTAATTAGGCCTGACAACACGCCTCCCGAGTTTCCAATTATTAGTCACTAAGTTGTCAGTTTTGAAAAGCATATCATTCATCAAAACTTCTGTCCCCTCGATTTAACAATAAAACAAAGTCAGGTCAGAATTTAGGTCCTGGATATCTAATAGCAAGTTCATCGTCTCTTTTCTGTCATTTGGTTCACCCAAGCCAGTGGAAGTAGTGCAGCTTGTGCTATTTTTTCTTTTAAGTACAAGTACACGTTAATCTAGGCTTCGTCGGCCACCTATTTTCTCAAAAATCTTTTGTAGATTTTTTCAGCAACTCTTCTGCTATTTAAGTCTCGCCAATGTAAGCAAGCTCGAATCTGTTTCGTTTGACAAGGCTTTTGCTCTAGAATAAAGTTTCCACCTGTAGGGCGTGCAAATCAGGATTCGTTGTCTCTCACTAAATCCTTACAGTCTGCAGGGAATGTAGCAAGTATTTCGCTTTGCCAATGCATCGTGTGTTTGTGCAAAAAGCTATCAATCATCGGGCCAGGTGAGAAAGCGAATTCTCAGATGCGCAGCTGCAGGTGTGAGTGGACACAGGAAAAGAATCACTCCCAGCTAATTAGAGCGGCTCGGCGAATCTAGTCTCTTCTTGCTTTGCCTCACAGGGTGCCTCACTGCGTGCCAATTTCGGCGCACCACAAGTGGAACTTCGATGAGCTGCTGGAGCGCATGTGGGACTACTTGAGCCTCATCCGCATCTACACGAAACCCAAGGGCCAACTGCCCGACTACACCTCGCCCGTCATTCTGAAGTCCGTCGCGCACAATGTCGAGGACTTTTGCAACAAGATCCACCGCAGCATCATCAAGGAGTTCAAGTAGTAAGTCTCTGCGTCTATCGGTCGTGAGTCCCGAGCCTACTCTACTATCTGATAAAGCACCAAAAATAGGCCAAGTTTCGCGATTTGCACTTTTGCGAACCGTTTTCTTTTACGTGCTGGATTTCGCTGATGTTCTAACGAGAGCAAATTTTTTCTCGAAACAAAAGCTGTCAAAGCATTTCGGAGGTAGATTGGCGTGTATTTGGGTCAGAAGCACTCCCAGTTATAGGGGATAAAAGAGGGGTCAAGGGATAAATGTAGTTAACCAAGATTGCAGGTTGTGCAAGTCCAATATCGTTGCTAAGTGCTTGGTTTTTCCACCACCGTTTTTACATACATTGCGGAAGCGATTTAAAATTACTAGAACCAAAAGGTAAAAGCGTACGTTGTCCAGCCGACGCATTTCCCTTTTATTTGCATGCTTTGAGTTGGAATTGAGGCTTTTCTACAGGTAAATTGGGCAATTTAGTCGGGGATCACATAGCGACTCCACTTATTCCCTCTCTCTGGCTTATTGCCTCGTGAAAAAACTCACGCCCTTTTGGTCTTAATTCATTTTGGGAATGAATCAAAACTGGTTGCCAAATTGGACGCCCTTAAAACAATAGGAATTACCCACTATTTTGAAGCTATTTATTTTCGCCACCGTCAAGCATCTCAAAAATTTTGGAGAAAAGTCGACTTAAGTTGTTAACTTGACAAAATCTAAATGGTTAAATATGGAGAAAAACAAAAAATCGCAAGCAATCTGTGGAAAAGGGTATAAAGATCTTTTCTTCCGCATTATTATCTCCTCTTTCTTTCAAGCGCCATGGTCTGGGGCTCATCCGTGAAGCATCAACCCCAAAGGGTCGGCAAGGAGCACATTCTGGAGGATGAAGACGTCGTCCAGATCGTCAAGAAGTGAGTTTCCACTTTCTTCAGTGTCCGGAACCTCTACCATGCCCTCTAATTAAATTTGGATTTCCGAAAATGCTGAGGGCAGAGAGGAGAACTAATTTTGATGATTAACGCATAACTATCCAGGTGAACAGTTAAGACCTGTTAGAGAACCGCTACGACTAGCTCTAAACCGCTCAGTCATTGGTTTAATAAGCTAGCTACGAGCGATACATCTGTTATCACTTAGAGAATGGGGAAGTCGATAATTTGTCCTGTCAAGCGCAGGAACACATGAGGAGAGCTTCCTAGCAATTTAGAGCTCCTGCTAGTTTCCGATTCGGAATACTCTGAACTGTTAAACATTTCAACTTTAATCTTTTAAATCATGTGGCGTGTATTTATGTACTATCTCCGTCTTTTTTAACTTTCAGAATATAATCCGTGTGGCCCGCCCCTCGGTGCTAAAGGGGAAGCGTTCCCACCAAACTATATATGTATAAACGTGCTCACCCGTGGGCGAATAATAGAAGTCGTTTTGAGCAAGACTTGCGCTTCTTTTCCTATTAATCCCTCTTCTTAATTAATGCGAGCGTTGCCTGTGTGCTGTCGCGTGCGTGGATGTCAGGCTGGCAGTCCCTTACTAATTTCCAGGGGCTTTCAACCCCACCTCCTAGTCCCTAATAAAATTCAAAGTGGTCAGAGGTTTCGAATTCTTCAGTGGATGCTGGGCCTGGGTCTCATCTGCTCTCATTCGCAACTGATTTTCTATGTAGTAGTAAAATTCTTTTCAGACAAGCAGGTATGATTCCAAGTTTTCCTTTTTCTGTAGATCCGTTATGATCTAACCCCTTCATGGCTGCAGTATTGATTGTATTTGAGCGCAGTATTCTCCTTTCAGTAGCCCTCAAGTGTCGTAGACATCTCTAGTAAGTCCTTATACAGCTCGGGTTGCAGGTGCATTGGCGCCTTCTGTTCTCGTTTTCAAGTAACTCCATAGAATGCATCCCACGTACTCGGTCTCTGATATCGTGTTCAGTGCAGTAGTCGGAGTATAAAGTACTATTCGGACAAACAGGCGTGGCCGTGATTCTTTTTTGTGAATCTAGGTCCTTTGTAATCTGGTACCTTCGCTCTTGAAGTATTTCTTGTGTATGAGCATTTTATCGGTCTTGTAGCAGCGCCAAATGAAATATGCCATCGAGCATCTACCATTTCCTCTGTATCTTGTGTTCTTGAGCTCAAAATTTTGCTGATACATTGTAATGCCCTCGCCGCGATCTTCAAGGAATGGCCGCTTCCCCTAGTGAGCAGACTCCTAGATAATCAGCCCCAACTGCCTGCAGGCTGAGTTTTAAATGCTTCATTCTGATTCACCCCTGATTTGTTATAAAGGCAGCTTCTTCAAGTGAATCCGAGACCCAATAGTAAGACCACCCATGAAAAACCCCTCCAGCCTTGTGTTTGCTTGGTGAGTTGTGAATGCTGAATCCGCTCGCCCAACTAAACTGGCCTTGATTTCTCCCAGCAATGCGTATCGCTGTGGCACCAGTAGTGACCAAGTTCAAGGGCGTAGCGCCCAACAGGGAGGAGCGGGAGGCCTGCTGGAAGGCCCGCGACGAGTTCTGGGCGTGCATCAAGGATGCCTACTCGCGCGGACACCAGGTGCCCGAGGAGCTCAGCGAAACCGTCTCCATCTCCCAGTGCGCCAGTCTCCGCAAGACCTACGAAGCCGTCTGTCCTGAGTCCTGGGTAAGCCCACAAGCCCCTCCAGTCGCATTCGGTGAGGAACAGGGACCTCTTCCTAGACGGAGAAACTACCACAATACATGAGGAGGGAGAGAAAAACGTCCATACCTAAACGATTTCTAGGGGCGTGCGTGTCGAAATTGGGTTGGCCTGATGGGGGCGTTACTTGCTAACATTGCGGTGATGTGATCAAGTCACAGTAGAATTAAACAGAGCTACTATCAAATCATTCCATAAGTTCTGTCCGAGTTTTGCTTCTTCAATTAAGTGAAACTTGAATAGTATTTTAAAATTTTATTGGAATCGAACAGTATTTTTGGGTTTTATTGCAGTTAAACCGATCAAATTGTTTTGTAAAACAATAAACTTAGAATTTCTTGGAGTAAAACCCTGCTAACATGAGAGTACCACCCAAGAATTATTTTACGCACCTACTGTTTTATGAATTCTAGGATGGGAGTGGAGATTTCACCTCCGCGAAGGTGGAGATCGAACCTGACAACGTTTACCTGCTTTTGATGATAAGCAGCTTCTTGAGGCAGTCCTTGAAGGAGCTTATCCTGCTGCTTCATAAATTGAGTAGCTATTGGAGGTTAAGCTTAGTTCAAACCATACAACTGTAAATCGTTTACGTCTTCAAAGACTTGGTTAAGTTCCCTGAAAAACGGGTATCGGAAAACTCTCTCCAATCTCGAGTTGAAATCTGCTCTTCTCTCCATTCTTGCTGATACGTTACGGCGCAGGCACAGCCTGTCTGCGGCAGCAGGTGTGGATGGGTCTGAGTGGCAGTGTGGCCGCATTAAAGTGGTCGTTTCCTGATCGGGGTAACGGCAAGCCAAATGTCTGGCTGATTGTAAGTGAGCTGCTTTCGAAGGATTGGTTTTAGTGGAGGACTTCTTGGAAATCGGAGATTCCCTGCGCACAGTGCATCGGTGTGTGAGCCGGTCGAGGGCCTTGTGGAGAGGCTGTTGGGTGTGAGCACCGAGGGTAGAAGCCTGATGAGACCTTCTGAGATTGCTACATTGATGAGATAAAAACTCAACCGTCGAACGCCGTTAACATCATTGCAATGAATTCATTCATTGCTACGTTCAATGATTGTTCGCAATGTCTTTCCAAGTAGGCAATTTCTGGGACACTGAACGTGAAGTGACGATAACATACCTAACACCTGAGCACCTAAACTCACGTTTTTGGGTCGAGCACATGGCAAACAGTGGATTGTGGGCTATATTTAGCCGTGGTCTACCTCCAAGCTGCTTTATTTGTTTACGCTCGTCTGCAATTTAGTCGTCAAGTAGTGGGGCAAAAAGCGCTGTACTGTTTACACTTCCCATCGCACGTGCACGTTCCAACAAAGCCAGTGTCTTAGGACTTGCTGTAGGTGTAGAAATTTTCTGCAGAGGAGGTGAGGTGTAATTTGTCTAACCACGTGACCGAACAGGGGGTAAAGCGGGTGCACAATAGTGAGCCGTTTGTATGGGCAAGTGTAAATTGCGTTGTATTAACTACTCCTAAAAGTATACAGTGTTAACGTGTGTAACGATTAGTATGGCTGCCGAACTATGCGAAAAAGAAAGCGTATCATAGGTCCACTGGTGTGTAGTCGATGGGACGTTTGCTGAGGCACAAAAATTCAAAATGTCCTCCGTAGTCTTTGCGGAGAGTGCTAAGTAGGCTAGATTGTAAAAAAGGAGGGTCAAAGGCAAATGGGAACCACAGTACAGTGACCAATTGCTGATAGTTGTGGTATCTGTTTACAAGTAGTAACGAGGCCTGTAACTAGGGTGTTCGCAGTGAATTAAATGATCTCTTGAGGAAAGGTGGCTGGTAGCTGCACAATTTGATACATGCTAAATAAATTCAAGAGCCTAATAAATAACGATGTCGTTGTCAAGGTGTTTTACTTAAAAGAACCACATTCATTAGCTGCAACTCGGAACTTTGACCAAGCCGATTTCACACTTTCTCTGGGGAAGTGTCTCCTTAATATTTACTTTAATCCGGTCGCAATTAGCGTCTTTTTCGGCAACAGCCCCCAACCGTACATGATAGGTCGCCAACGTGTTAAGGTCTAAGGAATTCGGCTGAAACCACTCTGACTTTTTTGAGATATGGTCAAGGCGGGGGGTCGCATCCTGCTGCTACCTTGGTTATCGTAGGAGGCATCTGAATTCAATCTAAGTCTCTTCAACGCTTGAGGGAATCTGCTGCTGTGTGGGGGCAGTCAGGTCGTTTGTTGTGTTGGTCTCCTTTTGATCAAGTCATTCTCTTTTTTGATGAATCCGTAAGTCCCAGTTATTCAGTCTTCATGACGTTTTTTGACTTCGTTTATAGGTGGCGTAATGTGTGTGAAAATCTTGGGCACTTCTGGAAGACACTCTGAATGAGCCAGTTTTCATATTCTTCTATATTTTATCTGAGGACTCTTGCATAATTACTTCCAAATTAAGCGAGAAGACGGGAGATTAATTGATATCTAGGCTTCGCATTTATGGGGCATATTCTAGAACCTTTGATGTGTAGGAGTAAGTAGTCGACAAGGCCTTTTGAAGCGCAAAAAGGCTGGGTTGCCCTTGGTAGTCTTGGCAAGGAGTGTTTAATAGGCTTACCCCTGGCAAGTCTCATTCAAAGACGAAATCAAGAAAATAAAGGGGTTGCAATACATTGTTTCCGCTGGTAATCAATGGGAGTCATTTTTGGTTCTTTGGAAGTTACCACTGGAAAAAGAGGGGCTTTAAAATGCACATTCTCTGATGTGAACAAACCAATAGAAGATTTACATTCGGTATTCTTTAATCGATTAAGCGCTGAGTTACCGAACTATTTTTAAGTTTTTTATTTCTTTTGGCAGATAAAACTCTTCGATCGGCAGCATGACTTCAATCTCTTCAGAGCCACCGAGGCGGAGGAACAATTGAAGGGGCAAGCCAAGAGCTCCTGAGCCCCTCCCTGTTCTCTCGTCATCATCGATCTTTTAGTGTTATGTCTTCATCCGCTCTCTCCTACCCCCCCTCTTTGTATGAGCTTTTTGTCGTCTCTTTGTAGTAGCAGCAACCATAGTGTAGTAACGATACTTGATAGATGATAATATGTTGCTTTTATTACCGTTGTGGTTTGGGGAAAATTTTTTGAAGGGGGAGCTTTTAGTGTTTAGACGGTTTGGGTCAGAGGGAGAGGAAACACCGAAGGAAAAGCTTTGTCAGAAGAAAAAGTTTCGATTGAATTCGGCAGAAAGAGCAATGGGTAAGTTCGTGTTAACAATGGGAGAAGCTTCATTGATACAAAAGGAGGAATCAGTGGTATGATGCAACGTATCATTTAAGTCGAGGGATAAATTTGACATTCTCATCTTAAGAGAAGTGGCTTGTAGCCCTAAAACTTCTCAGATTTAGAGCATATTAAATTGACAAGGAAATTATAATATTGTGGTGAGAGTTTAGTTGAATTACACCACCGACGTTAGCGTCCATGACAGCGTCAAACCGCCCCCCCCTGGAAAGAGCTGATTTTACACGTCACGAAGGAAAGATCTATTCTAAAAATGTTTTTATTCTGTCATCGATTGACTGCGCTTTTGTAGTGGCGACACGATGACAGCGCCCAGCAGTACATTAAAGTTAATTGGGTGGTTAAGGCCATCGGAGTCACAAACGTTGGGTGACTAATGAAGTAGCAAAAATTAGTGGCTGACAAAAATCCTTAACTTTTCCCTGAAATTTGACAGCTGCTATGATAAAAATAGTCACTCATTGTTTTCTACTCTCGTTGTCCATGGCTCGCCATTTCAACGTAAGCCCCTCTTTCAATAACGTGGAGGCACGGTTCACGGAAATTGAGTCTGGAGAACTCGAGGAATGACCTTTTAACAGGTCAACCAATAATTTTTGTCGAAATTTACCCCTTCAAAGTTGGCATAAATCCCAAGTGTTTTTATAGTGCCCAATGGAGCTGAACCAATTTGACGCTTAGGTGTATTTAAGCTCATCAAAATTTGTTTTACAAAATAATAAAATCAAAATTCGTTCTATTGGACACCTGCTAACTTGAAAGTTTCCAGGGGATCATTTGAGTCGCAAAGTGTTTTGTGGGTTCTAGAAAGGAAGCTCAACAGCGACGAAGAAGCGGCTGGAAACATGCACTACTCAGCTTATGGCGAGGAATGTGTGAGTGAATGTTTGCAGAAGGTTGTCTGCGAAATGCAGAAGTGGAGCTTTACCGTCAATGAGGATGAAGATCGAGCCAGACGACGTCCAGTTGAGTTTGGTGATATGCAGCTTCCTGAAGCAGCATTTGAAGAAGTTTTTCTTGCTTTATCGGTAGAATTGAAATTGGCGCATAAGCCTCTTTAAAACTATTCAACTATTCAAAAACATGAAAAGTTTCCAAACTTGGAGAAAAATAGGAGTCTCATGAATTGACTGAAAACTTGTGTCACCTTTTTAGGTGGATAGGCTTGGGACTGGTAAAGGAAGCTGAATTGAACTTTATCGAAAGTTCAAGCGTCGTAGACAGCCGCTTCATAAAAAATGCCCATCTTCGACCAGTCTAGTGGGATCACTGACTGAGGCAACAATTTGTGCCCAAAGCTACCGCCAGCAAATAGGGATTTTGAACTAAGCTCTGAGGTAATTTTTTTTACAGTTATGAAGTCAGTAGATTGTTTTTAGATAAAAGCACGTTAGTCATAGAAAATCACGGAAAGTATATTTAATACTGAATCCTTAATCAAACGCAAAATTTGACCACTTGGTTTTGCTTAAAACTCAGGCAGAACTTATGGAGTGATCTGATTTTTTGAAGGTTAAGACACTGGAAGTTATGGGGAGGACAGTGGTGTCGTAGTGTAGATTGGATGCTAGTAGCAGTGTTTGATTTTTACCCGACCTGTAGTGGACAGAGGAAAGAACCCAGCTGCAGTTTTGCATTTTCTACTCTCGTTATCCAAGCCTCGCCAGTTAAACTTATGCCCTTCATAAAAAATGCAGAGGCATTGCATTAACCTCTGGGGACACACATGCAGAAGCCATGAAAATTTAGGGAAACTGACTTTGCAGAAATCCAGGACTGTCCTTTTAATTATATGTAGTAAACCATCTGTTATTCTATGCGATGTGCTTCCGTTCCTGGCATGGGTTCTTCTCATTTTAAGAAACCCAAAGTGCAGGAAGCTTCAATTTGTAAAGAAGTACCTTGGAATGGATGCTAGAGCTTTGGTCATATATATTAGGCCATCCGACAAGAAGTGATTTTGTGATGCTAGTCTGAAAGAACAGGTTAGTGGGGAGAATAAGGTGAATGAGGGATTCTTTTCAAACCAAGTTGTTCATGGATCTTTTGTGACGTGATTCTTGCTGTGCTGACAGTAGATTTCTGGAGCATCAATTGTTGCTCAATCAGATACCAACTATTATAAGTGAATAGTTCCTTGTCGATCCCACTAGAGAAAAAATACGAAGAACCATTTCTCATAAACTTCAACATTACGAAGCCTCCACTGTCTACGAAGCTTAAAAGTTGGATAGAATGAAATCCTCCTTCAGGTTTGATTCAAAAACTCTAATTGATGACAGATAATTTGAGAATTAATTTGTGCTTTATAAGATGGCAACCATTCAAAGTGGATTATTCCCTTGCGATCCCACGAAGTTCCCTTCTCGGTGTCTGTGGCTGTGGCTGTGGCCGTGACTGGGGTCTTTCCCCCGCTTACAAAGACACCGGCTACGACGCTCAACTCTCCCATAAGAGATCCATTTTTCGCCAGTCACAAGTCCTTCCCAGGGGGCGGAACAAGCTGGCGAGAGTGGAGAAGAGAAGGGGAGAGAAGAGAAGAGCAGATGTCAACTCGGGGTACCCAATTTCCGAGTTTTCCGCTGAACTTTTCCTTTTTTTTCTTTTGAAGATGAAGGTGTGCAGTTGCGAGGTTTGAACCAAGTCTCATCCCTATTTCCAACAATGCCGACTCAAATCAATGATGAGTCATTAGGGCGATTCTGTATCAGTCCAGCCTACATGACGAATTAAGACGGTTTTTTGCATTTTAATGGAGGCGTAGTATGCTTAAGCTAATCTAACGCAGAGGGAGGAAACACCTAGCAAAATTATCTAAACTTTACTCCTAGCACCAACCATTTTTCGCTTGTCATCAACAAACACAAATCTGTCCACCAAACGATGAAACAAGTTAGCGAGAATGGAGAAGAAAAGAGTAGATGTCGTCCACTCGAGGTTTGAGATTGCTTTCAGGCAATTCATGGGTAGACACCAATTGTCCAATTCTAAAAGTTTTCCAAGTTTTCAAAGATGACGATGAACAGTTTTGCTGTTTGAAGTAAGCTCAATTGCCACTTCCTCAACTGATAAAGAAAGATAAGGTCTCGTTATCCAGGGCTACCCAGTTCTACTTGAGCTCCACTTTAAAATATCCGGAGGCACTGCAGCACTCTAGGAGGGCACACGTCCAAAGATCATGGCTGCTAACGAAAATGGAATCTTCTGTACTTGAGGAATGTCCTTTTAACTATGCAAAGGAAGTCATCTGTTATTCTGCGTGATGTGCCTTTTTTTCTTGCCAAAAGTTCTTCTCATTGGAAAAGAACCAAATTGCTGGTCACATGTATAACCCATTCTTGGGTCAAAACTTGTCCCTTCGTGTGAATCCAGCAACAGAGAAACCCTGTCCTCTCACGTTTGTTCTGTATTTGAACCGCAACTACTGCTACAGCAGAGAATGAGCCAAGTACAGCTCTAGAGTGCGCAACCTTTCTTAGCAATTTAATCGCTATCTCCCAAATCTGTTCCTCACTAATTCGTGAATAAGTTAGCTCTTATATTTAAACGACTTCATAGGCCTAGACACTGAATGATACCTTTATCACCTATGACTTTGTGGTCCTTTTTTCCAATATCCAACCCACCAAATCCAGAAAAAGGATATTAATGAAATCGGGAAGGGATGTGGAATATGTGGTGCTAAAGATATCATAAGGGATCTGTTTCATAACCTAGCCTAGCCTTTAGATTAGCAAAATTTATTGATAGTGTTAAATATTGTCTGTTATCCAATAAAAAAATGAGCCAAAATTCTATCTGATAGCCAATGGTCGTATTACACAAAGTCTATGTTAATGGCTTCCTTTTCCTTTGTTATTAGCTACTCTGGTTTCTACTTAATAATTTACTCAAAATGCTTCTCCGCAACACCATGATAAGTTACTGATTTAAACAATAATTTTACATCTATAACTTCTTCAATACCTTTAATAAATATCTACATTCTTTCGAGACAAAATATGTCTTACCGTACCGAGGAAAAATGTAGAATCATGGAAGAGTTTAATTTCTCCATCAAGTATTGTCAAGAAAATATTGCAATTTTTAATTAAAATATTCTTGGCATTTACAAGAATTGGGGAAAAGAATTTTGTTTTAGCAATCCTGAAAATTTAACTGAGAGTGGATTTTTTGCAATAACACGTGCAAGTGACTTTTGAAATACTTTTCTACTGAAAGTTTCAGCAAAATGCACTTTCCTCTAGATTTTAGAATACTTTATATTACGAATTCGGAATATTTTTCAAAAGTGAGCAAATTAAAATGATAAGCTCATTAACGATTCTATTTAAATATTTGGTGTTCAGAAGGTTCTAAGGTTAACACAGAATCATGGCTGATCTTTGGCTTATTATATGATTTTTTAATTAAATTATGAAGTTTTGGAAGGTTTTTTTGGCCGTGTGATACAAATAGAATAGCAGCAAAAAGCATGATTAATTACCCTAATAAGATGCAATAGCAACTCTAATAAACTTTTAGAAAATTGACGCTTTAGAATCACATTTTTCGAAAGTTCTAGAAGTTCAACACACAATATCATATTTCAACTGAAAACTGACCTTCCCATTCACCTAATTCCTAGAGTTGCTCTCCCATGCTTTCGAAAGTAGCTCACAGTTTAGTTTATTTAAGCAAAAACAGAGCCCACCCCTCTTAGGAGGTGATTGACCCACTTAGCCCAATGAACCAACTGGCCGGAGACATCACAAGCCCCAAAAACGCAATTACCACCTTGCGCATGCACATTCGAGGTAATTGCGCAAATCTCTGCGTGTATTGTTTTATGTCGCAAGTCTATTAGGTGCTTTCGTCACCCTAGATAGACCCGAATTGCTGCTTAACAGTTGCCTAAATGTAGGCGCGAGGGTTAATATCCCAGCGGATCGGGCTCAGCATGTCTGTGTTTACCCCTACCTAAGCCCTGTTTACAGGCAGAAAGTCTACAAAAACTGTGGAATTATGTAAACAAGTATTTCAGTTTAGAAACATTCTAATTTTGGCAGTAGCTCTGTTAGTGTTTTGGCGCCATTTTTGAGCGCTTTCGTTCTGTGTTTTGAAAATTTTCTGTGGAGTTCGGAGAGAGAGACCGAATAGATTTGGGAAGAAAGTCGAGAGCCTCACCAAAAAGGTAAAAAATCGGTTTTAGCTTCAAATTTAAATTAGTTAAAATAAATTCAATGGACAAGGAAATCACGCGTTTGTCGTCGGAGACTGTTTCTAAAATTACCTCAGCATTTGGCGGCTACTATGGCCGGAACAAGCTGAAGGGTCTTTTCAAAATTGTTGTTATTCAGTCGTAAGGTAACTGGACTTTTGTAGCACTGTCAGCTGCTCGACAACTAGTGTTTTTCCTGGCGACAGCGTCCAACCATTAGCGGGTTAAGATCCGGAGAGTTCGGTAGAGGAAGCACTTACAATTCTGGCACCATAATATTTTAACATATTATAACAATTAAGACATGACATTTTTAAAATGTTTTTGCTTAATTTTTGCTATTTGATATGCTTATTTAAAGTAAATGTTTTACAGGTATTTAAAAAGTTTTATGGCACTTGAAAAATTGGTAGACTTCTCGGACTTTCATGGAGGCCGAATTGTTGGTGAGCGCATGCCCTGTGTTTGTGCATTAGAAACTGTTCCTCGAACTTTTGGCGTTCCAAGAGATACTGTCTCAAAAGTAGTGACTGCCGCCTTTGAAAGTGAAGGAAACACGTCCTAAGCAGAGAGCAGGTCTGGTCGGAAGTCAGGTAGAATTGGTGCAGAGGATTGCAAGACCACGGCTCCTAAAATCGCTGCAGAGCTCCTCAATGAGCATCTGCAGAACCCAGTTTCCACAAAAACCGTTCTGGATTCTACCACGGAAGAGCTGCATTTGGAAAACCTCAGCTCTGATGGAAGGCAAGTGTTTCAAATGCGTTTAGAGTTGTAGAGTAGAATTATCCCCAATTGATCCCTCGAGCAGTGAAGAATTATGCGATTTTCTCTGACGAGTCGTCGTCGTGTACCACCTTATTTCCTAGTGTACGTTTGAGGACGGCTGAAAGAAGCATTCAGTCCAGACTGCTGCCTTCTCCCAACCGTAAAACATGGGGAGGAGGGTTTCTGTGATAATTGGCTGAAGTGCTATTTCTTGGAAATCAGCCACCTAGCCAATGATTTCCCTCCCGTAGTGGAGGAAAAATTAACAGCCGAGACTACATAGTAATTTGGGGATACCAAGTTTATCTTACGGTTGTCCGGGAGGAACACCATCTTCCAAGATGCTGATAATGCAACACAAATCCATAGAGCAGTTGGAATGTTGGAGAATGACGGCACGAGGAACAACATTCTAATGAAGTTGAACATCTCATCCGATGGCCACCACAAACCCCAGACCTCAACCTCACTATTGGGGAACATTTGTGGTCGGAAGTTGCAGATGCAAGCAAGAAGTTCAATTATGTCAGTTGGTTATAGTCTTTCAGGAATGGCAGACTTCAGACTTTCAAGGAGGCCAACTTGCTGGTGCTCGTATGGCAGGTACCCCCGAATGCTTGGCGTGAAACGGGAGAGGGGTACTGTCTCGAAAGTAGAGAAAGAAAAGTGTCCTCAGTAGAGTAGGGTCTGGCCGAAAGGGGAAGTTGTATAACAGAGACCATCGGACTCTAAGTAGATTTGTTGGAGAGGATGGCAAGACCACTGCCCCTAAAATCACTGCAGAGCTCCTCTGTGAACGCCTACAGAACGCAGTTTCCACAAGAGCTGCACAAATTTGGATTCCATCACGGAAGAGCTGCAACTAGTCAACCTCTGCTCTCAAAGGCCTCAAATGTTTCAAAGCGTTTGGAGTGGTGGAGTAGTAACCTCCGGAATTGGTCCTTCGAACAGAGGAAAAATGTTATTTTCTCTGACGAATCATCTTCGTTTACTTTATTTCTGCCCACTGGCGGAGTGTACTACGTTTGGAAGCACTTATTGAAGACTGTTGCCTTCTCGCAACCGTAAAACATGGCAGGGGTTTTGTGATGATGATGTTGAGCTGGGGTGCTATTTCCTGGAAATGCGCCCCAGGGTCAATGGCTTCTTCCAGGTCCTGGAAGAGGAATTAACAGCCGAGACTATTTAGGCTAATAATTTGGTCGGCCAAGTCCATTCTATGGTTGGGGAACGCCGCCATCTTCCAAGATGCTGATAATGCAGCACCAATCCATAGAGCGGCTGGAATGTTAGAGAATGACGGCACGAGGAACAACATTCTAATGAAGTTGAGCGTCTTATCATCTGGCCACTACCACAATCCCCAGACCTCAACCTCACTATTGGGGAACATTTGTGGTCGAATTTGCAGATGTCGAGACTAGTTAGGAATTTTGGGAGACCAGGTTTACCCAAACTGTGGTTTGCGGAGAGGAATGAACTCGCCAATCCATAAAGCCAGACATGAGGAACAACATTTTAATGGAGTTGTACATCTCATCCGATGGCCACCACAAACCCCAGACCTCAATCTTACTATTGAGGAGCATACATGGTGGTGGATTTTAGGGGTTCAAGTGAGAACTCAATTTCCACCATTGTCTCTAAAATGACTGGGTGAGGATGTTTTAACTGATGAATGGGCCAAAATTCCCTTGGAGACAAATTCACAATTTGTATTGACCGATTCACCTTAGAATTGAGGCTGTAATTGCCGCAAAAGTTGGACCAACACCATATTATATAATCGTATTTTGCTGATTTTTCAAGGTGTTTCCCTTATTTTAAGGCCTCATGGTAGGACCTGAGACAGTCAATTTACACTGCTTCAAAACTATAACAATTCCTGCTAGAAATCTGCTGTGCTTTGAGCACACTCCTACAGTCTTTTTCGTCGTTCACCTCTAGCCACATCCACCACGTAGTCTCTATTGCGGGTTTCACAGCTTTCAGAAGGATGCACTGAGCAGATGATGTCATATCCTCCCTATTTTGTTGATAAAAATCATTCTTCCCTTCCACGACTTATCAGGTTGGATTCCATCTACTTTCCATTAGCAGCTTAGTGTGCCTGAACATCTTTAACGCTTCTGGAAAAAACAACCAAACATTATTTTGTTAAATTTATTCCGAACGGAAAAAGAGTGAATAATATACCTCAAGTAGTTTCGATTTTAATAATAAATTATCTCCAATGAGGACAAAGAGAATGGTGTTATTTGCAAATTCAGTTATCGTTATTCTCTAACAGCCAAGGGGCCGGAATTATATCAATGTGTGTTACGACCTTGAAACCAGTACTAGGTGAAAGGCATCCTGTCACGTGGCGACCAAGCCGAAGTGTGTTTTCAGTCGTTAAATACAAGAGACGAAGGATATATTTTACCTGATACACTTTTATAAATTAAGCTAACTTAATTCCCTGCAAATTGTCCCAATCACGTATGCTATTTCCTGTTTTATTGCATTAGAATATGTGATTATTACTATTCAAATAAATAACGATTTCATTATACTTTATGCATCTTAACAGAAAGTTTCCTGGAGAGTTACGATGAAATTTTGACATTATTAAGAATTTTCCGGATAAACGTATCCTTTCAGTCTCATTGTTTTGCTTTCCTTTTTGAGAAATTGTACTTGCCTACGCGAATATTAGTACGATGGGGAATGAGGTTTTTAGGACGAGAAGATATATTACGCATTGATAAATAATGCAATCTAGGTCCATTTTAGGAAACAATTCAAGAAATTATACGATATATTTTCCGTATCTGAACAGCAAAACTCAATTTGTATTCTTATTCATCATCCTTCAGCTTCTCGCCATCTAATGATT
This sequence comes from Anomotaenia brevis, assembly GCA_030710315.1. NCBI lineage: Eukaryota > Metazoa > Platyhelminthes > Cestoda > Cyclophyllidea > Dilepididae > Anomotaenia > Anomotaenia brevis. The sequence goes on from JAUOZQ010000010.1 coordinate 986,657, forward strand.
CAACTCTGCAATTTTCAGATGAAAAATGGGATGTGATTACTGGCAAATCTGAATCTAATTTGTTCTTATAACTGTGAAGTCGCGGTCGTGTTAATTTCTATCTCCCTCTCCGGTGATTAGTTGTGACTTATCAGGCAGGAAAAATCAGTCAAACAGGGTCATTTATTGGCGCTATAATTGTACCATCACTCGCAAGAGTTATGAACTTAATCGTAGGTGGGATTTCGATTTTTAAAGTACCTTGAAGTATTTTTTTGCAAAGATTGATTAGCTTTAAGTATTTTATTAGATGTAAGTGCAGGCGTTGCTCAAATTCAAAATAAAATGATCAAATTTATCTTAAACGTAGGGGAGAGAGCATTTTTACCGACATTTCCTGGGATTCAATTTATCTTTAGATTATAGGTTGGAAATTGTGATCATTATCCTTGTTAACACCCGGAAAAATGGAAAGCATTTTAGCTTTTTCAGTCAATTTTATATGCGAGAAATGATGTAAATTATAATATTTGAAAATAAAAAAATTATAGTTGGCAAAATATTTCACAACATCGCAGAACAATATGTTTGATTCGGTCATTTTATAAATTAAATTACTTTGATCGAAAAAGTACTGATTGATGGGGAAAATCTGAGGGAAGCAAAGAGGCCGAGCGAAGTAAATCAGCCGAATCCATGTGCGTGTCACGTGCCCGTTTGATCATCAAACTGACTGTGTTGCGAGAGTGGTCCATTAAGATTCATTACTACTGTGCGGCGATGTAGTTGATAACGCGCTTATGGCTGATGCGTCCATTATTTAAAGACGCGGAATTTTTAAAGTAATTAAGAAGGAAACGCGCATAATACGGCCTTGGACGACAGGGCGTCTTCACAGACTGCTGTAATTTCCATCCACCGAATTCAATTTAATTTCAGAGAAATACTGAACCTTACTTTCTTCTATCGACTGCTTTGAGGCAGGTGAAACTCCTATGCTAGTGTGAACTACCATAGTTTCTGCACCAGTGATTCCATATCATGAAAAGTATCCTTCCAGTAAACCTGTTTACATAAGAATGTCGTATCGAAAAAAGGACAATGGAGATTACAGTCAGATTACAAGGAGATGCAATAATCAACTTATGAAAAATTTGTGCAATCTAGGATTTCGAAACCGTGGGAAAATTCTAGCATAGCTACATGGTTCTTATGCACTAAGAATTACCTTTTCTATAGCCACTTTTTTCAGTAATCAAAACCTTAAGTCATTAAATTTATTTGTGGCAATAAAGGCAACCTTCGTTGAATGTCTGATAATTTACAAATTTAGATTAAAGGGGAATGCCACCCAGAAGTCATGTTCATTTAAGTAATTTGAAGAAATTGAACTTGGAATATGAAAATGTTTATTTTAACTGCCTAGATACTAAATATGAAACTTTGAAACATTAATGGTTAGAGGATTCAAGACCATGTTAAAGTCCAAATGGATGGTAGATTGAGATCTTGCGTTCTTGCTCTCTTCCGTTTTCCTCGCCCCACCAATGCAGCCAGTAAATGAAGGGTTCTCGCTATCAGTTTACCAGTCTCAGGAAAAAGGAATCCGTGATTTGTACTTGCAATACCTAACTACTCAAAGAATTCAATAATCAATAAAGCTGAACTATTTTCGTCAATAATTTTAAATATTAGCTTGTGTTGCTGAGCAAGCTGGATGTACACTTTTCTAGAGGGAAGTGTCTCCTCCTCCTCCTCCTCCTCGTCGACGTCGTCATTTTTTTTCTGGCAGCACGGTGAGAGGTGACCTTCTTGACATACACCATGAGGAGGTTAATATCAGAGGGTTTCGGTAGAGGCAAAACATTGGAGGGGTGAACATTGGCTACTAACGATCAATTTTAACTTTATATTGAGGTATTACAGTCATACATAGGTCATTTTTTCGTTACTCACGTTATCCAGCACTCATCAAGTGGACATATAAATTCAGCCCAAGTTTCTGCAGCGATTTCGTGTACATTTTTGAGGGAAATATGCTGTGGGAGCGCAATTGGATTGTCTGCTATTGTGATGCTAGCCCCTTAGGTGACAGTTCATGTCGACATTTTGTTTTCCTGGGTATAGAAGGAACATTGAGCAGCTACCATGATCTCCTCCTTAGTAGATAGATATCTGCCTCGAACCGTCATACTGAACGAGAAATCAGGAGTATTCAGGTCGTCAACCAATCTCTTCGTTGTCATTAATTGCATGAATGAAGAGTCCTAAGCTTTAAGAAGGCCCGTTTACGCCAACACCTTTAACAAGCATAAAGAATAAAAAAGAATAATGTTTTCTAAAATTTATTCTTGAAAACGCAATATTGCAGATGTATATACCGACTGACTATGATACAATGAATGCTGTAGGAAAGAAATATGAATTGATACGAAGTGTAGAATAGAAAGAATCTGTATTAGTGAATTAACATCCACATTAAATGATTGTCATAAAAGTGTATTAGCAAAGGCTTATCAAATTAAGAGTAAATATCGCTTACAAAAAGAAGGACATCACTCACTTATAAACTAAATCATAGAATTGGGGCATGTTAAGGGTAGCGAAAATTGTAAACAACACAAAAGATTTATTGCACGACTGTCTTTATTCATTAAGGGTACATGTCCACCACATTCAACGATTTTAAAATTACGTTCGGTTGGATGCAAAGTTTGATAAATTGGAAGTTAAATTTTAAAGCTGACAACTAATACTTAAAATATATTTCCCAAAATTTAAATGCCAAAGATCTCTTAGCAATAATTCGTAAAAACTAGCATGTACAACGGCAATGCCGAGTTCCGAGGATTAAAAAAGTTGCTGCTGTTGAAAAGGCCTTGCTGACTGCATTTGTGTCGAAAGATTACAGACAGTCGTTTCCTCTGGGCCCTGTAATTACCCAAAATCTACAGCAGTGTGCAATGAAAATCTATGCGTGTTTACTAGGGGAGTCAAAGCATAGCTATTTTTGCGGTAATAATAGCAGTGGGATTACTCTACTCCTTCGAAGGATTCGAATGAATTCAGACGCTTTCACAATCCTACCCCGATTTTGGTTGAAAATGGTTCTCTATTAGTTGGTTCTCAAGACACGAAAACAGAGGGCTATTTTAAAGGGTTTGAGCGAGCTCTTCACTCATTGTGGCTGCCCAGTTCTTATCAAAGCGTCAACAGGTTGGATTATGCATAATTCATCGTGGTTCACAGAAAGAGGGGTATCCACCGTTCTCCTCACTGTGTCAAGGTGTCAAAAATCTCCTAATTTTGGTTCTTCAATACCAGGCATTGCATCACCTCTACGTTTGGTGACTAGCTAATTTACAATCCGAATATTACTTATAGGACCCAGAGTAAAAATGCTCGTGGTTTGAATTTTAATTCACCAGGTCGACATTTAATTGGCCAATATCGGCTCTTCATTATCTTCTGGACTATAAACTGACTTCTTCATCAACAAAATTCATTCTTAGGCTCTTTTGACGTAAGATCCTTCATTTTTAGGATTGGTAAATGTCACAGCAGAAAACTTTCACACCTGCTTAGGTACACTGGATCCTTCCCTTGACGATTTCGAGGGAGCACAACACGTTAATACTTGTGTTTGATCACCACAACCTACTGTCAGATCTGGGATATGCCATATGTCAGGTCAGCCGTCCGAATTTCGAATAAATGAAACAAGTCGCCGATTGCTAATCAAATTAACGATTCACTCATTAGTGTACGTTACTTAATTAACCGCAATTTCCCACTACTTTACCTTCACTACTGTAAAAAATTTCTAACCATCTAACCATTAAAAGTGATATTTAGCTCCATTAAACAATCTAAAATGCTCTTTGAGTGATGTTTGGACAGAACTTATGGGATGATCTGAAATTGTTTTTAACAAATGTGCCCCTTCTGTTGGTATTCCTGCTAATCTTTAGCTTCAAGCCCTTCCAGGCAAACGCCAGTAAAAGCATTAGTTGAATAGAAGGGGCTTTTGGCAAAAGTTGATTTCGCTGTCCACCGAGGTGCCACTTCGTTTCCATTGCTTTGAGTAAAGCTGCAAAATTCCTCACTCAAGAAGTAGTGGGTTATAGATCTTCCTATTCTAAAGATTTTAGTCCTTTTTGACCTTATGTTTGAATTTCGCGTTAATGAGTCTGCGAACAAGACTTTCGATACTAATTAATTTGCCAAAAATAGTTAATAATTTTAAATTTATCATGGATATTTCTCTTCCTTATCTCCCCCATGACCTCTTTTATTCTAGACCATTTAAAACTCCTTGTTCTCGACTTATATGTATTACGCAATCACAAACACGGCTCTAACTCCGGCTCCTGTTTATTTGTCATTAAGATCACTGAAATACAAGGTGTTGGGAATAAATGCCATAGAATAATAGCCAGTTGCTTTTTTAAGGTTTAAAGCCTTCCTCATTCATCATGTAGATGATGGCAGCAATAAGAAATTTCTGGAAAACAGGTCATCCCATAAGTACTGTACTAACCTTGCTTTTTCAATTTAAATGAATTTTAATGATCATTTTAGTACGTCTAATGAATCTGAACGCTTTTTACATAGATGTGATTTAACCTGATCGAATTTTGTTTTACTTAACAACGAAATTCGAATTTGATTGATCAAAACCCTCGTAAAGGGGAAGTGTCCTAGTGTATTTGAGGCGGCACATGTAGCTGATGAGTTCACAAAAGGAAACTCGGAAGTAGCCGAAGCGGTTAAAAAATGCGCTTAGTTTATGGAGAGGAATGTGTTTGTAGCGGATTGCTACAAACAACGAACTATATCACTAAGGTATGTAACCCTATCAGATCGGGATCCGCACCAAGAGATAGTAAAACCGGAATGCACGTTAGACCAAGTATGCGTCTGTGTGTGTGTTTTAGGATGTGAGTATGAGGGTATAAAAATTTGGCTACGTCTGATTTCTACTAATCAGGAATCGCCCCGTATTTGGTTGATCGAGAGTTGTAGTCGGATGCCATTAGTTGGTAGCCGTACGCCACATGTTAATGAAGGAACGTGTGTGCAGAAGATGGTTCGCGAGATTCAGTGGAAGCGGCGATCTCACCCACCACGAATATGAAGATCCATTTGATAAGCTTTCTGAAAAACAGCCGTCAAAGAAGCCTATCTTGCTTTATCGGTTGAGCTGGAATTGGCACCTAAGCTTAGTTGAATCACACAGCTGTTCATCGTCGTCTTCCAAAACCTGAAAATTTTCTCGAAAACTCCCATCTGCTCTTCTCGTCTCCATTCTCCCCAATTTGTTTTGCCCATTTTTCATTGGATGGACTTGGGACTGGAGAATGACGAAAAAGGATTTCTATTAACATTTAGTTAGGCTTCATAAACAGTGGCAGGGTCGCATGAGAGAGGAAAGGACCCCAGTCACTGAGAAGTGAACTTCAAGGTAAAAAGGTTCCTCTTCGTTTATAATCTGGTGGGATCGTCAAGGAGCAATCCACTTTGGATTGTCACCACCTAACATAGCAACAATTAATGCTCGAATCTACGGTCTTTGTACATTCAGGGCGTTTGAGCCAATATTTAAGGAGGGAAAAAGGACCCGCTCTCCTCAATCGAAAAGGGACAACGCGAAACCCCCCTCCTCCAGTACAAGACAAAAATCTCCACAAATGGTGGAAGAAAACTCGGTTTGGAGAAAATTTTTCATCAGCCTTTACATCTCCCCACCTTGCTCCTTCAGATTTCCACCGCTTTTTCATATCTCATAAAATCGCTTGGAAGTGGAAGCAGCTTTACAATGCCGCAAGAAGAGCCTGAAACGCGAATCATCAAAATTAAAGACATTTTATCGAAATGCCGCAATAATAAGGAAGTCTCAGATAGTCAGGGGATGTACAATGATTAATGAATTTTTATTTAAATGTAACATTTTGTAGCTTGTTTTATTTAATCTGAATTCTGACATAAACTGTGGGAGGATCTGATAACTAATTTCATAGGCAATCGAAATAAGGAGATTTGGTGTTGCTGTGAATACTGTAACTAAAAAAACTAGCGGTGAAGGTTAAGAGTTGGATGGGGTCAGAAGTTAGCATCACAGCAGCAAGCGATCCTATTGCGCTCATACGGCAGATTATCTCCCGAAAACCTGATCTAGGAAAAGTGCACTGACATCAGACCACGGGCAATGTCACCGCATGGATTGAACTTTTCATTTTCCCCCGCAACTGTCACAAATGTCATGGCGGTCAATCTTCCTTCCACATAATAGAGATTAGTCAAAAGTGCCTGTTAGACAATTTTTTCCACTTTTCCAGTCTCACCACACTTTAACCAGCCTTTGACTGAAATTTATAGGGGAAGTAAAATCAGCTTGACCCAGATTCTGGGTTGCACCGGATGGAGAATGAGATATACGCTGCCGATGACGACGGTTATTTTGGGCCAAACTCTTTGATGAACGAAGCATAATTCCTTGTCTATTAAGTTCTATGGAAGGCACCATATTTTGGAGTTAATACTCTCGAATTTCGCCTGATTTTGCCTACAGTATCAAATCCTATTACATTTTAAATTATACGACAGCTTCTGGTTGGTTTATTTAAATCTGTGTCGTGATAATGATATTTAATCTTTATTGAGGTGATATAAATTACTAAATCCAGCTAAAATTTCCCTTTAAAGCCCAACAAATTTTAGAAAACATTTCAATTTACTTAAATGGCCATTGCAAACATCCCTATATTATTGTTGTAGGCTTTAGTTATAAACAAATTAACTCTTTTCATAATAATTTACCCGGCTTTAAATAAAAATAAATCTAAAGAATAGTATATCGGATTGCAAATTAAACCAGTAGTTTTTTTCTCGAATAAAAAAGCATTTAGTAACGATTGATTCCCCACTATCCGAATAAAAAACCCTATTATACGAATTAACGATTTCTTTGCTAGCACTGTCAGCTTGCATGAAGCCTATTCGAGTAAGAAATTCTCTGTTGTTTTTAAAATCCTCCAGCTTTAGTAGAATAAATCATGTTTGATTTTTCCCTCCCAGGGCTGGAAATGACACTTTGGGAATTTTAGGCGAATGTGTGTCATCCTGGGAATTTTACGGTATTCATTTGTTTCGATAGCTACTCAACCTTGTGATTCAGTCTCTCGAAAATATCATCACTTTCGTTTAAATATTTAGACGACTGGTAAAAATTAATATATTTTACATCGAACCACTTAAAAATAAACATGTATTTCTATTTTTCATTATTAACCCTTTTCTGCTTTTATTTATAGACTTGAATTTCCGTTTGACTGATCATGAGAGGTGATTGAATGTAATATTTCTATGAAACATTAAAATGAAATAAGTTAAACAGATTTAGTAAATTATAAGAGCATCAGTTATCCACTGACATTGGAGCGTAAAAGATATTAATTTCAAACTATTTCATAGTTTTTGCACTTGCACATTCGAGCACCTTTTTTTCGGAACTGGTCTCATTATCGGCCTTCTTGATTAACCACGATTTCCTCCAATAGTCCGAAATCTTTACATCATTATTTTTCAGTTTTCTTGTTACAGGCACATGAGCGTTAAAAATCTTGTCTCTTGTGTCTGATGATTTTCTATTTAGCATTATTGCCATGATGTCAGATTGATCATCAGATTGAGACATTGACGTATCTATTTAACTGATGTCGAGAGACAGAAATGATATTTCTGACAAAGATGTGCTTAAATGAACTCCAAGAAACAATCTTATATTCAAAATTTTTACTTAAAAACCCAATAGAGAATGGAATTAAATTCCTTTACAAACATGCCTAGAGGTAAAAATGAGGTATAATCAGCCAATTATGGAGAATCAGCTTCATTTTGAGAACATTAACAACCAGAAATGGTTTTTAGCAGACTTCGATAATGTGGGTATCTCAACACGCACTAAAGTCAATCGATGAGGAATTGATCGGCCTCCCTGGTAAGCGTATATGCAATCAAAGTGTTGATATATCGATTCCCTGACAGAAAAAGCACCGTAGAAAAACCGATAAACGATGGTGTCTCAGTTTTCAATTCTATTCATACCTAGTACTCCTCACCAATCTAAATATAAAATCCATAAATTCTGTTCGAATTCCACCTTTTTAAGTATGTCATAATCTAGGGTGCATTTTTAGTATTTAATGATGTGGAGCATTATAGTTATGCTAAGGTGTATTTAAATTGATCAAATGTTTTCTGCAGAAAAATAAATTAAAAAACTTGCTTTATTAAAGCACTAATAGCATGAAAGAACCCAAGATTCATTTGAGGCACATCAGGTTTTATTTTGAGTTCAAGAATCTGAGAATGAAAAAAGATGGTTGCAAAAGATAGTTTGTGAAACTGAGATGTGGATTCCTCACCCTCAACGGAGATGAAGAACGAACCGGAAGACGTCCAGATGAGTTTGTTAATAGGATTCTCGAAGTTGCTACCTTCAAAGTAGTTTACCTTGCTTTATTAGTTGATCTGGAACTGCCAATTAAGCTTAGTTGAAACCATAAAAATGTTCTTTTACACCTTCGAAAGCTTGGGCGCATGAATTGCCTGAAAACACTCAACTCAAATCTCGAGTTGACATCTCCTCTTCTCCATTCTCGTAAACTTGTTTCACCTGTATGTTGGAGAGAATTGTGGCGAAAAATGGGTCGTAGACAGTGGCTTCGTAAGCTGGGGAAAGATCCCATCCACAGACACAGCCGAGAAGGGAACGACTTTGTGGCAAAAGAGGTTATTCTTATTTCAGTTTGGTGGGATTGCCAAGGAATAACCCACTTTGAATTTTTACTAAGTAATAAAGCAAGAATTAATTATCTAATCTGCTGCCAGCAAGTAGAAGGTTTGAACCAAGCATTGGGGAGGAAAAAAGACCTAGTCCAGTGAATCGAAAAGGGTGATGTTTTATCAGGGCAATACATACACATGTATTTGTATTTCATTTGTTTTGCATTCTATAATAGTATTTGGAAGAAACGTTTGTGAGTTTGACGAATCAGACAGAAGCAGGGTTATGCCCCTACCCTATCTCTGGGGAATTCAAACCATTTTGACAGCCAGTTTATACGACTACGCAGCAATTCACCACTGTTTGACTGGTGATAGACTATTGTGAAGGGATGGGCGCTGTCGTTCAAAAGTGCATTAACCGCTTTGCCTCCAGCAATACAGAGGCCCCAATTAATCAACGACGAAATAAAAGCAATTTTGACGAGATTGGGGCTGTGAGATAAGTTTGCGGAAGTGGTTATTTGAAGTATAACTAAAGCGAAATTTGTGTAAGTTGCTTGTCTATTTAATTTATTTCGAATCTATCACATTTTCTCAATTACCAACCACTTTCCAGCTTTTCAGGTGAGACTGTTAACAGCACTCACCCTGTAGTATTCATTAAAAATTGCGGGAGATGAAATCTGTAACTACTTAGACCCAATAAATCACAATTTAGAGCACTAACACCACTTCATTCAGCCACATTTTATCAGTTAAAACCTTCCATTCCAGATCTTTAAAGTGAACTTCCTTTAAGTCGCTTTACTTTGCAGAGAGCATCACATTCTACTTAAAACTGCGTGCCAGATGTCTTTGAATGGTACACATCTGTCGCTTCGCTAGTAGTACTCGAATGTGTTTTTTCAAAACCAATGCCAAGTTTAAGCTCCTCGTTTTGATAAACACTGACAGAAATTGTAACTTGGCACAGAATCACATAAATGGCTTTTCCTGCCACTCAAATGGCATGCAAACTAGAAATATGAGATATTTAAAATAAGGGCAGGGGAAAAGGTCTGAAAAAACCTTCCACTGACAAATTAATAACTTAAAAGAAGCACGAATTCTTAAAAAAATGTTTCTTGTTTTACTATGTCATCCCATAAGTTTTGTCCAAATCTAGCCCCTTGACAAATTGAGCGGAATTTAAAGGGTGTGTTATAATACCAATGTTAATTTTAAATGCATTTAAACTAATTAAATTGTGTAATATAAAGTATTTAAATTAAAATTAGCCTGATTAAAACCTTATTAACATGGAAGTACCCAAGACTCATTTGACATACCAAATGTTTTAAGAGTTAATGAAAAGGAACTCAGCAGCCGACGAAGCAGCCTACTCAGTTTATAGAGAAGTATATGTGAATAAATAACTTCAGAAGATAGTTTTCGAAATTCATAAGTGAAGATTTCACCATGTGCGGAAGATGAGGATCGAACCGGATGACATTTAGTTGAGTTTGATGAAAAGCCGCTTCTTGAAGAAGCAGCCATTGAAGGTAATCCTATTTCTTCGGTTGAGGAGTTGACAATCAAGACGTGTTCAAAAAATTCAACTGTCTATCACCTAGTCCCCTTAATTTGGAAAATTCCGAAAGCAATCAAAACTTTAGACATCGTAGACAGGCTTCGCAAGAGGTGAGAAAGACATCAGTCACAGCCAGAGAGGGACTTCAAAGGAAAAAGGCTCTCCTGTCAATCTGGCGAAATTGCCATGGAATAATCAACTTTGAATCCTTACAAACTAATTAGGAATTAAGAGTTTTTGCAACGCTTCAGGAAGAGCTTGAAACGGACGTTTGTGTGTTCTAAAAAATAGAGAGAATTTTGCAATAATTAAGGCATAGATAAGTATAGTAACAAACGTAAGTGAGTCATAATTATTCAGGGAAAGTACATTGATGATTGAATCTTTAGTTAAAAATAACGTTTGATCACCTATTTCATTTATGTGAAATTCAAACTGAGCTTTGGAGATGACCTGACAGTCGATCCAGCAATTATTTCCTCAAATTTAGAATCAGTGGATAAGTATTATCGGTGCATGCATAAATTCGTTTAAAATTATGAAACGTCTCTAACGGTGACACCATCTCTCAAAGTATGCGCACATAATGGGAATATTTTAGAAAAATATTTATTTCTAATAAGATTAGTTAAAAATGTCTTTATCAATGTAAAATAAGTGGTTGCGAAACACGAAATTAATTAAATTTAAACGAAATTCAAGTGACAAGTAAATTATACAACTCGGAATGCGGCTGAGGAAAGATAATTTCATAGAGGTCCCGCAAAAAATCCTATTTAATTCTGTTATTGATTAACTGATTGTTGTAATACTGACAGCATGGCTATCTGTTGTAACTACAGAAAATCATACTTATAATATTCTGATTATTTTAGACTATAATTTATTTAAAATTTGCTATTTACTGTAAAATATGTATAGTTGTTTACGTTGTTACTAGGACGCGTTGTACTTCTACGAATATTTGTTATGAGTCGTTACGCATCTGTTTTCTGGTGGCCTGCTATCCTAGGGACAGAACGTAATATTACTAATCGCATTATTTTAGATAGCATCAATACCTCGTAAATACATATTACTATCACAATCTTCTTTGAGAATGCCCAAACACAAATAGCAGCCCACGGGCTGGTTAAGATCATCTGGTATTCGTTAGAACTGGAGGCTGACAACCATTTTTGACTTTTGGCTGCGATGTAGCAGGACTCAGCCCATCAGTAAATATTCTTATTATCCAAATCCTGACACTAGTGTAGCCATAGGCATCTGAATTCTTCAACTCAGTAATAATAATAGTAATAACAATTATTATTATTATTATTATTATTATTATTATTATATTGAAAGACATGAGTATATTCATAGTTCCTGTTAAGAAAAAGTAAATGTTCTAAATGAATATCGTAAAAACCAATGACATATTGTTCATTTCGGGTATTAGACAATAATGACTGGTGGTCTATTTCCTCGGCTAAAGTTAACTTATGCATTCGATAATATCTTATCGAGGGTAGGTCATTAATCTGTTTACCTTAGGCTGTTCGCTATATTGGAGGTAACTTCATTTTACGGATTGCATAGTAAATAAGAACTCCCAGAGACTTTGCACTTGCAGGGACAATTGCCAGAATTTGTTTCGTAAAATGGTAGGATACCGTGACTACATGAGCAGACTAGACCAAATCTACATAAACTTTGTTTTTGTCACTACTTCATCGACTCCATTGTTGGATGGGCATATGGAGTACTCGAAGAAAATGCTGCAGTCTCACCAGAAAAAGTGAAAAAAGTATCTGGTATTTAGTAGATTCAAATAAATTCACTATAACAGTGAATTGCACCAAAGTGTCCCACCCAAAATAAAATCTACAAGTAGTGTCTATTAGGGCCGCAAACCAGCCCCGAGAATGAGGTTAGAGCATAATGATTGTGAACTTTCCCTCGAAAAAGGGTCTTCTCGAAAACTGTTTCAATTCTCCCACCGACTGACCTGACACTTGCATTACTGGCAGCGCTGTGGGGACTGGAGCAGTTCCAGAATCTGACTGACAAACGCTTTACCTCTTTCTTTAGGTGCGGCTGGCTGGGGGCCAAGTCATGTTGATGACGTGCATGTTAGCTATTATTAGATGCCCTCGTTACCAGGGCGTAGCAACACTGGTCGGCAATTTCTTATGGGCACCTTAATTCAACTTAAGTCCCTCTCCAACACTTTAAGAAATCCGCTGAACAAGAGCAATTAGGCCGTCTGCTGTTATGTTGCCAGCTTCCTCTAGCCACAGCCACCTCGTATTTTTCATTCCATTGTGGTCTACATTTGTGCTACCACAGTGATTTCAGAGTATTTAGTGAGCATCCACCATAATCTCCTTTTTATTTAAATATTTGCTGTCTTCCAATAGTGGTCTGCTCCAGCCGTCCATTCCTGCTGTTGGCATCTAGAAGATGAATAAGGAAGCAGAGCATGACCAGATATTTTCTTGTGAGATTTATGTAGAATACGACTTTCGGATTCGGCCTATGCTGACCATTCTGGAAAAGGACCCAAGAGTGTTAAGCTAGACACTAGAAAATGAATCTCAGTGTCTACAAAGATGTGATAAACTGACTATAGAAGAATCCGAAATTAACGTTTCGCTATCAGGATATGGTAAACTATGAATGCCACCTCAGTTGAGCGAGAGCATTTGAAAATGAATCAGAGCAGAGACCTTACAGTGGCCCAGTTTTTGAAGCTGTGGAAATTCTCATTTGAACAGAGAATACCCATATAAAGGTCTCGAATGTAACGAATCTTTCCCCACAAGGAAGAACCAGACAATTGGATTGCACAAACTGTCGCAGAGACGATTGTCTATCACTTTCCTAAACAAGCAAACTTGACTGAAATAATCTGAAATTCCTCATAATAAATCCCTGTCGAATAACCCTCAGAGCAACAGTTATTCCCCTAAAGTCGTGTGCCTAGTAAAGATTCCAGGTGAATAAATAATTTATTCAAGGGTTTGTGGTTGCGTCTCCCATGTGGCCACGCGAAATCGCCAATTATGCTGAAAAGTCTGCCAAGGTTTTTCGCAATTATATACAATTCGTACCAATTTAGCCATGAACCATCTATGCAAACTGTAGGTACTTGGATATTTCAGTTCATCCGCATTTTGAATAAATAAATAAATAAACAAGTGAACGAATACTAAATTATAGATTCAGTCACTAATTTACTATCCTGTGGTGCAAAGGCTGTTTCTTCCAAGTGATTTTGTAAACTACTAAAGAAAATAAGTTGAAAGAGAAGCTGTTTCCCAACCAAGTTCTTCGTCGATCTTCCCTGGCGTGATTCTTGATGCACGGTGGTGTCTGCATTATCCTGAAGAGACATCAGGAGAGACATCACGAAAGCAGGTCTTTTCTCTCTCTCAAAGATTGGCTCAAACCTTTACTGCTGAAAGTAGATTCGAGAGTTAATTATTGCTGCATTAAGTGGTACAAATACAAAGTGCAGTATTCCTCGGCGATCCCACCAGATTTAACGTAGAGGGATCTTTTTCTCATGAAGTTCCTTTCTGGGCAGTGGTTGTTGTTGGGGTCCTTCCCCTTTCCCACCGTCACTACCAACGGCGCTTAAAATTTCGAAGAAAAAAAGATCCAGTCGCAAGTCATCTATCTAAAGAAAGATGAAACGTGTTATCTGGAATGGGGAAAGGATTTGAAATGACTGTTTTCAGACAATTCACAGGTAGGAACTCATTTCCAGTGTGTAGAAACTTTTCCAAATTATTGAAAATGACGATGAACAGTCGTGTGGCTTGAGTTAAGCTTTATTGCCTCCAATTCCAACTCAACTGATAGAGCAGGGGAAGCTTCCTTAAGCTCAGGTTCCTCAAGAATCGACTTGCCATCAAATTCAGCTGGAAGCCGGCGGTCCGATCTTCATCTTCTTGGAGGGTGAAATCTCCACTTCCGAATCCCGCAAACCATCTTCTGCAAGTTCTTTGAGAACTCATTGAGCTCCAAAAATATGGCTTCAAATGATTCTCAGGTGATTGGATCTGTTTAAATGCCTCTCAACATGAAATAGTGTTCAGCTGTATTAGACAACATAAAATATTCTTACGAGATGCCCTGGTAAATTATTTAAATCCTCGGCGACGAGCCAAATTGGGGCTGTTGGCGTTTCCCTTGTTGTGTTTATCTACTCTCCAACATGCGCCATCTGGCTCCACCCAGTTGTGGACATATTCGAATAAACACGGTGAAATTTATAGTTCCATCTCCATCAATTCTATATAGGCAAATGGAGAATTAAAGATGAAAAAAAATGCATAAAGGTTGTGACCTGACAAATGCGCTGAGTAGCAACAGAGATTTTTTTGATAGTTTTCAATGATATTATCTGTGAAAAGTTGTAGTCTAAAACTCGGTATGAGGATTGAGGAGGGAACAAGCCCAAGGTCATCTCCTATCAGGTCATCCCATCAGTTTTGTTCGAAATTTGCATAACAAGTGTGACAAAATTTTATGTTTAATAACAAAATCACTGATTATCTGTGGCTTCCTTCCATTTGTTAACGAGCCTATTAGAACCATGATTGGTGTATTTTTTGTTTTAAATGGAACTCACAAATGCCAGTCTCAACCCTTTCTTGTGGCCCTGCAAAAGCTGTTTCTTCCAAATAGTTTTGAATGCTACAAAATAAATCGTAGTAAGAGGAAGGAGCAAGGTCAGGAAAATAAGGTAAAAAAGGAATTTTTTCCTGACCAAGTTCTTCGATGTGAAACACAAATCTTTTCAATCCACTGGGGCAGGTCCTTTTTCCAAAAGCTTGGTTCAAACACCCTGATTGCTAACATTAAATGTTGCATTGATTTGGCGGCATTAAAAGGTAGCAATTCAAGTTGATTATTCCTTGCCGACCCCATCAGACCGAAAGAAGTACCTTTTACGCATTAAGTTCCCTTCTAGGCTGTGGATGAGATATTTCCCCCGCTTACGAATCCGTCACTGTCTATGAAGCTTAACATTTAAAAAAAAATCCATTTCTAGTTGTCAGCGAAAACCTTATTCACCAAAAGTTGGCGAGACTGGCAGAAAAGAGAAGACTTCAACTCTGGATTTTAGTTGATTATTTTCAGTCAGTTTATGATACAAATAATAGTATCCCAAGTTTATGAGCTTTTCCAAGCTTTTGAAGATAACGACGATGAAGGTTTATACGATATGAGCTACGCTTAATTGCTAATTCCAACTGAACTTCAAAGCTTACTTCAAGAAGCTGCTTATCATCAAACCGAATTGGACGTCGCCCGTTTCGATCTTCTCCGTCTTTTTCTGACTTTCGCAAACCATTTTCTGAGACCATTTTCTTATATTCACACATTCCTATTCGTGAACTGGAAGTGAATGGCTCTAGATCCCTCTTCGGCTTCTGCCTTTCCTTATTTTAAATCATAAAACACGATGTGCCTCAAATGATTCTTGGGTACTTCTACGCTAGCAGGCTTTCAATCAAGCAAGTTTCTGTAAAAGGAAATTATCGATTAAAATATCTCTTTACATAAGATAATGCTCATATCCATTAGACATAGTGGAATCTTCTTTAAATTTCGTGCAATTTTAAAAGGGACAATTTATTGAGCGCCCTGATATGTCTGAATTCATAATCCCAATACGGAATAGAAGGCGCCAGCATTATAAGATACTGTTTTACCCCTGCATACCGCGAGTTGGTGAGCCAAGCTTCATGCTGAGTAGTGATGCTCCAGACGTCTCTTCTTAAATCAAAGTACCGCCACATTTATTCGACAGTCCCCAAATACACGACATTTAAGCAATTAAACGCATTACACGTTACATAAACTTTTGCTGTTACCTCAATTCAAGCGAGCTTGAAAAGCTGGGATCTCCCCTTTTTAAAATGAGTAAGAGGAAACATACTACATGCCACATTAATTCTCGACATCGTCTGAATGTTGTCACTTCTCCCCTAGAGACCCTTAAGAGTGGCCAGCCTCCTTCGGGCTAAAAACGGGTGGTGCTAGGAATAACGCTTGGATAATTTCACTGAATTTTTCTTCCCTCTGCGTTAGATTAGCTCAAGCATACTACGCCTCCTTTAAAATGCAAAAAACCCTCTTAATTCGACATGTAGGTGATATCAAAGAGGCCGGATTGATACAGAATCGCCCTAATGATTCATCATTGATTTGAGTCGGCATTGTTGGAAATAGGGATGAGACTTGGTTCAAACCTCGCAACTGCACACCTTCATCTCCAAAGGAAAAAAGAAGGAAAAGTTCAGCGGAAAACTCGGAAGTTGGGTGCCCCGAGTTGACATCTGCTCTTCTCTTCTCTCCCCTTCTCTTCTCCACTCTCGCCAGCTTGTTCCGCCCCCTGGGATGGACTTGTGACTGGCGAAAAATGGATCTCTTATGGGAGAGTTGAGCGTCGTAGCCGGTGTCTTTGTAAGTGGGGGAAAGACCCCAGTCACGGCCACGGCCACAGCCACAGCCGCCGAGAAGGGAACTTCGTGGGAAGAAAGGTCCCCTACTTTCAGTCTGGTGGTGGTAATAATTCACACTGAATTGTTACCACTTAATGCATTAACAATTAATGCCCTGTCAGCAATTGAAGAGTTTGAACCAAGCTTTGAGGAGGGAACAAAGACAGCTCTAGTAAATCGAGTAGTGATGTTTCATCAAGGCAATGCATGACCCCACTTCGCATAAGTTCCATGAAGAACTTGTTTGGGAGAAAATTTCTCACCCACTTTATTATTCTCCCAACCTTTCTCCTTTTTCAAAATACTGCTCTTCGTAGCTTACAAAATCATTTGGAATATTCGGCTTTATCCAAGTAGGAAGAATTTTCCAATGGTGGCTGTAACAAGCTGGTTATTGGATGGATGGATGGATGGATGGGAGTCATAGATAATCGTTTTAAGTACATTGATGACTGAATCTCCCATAAAATGTAACATTTGATCAGTTTTGGTATCTACTTAAAGTTCGGACAGAACTTATTGGAAGACCTGATATATTATTAGTCATATCGGGTACCAACTGCGAGACGAACGAACGCAAGCTAAAAACGCCGGGGCCTTTTCAATGAGATCTCTTGTATTTATACTCATGGACACCCTGACAAAACAAAGCTCACAATTTGAATTTACCGCTGCCACTTCTCCTATTGTCGAAGCTAGAGAGGCCAATTAATAGCCACCAAAATCCCCTACAAGCAGAAGCGCTTGTTCAACTGCCAATTGAGTGACTCACTGAATAATGTTTCGCGTAAACACTGTGGCCTACATAACTGCTTAAATTAGTGACGCACCCTTGTGATGACTCATGAAGCTGCTGACTGGTCAAAAAACGAGCTGGTCGGGAAAAAATACGTAAAAATTTCTGAGCAAAACTTGGTTGATTAAGATAATTTAGTTACTAGTCAAATTTGGAGTTTTTTAGAGAGTCAGAACTAGAAATTGTCTAGCGAAACTGATACGGTAATCTTAAAGCCTCAGACATAGTACAGCCAGTTTTGTCCTTGAAAAAGGACCCCAGTGAAAAGGAATAAAAATTACTTGGGAAGATGATCCCTCCTTGCGCCGTGCTTTGAGTCATCAGTAGATCCGACTTGTGCGTGCGCCTAAGCTTTAGGTGGTCTATTCTACAAAAATTAGCAAAGGCACAATGGGGTAACCAAACATGTAATATTCTTAGACTTTGTAATGTTGGGTTTGGCTGTGAAGTAATAGGTTTTGAAAATGAAAGTGATGTTGCAAAGCTTTATAGCAAAGCTAGGGAATGCACCCAAGTGAAAATTTATTTTGGAGATTTTGTGAATGGTCTCAGTAAGTCCCACGGAGCTCTCAGTCAATTAAAAACTCCTCCATCTGATCAGTAGTGCCTCCCTTTGACTGTGATTGGCAGGAAGGACGATTAGCGAAATGTATCAAGGGTAGCGTGTGCGCTTCCAGGAAATGCACTGCCGCTTGAATAGAAAAGACAAAGGTGAATCACCCAATTTATTGCCAAAAGTTGGAATTTGTTTTTATTTTAGATTTGGGAAGTGCTTCCCTGACACTAAACGGCGCAGATTTACGGATGAATGTTTAGAGCACCGATGGGAAAATAATAACATCAGTTGTGCGAATTTACTGAGACGGTTTTAAAAGGATATTTCATAAATGTAATAGTTCATACCACAGAGTAAAATCCTTATTCAGCTTAAAAAGATTGTTTCTCAAATAGCTTTTTGGTGGCCTTCGCTATTGACGTCTTTATATGATGCTAAGAACCAATTTTTTAAAGAAACCTTTATTCATGACAACGTCTTTCTTAAACGTAAGTTGGTTTTAAGTTAGATTTTAAATATATTAGTAGGAACGTTGAGTTGAACTTATAATTCAATTCGAAAAATGCCAAAGCCGACGGCGGTATCTATTCCGGTCTAGTCAGCGGGAATTCAAATCGGTAAAAAGGTGAACGCTTTTTCTCACAGAAAGTTTACTCATTTTACGGGGCAAAGTAATTAAATTACGTTTGTGAGCTGTACAAACACAGTTTGGATTAGGGCTTTTACTCTTCCATCAATTTTCGATATAGCGACTGTTAGAGTGCCCTTTTAGCGACGACTGCCTCTCCTCTCTTCCACTAGTGATTTGACTTATATGACTTTTATTCGTGGTAACTTATAGCGGGGCTATTAACCATGTGACATACCAAGGGAAAAATCTACCCACAAACTGCCACGGATTGCCCCCAAATGAATGACGAAAAAGTGCCACCGTAGAGTTTATTTGCATACACCATATATTATTACATTCAATTACCGCGATTGAGAAAAGGAAGGAGGTTTGCTGCTGCTGCTGCTGGAAAGACCTAGGTTCCGTCAGACACCACTGGTGTCTGGATTCATTGTTCTACTCAAGCATACAAGAGTCCTTACAGTCGGGTAACACGAATATTGCATGCTACAGTCTTATTAAACCCATAGGCATCTCAGTAGAGGGATGGGTCGGCCGAGAGAGATCAATGGCGTGAGCTCCAAAGTATGCATAAATGCGTGGATGAGCTTCGGGAACATGGAGGCTGGGAGGTGGGGTAGGGAATTTGATTGTGTGACAAACTATTTTTCTCAGGAAATACGGCAGCAACTAGAGGAGTCGCCGTTCGAGCTCCGACCGCACAGTCCGCCATTCCTTCTGGATGACTTTTTCAGGCTCCTCTTGAACCTCGACTTGATTCCTCCGCCTCCTGCTCCATTGCTAGAAGACGAGGAGGGATAAAACTTGTTTTTCAGGAACTCCGTCTGCCGTTTAGACGACTCCTCCTCCACAATCGTCGAATGCAGCATTGTCGGCGGTGGCGGCGGCGGCAGTGAAGGCTCCATCTTTTGCGAATTTACCGTCAAGTTCGTCACTGTGTTCGTGGTCGTGGCAAGCGACGTGCTCGACGAAGGGATGTAGAAGAACGAGTTCATCGCGTGCATTGAATCACTTGACGGGTGGTAGGCACTCCCTCCGTTGGAGAGTTGTGGTTCCAGGCCCTGCTTGAAGGCCCTTGGATTCCCTGTCGAGGGCGAGGTAGACACCCTAGGTGGCGGGGAGGCTGAGCACTGTCTTAAGCCCGGTTGAGTAGCATTCACTCGAGGACGACGGAGAGATGCGTTGGCCGACACAGACATCCCTGGCTGGTGCGCCAGAGTGAGACTACGCACCAGGGAAGAAGCTGACGTGGTTGTCGGATGTGGCGGCAGCCCCTCGAAGCTCAAACCCGTGGAGATGCGTGGGTACCCACAGGTTCTTCGACGCGACTGCACTTGCAGCTCATAGGTGCCTCGTAGCACATCCACCATGTGCCTCGAGTCGCGTATGTTGCTAGCCAGTGAGGCCAGGGAGAAGTTCGACGAAGTCAGCCCGTTCTGCTGGCGATTGGGGGCTCTGGGAGCATTGCACCAGACGGCGGATAAGCGGTGGTTGGTCAGGAGAGCGGGGGAGGTTTTGGCGGTCAGGGAAGCCCGTGAAGAGGTGGTGGAGGGAGGTGGAAGTGGAGGCGGAGCAACTGCCTCGCCGCCTCCGCATCCCAGTTCATCTTTTGACGGCGAGTGCGCCTTGTTCTCATCCTCCTCTTCCCTAATCGGGGCACAGATCTCCGTCGCTACCGGCGGCTTGATGAAGAGGTGGTCGAGGATGTTGGGCGCGGATTGACAGGGGTTACTCAGATGACCGTTGACCGTGGGTTCGCCACTCTCGGGAGGCTGGAACTGCTGTCTAGACTTGGTCTCCGGCGGATCCAGACTGTTCGTCTTGACGAACTCGGACTCGGTCGGACTCCGACCCGTGGTGAAGTTGAGGCTCATTCGCAGGAGACTCGGGTGTCCGGTAGCGCTACTGCTCCCTCCTTGACCCAGAACCGAGAAACTCGGTGGTCCACTGCGCCTACGACTGTCGCGTGCGGTGGTGGTTACAGGTCTAATGAGACTGTTAGGAGTGTGTCGCGAGGTGAGAAAAACGTTTCCCCCACCCATCGCAGACGGCGAGTACTTCAAGCGACGATCCACCACCGACCAGAGGTTGATTCCACTCACGGGCCGCGAAGAGTTGTTGTTGAAACTGGCCGTGGAACTGGAGTGAAACTTCCGCGCGCACCAGGGCGGACTTCGGGCCCGGGGCATGGAACTCCGGTTGGAGTAGTTGGAGCTCAGCGACTTGCGATTTCCCGACAACTGTCGCGTCGGCTTTGTGTTATTGGCCAATGGCGGATTAACCTGACGTCGCGACAGGGCGTCCTCCTCTTGCAAAGACAGTTCCTCTTCAGCGATGTAGTCCAACAGCTGTGGACTACTCTTAACCGACAAGAGAGGTCGTAGAGAGGGTCGAGCGGTACGTAAGTGTCGGGTGAATAGCGAGGAGACGGAACGACGTGTCGAGTCCACACCGGGCATTCCCCCACCGCCACCTCCGGGCGTATTTAACGATGTCTCCGAAGCGACTCGCTCAAAGAGGTCGGCACGGGAGTTCGGCCTGGTGAAATACCGGGTGAAGGGGGGTTCGAGATCAAGGGCGTGTAAATCTGATGCGCCTCCGGCGTCGGAGCTCTCGTGTTCCGAGAGCAGCTCCGAGCGCACACAGGCGAGACTGGCGACCGCCTCAAACTCCTCTTGCTCCTCGTGGAAGAGGGCCTCGTCGGTGGGCTCGGTGAAATTGATCTCCTCCGCTAGCCTCTGCTCCAGACCACTCATTCCCGAAGAGGCCGCAGCGGCAGCAGCAATCTCCTCGTTCTCTTCCTCCTCCTCATCCTCGAGAATCATTGAGAAGCGCCTCAGTCGTTCCTCAGCTCCCGAAGCAGCCAGTGAGGCGGAAATCGATGTTGGCAGTGTAGCAACTGCAGAATTGCGTGCCGGTTGCTCAGGAGGTGGGGGAGGGATGGCGACCTTCTGCTGCATGCTCAAGCTCTGCTCCAAGGCCTTGGTTTGAGCCGCCAGAAGCTTGTACTCCTCGATGTAGTTGCGTTTGAGTTTCCTCTCGGCCAGAAGGAAGTAGGTGGCGGAGATGTGCGAGTACTCGTTGCGATCCAGAGCCTGCTGGATCTCGTCCACAGTAGCCAGCCCGCCCGCCGCCATCTTGTTGAGTATCTCCATGTGATCCTCGAACTGGAGGTGCTCCTGTGAGATGAGTGGCATCGAGAAGAGATCGATGGGGAGGAGCTCGTCGCTCGTCCTGTTCAGCCAATCGTCTTGTAGGATCTCCTCCAGCGTCGCCCGTTTAGCGGGATCACGAATTAGTAGGCGAGAGATCAGGGAACAGCACTCGGGAGAGAGATGCGGCGGTAGGTGGTACTCGCAGTCCATGATCTTTGTCAAGGTCTCGCTGTCATTGGCCTCTTCAAATGGGAGCCTCCCACACACCAGCATGAAGAGAATCACCCCCAGGGACCAGATATCCACCTTGGGAGCGTCGTACTTTGTCCCCAGGAGAATCTCTGGTGCGGAGTAGGCTAGAGAGCCACAAAAGGTGTCCAGTTGTTTGCCTGGGACAAATTGATTGCTGAAGCCAAAGTCGGTCAGCTTCACCACACCCAGTTGCTCGAAGAAGACGACGTTTTCGGGCTTGAGGTCGCGGTGGACGACGTGGAGGTTGTGGCAGTAGGAGATGGCCGTGACGATCTGGCGAAAGTAGCGCCGCGCGAGTTTCTCGGAGAGGCCGTGCTCGTGTTTCATGATGTAGTCGTAGAGGTCGCCGCCGTCCCCCAGCTCGAGGATGAGGTAGAGTTTGTTGACGGTGTCGATGACCTCGTAGAGGCGCACGACGTTGGGGTGCTGGACGAGCTTCATGCAGACCACCTCCTGAAAAAGGTGCTCGCGCGAGGGCGCATCCAGTTTGGTCTTGTCGATCACCTTCACGGCCACCTTCTCACCCGTGAAGACGTGCTGAGCCACCTTCACCACGGCGTAGTGGCCCCGCCCGATCGTCGGCCCCAGGTCGTATAGACCCGCCACTTTCGGCTCCACTCCCGAGTTGGCGTCCTCGAAGAACTTCTGGTAGATCGACATGCTGCGAGGAGCACAAAACGAGTAGAACGACAGGTTAATTGATGACCAAAACTGTCAGGAAATCGGATGGGGTGTCTGAGCAAGCTTCCCAGCGTCTAACTGAGGGCTCTAGAGCTACGGAATGTTCAGATTTAAGTTTGGGGGATTACATATTCGCTTTGTTGAAGGCGACCGCTACGACGTTTCCGATTCATACAAGTGACGAAAACGAGGGGAATACGGAACTGGAACCCCCACCGGGTGCACCATGGGAGGGAATAACTGGTCATACAACGAGTGCTTGAACATTTGCTCATTGCTTCCCCCTGAACACTGTGAAATCACTCCGGTAATGGGGAATACGACGTGGCTATGTCTAGAGGAAGCTACTTCTTGGAAATCCGCCGCCAGGCCAATGATTCCCTTCATGGAAGGGAAATTAACAGCCGGGACTGTTTAGGCATTTTGCGCGACCATGTTCATCCTAGGGAAGTCCATGAACTGCTTTCGGAGAGGAACGCGCAATTTTTCAAGATGGTGGTAATGCAATAAATTAACACAGCTAGAATTGCTAAAGAAGGGTGGCACGAGGAGCATCCCAGTGGAATTGAGCATCTCATCTGACCACCGCAATCCCCAAACCTCCAAATTTATGATTGATTTTAGAGATTCAAGAAGTCGATTTCCACCGCCTCCGTCGTCTTGTCTAAAAGAAGCTGGTGGGTGTTTTAACTGAGGAAGAATGGGCTAATATTCCCTTAGAAACAAGTCACAATTTGCTTGAATCAATGCCACCTCGGAGAACTGAGGCTGTAATTGCTACAAAAGTACATCTTGTTGATTGTTTAAGGTGTTTCCACTATTTTGTCCAATCCATGTAACTTATCTGGCGTCTAGTTTGACATTCTTGAGTCCTTTCCCAGGATGGCCAACATGTTGATCGCGGACATAGACCGATTCCAGAAGTCATATTCCCAAGTACCGGGTGTCCGGAATGAATCGTAAAGGATAGCAACGGGTCGTGTTTTGTTTCTTTAAAAGTCTCAACCCTTCTTTTTTCGTCATGTGTGTGATGACAGCACATAACATGATTCATGGAAGAGAATAAACTATACAGAGATGATTCTTGCCAGTCACGAACCTAATGAGATAATTATGGTGGCTGCTCAGTGCTCCTCCTGAAAACTGTGGAATCATTCGGCTGGGATGAACTGAGACTACGAGTCAGTGATCTGATTGCTCTCACACAGCAGCTTTTCTCCAGAATCTGCACAAAACTTGTTGGAGGGAGTCTAAGTTGAATTCAATCGACTACAAGTAATTGCTGACCAATAACCCCGTTAACGAGGGTAACTAATACTAGGTAGCCGTATGTACGTCATCAACAGGATTTGACCCCAGCCAGCCGCACATAAAGAAAGAAGTAAAGCGTTTGTCAGTCAAATTTTGCAACTGCTCCAGTCGCCACAATGCTTGTCCTCCATCCAACTCCTGCGCAGTTCACTAATCGCAGTGGTGCCGGTGATGCAAATGCCCAGGCGGTCGACGAGAGAATTAAAGCGCTTGAGAAGACCCTTAATTCTAGGATTTAGCCTCATTTCCGGGATCGGATTGGGGATATAATGTGCACTAATTGCGGCGTTTATTTCTCGTGAAACTGACAACAATAGTGCAATTCCCCTATCCATTGAACTTCGTTGAAATCAAGCGAATTTCGTAGACAGCGGCAACTTTTTTCTACTTCCTGAAAAGACTGTTAAATTTCTCCCAAACTGCCTGCACAAGCGGCGCCTCTGTGGTGGTGGCCCTACCCTCATCCACTTATTCATTCAAGCCGCACAAACGACAAATTTATGCACGAGAGGCTACAGAATGTGATGGTGGTGCATTTCAGTTCCCCCCTCATGTCCCGAAGCACATACCAGGCGGTGAGGATGGGTTTCCCAAGGTTGCGAGGTCAAAGCCAGAATGCGGTCAGTGACGGTGTCAAAGGAAGGCAAAATTTTATCGATCGAATTAATCTTAGCGCGGCAGTTTCCCTCCGCTCTTCCCTCTTGTTGTAAAGTGAGTTAAATTTACTGATCGACATCGACGTTGTTAAAAGTGGTCCAACAGAACACTTTTCAACGATCAATATTGATTTTCTGGGACTGATTCGGTTAATCACACGGATTTGCACAGCTTACGAGCATTAACAAAACCGTTTTATCTATTAACACTAGCAAAATCCACAAAATTAGCCGCGAATTTAAGATGGGAACAGAGTAGTATTGCGTTAGCGGATAGCAACACTAAGTACACACAAAATAACCAATTAATCACCTTAACCAAAATTCGTAAGGTCATCTCCGCTAGCCAATATGACCCAGGAATGGTGATTTACGCTGCTAATTGGAACGACCTGAGGTTTGCTGAGAGAGGTGAAGCGATTCGTTTTCCGTAAACACAAAAATGATGCATCAGTGTTTTTTCTTAATGACAAATTTAAGACTAACCAGTCTCCACTTTACCATTTCGCTTATCAATTTTTCAGTCAGCCATCAAAATATCGGGTTTCTGCTTTGACTCTGGCTTTCCGGCCAACTTCAAAATTTTCCCAATGTGGATCTATCGATAGGGTGGTGCTTGATGGAGGGAATTACGATGACCCTAAAATGTGTGCAGCTTTGAAGCCCCACAAGAAAGTTAAGCCTTTGCCACGTTCTCCAGATCACATGGCTGGAAAATTATAAAACTGTTATTTACGGCCGGAGGAGATGTAAAAGCCATTTCGAGCAGTTGCGCACTTTGATTTCCGGACTATTTTTAAGGCAATGGAACGAATTTTCTAAGCCCATTAAATCAAGGGCATGGTGGTGATTAATATTCGAATTAAACTTTTCCCTTCAAGTATACTTCACATAATCAGATCAGATTTAACACTTGAGAATTTGATTCTGATTAGAAAATAAATCCAGTAATAATGGTAGTTTGAAATAATTCAACTGCTAAGCGAAGCTGACAAGAATTGAAATCCAATCCCTGCATTTTTTTTCAATGAACTGTTTTGAAACCAGTGAATTAAACGGGCATTTTTTCCACGGCACCATGAAATATTGAAAACAATATGAATAGTAAATTAGCGGCGACTTAAACCAACTAGTCACATAAAGACAAGAAGACGCAAATCACTTCTTTGCCACCAATAAAGCAAAATAATGACCTACGAGAGCTACCTGAATGTCATAATTAGAAAAATGTGCAAAACATTCAGAGCAAACAAAACAGTGCCACAGATTTGCGTTAAAAGTTCTTAGAACCGTTCAAATAACTGGAACCGTTTTGTGGAAAAGTTTATAAAGGAACGATCTGCCAAATTCCCATTGATATTTACGTAAACCGAATTTTAAAATTAAATGTTTTCTAACAATTCAACCACCCCCCCATCTCAAACTTCCACTTATCGATTTAACCAGATGGACAAATCGTCATTGGTTGAATTGCGTTCAATGATTCCGGCCGTTTTACCGGGTTTGTTGATAGCATTTCCAAACAGCTTCAAGCAAAACCACAGACTTTTATTGAGTGGGTCCTTGTACTATATAGCCCATTAACCCAAGGTGAGAAGCATTTAAATCGCATTAAAGTCAGAGTACCGCAATTTACTGCACATTACTCGCGTCAGAAAACACAAGCACTGTTTTGTCGGCTTATGTTATCCGCCTAGCTGCCCATGGAACACCTGTTAACTTATATAATAAAAGCATATTCGTCCTTAGGCTCTTCCGCATCAAAATTAACTGAATCCAGGAGTTAATAAAAAATTAAATTGCCATAAAAAAATTTATATTACACGTACCGAACTCTATTGAACAACGTCAAGTAAAGATGGGCTTCAAAGGAATGTGGGAATATGTCGTCAAAAACCTGTTATACACTACACTTTCGTACATTAGCTTAATAAGAGACGTGGTTTTAAGGATATTTCACCTCATTAAAATCAGGTAAGGCAACTTCAATTAGCTAGCCATCGACCAAATATCCTGGTGAGTTCCCACGTAACCAAACGCGGCAGCGACATCAATCAACAGCCCCATCCATCACCGTCGCCGAGCAACCAGTGAGGGCCTGGCTTCCAGCACAGCTTGCTTTGTGCGTGACTATCCGCTTCTTTTACTACTCATCCATCACGTGCTATCAGAGAAAGCTTCCCACGTACTTTACCTTCCCCTCCATCTAGTTGTCTACAGACAAGTCTACTAGTTGGTTTAGTTTGGCACTGTTTCTAACCGCGATTCTTGGAACTGGGGGCACGGAACTGATCATTTGTGATGGGTCAGCGCTCTTACACACCAACACCAAACACAGTGACCCTTTTCTTTCCGCATGAATTGAGGCATCACCACACTTCCACCCCGGACCCTGGGATTCAGTCCCTCCCCTCAGGCTTAAAATTTACCACTACTGCCTATACTTCGTTCGACCTAACCCCTAAAAACTTGCCTGGATGATCTACTTTAACCCCTATTTATGGAATCGAACCCCCTGATTAGCCCAATTGTCACATACTTGTGAATGTGGGTGCAAATGCGCAATTAGCATGGTAATGCAAACGGAAAATGCTGCACACTACTTGACTCTGCAATCAAACCTACTGGACTATGAAGACCTTCTTTCCGAGATCCGTGGGTTCTTCGTAAGTTTAGCCCTCCTTTTAACGGTACGGGGTTCACTGTTTCTGGTACTGAGTACAAGATCGAAATACAGCTCGATACTCATCCCGTACCTAGCTCAAGCTCACTAATAAATGGTCCATTTATATGATACCTTGTCGCCTTAGACTGTACTGTTTAGTGCTTTAACGAACGACAACACCCTAATTACAAGGCTGATCAGCTACTATTATATTGAGGATTTTCGAGTCTTTTAGGACAAAGCCCGGACATTCTTAGTATAATTTGAAAATAAGGAAGCAAAATCGTGGAGGATGGTTTACACACCCTTTATCTAGTTCACTGAAGAAAACTAATCGAAAATAATGCTGAAGAAAAATTGAATTTCTGCTCAAGTTTCCATGACTCGCTACTCCCAATTGCAGCACACCACGTACTAGATGAGAACTATTTCCTCTTGCTTCTTTGTTGACACCTGAATTTATACTGCTACACAATCGCATCCTACACTTCAATTCGTGATTATTTCTCACATTTACCCTGACCTAATGCTTATATTCTCTATTCAGTGGTTGTTACCTCAATGGGTCCACCTAGACTACACCCGCCAATGTAAGATCCTCCTGCACGGCCCTCACTCGCTTCCAACGCATTTCAACAGAAAGTGCACTTTTTCTGGATTAGACCGACTTACAAGCACAACGCTGTTTGGTGCCTCAAGAAACAGACTTTCCAACTACGCACTCGCTCTTTTTCCCTCAAATACAAGACTTGGTTTTACGTATCTAGTAAGAACCCGAAATTAGAACCCGAACGAAATTAGTCCCAAAACATCATCTATCAACACCTGCACTTTCACCCTGGATTTGACGACATATCCATCCACACCTATCGAAGCTTGTGACTGCACCTTTTGACGGACACGATCAGAGAAAGTGATAGAGGAGGTTTTGGACCCTTGAATGGCGCTTTTACCCAGTAATTAGACAAACCAATCAAACAATAAACCATTTTCTCCTACTTCTTTGTTGACCCGCTAAGTCCTACTGTTGGTATCGGGATTAAAAACTTTAATATTTACCGTCTCCAAGTTGCTACACACCAGAACGCCTTCACTGAGACTAGCATTAGTTAATTGGCAAAAGCAGCCCCATACTCAGACTGCATCTGCCAACGAATACTTGCCCCTTGACTGTACTTTTAACGGCGTGGATCATTTAGTGCTCATAATTGCACGACAGCGCTTCAAACAGACCTGGTGACTACACCCTGGCAAACACGGATAGAACATTTGACCCAGATGTTTTCCCTTAAATACAGGTCTCCCCTTCTAGTTTAGCTGGTGAGTTTTTGTATAAATTCTTTAAGAGAACCATGGAAGTTTAGTAGCGGAAGGGCTTCAGAAAAGCGGGAACATCCGCCTCATAGATTCCAAGTTGATCATCAGAAAAGAAATAAACGGTGGCCAGTGTTTGATCTCAGAAAAAGGACAGGTACATAAACAGAACAGGTACGAATTCCCACTTTCCAACAAAGAAACACCCCATTGCATGTATTTACTTCAAGACGTATTTATAACTGTTGGGTCGACAGGTTTGACCGTCTAAAAATTGATCGCCATCCCTTCGGAGACTGAAGCTCCTCCCATCAATCGTTGCATTTCTCGAACCAGTGCATCAAAAAGGCGCAGAGTCCTCCTCTTTTTCCACCTCAGTAGATCGTGTGCCAGGCCACGATAAGAGAGGTGGGTGCATACACGCAAAGGCACACACTCAACCACAAAACACAGTCGTTTTGACGTTGGGGACCACGTAGAAGTGTAAACCATGCCAAATTATGATCACAAGACAAGAAAACGCCTCAACTACAAGCCCTACCGGGGGACAAGGTGCTAGACCGCATGTCCCATAAACCAGAGTGACTAATTCCATGGTAACTCAGTTACTCTCGTCTTAAATTGGTGAACCACCGACTGTGGAATCTGGTTAGTTTGAAGACAGCCCAAAAACGACAGAGCAACATCCCGGTACACTCAAACAACTCTACCATGTCATTGGCTTAATTTCTGCCATCTGTGGTGCTACCACCCAAATCTGTCAGGTGTTTTCTTCCTTACTGCTGTTACTTTGTGAAGATGATCGTTTTAGAAGGCGGTTAAACCCGAGAGGACAACCGCTTGGATTAATTTCGCTCCTAACTTGGGCTCTAGGAGCGGCATATGGTGATTCAGGGCGTAAAACCACCCAGCGGAGCTGAGGAAATCACACCTTTGGCCACAGACACACCCAACCGCGTCTATTTACAATGTCCTTTAGTCGCTACGAGGGTGTGTTAGTGATCTCGCGAAACATTTGCATGCAAATACCGAAAACTAAAAGGCGAAAACGATCCTATGGCAGTTTTGTAGGCAAACTTCACAATTACCAAAGCCCAACCTCTTGGGAACTTTCACAATTTTCCGTGAGAATGGAATGTGATTGATGCCAAGTCTACTTGAGAGAGGTGGGCGTCTTTCGCCTTAGTCAGCCCTGTCACCTATATTTTTATCCCTATAGTTGGTAGGTACATACACAACAAATTTATAAATCATTATAGTTTGAGAATTGTTGGATGCTCGGAGGTTACTTCGAGAAAAAAACATTACTAGAGGCCAAAGTGCCAACATCTTGTGACTAAAACACATCCTAACCCAACCAGCAAGTAGATCGATACAAGCCGTCTGAGCATAACTCAACAC
Organism: Anomotaenia brevis; assembly: GCA_030710315.1. Taxonomy (NCBI): domain Eukaryota; kingdom Metazoa; phylum Platyhelminthes; class Cestoda; order Cyclophyllidea; family Dilepididae; genus Anomotaenia; species Anomotaenia brevis. The sequence continues at coordinate 1,016,914 of JAUOZQ010000010.1, forward strand.
ACCAATTTCGAGAAAATTTCACCCAATCGGTGGCCTGAGTGGAGCTCATTGCTACTAGGATGTGCAAACCCTGGACACATTCTGAGTCTGGTCAAGTTAAGCCATAGTTAAACTTGCAACAACATCGAATTTTTCAAGAAATAACAGCTCCTTTAGATCCACGATTGACAACTCACCAATAACGGCTAAAACGAGAGACACCTCGGGTAACTGGGAGGTACTCTGTTTTGCCTATTCCCATCTACCAATAAGTCGTTTGGCCAGTCAATTCTGCATTAAGAGTAGTACTATAGCAGGAACATCTTGGTTCATGCGAACCGCTTTGAAAGTTGAGAATTCTTGCTTTTTTCAACAGAGGCCAACCCCAAAGTGGGCTTAATCCCACATCTCCTTGGACATGCTGAGCAATACCTTAAGACTCAATTTTCTAACCAGAATTTCGGAGGGTATGCGTTTTCCCTCAAGCAAATCCTGTTTCCTGCATTTTTAATTTCATAGTTGCTGGAGGTGACCATACCACAAGACCTCTGGCTTGAGAATTCAGCGTTAGCCTCAAAGAGACATTCTAGCTTCTCAATTATGTAAGCATCTGGTTAAAACTTACACCCAATAACGTTCGTTTCCTCAGTTTAGACATTGCATAGGGTAATATAATGAAATACTACGAGGAAATAAGAGGCGCTTTTAAGCTGTGATTACCTTCACACACAAAGCGATAAGAAAAACAAACCACAAAGCTAGGGGAAAACCAGACAGAAAGTTGCAGGGTGTACAGCACACCTGGAAGAAAGGAGCAGACACAGACACAGACACAGACACACATGTTGAATCAGGCAACCAGGTGGCCAGACCAGCAGTTACTCCCGCGGCACCACATGTCCCACGTCCGCGGGACAGACAGGCGATGGGGTACACGCACGCACAAACTGCGGGCGCAAGACACCCCCTTCAGGTACTACACTGCAGTTGCTCTTGCTAAACCGAAGGGACAGGGGGAGGGGGAGAGAGGAAATGCTTGTAAGAAGCAGCAGCAGCAGCAGTGCACACTAGAGGTGCTCAATTTAGGCGTACAGCGCAATTAGGGCACTTGGGGGTAATCAGACGTCATCTGCTCTACGCGCCCCATTGGTAGACAGCAGGTAGGCTAAGTGGTTAGGCTCGTATTAACATTACTACCCATAAAAAGCAGTTTCCACTACGATTTTGACTGACGCCCTTTGTTCCCTAGTTAAAAAGCTAAAAACAAGGTTTTTGGGTTTATCAAACGCACTCGGCGGCTACGCAGTTGCACACATACGACCAGAGCACTTACCTGACAAGTATTCCCTAAACAAAAAAGACTCCTAGGTCTATCATAGTGCCGACTTTATGATTAGTTAGGTTGCTATAAGGTAGAACCTCGGAAAATCATTCTAGATGAAGCGCTTTACTAGGTTTTAATCTCAGAACCGCCACAAATATACAGATCAACGGGAAAGAAATCGACCGAGTTTTGTTTGTTATTGACACACTCCTTCTGGTTTAAACATCGCGCTCCCAATCTAAACTCTGAGGCACGGAGGTTTTTTCATAATTGCTTGTGGGAGAAAACTGATCTAAACCCCAGATACGACATGGTGACTAAGGCTTGATTTAAACAATCAGTACCCGAAGAGATGTTAAGAATGGTTTTAGATTGGATATGAATAAGCTGGGCCCCACCCACCGACTTCTGCACACCGTCGCCCAATCAGGCTAGTTGAACATAAGTCAACTCGATGGTTTCCAGAATCATCTCATCGAACCAGCATTTAGATTTGTTTATTGCCACCATAAAGAGTGCAATCTGGGCACACAAGTCAATACACGACCAGACGGACCTTAGGGACGTAAGACTATCCACTTTGTACCCGGGTTTCTTCGAAAAGACCTCTGCTTCCTCTATAACAACTGGGACATTGAGTATTCCTGTTTCATGCCCCATAACTTCGACAGATTTCAACGGTGATGCTTTTCCAGGCAAATCTACGGGTCATAGATGTTTCACACTATTTTTCAACCCCCTTTCCAACAACAAAGAGGAACGGATCTGCTACGCCACTTGATTAATGGTTGCAGAACCCCCAGCAGAAACATTCGGGGGCGGAGGGGAGAACAAGAAAAAATGGGTACAAGGCGGCGACCCGGTACAAATATAGACACAGTTGACGTCAAACAGAAATACAAAATGATTGGTGCATTGTCTTGGGTCTGACTAATTAGGGCACTGTCGTTTAATCAAATTCATGGAGCAAACGATGCAATCTACAGACATCACCAAAAGTTATCGCCTTCCTTCCTTCTTTCCTCACCAGCCTATCGAGAAAAAAGCGAAACTGCCAGCACGCACGCAAGAAAAAGAAGGCAAAACTCACATTTAATCTGAAGAAACTGCTTTTTCTGCGTCCGCGTCTTTGCAACAGAAGGTTCAAGTCTAAAAGAGCAAAGATCTCGTGGGTGAATGCTACTCAATGGGAATAATGAGGCACTCGCTGTCCATCAATCTAAGTGCCCCCTCCCCACCATCTGTTAGGACCAGCTGGCCTGTGCGATTCGAGCAGAGGCACTAGGTGCAGTCGCACTTATCTGTCACGGCCGAAGGCCACATCCCTCTTATGGATGCATCTACGAACAAAGCACCACGTGCTCCTCATTAGCTGGACATTCGGAGTTATTCTCTCCCACTTTGGAATTGACGCGTCGGATTAGCTGGTTAGGAGAGGATAGAGAGAGAGAGAGAAGCAATATTCAGTGGTGTAATGTCAGAAGAAAAAGCGACCAGACGAAAACGTGAAGGCAGCGCAGTGAGAATGAGAAAAAAGGGACAAGGAGTTAAACTAACATTCTCCCTCCCCTAGAAAGTGGAAGAAATAATCAGAAAAAACCAACCCCAAGACAGTCGAATTGAAATCAATTCATCCGGGAACGCACTAGTTAATCTGGCCAATCAGGGGGCAGAGTCAAATTAGGGGATGAACCAATGAGGAAACACCATAATTTCATGTAACGAGAGAGGGAGTAGAGATGGTCAGTCTAAAACAATGACCGCCACCCTGTCCCCTGCTTTTAATTAATTTCGAGTTGTCAGCTGCGGTAGCAGCTTATAACACGAGGGAAGAAGAGAGAAAGCAAACGAGAAAAGAGGGTGTGTGCTGGGAGCAGTGGATTAAATATTTACGCGAGTTTAAAGTCACTGAGTGCAAACTGAAAAGGGACATAAGAAGTGGTTGATTAAGAAATAACTGGATTGCTCAAACTATCAACTTCGACAGCAACCTTATTGGAGTCCAAAGCTAGCAAGCTCGACCTGTGAATCTTTGTTCAACTATTCTGCAGCTCCGGGGCAAATGCAATTTAATCCCAATTAAGTAATTAAATAATTAAAAAGGCATTTCAGCCTGTTTTAGTTCAGATTATCAAGCCGACTTTCAATCGAGTAGTTCCATTACTAGATCGCCGCAAGATAAAAGAGTACCATGTACTTTACCTCCCTATCCATTTGAGCCCATCATAAAAGACCACTACAGTAATTCCTCGTTTGTAGCGGTAGATAGATTTCGAGATCGCGAAAAAGGGCCACGGTTTTACGATACCTATTTGATGCGCATTTGAACCTTTAAACCTCCCCCCTCTCACACCATTAATAACCCACCCACTCCCTTTACAGAACATTGTTCTTGAAGTAACAAGGACAATTGTTAGGTAATAACATCCGAGAAGGTAGCGGGTGCGTGTTGTACTTGTGTAAATCACTGCCAACTCTCTAACAAAGATGCCTTTTGCTTTCAACAAAATCCTCTTCATTTAACTCCATGAATGCGGAGACCATTTGTAACAACGCCTTGGGTATTTGTTTATTAACGTGATAGGAACTCTTGACGTGATTTACAGGGTTAATGCTATAAATCATTCATTTTTGCGACGTTGATTTAGAGGGAGAGAGCAACTCGAGTTAATCTAAACCTTCCGTTACAAAACCCATAACGCATTCGCCCTAGGCTTATGAACGATTCTCTAACCCTAATGCCGTAGCAATGTCGTGAGTCCAACTCGGATATTTGGATAGAGAGGAGACTTGGAAACCTAGAAGGAAAGTTGGTGTCTCGAGAGGAGTCGAAGCGGAACGGAAGAACTCCACTGAGACGAGACCACACACACACTGATGTCACCTTTTTCCCACCAAACCTGAGATAGAGGGTTGGCGAAAGGGGTGGGAGGGGGAGCGGACGCCAGTAACTGTAGAGACTGATGCTGAGGATTTTCTCCGAGGAAGCAATCTCGAGCCATCTAGGCACTACAGATTGACTGTTACCCTCGCCCGAAGGCAGTACGAATCGCGGTTGCGTGACAGTAGTAATCTCTGTTCTGAATCTAATCTCGCCAGACCAAAGACCACTTCTTAGAGGAGTGGTATTTTCTTCGATAATATTATAAGTAGATATATAATACCCTATGCATTCAGATTAAATGCTCGTACCTATTAGCAAGTGCTACTACAAGACTCCCGTTACTTCGATTATGATCTCTGATCTTAATGACTGGTACCTTCAGTTTCTTGAAAAAATGACTGCGTAAGAAAGCCGGACAAATTCTACTTTGACCTCGCAGCAGCAGAAAATGCAACTACAGATTTTACGACGTCTACCAGACGAAGAAAACTGATGTGTTCGATTTCAAACGAATATTCATAACAAGGCAAGTTCCAAGAGGGCTCATCCAGTGCATAATTTGAAGACTCTTTTCATAACGATTAACAAAAAATGGTTTGTTCTAACAAAACACACTGTGGCACAGCTTTGAATGCTCCTACAGGATATACATCGATAAGCGGTTTCTCAGTTTACATTTAATCTTCCTGACTAAACTATTTAACACTTACCTGTTTAGATTTCAGCCACCCAGTTTCAGCCAATTTTATGATGAAGGATGGAATTCACCCTGCAGCCCAATCGCAGGGAAATGTTTATAGCTCTCATGTGAACAAATGCCGAAGAATTGCACTATGCCCCAGCGGCAAGGTGGACATTTAACAAACTGGGCTTCAAGTTAGGTGAAAATACCAACAAACGAAGTCAGCACTTGATAAATTGGAGAACGCAGTAATCACCAATCAGGCCTTGCAAGGAGAACTTGGTGGAACTGAGTTCATTAAACTAAATTAAACTCAACGGACACAATGCCAATTACTTTGAATCGATAATTTATGGGGAGCTGAATAGAACTACCACCTACCCCCTTTTAATGCTTTTTAATAAGTAACGATATTCCTTGTATTCCGATTCGGCTTAAAATTTTGTTAATGGAATCCAAAAACGTGTTTCTAAGAGTCTAATGAGGCAAAGAAATGACGTCAGCCGAGGGAACAATGGAGGCAGGAGCTGGAGCCGAATTGAAACTCCCAGATCACTGAAAACACGTCTTTCCTATCCCATTGTTTCCTCGTTAGGATATATTTCATGGTTATGATTAAAGGAGAAGTGCATGTTAGTTTCTAGATTGTAAACCTGGGGTGTAAAGCTACCCTGGCTGCAATAAAAACCGAGGAATAGACCTTCTTCAGTTTCCTCAGAGATACATACAGCGTAGGATAGACCGTAAAGGTTACAAAATTTATATTTAATGGTCATTCAACCCCGATAGACGGTGTAGTAACACAAATAATTACTCTCATGGTAGCTAAACATGCTTTCCAGAAAAAATAGGTTCTTATAGAGTGGCATATCAGAGATTTCAATTTCTAGAATTAAGAAATCGACTCTATGTTGAATCCAAGCGATAGTAATTGGAAAGTTGGTCCTCTACGCATCTAATGAATCAAAACTTGAGACGGCATACTTGTCACTAATGAGAATATTTATTGCCCCTGGGCTCGGGAGACAAAGTGATTGCATCTGTGCAGCGGTTAAATAATTCAATCACTTCAAGGCAAGTCCGTCACTAAAGTGTTTCGTTGATGGCACTCAACACGGATTCTGAATCCAGGGTGTCGTGATGACGCAAAGCCTTGCAGTCCGAAATCTGAACACACCTCTTAAAAGTCAAAAAATCACTGGAACAATCTACATAAGAAATCTAGTAGAAGAAACCATAAAAATTCACCTAGAAGCCCTACACGAGAGCAAGGGCACACTGGAAAGCTCCATCGGAGAATACTCGCTTTACAACACACGAAGAACGACTGTGGCCTGTGACACCGAAGAATCTGACTCCCCATCAGCTTCTGACACCAGCTTCTCCATTGCGCTTTGTCCGTCTAAATCAACACGAAAGCCGACCACTTGCCTGCGTCAATATCACATCGATATCCGGAGTCCTAAACACTGACCATATTTGACTCATTTTGTCATGGGTCTCAGAGGAGTTAAGACAACATAGAGCTGATACAAGGAGGTTCAGTGAGGATTGAAAAGGCAAGGAATTTTCTACACTTCACACCGAAAATTGAGCTCATGGAAAGGGAATGAATTCTATCCACCGCGAAGCTACAAATTAATGATCATGGTTTCGAAAACAGAGCTGTTTTCTCAGGGTCTCACTCCTAGTCACTACCACAAACTCGAAATCCTTTAATGCAACATCAACATCTTTAGTGTAAAAAACAATGATTGCATTGCTTTGCAACTTCCAACGTTCGTGATGCAAGAGTTAGCCATGTAAAAGTGGCAACTCCGGTGCAGTGAAAAATACTGTTCTGATGCGGTTCCTACCTACGAAAGGCCTCTATATCGAATCGGCGAATTTTTAAGCAACCCTAAATTGCCAACATCAGAAGTTTAAACGACTCAAAAACGCCGGCTAATCACAATACAAATAGGAGTACTTCCTCAGGTACTCATAATGCATTCGGCAAGCAAGTTACTTTAGTCGAATCAGAACTGGGAACAGCATTTATTGCCTCTGACTAGTCTCTTATGCTCATTAAACTCGTACTAAGTCCGACATTTTACGAGTCTATGTTGAGCCAAATTACTATAATTAAATTCCCACCCACTCGAAAAGTACAGAGGGATCTGTCGCAAGACACAAACACCAATCACATGGCTTTCCGAACATCATTACCCAAGGAATATGATCGCCTCATCCATCTGCATGGGTGCTAAGGTGCCTAAGCGGTAGGAAACTCAGGTCGTCGATTCACGTGGCTTAACTCATAGTTGCTAGGGCCAAAACACAGTTGGATACGCATACTGCAACAAGCAGCCACTATCAGAGGTTAGTAAACGCTCTAGGAATTCTATGGGTTTTTTCCAATCTTAGATCCATTTGACAAAACGTGCTTGCAGACTAGACCACCTATCTGAAAGGCACAAAACCATGCAGCAACTCAAGTAAGGCCCGCACCGCACAGAAGTCCGGCCACACCTCCACCCGGGTTACTGTGAAATGACCGCCTTCCAGGGTAAATTTAATCCCCTTACAGTCCTGCTTATTCCTCGTAAAAGGGCTAAACACCTTTAAATGCTTTTTTAACGAACGGAAGGCATTCCAAGCAATGGTGGCTAAGCGTGTGTGCATTGGAAAGAGGAACTAATGCCCTTCCTTCGCTATAAAAAAGCAAATCAGACTTTGTGAGACTTATTTATGATCTAGCGTAGCGCCATAACCTAAGGCTCATTACAAAGACACCTTAGTCACAACTCCAGAGGATGTCAATCAATAGGAGTAGCCTAGATCCCCCCCCCCACTAGAAAGGGTGCAAGGCACTCCCGTTCGGAGGCACGACCGACGTCAACAGGCCTTGTCTTTCGCGATAAAAACATACAAAGGTGACATGAAACCATTGTAGTCCCATAACTGACGTTAGTGCTACCAACGCCGGGCATAAAAGCTCCCATGAACCGATTCTGGAGAAAACTTAAACAGACACTGGAACACAACATCTCCCCACCTCTCTTCCTTAGCAGAGCATAAATACAGAGAGAAACGGCAATAACAACAACGACAACAGCTGTCGAGGCTAATTACACGCTTGACTGGAGGGGAGGCCAGGCTTTGTGCAAACTCGTGGACTACTTTTAACCCGCCTGGGCCAAACAATAGACTGAGGGTGATGGCTAGAAGAGAAAAGCGTCAATTGCCACTGATAATTAGCAGCGCGTGGCGTAACGGAACCAGAAATAGAACGTGGTATGGTTTTTTGGGGCCCTTGAAATTGAGGCGAGGCATCTGAAACCCTAAGATTCACTGCTCCTGAGTAGTTCTATCCTTTTCGAAACAAATAGTCTCCAAACAGCATTCAGACTGCCCTTCCCAACATAGGGTGAAAAAACAACTACGATAGAGCTACCGGGATTAAGGGCATTTAGGATATTCCTAGCTTAAAGGTAAACTGGGAACAGAGTTGGGTTTAATGACTTTTCATGGGTGTTTAAAATACACGCGCTTGATTATAAAATCTAGTAGCTTAACAAGATTCACAATACCTGTGTTTATGCTACACAAACTACCATAACGGAGATTCAAATTAAAAAAAACAGATGTTAATACAAGAGACAAGGACTTGAGACTTCCAGGAAGAACAACCATCCTGGAACTGGCATTTGTTTATTGAGAGCCATCCAAGACGATGATGGTCGTTAAACGCCGAGGGAGACTTTGTTTCGAGCCTTATCAGTTAGCTCAATCATGTTCAAATTCCAAATATTAGTGGTGAAAGTAAGAGCTCGGGCCACTTGTAGGCCTGAAGATATGCGTTTTTTAAATGCACTCATGAGGTGAAAGGTTAATTCAAACGTGTAAAGCAGTGAGGTGCATGTGCTTTGGTTGTCCGCTGTGCCCTAAGGAATCGCCAAATAGGAAGGGCATAGTGAACCACCCCTACGTGAAGCATAGGTGCAGTTAAGCAATGGGTGCTGAGCTTCAGTGAGTGCCTAGGGTTCAGTACGATTTTTTCTAGCTTCTTTTACGTATCACCCCTTCGGTAGATCTTTAGCCTAGAGGACGAAGAGTCCCACCAATTCAAGGGAAGTAAATACCAACCTTTTTTTTTCTTAGCAGGACAACTAAATCGAAATAACCAGGAAATGCCTCCCGTCATTTTAACACACCCCACTCTTAGGTGTTGCCTAGGGTCCCTAACCCTTATCGGAGCCCAAAAAGTTCAATTGAGGCGTTTGACCTGATTTTCTTGTACTGGATAAAAACACCATTCTCGTTAAAGCCCCTGTCACTTTTCTACTTGATATCCCATAGGGTAACGATTCATCTATTGATAAATGTTGAGTTCAGTCTAAACCTCCGTTTTGGAATGATATCCCAGGTAAGTTTGGAGTAAAACACAACACACAAAAATGGAAATTCGGGTTTCGCTTACGTCATCGCAGTTGTGGTGATTTCCCTAGGGCCATGATAAGGGCTGGGAGAGAACCAGTCTCCTCTTACTCCTCCACCTCCAATAAAGCCTAGATAAGCCACGACATCGTTTTTTGATGTGGAGAGCCGAGCAAACGCATAGGGGCTAAATTTAGTTACCGTACTTGTATAATTTGCTCAGAGGTCACTAATGGAGAAGCACTTTTTAGTAGCCAAGAGAAGGTACATGGGGGTCATATGCTTGACAGATGGTCACTCTTCAAATCATGACTAAGCGCTCATATGGGTAGGAGTGTAATCAGCTAAAGGACACTAAAATGAACTTCTGAGAAGAGCACGGCACAAAGACACACAATTCTTTCTTGTCTGTATACGAAGGTGGGATGCAAACGAGGTGAGAGAGAGGAGGAGATTAAAAACGGTTCCACTTGGCGGGAGAGTCTAGACCTTTAAATCAAGTCCCAAGGGAGCCTTAAACAGATTGACCAGGCACGAGCCTCCCTGAGGTGGTCGAAATTAGGGGTGAGGGGGCAGGCAATAAACCAACGACGCGTGGACTGCTGTCGCAGTAAGTAGACGCGTGCATCTCCCCTTAAACACGACTGTCTGGAAATAAAAATATGCCCCTCATGTTCAAGAAGGTCGTCCAGAGAAGCAACAGAAGGGGAAAAGATAAAACCCTAGAGAGACAAAATATTTGATGGCCAAGACGTCCATAAGTCACTCAAATAACGTTGGCGTTATAGGCAGTCGGTAATCAATCTGTTAACGCGATTCTCTTATGAAAAAACTAGCCCAACATCTACTCCTATGGAAATACAAAAAAGCGTCTTTTCAGTTCAGGTTATGGTACCTAGTTTGCTATGAACCTTTAAATGATGAAATGAGGAGCGGCTCAATGTCGAAAAAGGTACAACCGTTGTCGCACGTTATTCAGAGTACAATGGGAAAAGAAACAAACACTTTATATTTCAAGGACGTATATAAAAATCCCCCAGATGCAGCGAAGCTCTTAAGGGAGATTTTAAGTCGACCTCTAAACAGGCGAAGAGCTTAGAATAAAAACGAAAGCAGGAAGATTATGGAGTTTACGGCATTTTGTCTTGGAGACCTGTCTATTAAATATGCCTGGCTATGGCCTCGCCCCACAGGCGTTTCAATAAGGTCATACAATCTTTCGCACAAACAAATTTCACACAGAAGATGCTAAAAATAAGGACCGTACGACTACAGATCACGGCAAAACTGAACAAGGTGCCAAAAAATGAGGAGGAGGAGAGGGAAAGAAGTTGTATTCAAGGCGAGGTTGGAGAGAGAAAAAGCTGAGGCACAGATCGTATTTTGGGCCAAATGTTAGTAATCAAGCTGCGCTGCACTCCTCCCTGGGAGGGAGGAGGAAAAGGTGCAAGGAAGAAAAAAAGGTGATCGCGGTTGGCACGACCGCTGATGACCAAGAGTAGGACTGTAATAAAGCCAAGGAAACGAGGTCTTTTCCTGTGGGAATTGGGGAATAATAGGTTATAAAGAGTGCAGCGATTGTACAATAATCCAAGCAATTACAAGTTCCTCTAGCATGTATTTAGAGTAAAAAAAACAATGTTAAGGAGAATTAAAACTTACATTTGGATTTGTTCTCTTTCGTTGATCTAGATAGAATGGTTTCCCATATTAGAAGAGAGGAAGCGTTGAGCGAATGTTACCTAGAAACGGAAAAGCTGATTTGAAAACGGACTTCATTGGTGATGAATAAAACGAGGAAACAAGCAACGTAGATAGAACATGGCTAGAAAATTAAAACGAAGTATTTTAACCAAACGAAATGGTGACACAATTGAAGGACTATACACCTATGACCGATGACAAGAAAAACTACTGTGACACCTTACTACGAGCAAAATCCTACTTTTGTGGAATCTTTTAACATAATGAAACCAATCTTTAGTTAACCTATTATTTATGAACTTCATAACGAGTTTTACCAGAAACAGAGCAAATGACATTGGTTCGTTTAGCCAGAAAAATAAAAACCAGATGAAACTCCGAATTTAGCGAAATAATGTCTGACCTAACTCGATAAGTACACAGAAATCGACGACCGTTATCAACACAAGGCTAAATCACGAAGACCCAGCCCGTACGAACATAGCGGGTTACCAAAATCTGAAGGTCGTTGTATAGATTACCAGTTGAATAATTAGAAAAATGGTAGCTTTGTTAAATAAAAAATTGCAAGCATGCACACACATCTCACTTTCTGATCATTTTTTAAGAATAGTTGCAATCATTTTAAAAAACGAAAAAGAACCTTTTCAGTTAATTTCAATCAGCTTTCATAGCCTACATCCATGGCTATATAAAAAATAAATCCTTAGTCTCCTGGGCTGACTTTTAAGAACATACATATCATTTTCATAGTGCTATTATCTTCCAATAAAAACAAAACAGGTTCAATTAATGCAACTGTCCATAATTTTTTCTGAAACACAATAAGGACTAGGTTAAGAGTGACAGAGATAGGGTTGTAATAATGTTACCCGATTTGGGGGCCAGACTGATAAATTTCGTTCTGCAACTGACATAAAAAATCTTCCAATAGCTAAATCACTGAGAACTCTTCATTAAAGACATTCACTTTTATCTAGTCCTATGACGTAAAATATAAAAAAGCGATAGACCAATGTTTTGTTTAAGTTATTTATAGGAACGTGTTGATTTCAACTGGAATTACACTTCACTCAACTACAAAACATCACTTAACAAAACTTCACCCAGTTCACCTTATTATATTATTGATTTAAGGTTGGTAGACCAATGGCTATCTCCAAAGATGGCTCTTCGCAACTTTCATTCTCTGAACTGACACGGAGTCGATACTTCACAAGCATAGTGTGTCAATGGCTGGGAATTTGAAAGGGCAGAAAAGTGAAGCAACCACGATGGAAATTGTTAAATACTTATTCAAAGAATTGTTAGGACAAATCAGGTACCAATTCCAATTTCATTTAAGTGCTAGGCTATCATATACGAAGACGATAGTGTCAGAGGTACAGTATGATATGGTTTAGAGCACTAAATAGCTTGCCCCAGCTGATGCTCCTCGTTTGTCCCCAAGAGCATGCCAGTGGACGTAGAACCCCAATAACTCAGTCTATTATATCTACGTATGAATTATTTATCTATTACTATAAGTGACTGTGCAAATGGCTTAGTTATATGAATGCTGAAATCCTCACAATAAAAAAGGAATTTAAATTATTTATACCAAAATGGAGAAGATACCTCTGGGTTAATCATTTGGCTCAAAATAAAAAACCGCTCAAATGAAGCCTTTAAAATAGTTTAATATATTATATGATTCATACCCTTAAATAAAATTAAACACAATTGAAAATCCATCTCAGTACCTATTCTACAATTCTGATCTTTAAATTGTCTAATGGGACCTGATAACAGCGGTTTCAGATATTCGCTAATGAAATTTGTTCTGTGGTAATGGCTGCGAGCGGTGGAGCTAAGTTGTGCGACTATGGCTCTTCTGGAGTAAGTGCGAGTTTTTGGTTTAAAAATTTCAGGAAATCCTATGTACGGGGATTAACGTTTTCTCTATTAAATAGGAATCTAATGCCGATGATCAAGAAAATCCGGGTCATCAGTCTTCTAATGAAGATGTAAACGAAATTTCGAACGCTTCCTCCGGTCCCTCCTCCGTTGACAAAAGTAATTCCAATCACGACTCTGGTGATAAACCTAAAAAAGGATCGAAAAATTCTCGGCAGTATCGAAGGGGACATCGGAGCTCATCTCGGGAGCGTTCCTCGTCCCATAGGTTAGTTTTGCAGCGCTATGCTCGTGAACATTTCCTTGAATTTATCTATTGTTCTCATACTAATAAAGCTGTTCTTGAAGCGTCAAATATGTCTAAACTTTTCTAGATGTGGTCGTCGCAATCGACGATCTCGTAGTCGCAGCCATCGAAGACATCATCGTTCGCACCGCGGACATGACCATAGTCATAGAAGCCGACGTGATCGTCACCGTAGGCATCGCAGCAGAAGTCGAGATGACTCTCATCGAGGCCATAGGAGAAGAGATGGGAGAAGACGCCGATCTTCTTCATCTTCATCATCCTCCTCCTCTGACAGTCGTAGAAACCGTCGCTCTTCAAGACGTGACCGCAAGGGTGATGCAATGTTCTCGCGCAAAGTAGTCGATTCGCGGTCCGAACTTGCAACTACCAAGGAATCTCTCAAACCAGTCGATCTTGCGGCAGCTAGGATGGAAGCTGCAAACAAGGCCTCTGCTATCATGGCTTCGACAAATCGACCTGGTGTGTTTCGATTCTTTTTGAAGGATTTTGGATTTATTGCTTTACCGTGTGCTTTCGGCCGTTTTTTCAGGTCAAAATACACCCCAAGATGTTCTCGCGCGCATCCAAGAGACGCAAATGGCACAGCTTCGTGCCAATGCTGAGGCTGCAGCAGCGGCTGCAAACTTACCGAAGTACTACAATCCTCTCTCCGTCAATGCAGCGAAGTTGGCGGAGCAGCAGCAGAAACGGAAGCTCCTCTGGTCTCGCAAGCACGATCCCTCGACTGAGGCCAAAGAGGTGGGTAGTATTTCTCCTTTAACACAGTGGACTTCTCGTTGTCTCTTGCATTTGTACTCTCTCCCTACGCAAATGGTACTTTGAGCGAGTTTACTAAGGGTTTGTCCCCTTGCACTTACATTTATCTTCAAGCGGGTCGGATTTGCGCCTCGAGCAACACTTCGCTGGCCAATCAAAACCGCCATCGATTGTGACCTCCGTTGGTGTCGGGCAAGATGTATGGATAAGTCCCCGTTTTCCTTTTGATTACCTCAACTTTGAGAGTGAGAGGTAGAAAGCACCAACAGGAGAGATGATGCTTCCTATCGCTAGTCGTCTTGAGGTTTTCGTTACTATCTGCCTTCTCGTCCATTTGAAACTCGGATTTTTTTGACGCTTTATAGGAGGCAAAATCAACCATGTGGAAGACAACCTCCATGGTGGCTGGCAAAGGTGACTCCGCAGCTGCCGCCAAGTTCCGCAAATTAATGGGGATTCACGATGACGACGGAGGAGCTGCCTCGAGTGAAGCCTTGAACCAGGCCCAGGAGCAGGCAAACCTCTTCCGGCAACTCGAGCGTGAGTATGAGACCTCAAGAACCCTGACTCACACTCAACGGGGTGTTGGGTTAGGCTATTCCTCTGCAATGGCCGAGTATTCAGCTGCTTATGCTGAGGCCAGGAACAATGGGAATGGTAATCAGGCCAGCAACTAACTTAGAGCTTCTCTATTGGTCCCTCTCTGTGTATATAAGTCAGATCCACTGTTATTTAACTTTACGAAATAAATTTCCCATGGAACTTGATTTCCTTAATTACTTCTTTTTAATGCGTTGGGTTCTATGTTACCACAATAGTCAAGCGTTAATTGAGAGCTCCAATATGCTAACATTGATTCACACTGAGAACCTTGTGATTTAAGAAATTGTAAGGTCGTTTTGAATAGGTGCTGCTGGTACCAGCACTAGTAGTGAGTCACGTGGCAATTGAGGTGTTTGGTTTGGCAGGTGATCGTTTGCGCCTAGGTTGCATGCACACGCGCTGGGGTGGTCTATCGCCGGTCCACCGTTCGGGTCTATAAGTGCGCCTAAATTGCTTGTTGGACTAATTCATAGCCGTCTGAGTCCAGCAAACCTAGCGAAGGCTATTGGAATGAATGACTAAATTGGATGTCACTCAAAATGCAGGACGAGGGGATCGAACAAGATTACTGTCTTGGGACGGTAGAAATGATGTCTGCCAAACTCTCAACCAATAAGGTTGCGCTACATTGCTATGCATCGGATCCACGAGAAGTTGATCTCTGCTGTATAGAAATTTATTGGTTTTTCGAGTCTGGGCTTGGTCAACTAGGCAGTAAAATGCAATTTCACGATTTTTTTCCACTACATTCTGGAGATCCAAATGCCACTAAGACTTATAACTAATTTTCACTCATTACTGTTCCGAATACCAGCCATTTCACAGGTGGAATGTAGTTGCTTAGACAATGTCGCCTTTGTGGTGCAAAAAACACCCACGTAGCCCGACAAGGTTACTAGATGGAATTTAGTGCAACGAAATAGGTAACTGGTAGCTTTTCACATGCCAATGTGCACGTGGCGAGTTGCCAAAACGTAAAAGCGGCATACACAAACGAATGCTAATGGGGGATTTGGCTTTGCTAGAAAGGTAGTGGTCAATGCTGTGAGGTAGAGGAAGATCTTGATGCAGAGTTCAATTTAGGACTTAAACCAGTGTCCTCAGAGCATCACCAGAAGAAATTGAGGTGAATCAAAAAGCACATTGATACCTACCCTAATTGTAAGCAAACCATGTACAAACGTGATAGGCTAATTATACTGAGCGCCTAAAACATGAATTTTAGCCCATTCTTCCTCAGTTAAAACAACCTCTCCCAGTTCTTTTAGAAATCGACTTCCTACTGGAATCTCTAAAATCGACGACCATAAATGCTCCTCAGTGATGAGGTTGAGGCGGTCTGGGGTGGATTGTGGTGGCCATATGAGGTGCTCAACATCACTAGGATGTTCCTCCTCGTAACGCCATTCATTAACAATTCCAGCTGTATGTTTTTGGTGCTTTCAGCAGTCTTAGAAGATGGTATTCCACACCGGAAACAGTTCTTGAGCAATCGCAGGATGAAGTTGGTCACCCAAAAGGCCTAAATAGTCTCCGCTGTTAATTCTTCCGTGAAGGAAGCAAATCATTGGTTAGGCGGATTTCTGGAACCCCGCCGCGTTTTACGGTCGAGGGAAGACAGCAGTCTGGATTAAATGCTTCTTGCGGCTGTCTCCAAATGTAGTGCACGCTGTCGAAGGTCGGATACAAGGTGGTATACGATGGTTTGTCGGAGAAAGTAACATTTTTCACTGCTCGAGGAAACAATTCTGGAGGTTTCTGCCCCACCAACCTAGGCACTGAAACTTTTGCCGTCTTTGAGAGTAGAGGTTTTCTAATTGAAGCTGTTCCCTGGAATCCCGATTTGTACAGTTCTTACGAAGGGTTTTTGTGGAAACTGGCAGTGACTTTAGACGGCGTGGTCTTGCGATCTTCGCTAACAACATTTCGATTTAGCGTCTGACGGTCTCTTTCGGCCAACAGCTTCGATTTTCGAACAGACCTGTGCTTTGTTGAGGACGTTTCTCCTTCTCTCTCAAAGACAGAAAAGGTTTCAAGACTCATCACTATCTTCCGCACTAAGCGGGTGTCACAAACCTGGTGGCTCTTCGTCTCCTTTTGCCCAATTGACATGTAGTCAACCGAGTTGATAGAACCTAAGCTAATGCACTAGTCTGTAGTGTGCCAAACCATCCGGGATTCGGGTTAGAGTTCCTTGTCCTCATAGCCTAAATACTAGACGCACACTAGGGGGACAAACACCTAAACTTCCTGAATGGGTCTGGTCGAATGAATTTGTAGTTCAGTTTTCTCTCTCGGTTTAGCAAAGGTACTCACGCATAAGAGATCCATGACCGGTTGATTATAGAATCATGTGCACACCACGTCTGTAGTCGAATGACCATTTCGCCTCCAAATAAATTCTCGTTCATTGCACTCCGCTTGTTTGATATGCATTTAATTACCAAATAAAGTGGCTTTCGTGATTCACAAAAAATACCACGTAAAATCACATCCGAGAAACGTAATTAGTGGAAACGAAAGAAATCCTCTAGCTTCTCAGGCTTAGCTAGACCAAAGTCAAAGCAGAATTAGTTTCAATTATCAGTATACTTTCCCTGATTATCAACCATTATCGTAAAATTTATTCCGGTTTTAATTAGAAGAACTCGTAAATGTTTCTTCCAAATGACTTTTCAAGCTACTGAAGGGGCAAGATCAGTGGAATAAGGTAGATGAGGAATTTTCTGCTGTGTGGGTGTGGGCTGTGCATTGTCCTGATGGAACATTTCCCCTTTTGGACTCACTAAAGCGGGTCTTTTTTCCACAAAGCTAGCTTCAAACTCACTAATTGCTGATAGGAGATTAAAACATTACTTTTTACTCAATTAGGTAGTTAAAATTCAAAGTGCATTGTCTTGGAAAAGTAACCGTTTCCCCATGAAGTTCCCTTCTAGGCGATGGCTGCGGTCTTTCCCCTCGGTTACGAATATTAACATTTGGGTGAAACATCCACTTCCAGTCAGTCACAAACCCCGTCAAAGAGCGTGAAACAAATTGGCAAAAATGGGGAGATGCTATCAATCCGAGATTGCTTTCAGAGAGCTTATTTGCTCAGTTGCATGGTTTGAGCTAAGCTTAGTTGCCAACTCCAACTCAACAAATAAAGCAGGATGATAATCTTGAAAGCGCTTATCACCCAACCCAATTAGACGTTCATATCGACCCTCATCTTCGAGGATGAAATCTCCAAATTTGAATTACGCAAACCGTTCCTTTATCATTCACAAATCGCTCTCCATGAACCGAGAGTGAATGTACCTAGCCGCTTCGCCAGCTGCTGAGTTTCCTTTCTTAAATTAATTAAACATTATGCACCTCAAATGATTCGTCTTGTATACTTCCATGCCAGCGGGGTTTTAATCAAGCAAAATGTTAATTTGGTACTGTAAAATTTAATCAGTTTAAATTTCGTTTATTTGAAAAAGTTAACATTTGTGCAAAACTTATGGAATGGCCTGCCATTCACCTCAACTAAAAACGCCCAATTCCCCAGCCAACACGAGTAGACGCAATTTCGCTTTCAAATAGCTTAACGTATATACAAAGAGTCGACAGACGTTGCAGTCCCAGTGAAGGGGGCTCATCGTCTTCCCCTGCCACCCTTTGCCTTGCGACCACGCTTGGCCGCGGCCCGCGCCTGCCCCCGCAGGTCTGACTTCATCCGCCGGTCTACCAGCTTTACCTTCGCGCCGCGCGCTGAAGGCTTCGAGTTGTTGCGCGCGCCGGCCTTCGTGTTCACCACGTACGTGATTGGTCGCCGCTTCTTCTTTAGCAGACCCGCGTTCTTGTACATCCTACAAGCAATCATTAAAATCAAATGCATTAAGGGACATACGTGTTTGGAATAAAGTTTACATAGTAGTATTAACCAGTTGTATTTTTACGGATGCCTACACCTCTTTCTTTAGAAGCTAAAACCATTCTTCATTCGCCATGTAGGTGATGACAACGATAGGTATGGGTGACCGGAACCCACCTTATTCAACATGGAAGAGTATCGCTTGTTCCACAATGAAAGATCAACCTGATGAGGAGATTAGGATAACGGTCCATTGCTACCCCTTGAATAGTACGGAAACAATCCGGCGTCATGAACTAGAAACTAGACAACAAAATAGCAGACCATCTAATTGCACTCGCACAGCAGATTTCAGTGTTGGAATTTGGGTTTTGCCGCCATGTGAACTAAATGTTTCAGCTTCTACCACGGGAATTGCACTAAATGGAAATCTTCGTTACTACTCTTACAGAAGTCAGAGTTGGAATTCCCAAAGAAAAGGCTCTCGAAAAGCGTTTGACAACGGCGAAGAAACCCCATAGCAAAGTGAAGCATCCCACTGAAGCCCAACAAGTCTGGCTCTTTCTTTACTGACGAGAAAAACTTCCGCTAAGCACAGCACGATTAAGAGATGACGTGATGCATACCGTCCAAAAGGCACTCCTAAGATCATGTAGACTATATTTCCCAGAACTGTCATGGTTTGTGGATTTTCGTGCTTCGAGAATGAAGTTTTGCCTTCGCAGGTTTTTGGAAGACAGGTTTAGGATGAATTCAGATGCCAAGGTGGAATTCGGATTCACCATCACATCATTCACTCCAGTGTTTGGTCGCCGAACCCCACAGCAGATCTTACGCCATTGATGGAGCATTACGTATGTTTAAAAAAGTTCTTGCAAGTGAAAGCAAAAAAAACTAACGGCATGAACTGGGGACTATGGCTAGAAGAAGTTTGCAACATAGTAGCACAACGCCTGATTATGCTTGTACAACAGACTTCGTTCTAGAAAAAACTTTAGAGAACAGTGCTGTAAAACTTGAAAACGGGATTCAAGATTCGTCACTGTGAATAGAATCCTTTAGCTCCCACCATGAATCCAGTACACAATGGAAACATATGCTAATTAAAAATTATACAGGCGTTGCATGAATCAATTCCCACAAAAAATTCTGGTAAGGGCAAAGAAACTAGATGGAAAAGTCAAACGTCGTGCCGAAGCACACCCAATCTGGTTCTTTTCCGATGCTAAAAACTTCTACCAGTACCAAAAGGACAACAACGAATAACAGAGGACTTTGTGCGTAGAGTTCAAGGGGCACTGCTCGAATTACGCAGACCATAATTCCCTAAACTGTCCTGGTCTTTTGATTTGTGTGCTGTTTTTAAATGGGGTTTAGATTAAATACCGATACCTATTCGAAATTCAAATTGACCAAAATTTTTTAAGACTACACCAGTCTTTCCAATGTTTAGTTTCCAAACTCCTCCGCGGATGTTACATCACTGATGAAACATTATGCCTGGTTTGCCACCGTGCCAGTACGGCAAAATCCCGGTAAATCGTTGAAAAAAATTAAACACCCTCCTCATCTTATACGAGGCAGTTAATCTTATTGAAGAAAACTTTAGTGTAACTACCTGCTACAAGACCGTTACCACAGGAAAAGTGCAAAATCAGTTCGCTCTACCTTGTTCCGAGTTTTGCCTAATTGAGGCTGCAACAGACGCTATTGGCGATGTTAATTTCGACCAAAAACTCTGCAATAGTGCAGTTTTTGTCAACTGAATATTTATTAAACCCAACGTGATCCTAGGGACACGGAGACTTACGCCTTGACCTTGTCCCACGTCTCCTTCTCAGTGAGGCCATCGGGAAGGTTTTCGGCGCGTTTGCGGACGCTCTGAAGACGCTTGGCCATCTTCGCCTTCTTTCGCGCCCTCGCCTCCTCGGCCTTCTTCAGTGTCTTGCCTTGAACCGGTCTATTCAGTAGTTTTTCGGCCTGTTGGAAAGAAGGGAAAGTAGGAATACTTGTGCATCCATTTGGTATTCGGGAATAGGCAAGCTCACATCATCTAGAGGCGGGGCCTTGCGCATGTGCTTCTTCTCGTCGTTGACGAACCAGTCGGGGAGGTTGTCTTCTTCCTCGAAGAAGCGGTAGCGGTGGAAGTTCCACTCGAGGAGTTCGCGGCGGCTCTTGGCGGACTGGATGAGCTTCGTTGCCAGGGCCTTCTCCTCCGCTGTCAGGGGACGCCGTAGACGCCTGAGCTTCCTCTTCTGGGCTTTCGAAACTGTGCACATCGGGAAAAGAAGAGGTGGATGAATCTGTAGTACCCTAGCCTTACCCGATTGTGACCTTACATATAATCGCAGCGCTAGCAAGAGATACCCCTAGATGACCGAGAGTTTCGTCACAAAGTCTGTCAGGTCTCACCTGCACACCTAATCGCTTACCTACATTTCCCCTATGCAATCAACATTTTATCAGCAAGGTGTTAACCGAAAAAATAAGGCCAACCCACTGGCACAGGCGTCTTCCTTTCAACCTCTGGTATTGGGACTACCCATGCTATCTTGGTTATTTGATAGGTCTTGAGAGTACCACTACAAGTTACAGCGTTACCTTCGTCTATTTCAATTAGGGACAAAACCTAAGAATTCATGGAAACGTCGCTGCAAAAAACCCGCAGTTATTTAAGCACTTGAGCCATCCACAAGTTCAAAAACCTAAGCTCAAAGCAAAGGACCACTCATGAAGATGAAAATTCGCCTATTTAAATGTTCCTATTAACCTGGCGATACAGGTTAATAGAGAATTAAAGAAAGAGTGGCGAAACATAATTCTCAGAGAGATAAACAACTAATGAGACCTTGTCTAAGTGAATTACGATTTGAAAAAAACAAAAACTTACTGTGCTCAGTCTCCGCCTCCTCCTTCTCACTGGAAGATCCGTTGGAGAGAGTTTGGTCATCATCAGACCCCTCTTCCTCATTTTCGTCCAAATCTGCATCGGCGAATTTCTTCTCGGTAACATCGTCAGCATCCATATCTACCACCGTGCTCCCACCAAAGGAGACGTTTTTCTCCTTCTTCGCCTTCGGCTCCTTTTTGGCAGCCTTTTTCTTCTGCTTTTCCTTGACTTTCGCCTTTTCAGCTTCCAGCTCATCTTCGCTTTCCGACTCATCGACTTTCATGAGTTCCTATAGGCGGAAGAACGAAATATGATCACTATCAATATGTGCGGAGTAGTCTTCAGTCTCTATAACTACTGAGCAGAAGACCCATGAGTCATTAGTTGTTCAAGCTAAAACACTGTTATTCCTGACTAATCTTAGTGTGTGACTACTTAACAACCAATCTTAAGGATGCTCATCGAGTCTCTGAATAGGTGCCGCTTTCCACTGTTATCCCCTGAGTATTCTCACTTCGCGTTGACGTAAACCATTTCAGCAGGGGTTTTGGTGAAGTCACAAAGGCAACTTTCTATAAGTGACAGCCCTCAACGATTTCAAAACGAGGTTCGTGAAAATCACCCCACACCCTTCTCTTCATTTTCAGAGGCTATTAAAACACAATGAAATGGAACAGAAACGAAATAACTATGAAAACAAAACCAACAACCCCCGAGTGGAAGAATTATGGAAATGTTACATAACTACTACTGTTGTTTGAGCAGTAATATAAATGTTGAAAATGGAATCGAATCATTATTTTCGATGTACAAAATACGGTAATACCTGGTTCATCGCGGTAGAAAAGTAGATAGTAGGGCCACTTTTCATATTGCATCAATTTAATATGTATTTGAATTTTGCATACCCCTCCATGTATAATTAAAACGCCAACCTTTACCAACTCAAGTTAGAGCTACCTAATTGTCCTAGAAGCTAAGTAAAACCCACCTTCAGTTCGTTGGACCCGTACCAGGCCTCAATCTTGCGTTTCTTCTTGGTCTCTTCGTCCACAGGATCAAGATCTGTGAGAAGGCTACCATTTTTGGCCGTGACACTCTCCTTGGCCAGGGCCTTAGCGTACTCATCCTCGTCGTCGCCCTCATCCTCATCACCGGACGACTCGAGAGCCTCCCTCTCGTCACTGTCACTGCCTCCGTCATCGCTGCCAAGGACCAGTTCATCGTCGCTCTCGTCTTCCTCCTCGGCCACGCTCTTTCTTTTCTTTTTCTTCGGCTCGTCCTCGGAGTCACTCGAACTCAGGTAGATGTCGTCACGCTTCTCCACGTTGGCGGCTGCAGTGAAGACAGGAAGCAGAGGCATTTAAAACCAGGGGCGAACAAAGGAGGATTGTCCCCAGTTCCACAAGAAATTGGGCGAGTTTAGACGCTTTTCAATTTAATACAACAGCCAAGACTTCTGCGTACTAAGAGCACCTAGCTGACTTCAAGAATGAACGACAACTACAACCATAGACGGTTAAGACACCAGTTCCAGAAGATAACGAAGAAAGTAACAAAATTTAGACGACCTCAAACTCGACATAACAGCGGAATTTCGACATATTAAAAAGGACACAGAGATCAGTAAGCTGAATGACTCTTGCACTCAAGAAGAGAAAAGAGAACCGATTCGCAGGGAGGACTTACGTCTAGTTGATTCCAAAGCGCCCAGATCGATCTCGTGCTCGGCGTTCTTTTCGAAGCGGAGGAAGTCCCCACCCTCGACAGCCCGGCGGAAGTCCTCGCTGCGTTTGCGGAGGATCTCCTTGCGAGCTGCGCGCTCCTCCTCGAGGACCATGCGGTCGGCGGTGGAGAGGCCGGTCTTGTCGATGAGGGCGCGCTCGGCCTCTTCGAGACTGGCCAGGTCGCGGCCCCCGATAGAGGCGAGGGAGAAGAGCTCGCCTGCGCTGTTCTGCTCGATCACGTCACCTGGGTGCTCCATCTTCAGCACGATGCGCTCCGCCAGCTTGCGCTTGGCTTTCCTGATAGCCTTTAGGCGTCTGGAATTGGCAATAGGAAACTTATCAATTGGTACTCAGCACCCTCAATCTGTGCAATCGAGCGGTTTTGACGACAGTGAGGTTGTAGCAGCTCTAACCGGACAAGCTAGGAAGCTTGATTGCCTTGATGAGTTAGCATGAGGGACTTAATCCCATACAATGAATCAACGCTCTAACCCACCACAGACATCCAACTACAGTCGTTTAATGATTTTTCACGTTAAGAGGATATTGTCTAGAGTCTACGTTGTCCTTTGAGTCTGAGATTACAAAAAGGCCTAATTATAGTGTGAATTAATGTTACTTCTTTTAATGTCAGCCTGGGCGGTGGCCAACTAATCTTAATGAAATCATGTTCATTTTATCCAGTTTTATCGTTTCAAAGCTTAAAACAAACCACTTTCCAATAAAACTCTTAACGATTTATCAAAATAGCCCATACTACGTACTTTTAAGTTTTACAAATGCTTAGACTAACCATAGTGAGGTTCTAGAAAAGCACACTAAATTACTGGACCGGTGAACAATTAACCAATGAGCCTGGATGGTAAGGACGCAAATACACTGATTGTGGATCATCCAACCGACTAGCAGAAAACAAGACAACTAATTGATGCTCGAGGTCACCATGGCTGACAGGACGAAAAAGCCTATAATGCAATTTGCTTCTCTAGCTGAGCTTTTACACGTTAGTTAAATAACTCAAAGGCAGGGACGTTATCTTCGTTTAAAATTTGGACCGTTTTTACGACAATCGACTATTCGTAAAAAGTTGCCTAACGTGCAAGAGAGTATCAAGGCAGCTGATGAAGTGGAACAAATACCCCACAAATTGGTCAACCCTAACACCAGAGTAGTTTCGTGAAATGACTATGAAAAAAGCAAACACAAAAGAGCTTTTAATACTACGTTTTAAATTCAAAATATTTGTTTACTCACTTTTTAGTGGCCTTCTGCTCCTCCTTCATGAGACGGCTGATCTCCTTTTGTGTTTCTTCCTCCTCATCAGCACTAGTGGGCTCTGCCTCGGGTTGAGGTTCCTCTTCAGTTCTAAAAAGGTAATTAAATTTAAAGATTTTTGGATGGGGGAAACGTCAAATTTATAGGTGAGTATAGTCTTACTTTGGAAGAGCAGCTTTCTTCTCAGCCTCTAGAGCAGCGAGGATTTTCCGACGCCAATTCAGAATCATGCGGACATCGGCTTTGCCTAGGACCTTGATATCAGCCAAGCAATCAGCGAGGTATGAAGGCGTGAGTTTGTGGCTCATTAACTCCTTTCGATCGATGACGACCTTGTTAGTCTTTGCTAAACACTTGAGGGGGTCATCAGTCTCCAGAAACTCCGACAGGAGCGTTTCATGATAGAGCTTCTCATCTTCATAGCCTTCGGCCTTCCTTTAAGGTAAATAGAACTTTAGCCAAGACATGGCTTGCAAATTTAAGATCAAATGGTAAACCAAACTGACTTCTTTTTGGCGGAGTGCTTCAAAAGGGAAGACACAATCGACTCACGAGACTTAACTTCTTCCACCTCCCCGAAGACATGCTTTGGATCAAGGAATTTGGGGTCAATTGAGGTGGGATCCAGGTAGCCCTGACCGACAAGGAAAATTTCTGCCGACTCAGTACGCGAGGCTTCAGGTTTGAGAACGCGAATTTTACGGAAGAATTGGGAAACGGCCCACTTGAGGGGTTCGTAGTCACGACTTCTGAAAACTTTCGTGATGAACCAACCACCCTTACGCAGGAACTCAGTGGCCAAAGCGAAAGCTTTTAAACAGAGAGTTGCTTGACTGTACTCGTCAATGTTCCAGGCAGTACCGACATTGGGGGCACCGTCGTGAAGAACTACATCAGCTTTATTGTTGAGAACTGCAGCCCGCAGTAGCTGTCGACACCTTTCTGTTGTGATATCAGCAACAATGGTTTTGCAGTTAGGAATAGGCATGATTGGAACCAAATCGACACCAACAATCAGGCTTCCAACAGGCATTTCTTTGGCGGCGACTTGCATCCATCCTCCGGGAGCAGCACACAAATCAATGAGAACTTTAGATGTGTCGAGGAAATTGAATCTGCGATTAAGCTGGATAAGCTTGAAAGCAGATCGGGCTCGAAATCCAGCTTCTTTAGCGAGGAAGTAGAACTTATCCTTCCTGCTCTTTCCGTGTTTGGTCTTTTTACCCATTCTGTTAATACACGAGATTGGTCAAGTTTTACGCCCTTCAAACGACCGAGTTAAAGTTAATCAACCGCCTTGAGTTATTTCAGAAAAAGTAATTAAAAATAAAGAATGCTATGTTTAACTGTTCAAATAGTGATTTTTGCATACCCTTGATATTTTACTTTTTAATTTTAATTCCTTATACAGTGGTTTGGGCACTCATATTTCTTGAATAAGTAATATCAATATTAGAGATCGTTAAATGTGAAAATGATGCTGGAAAGCGCTGAGCCATCCCCCCATCTCTCGTTTGTGAGAATTAATATTGGTCAGTTTCATTGTACCTCACTACCAAGTGCTCTTATGTGCATTATTTCATCACATCTCTCGTCATGCTCTTTTACAGCGACAATCTTGAAAGATCAGTTATAAAATTTGCACTTTATGGCCTGAGAACTCCTGGTGCGTGGGCCCACGAATCCCCCAAAGTCCGCTTGATATTTTCTATTTGCAAATGGCAAAGAGAGCCCGCAACGTCACAGTACAACCTGCGAATCCCCAGTATAGCGAAATCGAAATCCACAGATCAGACCTTCAATTAATAACTTTTTATTCAATTCAAAAATCAGATGTCAATCTCCAGAACTATGATACAAAGAAAAGGATTTAAAAAATCACGCCTCTTCGGTATGTTCCCTTCTCTTTCTCAGTCGGGCACACCTGGGACAGTTGGTGCTATCCGGTAGCCTTCCTTCTTTATCATTATCGTCGTTCTCGTCACCCAGTATCACAGACAGAGGGTCTTCCTTATCCTCCTCTGACGGTGCCGTAGCGGCAGAGACAAGAGCCGACGTCGCTGCCACCGCAGAACCTGTTCTAAATGCCACCGTCAGAGCGGTGAAGCAGGCTTGATGGAAACAGGCACCACAGCTCTTGCACACCAGAGTCTGTGCCTGTCCGAAATGCGGGTAGAGCAATCGACCCGAGTGACACACCTCACACAGATGTCCCCTCGCTCTACATCGAAGACACTGGGCCAAATGTTCAACACAGGGCTCCAGAGCCGCCCCTAATTGACCGATCAAAGAGGAGGCGAGTGGCAGAGATCCCTCTACAACTCGCGCCAGCGAAATGAGATCGTACAGACTCCAGGTGTCAATGGAGTTGAGCCAGTGTGCAGGCAGCTTGTTCACGGCAACGAGAGTCGTGGCGCCTAAACGAGAAAAACAGATTTAAAGGACGCGCTTTACACAGTATCTATCTCAGGGGAACTTACTGTCAGCACAGAGCTTGAAGAAGGACACCATGGCGCCGGCCTGTCGACGGAGCTTGATGGCGTCGCGAAGGAGTTCGAGGGCCCTTTTTCGACGCCGGCGGTTGGTGAATCGGCTCGAGGAGCCGGGTGTCGTGAGAAGGGCGGGAGAGAGGAGGTCGAAGGAGCGCAGCAGGGGTCGGTGGTGGAGGCGCCGCAAGAGGTCGCGGGCGTAGCAGCTCACGGGGAACATGGCGGCGCTCCACTCATGCACGAGGACACCGGGCAGCGCCATCAGGGTGTTGGAGTGACACATGCTGCAGAAGTAGCGACCAAAGTACTCGCAGAAACGCAGATTACCAAGGTATTCTACAAGGAAAAAAGGATATAAAACCAGTGAAATAATAAGGCAAGTTTGAGTAGACTGCAGCGAATATGAGCTGCTCATTGTGTCTGAAGACTACTGGGTGCTCGGGCATGACCGGACGACACATGATGGGCACTTATGCTGAGAAATGGGAGTCAATCTTTACCAAAAGGACCTTTTTCGATCTCTCTCAACCAGCTTTCCTAAAAGGAAATGCTAAGTCCTGGCTAGCTCGCATAGATTAGTGATTTGAAGAATGCAACATAAAGGACGAAAGGCAACGGTGCATGTATGTTCTCCTTAACCTCACCTAGACATTTTTTTAGGAATTTAAGAATCATCCAAATGATGCAAACATCAATAGCTCGTATTAGGAGCTCAAAAAGAAGATTCTTCCACGAACCGGTTTGTCAGACAGCCAACAGTTTGGAAAAATTTCTACAAGAGGCCCTTGGCTACCGTAAACAATTGCAACCTTTGCGAAGCATTCAGAATGTAGTTAATGGGTCTAACGTAGACTCCAGCTTATTACGAGAAGTTTTCTGTCAGAAACTGCTCTCGTATATCCGAGCTCTCCTTATTCGAGACCTATGTATTCTAAAGCTACCCGTTTTGGCTAATTTGGCCGATAAAACAATGGAAATACGAGCTCCATCTACCCTACTTTTCAGGTGGCTCAAGCCTCTACCGGCCAATCAAGTGAACATGAATTGTAGATGTTTTTGACCACGTGGAATGACTAGAGACCTATCACTAATAAAACGATTGAAAACGCAAATGTGAGGAGCTCTCGACCTTCCGATTATCAAATGAGTCTGCAACATAGAGTGGGGGAATTTCACGCTTCATCGACTTAATACAGTCTCCGTGGAAAGAGTATTAGGACGAAAGGCTAAAATTTAAGATATAAATCCAGCAACATTTTAGCCCATAAAATTCACCTATCGGTTCGGTGAGGATACGCTCTGCAATAGCAGCGAAAACTTGCAGTCGAACCAATCCTGGCGAACCTCTGAACCGACATTTATTTACTGCAAAAAGTGGGACCAAAATAACCCGTACTCAGGTTTTTGAGGCTTGTCAGTGGCGAAAAAACGAATGAAAGAGCTTTTTATGAGCTGACAAGCAATAAACCTATCAACTTGGCAATAAGCAGCCGCCATTTACAAAGACATGATGCGAGACCATAGGAGTACGTTTAGCTAAACAAGGTTTGGACTGTTTTGTGGACCTAATAAGAAATTTCGAATGGCAGTGACGTTTTAGCAGCTTTGTAGCAGAAAAGAACATTCAAGTGAAATGGAACTTGGGCATAGTATCTACAAAACCTTGTCTTTATGACCGGACTCCATTCGTAGGCCCAAGGGAGTGGTTATTTGTTTATTTATACCCCCCTACATCACCAGACCGATGCATAAACATTTAAACGTCACTTACTCGTTTCAATATACACGCCGCATCCATAGCACCGGTTGTTCTGACTTAACAGGATTCCTCTCCGTCTAAAAGAGACCAAAAATGGAACCCAGTTAATCCAAAACACAGACTGGCAAAGACCCACTTTTCCTTGGGAATGATTGGGCTAATAATGAGGCTGTTGGACTGCAGTAGCCGATTTCTCCGGTCGGCAGAGGCAACTTGGAAGAAGTTCTCCATGCCCATGAGTCGGTTCGACAGCTGGGAGTCGAGTTCCGCGTGACCCTTCTCTGAACCGGAGGGTTCGGGGAGGGAGAGAAGGGGGTCAGCGACGTTGGTCAGGCTCGGGGCGCTGGAGATGCCGAAGCTTGAAATCCACAAACAAAGAGGTAAACAGGTCGTGATAGCCTCAAATCGCAAAGGCAACACAGGCTAGGACCTTTCTTCGAAATCCAAAATGGGATAGAGCGGGGTCCTACCCCTCCCCCTCCTTTAAGACCGAGTGCCAAATTCGCCACGTCAATACTTCCTATATATATATATATATATCCGAAGATTAAATGCGTTTAAGATTACGACATGGAGAACGATTAACAGGAAAGAATACCCAATCAGGTATAGGGACAGAACACGAAGGTAGAAGTAACAATGTCCTGGTCGAGACAGAGGGGAATACCACAATTAATGAATAGCCGAGATAAATATTCTCCGAGGATTAAATAGTACATTTAAAGTTAGACCTATATAAAGAATGGTAGGGAAAGAGAATAACCGTTCGGGGGTACGGATGGAACCAAAACTTGAATTAAACATGATCAGAGGGCCAGAGGTGAGTACTACCATTGGAACAAGAGCAAAACGCGAGTTATCGGGCCTTTAATAATCAAGCATTCAATAGAGGCTACAACTAAAATAGGTCTGTTCTGTGTTACGAAATACCAGAAATCACCAACTCTACATGAATCCAACAAGGATTAGTTCGAGCAAACCCACCTATCCGCTTGCTCCGGAGACTTCCAGTACTGAGCACAACACCCATTTGGGGGATTAAGAACCCAATCGGCATCCAACATGAAGGCTAGACGCTCCTGGAGACGTCGTAGACGGAGCGGAACCCGTGTGGAGCCGCGAAACATCTCCTGGACCACTACACGCACCAGGCCACCGGCCACTAAGGCCGCTTGACAGGGCTCCGGGGTGCCCACGAGCCTCATTCCCGATTCCGCCCCAGCTTCGTCCTCTTCACCGACGTTCTAAAGTAGCAGAACTGTGGGATTACTCGACATCATGTAATCAACAAAGGTCCACAGTGTGGGCTCACTTTGGCATGAACGCTCTCCAGGGACAGGCATCGTCTCATCCTGAGAGGGGTCTTGGGAGTCTGTCGCCCCTTCCCCCGCCTTCTGGGGGGCGAGGGGGGTCTAAGTGCCTCGAGACGGTCGGCATCGACAAGGACCTTCTCGATGCGTTGGAGGGGCTTTGGCAAACTGGCGGAGTAGAGAGAGGCCTCCAACTCACAAATGAGGAACTCACAGGAGTTGAAAAGGGCGATATCACTGGTTAGGTCATCACTAAAGTCGGTGACTACTGTTTCCAGGTTTTCAGAGTAGAGTGCGTCAGCTGGAAGGAGTAACATTGGATTATTGAAGGCGACTAAAAATGATCTGGATGCATTAAATAACCACAGAAGTTACATCACATGAGATAGGCGATTACCCGAGAGAGGCTTCTGTAAATGATGTCCCTCTATTGCATTCTGAGGTGAACCCAGTTCAAACTCGGAAAGGATGGCCGAGGAGGTTGGAAAGCTTTGGCATCGATGCGGTTCACTTGCCAAGTCCTTGTCGAATCTAAAGCATTATAGAGGAAAAAAAACTTGAGGAACCAGCAAAGCCTGCGATAAAAGATGATAAAAATATGGACAAGCAGACCTTGGTAGAGTCGAATGTGGTTCTTCTTGTTCTGATTGGGGAACATGGGGAATGTCTTAAGAAGAAGGATAAATAAATGTCAGACCAGAAATGTTTTAATTGAGTAAAAAGCAAAAGGCACAAACCGTCGCAGGAATCAAAGAAGGTCATTGTCATCTTTTCAGTCACTTCAATACCAAATTGTACATCCGTAAGTAAGTCTGGTACCTCGGATGGAGAACGGCGCTGTAACAGAGTGCATGGTCGTCTATGATGCGAGTAGACAAATCCGACACTGAAGTTCCAGTATTTATATTAACGACGACGAGATAGGGATCTGAGATTATATGAAAATGGGTTGGACTGATTTAAGCATGAGTAGTTAGTGAACGACAGTGAAGTGTACTTGAAACAGCAAACTGACACTGGAATTTAGTGAATCATAACGGTGTTGGTGCATTTCGATGAAAGTAACTTGAAATAAACTTTTCAACTGAAAAGTTATCAAGATCTTAAACATCCTAATACATCCCTTACAAATCACTAACCTCGCCTTCTTGATCCAGCCCGATTTGCAAACGTAGGTCTGAAGTATAATGCGAGATTTATTGGTGCAAATAACAGTGTGGAAGGTCACACTAAATGCAGATGCTGAGACCATTGAAAAATTAATAAATAGGAAATTATTAAGAATATCAATGGTTAAACTCTATTTTTAATCATCAAATACCAAATTTTCATTTTTAATGCATTTCATGATATGCGATCCTGATAACTTGTTCCGGCTGATTTAGTAGACATTCACCTTAGGAGATGTCATAAAACAGTTGGAAAGCTATCTACAAATCAATCTATGAAGTTTGATGTTTAAGGAACTCCTTATTTACTGATATGTGGGGAGAACCTACTCAAGAATAGCACACAATTTGAACAATGCCTTCTAAATTCCATTCAGAGACGATATCTTGAAGTTTTTATTCCACTTTTTGAAGACAGATATATCACATGATATAAGTGAATGTTTAATTTTTAACTGGTAAAGGTGCACCTTTCAGAGGTATTTTGCACCCGAAATTGAATTACAGTTTTTAGTTGAAATTTTCACCTCCAAGGATATTTTAAGATGAACTACGGTAGAAAAACGGTCTCTCCTAACTGAAATACCCCTTAAAATCAATTAGTTATTACAAGGGTAATTTCATACCGGAACAACAAATGATTACTATGCTATCTTGGTTTCTGTACGTAATAGGTGCTTCTCCAACACCCCCGTTCACCAGTCTTCACTTCCATTTCTACAAGCCGACGCCAAATACGCTATCACCAGTAACATTATAGCTCTTCGATCATTAAAATTGTACAAATATTCCTAGAAATCACTTACTGATACCATTTGAGTTGCCATTTCAGGAAATAAGAACAGCAATTTGACTCCGTACATTACGACATGGGGTGAAATAGAATGCTGTTGAGATCGCCGGGACGTTTTTTGGGCAATTTTAATCTATTTGTAAATCCGAGAGTGATCAATCTATATCTTATTTTATGACCAAGTTTAGAGTACAAAATATATGAAAACAATCTATAAATTATCTTGAGATTGATGTTAATTAATAACTTTTATTTTATTTAATAATTTTTTGAAGCTACGCTGCACTGTACTAATTTAGGGAAATGGAGAATATATTTTCCTAAAACGGTAGAGTTACTGAGTGCAAAGTGTTAATGAATTATTGACAATTCTTCATTGATAATACGGAAAAACTAAGAAGTAAACTGTTTTGGTGTATGGTTAGAAGATGCTCTCTTGTCACCCAACTGTTCCTTCATACTTGGACGAAACATGCAGTGACTACAACTAGGGCTTTTGAACCAAGCTCAGAGTAAAATAAAGACCCGCCCTAGTGAAACAAAAACTGGTGACGTTTCATCATGACAATGCACGACCCCCGCACCACACAGCAAGAATCACGTCGCAAAGGATCGATGAAGAATTTGGTTGGGAAATAATCATTTGTCCACCTTGCGCCTTCTCTAGATTAACAGCACTTCATTCGTAACTTGCAACATCGTCTGGAAGAAGGAGCTTCTGCAAGTCAAGGGAGGTTGAAGCAGACCTCCAAATCAAAATATTTTTGCAATAATGAAGGTAGTAACAAGCTTCATAATAGATGAAATGAAGTCAAGAATAATCAGGGAAAGTGCATTGATGATTGAATCTTTAATTAAACACAACATTTGATCACTTGTTTATTAAAATTCGGACAATAATTACTGGATAACTTGATACAAGCAATGCTAGTCCGACCTACCTTAAAAGTGTCTTATTTGCACATTCAAAAGCGGCCGTAGCAGTGGAGATATGCAAAATTCATAAATTGCCTTTCTTTAATATCATCATCACAACCACAAAATTGGTCCAAAGTCAGTCCACATTTTCATAGGTGAAAATTCCCATGAAAATAAATATATCGCTAAAATATTCCTTCGAGTTTAAATTTTCTTATAAAATTTACTTTTGCTCTTAAAAAGTCAAACTTAATTAACATTAAGCATTAGAGAGATCAGGCCAAAACAGTCGCCAATTCTTTGATTACCTGTGTAAAATATTTACTACAAGTGTCTACATGAATTATTTTCGCATTTAACTCTACACGAGGTTCAGTCAGTTTACTATTTCAAATTTGCTAATTCGGGAAAGCTCGGGTTTCGTTTTGTTATACCAACTAATAATTTATTCAGATACTGTGTGGGTTTGTATTGTTCTGTCCAAATGAAACACCACATCTTTTCAGTTCACAAGAGCGGGCCTCTTTCCCTCTCACAGCTGGCTTCAAGCTTCCTAATTTTCAACAACAGATTTGATGCTCAGTTAAGTGGTAAGAATTCAAAAGTGCAAGATACCTTGAAAACCTCTCCAGATTGAAGATGGTAAACTCTAGATTTAAGATTGTTTTCAGGCATTTCATGTGGTACCAATTTCCAAACTTAGGAACTCTTCAAAGTTTTGAATTCGAAGTCGGCAAGCAGTTAAACAAAGCTTAACTACTTATTCAAAATCACCTGATAAATCGGGATGAACTCCGTCAAGGGCAGCGTCAAGAAGTTTTTCATCAAACTCAAATGGACGTTGTCCGGTTCGATTTTTACCATCGTGGAGGCTGAAGTGAACGTTTTCAGCCTCTTCGTCGGCTCCACTTTTTCTTGGGAACCTTCATGTAGCATGATTTTAATCAAGAAATTTTCTTCCTGTAAATCAAAATTTGATTAATTTAATTGCATCTTTACGTATAAGTAATGTCCATCCCCATCCGACAAAAGACTTAAAAAAGATGAATTAAAAGAGAACTTATGGGATGAGTGAATAAGTCTAGACATTATGACTCTTAGACGCTTCATAGAGAGAATATTTATAATATTTACTGATATTTAACTAATATTTGCTATTTTTTACTAACTTAATTGACAATACTTTGATTAGAGTAATTGGGATAGCTCTTTCATCACTTTCACGTGATTTATTAGTTCCATAAACTGTAATTTCCGCATAACAATTAACAAAACAGACACAATAAACGAGTGGAGCTTAATGACTCGTAGGCAAATGTAACAGCTTATCGTGCACCAGACACCACTGTAACAATGACTTAATTACCCTGCGTAATGAAGCAACACGTTAAAAACGAGCATAATCATTTCGTAATAATATTTGACAAATTGAGCTTCACCGAGTAATTCTTCTAAATGACTATTATAATTCAAAGTTCTGAAACAAAACGCTCTCTACCTGGAGTGGAAGCTAAAATATATCAGGGGAAGAGCTGTCATGTATTTTGTTCCTACTCTATTTTCTCGTCAGAAACCACTTGTACCTACTAAGGTGGTTTTTGTGAGTACTTTTTCATGTTCCCACAGCACTGAAAATTTATTAATCCCCAAGGGAGTGAGGATGCGGAACTTTCTTTAAAATAAAATTTGTAGTTAGCTTAAAAGTATAAGAGCAGCACCGCTAGAATACTCAATATCATCTGCAATTTGATCATACACTCTACTAGGTCGAATTGATCATTATATTGCAGGTACAAGGGTTAGACCAGATAGTGGAAACACTTACACCTTTCTTTTCCACCTTGGACCATGTTTTTAGCAATAAAAATGGAATTACTTAATGTTTTTCATCAGATATATTTTATTATTTGGCTGAGGGAGACCGTAGGGCAACAAATCGCATTGGTAGAGAGGATCGCAAGACCGCGACTCCGAAAATCACTGCAGAGCTCATCAATGAATACCTATAGAACTCAGTTTCCACAAAAAACCCTTCTTCGTGAGACTCACAAATCCGGATTCCATGGAAGTGCTGCAATTAGAAAACTTCTGCTCCCCAAGACTAATGCTTCAAAGCTTTTAGGGTGGTGGTGGCGGTGGTGGTGCAGGAACCTCTAGAAATGGGGCCTCGAGCAGTGGAGAAATGCGATTTTCTCTAACAAATCATCGTCACTTGTCATATTTCCAACCTATAGTTTGGAGATAGCCAAATAAAGCAGATGGCCTTCTCCCAACCGTACAAGATGGCGACTGATCTGAGGCGATGATCTGGTTGTAGTGCTATTTCTTGGAAATCCGCAGTCGGGCCATTGAGTTCCTTTTATAGAAAGAGGAACTAACAACTGAGACTGTCTAGGAAGTTCGTCCTGCGGTTGTTCAAAACTGTTTCCAGAGGGGAACTCAATCTTTCAAGGTGATGGATATTCACCAATCCAAGCAGCTAGAATTGTTACAAAAACGGTGGCAAGAGGAGGAATATCCTAATGAAGTTGGGCACTTCATTTGGCCACAACAATCACCAGACTACCTCATCCTCATTATTAAGGATCATTTATGGTGCATTTTTGAGATTCATGTAAGAGCTGGGTGATGGTATTTTAATTAATGTGGGCTTAAATTTCTTTATAACTAACATTTCAAAATTTGTATGATTCAGCAATCCGGAGAATTGAGGCAGTAATCGCAGCAAAAGGTGGACCTAGACCATATCAAAATATCTTTTGCTGATTTTCTAAGATCCTTTCACTATTTTATCCAACTCCTGTGAACCAAAGAACTATACATCATTTTAGAATGACTGAAATCAAATAAATTTGTGCTAGGAACTCGGGAATTAAATTGCCTGCTCATTTGGAAAAAATGATATGACTATAAATACATTTCCAGCGCAAACCGGGGTAGCCAAAAGCTTTTAGATTAACATAATCAACTTAAAAACCCGGAAAAGCTGATCAACATATTTTGGCGAAAGCGTGTTTTACAGCGGTCAATACTGAGGGTGCAATTTCGATTGCAAACGGTTCGTTGTGGATTCATCAAACTCATGATCGAATTGACGTTAAGTTATAATCTCTTAAACCAATCTCGCAAAGTTTGGGCTAGAGCTAGGGTTTAAGGTTAGAGCAATTGGCCAAAAAGCTGCACTCGAGATTACAACTTTGAAGTTCTCTGACCGGTTAAATTCCTCCATCAAAACGAAGGGATTTTGTTCTTAGTGTAATGACGTACTCGATGCTTGACGTTTTAATTGAACTGCAAACGTGACTAAGATGCAAAATTTTGTTAGGAATGTCTGTGGGAAAATCTACCAAAGCTAAATCCGAATTGCGAGGCAGATAAGGGTGCTCTGTGGAGTGAAAGTTGCTATTGTGGTTAACGTAAAGATTAAGTCTCGTTACTGGAACAAGTGTACGTGGCAAATCTGATTACTTGTCGTCTTTGCCATCTTAGGGCATAAGCGCTGGATCGTATATGCACAAAAGCTGCTACTGTCAAATGAATCGCTGCTCGCTCCTGTCTATATTATGTTGACTTCGTCCTCAGTCGGTTCCGAGATTGTTAGGGTCCAAGCGCCCACTGTTGGTGTTTGCTACTCACTTTCGCCCAACCGCCAAGCCAGCTGGACTCAACTCAACTACCTAGATTCAAGAATTACCATATCTAATAAGTGTCCTTAATGGAGTTCATAGCTATCAGAATGTGGAGATTCTGGAAGCTCACTGAGGATACTGGGGAGGACACAGGGCGGGGCATACGGTGACACTCACCACAGGACACACCTAATTCGGTACACAATATTTCCGATTGTTACCATATACACCTGCGCTTTATCGATGTCCGTCTTTCTCGAGTGGCATTGAGAGAACTGATATAAATAAGGTGATTCTGACACCCACTAATTAATGTAATCCTCCAAAGGATTATTAATAGTGAGGAGATATAGCAACCTGCCATTCGATTATCAAACTCCACAATATCGAGAAAATGGTGCATGCTAACAATACAAAATAAATCTTGGAGGAGTCGTTGATTAATAATTATCATCCTTAATCAATTTCCCGAAAGGCTTAATGAAAAGAAAACTTTTAACTATGAGTGTTATTTTCAAACACAAAATGTCTAACAAAGCCAATGTGTCCTTGGAAGAAATAAGTTGGCGATTTCATAGCTTCACAAAGTTGCGGAAAGAGATGATGGATTGACGTGAATCAGGTTTTTATGGGACGGAAGTGGCCTCAGTAGAATTTCTGGTCGTGAAATTAAAGAGAGGCTAATGAGCTAGAGTAGAATAAACAAAATGCCCTAAAAACAAGGACCAGGCACTTGAAGAGTTCGACAAGATCATTAACTGTTTTTTTTTCCGGTAGAATGCAGTTATCTGACATCGTCTTGACGTTTAAATTAGATTTTCTTCGACTTCCTCAAAGAGGACAGTTTTTAAATTCATCTCACCATTCTTGTAATCACCCACTCAACTTGTAGAAGAAATTATAGACTTTTGTGAAGTACTAGTTACCTAAAACTTTTTCGAAACATCAGTGATCTGTGTTCCTTTCCATTTGGTATTTGGCCGTACCTCAAAATATAAATAATTGAAAAAGAGCTCATCTTTCAGAATACAGAGGCTTGTTAGAAACTGATTACAGGTGATTCAAGCAATGTAGACACTCCAACAAGCACTTTAGCTTATTTTGACTCCACATTTTTATTGTAAGAAAAAATTTCATTAAACTTTTATTCATAGAAGGTAGACCTAGTGGTGGGGCAGTCTATCAAAGAACCCAGTTCGGTATAAATGACCTTTTCACCCTGATGTATAAACACACCGCAACCCTGTCTTCATAAAAATTTTTGTTCTCGGATATTTAACTGGCAGTCGAGTAGTGGAAGAGATTAGTGGATCTTCTGAAATTACTTAGCGTTGGAGAAGTTTCAGATTCCTCTATTTCCAGGCTAGAAAGCATAACTTAGTCTCAAAAATTTATCGTTACTGTTGCCGCCTGAGAACGGGAGTAAGAAAACAGATTAATTATTTATGGAAAGAGCCTCTAACGAGAAGGTAAATTTGATGCAACGATCTACATTTAGAATCAATAAGGCGGTGATCTCGGACCGAAAAGTACATTAGGATAAGTAAGTATATTTCGTTAAAGTTCAGTGGATGCTATCGAGAGTTCAAGAGAACGCTAACGATAATCTTGAACCTGAATTAATGGATTATTTTATTATCCAAAAATAAAAAAAATAAAATAATAGACTCTGACTCTGTAAAAGGCAAATATTGGTAAAGAATAAGCATATTTCGCTACAAAATGAACCACAATCTGTTGCCTATTTGTGCAATGAAAATGGTTCTAGTAATTTACCATCCTTGAAATAAATGAGGGAACTTCAGAAACTTCTGAATATGATTTAATTAAATAACAAATACAAGTCTATCTTAATAAGAATTTAACTTGCAGATCGGTATATCCTGAACCAGACTTATGCTTCGTTTTTGTCAAAATCCTTCATTTTATCTTCCGAATGCTGTTTATTCTAATCTAATACATTTTATCAGCATGTATAATATAAAGTGCAGAAAACTTTCATGAATCATTTCTTACTTTTATAGATCATTCCAAAACAGCAGCTCTCATTATGGTAGGAAGCTGGTTTGATTTTCATGCAGAGCAGCAGATTTTGGTATATTTGAATATCTGGTGAACTTGCACCTTGACATATAAACTAAGCTTGGGAAAATAAATATTCGCTTTCCCATTTGTTGGTAGTTTAGAGAGCATGGTCATAAATGCGATATTATTAAAACCTCGACAGACTGGAAACTAGAAATAAATGTTAAAATACAATGATATTTAGTTAACTGGGGAGTACAAATAGGGTAACTTATAAAATATTTATAGAGAATCAATTTTAGGGGAGAGCAGAGTGTCGTTGAAGGATCCCTTCCTACCGTAAGGACTGCCTCTGGATTGCTTTGCCATATAATAATTTAAAAATACGATTCCGCTAAATTTTAAATGAAGTTCTTCCAAAAATTACCCTTTAAAGCCATTTTTAATGAAAAAAACATGTATTTATAATTTCTTTGAGGCCGTCGCCATCGGTTCTGGTGTTTTCCTGCCATTAAATTAATCGAGTCAATTTATGGTTATTGCAAAAGATTTAATTGAAACTAATAAAATTTATCTCATTTAGAATTCAAAGAGTGGATTCCCAGCACTTCATCTAGATTTTACGCATCGGGGATCCTCAAAGTTCCCTATCTTATTCATGGAAAGTTATCAAAATTAATCCTTTTTATCTTCCAAACAAGGAATTTCAAAAATTGCCCTAATTAATCTTCAATTTCGTGTTTTTTAAATAAACGTTCTGTTAAGGCGAAATGTTATTTTTAGATCCAGCTGTAAAATTTGACGTTTTGGATACCTAAGCAATATTTTTCTGGGATCAAAGCGTCGGTTAGCAATGCGAAAATAAAGAATTCTAGAAAAATCTCAAGAAATGGGAACTTTACAAATAGGCACTTTTGAGCACTTAAAAATTAGTGCATTAGTGATTTAGATGATTTCCACTGTTCCATGAAGACGCTATTAAAAATAATTGTAAAGTATTATAGCCAATTTTTCTGTATATTAATGTAATAAATGGTAAAATAAATGCTCCAAAAAGTTAATTTAAGTAGGTTTGATGATGCAAATTTTAAATGACACCGAGTATGTAATGATGAAACTACTTTTTCTTGGTCGAAAATTTAAGTTGTCAAACAAGTCGATAAAATCAATGATTTACATTGAGCACAACCCACATTTCTAGGCCAATCAACATAATGAACATTTCAACACACTTTGCTTGCAAACGGTGTATCATCCGCTTATCGATTCTATAGAAAATTAATAAAAGATTACTAGAAACAGAATAGGTCTTTTTTAACTTGGCTTTTATATATTACCTTTTTCCATAGATTTAGTAAAGCGCCTTTTCTGATATAAAATTTATTATTTGAAACAGTTATCTGCATTTTGCCTATGAAACAAGAAACTGAAAAACTTACTGTTTCTGGAAAATAATTTTGATCACATTTATGTAAATTTCACCAATTGCGAGAGTCGTAATAGGAAAGATTTAATTTCCCGGGGTTAAGGAGACTTTATAAAGTGTTGACTTGAAGTTATCAAACTTTAAATATCAGGTCAACAAATAGGTTCTGTCTGAATTTAACCTTTTTAACTTAAACGAAATTTATAGATCGAATGATGCAAAACACCATTTCTATGATTTGATTCATTTACATATATCAAACGCTGTTTTACGGAACAAAAAATAGAAAATTTGTATGATTAAAACCTTGGTAACATGGAAGTACCCAGGGACTATTTGAGGTACCTAATGCTTTTCATTCTTTCAATAAAGGAAACGCAGCATCCAACGAAGAGGCTCACTCACTTTGTGGCAATGAATGCATGAATAAAGGAACTTGCAGATGGCTTGCGAAATACAGCAGTGGAGGTTTCAGCCTCCACAAAGATGGAGGTGGAACCGGACGTCCAAATGAATTTGACGATAAGCATCTTGAAGTAGCCATCGAAGAAGCTTATCCTACCAGTTTATCAGTTGAGTTGGAATTGGTAGTTGAGTTTAGTTAAAACTATACAGCTTTTATGGTCGGCTTCAAAACAGAAAAGTTGCTTCTATGAATTGCCTGAAGACAATTTCAAATCCCAAGTTGACATCTGCTATTCTGTCAATTCACAACTTTTTGATGGATAGACTTGCAAATGGTGATGAAAAATGGCTCCTTTATCGAGGGTAGTGTTAAGTGTCGTATACAGTGGTGACTACCGAGAAGGGAACTTTGTCAAAAAAGATTTTGGATTAATCTGGTGTAATCGCCAATGAATAATCCTTTCTGTAATGTTACAACCTATTGCAACAATTAATACTGTTACCAATTAGTGCTTTTGAAGAAAGCTCTGAGGCAAACTGATCTGCTCTAGTAAATGGAAAAAAAGTTTGGCCACGCACGACCCCCACGAACAGCACAAATCACGTTACAAAAGATTAAAGAAGAACTTTATTCTTCCAACTACCGTGCTCCTTCAGGCTAACACCACTTGTTTTGCTGCTTACAAAACCATTTTTAAGAATCAGCTTTATCAAAGCAGTAAGAGGTTGAAACTGGCATAGGTAATCAAGGAAAGTACATTAACGAACGAATTTTTTATGATTTATCTAATTATTTATTAATTCAGAATTAAAACAGAACTTATGGGATGACCCTATTTTTATAATTGGATGGAAAAAATTTCGGCCTCAACACACATTAGTACCTCTGCTGAGACTTGACTGTGCATTTCTCCCTTTCTTCACTTGTTAAAAGTGATCCGGCACTTTAGAAAAAATACACTTATTAATAGTACGCGATTATCTAATTCTCTACGTAGGGAAGTTTCCGTTTCTACTTTTAAGGGACTAGAAGCAAGAATTTCATCTCAGTAATTTCAACAGCATAACGGCCACCTGAGGACAGAATGAAGGGATACATTATTTATAACAATGGTTTCACGTGAGAAAGTAGAACTGATAAATCGGTCCAGATTTCCTCTTAATAACACCGTTTCCATGACTTGAAAAGCAATTAAAAAGACAAAAGTTTC
Source organism: Anomotaenia brevis (assembly GCA_030710315.1). Taxonomy (NCBI): domain Eukaryota; kingdom Metazoa; phylum Platyhelminthes; class Cestoda; order Cyclophyllidea; family Dilepididae; genus Anomotaenia; species Anomotaenia brevis. The sequence continues at coordinate 1,058,338 of JAUOZQ010000010.1, forward strand.
CTATTAAGAACACTGGTTTCAGCATTTACATAAAACTATAGAGATCTCATTGGACCTGAAGTGCTTGATGATAAAAAAGACTCGAATTAGAATGCAATCTATCTTATTTATTTGCATGCCCTTATTTTAGAGCTTAAGGGAATAACAAATTTTGCCCAATTAATTGATAAAAATTTCTTGACACATATGACCTTGAAATTTTAACTAGTTCTCTCTGAAATTCTTCTTGGATTTTCCTCTCTTCCGATCCGTCAACTTATCCAAGAGTCTTTGCCAAATTTTTAATTTAAAATTATTAAAGTTTAACGACTCCTGGCCTAGATTTTACAAATCCGGAATCTGCAAAATCTTAGTTATTTTACAAGGAACGCTACTTAAACGGGTGTATTGCAGAATTATATACAACAAATACGAAAAGAATTCATTAAATTTCTGATTTATTTTTCAACACATTCAAAATAACATGAACATTGGGCAGCAAAGATCATTTGATATTTAGATCCATAACTAAAGATTATCTGGTTTTAATATATGGTTTCTCTGCCAGCTTGAAAAATAATTGGGCCTTGCCAAAGAAATGATATCTTTCTCCATTTTCAGCAGTTTAAGTGGTACTTTTTCGCTTGATTAACAAAATTAAAAATAGGGGGATTACTACTTGGTTATAAACGGTCAAATTATACTAATTCCACTTTGGAAATTAGGATTAATTTTCCGAGAAATGAATACAATAGTGAGGTTGAAAAAGTATTCAAAGAGTATCCGAAAACAGAGTCGATTCAATGGACTAGATTTATTGCCGATATCACCCTCTCCTTTGTCGGAAGAGTAAATTCCTATAAATGCTTTTAGTTTAAAGTTTGAAATTTCACGACAACTATGAAGATACTTTCGAATTAAATCAATCCTTCACGGAGTTCTCCATCAGATGTCTCTAAGAAACACTTAAAGAAGAAATATAATTTTCTTCTGTCTAGTTTTCCAACAAAACTGGCTGTTACATTTTTATAACGTGAGTTCATTAAATAATTCTTAAAGCCTATTACAAAGAATTATTTCATCAAGAATTTAAAGATTAAAAGACAGGCTCTTGACCTCGATTTTCCGCATCAGAGATCCTCAAAGTTCCCTATTTCACCCATGGGAAGCTATTGAAACTAATCTTTTTGATCTTATTATTCGAAAGACGAAGTTAAAACCTTGAACATATAATTATTATTCTTTAATTTTTATGAGCCCCCTCAAACATCAGGTGTAATTTGGCAAGAAATATAGTTTGATTTTAAGACGCAAGTGCATATCATAAATTTTTAATTAAAAAAATAACTTAGAGAGGACACAATTTTTATAGTGGAGTTCTTTCTGCTACGGCGGATTTTACTAAATGCCTGCTACCACCGAGCACTATTTGTGGAGTCCATAATTAGATAAAGGATGGAGTCAAAGTTTTTAGGCGTCTTGAGTTAAAATAAATTATTTCACTTACTATTTATTGTTTGAAAAATGACTATTAATGCTACCCCACGCTGATAGACATTGCTTAAAGATTTAGAAAGTCCAGAGAGACTTTGAAGATGTAGAGGTATTTCAGAGTATTCGGTAGTTTTTTTGGATTTGTTAAAGATGCAAATTTTCCTAAGTATCTTTCAAAGATGTAAGCTCTTTTTTATTCAACAAGCAGACGATGACAACGAAAAAATGTACTACTAGAACACACCTGATTAATTACGAACGGTAACTTGCATCCTGAAGATTCACTGTGCAACCATCCAGGTAAGCAGGGATACAGAAAAGAAGTAGGTTTTGATAAGACCGTTCCCATCAGAGAAAGTGTGAAATCAGCCTGCTGTAGTATTAGGAAACTGCAATAAAAGCAAAACCATCGAATTTCGGTGAAGGTACTATTTAGAATAATTTTCCAATAGTCATTAACGTCATTTAAACTTAAGCGATATAATACTCACCTTAACGACTGTCGTAATACTTTAATTTTGAGCTGGTTAAAACTCCGAAAAAATTATTGAATATTTAATGAATTGGCGATTTAAATCCGAAATAAAAACGAACTATCAAAGAGGATGCTCAAATTGATCTTGGAAATATTTCACTTCAGATCCAATTTTTACCACGCTCTTAACTTATGTCAGGTCTTCCCATAAGCTCTGTTCGTATTTTACTACTCTTTAAATGTAACAAAATTTAGGCGTGTTTTGCAGTGATGAACATTATTTTCATTTATATATGCAATTAAACTGACAAAATCTTGACTTTCATAGCAAGAAACTAATATTTGCTTGATTAAAACCCTACTAACGTGCTTTATGGTGAGTTCAAGAAAGGAAACTCAGCGGTCGACGAAGAAGCCAGAAACATCCAGTTTCAGTTTTTGCAGAGAGGAACTGTCAGAAGATGTTTTGCAAAATTTAGAAGTGGAGATTCAGCCTACACGATGGGGAAAACCGAATCGGACGTCCAGTTAAGTTTGATGCTTTTCTGCTTCATTAGCTGATGTAAAATTTGTAATTGATCTTAATTTAAACCAACTTACACTTTTAGTTATTTTCAAAAGCTTGTAAAAACTCCAATAACTTGACGAATGGGTGTCTATTTATGAGAGGCCTGAGAACAATCTTAAATCCCACGTTGACATTTGCGCTTCCTTTCTTCATTCTTGCCAACTAGTTTCAACTTGTGACTCGTGACGAAAACTGAATCTTTTAGGCGTTGTAGACAAAGACTTTGTAAGCTCGCTTCGTAGGCTGGAAGGGAACTTCTTGGGAAAAAGGTTCTTCTTATTTCAGTCTGGTGGGGTCACCAAAGGATAATAACCTTGGATTGTTGTCACCTAATTGAGCTCAAATTTAGGGCTTTAGTGCATCGAAAAGGGCGTTGTTTCAACAGGACAATGCATGGTTTCTGCAGAGACTGCAAAAATCACTTCTCAAGGAATCGTCAAAGAAGTTGGCAAGGAAACACTCCACATCCACCTTACTCCCCCAACCTTTCTGGTTCTTCTGGATGTCATTTTCTACGTAGCATACAAAACCAGGAAGTGGGTGAAACTGACATATTTGAGGTTGTTGAATCTAAACCAAAAGAATATTATAATAATTGTTTTAACAAGGTTTTGAATAGATGGGGAGAATTTATAGATATTTAAGGGAAGTGTATTGATGATTGACACATTATCACTAGCTTTATCAATTCAAAATTCCGACAAAATTTTTTTGGTGACCTGATTTTTAAGACAGAGTCATAATCACTGTCATATTTTATCAACAGCTTGAAGAAAAATGACCGATAAAATGAACTAATCGCACCCACTGAGTGGCAGCGCCACATGCAAAGCGATGCACTGGACTCTGTGAACTCAGTGAGCATCGATTATTGAAATCAATGTTAGTCAACGTCTCCTGAGTGCAATGGCAGAGTGGTGCAGTCGTATTTAAAGGCCGAAGTTGTATGCAATAAGGCAGTGAGCCAGCATTGGTGTTGCCTCAACTTCGGCTGCGAGTGTATTCTGTCTTGGTATGAGTATTGTACCTTGTAATGAGCGAAACACTAACGCCTTTTCTCATTACAGGGTTAAGTACTCATGCCAAGAAGAGCTGAGCATCGCATTTGATATAACCCTTTGATTTCAAACTTTTTCCCACATTTTTTCTCGAAGATTAACGACTTCAAATAGCACAACTTGAAGCCAATTCGAATAAAACCATTAATTCCATAACTTTAGGTCTCTTGACGATATTTTGATTCTGAGAGATAGGATTTTTTCATAGAGAATGAATTCCATCGCGTTCGAAAAGTTTAACGCTGCGGATGTGGAGGTTTAAACGAGTTTGTTTATAACAACAATTTACGGAATTATTATTGACTGAAATATTTTATTATTGGAAAATATACACTCCGAAATTCACGAAATCTGTGTAGTTAAAGTATGATAATCTTATATAAATATATTTAACAAATTTGCTTTAATTCCGAGAACATTAAGTTATTTAAAGGCTTTTTTGAAATTCGAATAGGTGCAATTTACACATTTTTAATAAAGAGCAATTTCTAGGTTTCCTCTTTCGTGGTCGAAATGATGAAAAATGTAATCAACTGGCAGACTTTTTAATAAAAATGTTTGTGACTGAAGCTTGGGAAAATGGTAACTTATAAAAGCAAAATTTTACAGTAAAAGTTTGAAGCTAAAACGGTCTCCTCGGATTTTTATGAACTGTTGTAAGATAAAAGTATTCTAAATATGATAATTGGCATTATTTTAATTATTTGGAAGAAGTTTAGGCACAGACGAACATGATTATAGTCTATTTTCTGAAGAATTTATGCCGAAAAATAAAAACGATACCAGGGTTTGGGCAGCCAAACAGAGTTTACAAAAATAAATATCTATGTGATGTCATAAGGACATTTAATTTTCAAAAAAATAAATATTTTCGTTAAAATCTTGTGAGAAACACTATGTTTTAGCTTCATTGGTAAATACAAAATATTTGTCTGTAAAATTGTATTTTAACCTGCGGTTTTAGCGTAGGCAGTATAGTTTTTGATCGAAGTTTGAAAAAATTCTTCACACTTTCAATGTCAAAACACATCCTGTTAAGCTGTCAAATGGAGTCAGCAGACCGCCAGGGGATTAACCGTAAACCCTCCTGTCAACTGAGTGGCCATTTTTGATTTAACAATCAGAAGAGAAGTTAATTTTCTATGAAGTGTGGGCGAAATTACCTCTTCTTGATTAATCCAACTGTGCAAACTATCTAGGCCAGTCAGAAACATGACGGAAATCAAGTCATTCCTTTTAAAAGACCAGAATAAGGAACGATAAATGTGGTAGAATTTCCGAAGTAGTCAGAGTCATTTTTGACGAAAAATTGATAGGCCATTCTCTTCATTTACAAACATTAAAATTGTAATTCCAGATCTGAATTACCTTAGGAGAATCAAGGACTATGGAGTCAAGAATGTGTCATTTAAAGCATGAAATATGGCAGTTATAAAAGTGCGGTCAGACCAGATGTTATGGAGTGTTTGGGTGAATCCTAGGATGACAGTCTACTATACTTCAAGCTATGCCACCTAACAAATGCGTAAATTGAATGTTACGTGAAGTCATCATGGATAAGACATTAAAAAAACATTTCGAAGACGAAAGCTTCTTAAAACAAACGTTTATTCAACGAAGTTCACAAAGTCTTATTATTAATAAACAATTACAAAAAATCTACGGTTATTATTATTAAAGTACATAATGATAGGGATAATTATAAATATGAGTTTCTGTAACTATAACACTCCTCCCCTTCTTGTTAAGGTTCCTTCCTTCAAAGGTGTGTTGATGGAGACTAGATGGGAGGGTTCGTCCGCTGAACTGGGATCAGGCGGGCGTACTCGTTTTGGCCAACAAGTAATAGAATACAGCAGGCAATGGGGATCCAACTTGGATACGATGCCCATCGGTTACTGATTCTATACTCACGAGCAAACATCTCTCCACACATCAGAGTTAGCCTACTTATAGCGCTTTTTCCATATTTCTGCTCTTGCTAACGGAACTCATACATTAAGTAAGTATTACTTGGTACACAAAGAGCTCAAAGAACTTTCTGGATGCCTTACGAGGAGATAAGTGGTTGACAGACAATCTTTGAATTATCTATGAAGGGTGATGCAAGATTAGAGGTGTAATTTCTGCTAAAGCAGCATCACTTTGATAAATTCAGAAACCAGCTTGCTTATCTCGAAAATATGAACAAGATAGAGTTGAGAGTCAATGAAGTCTATGAATACAGTTTGAATTGGGTTTCTACTTCCTGGTAGTGTTAAATCCAGATAACTGACGGATATTTGTTCGGTAAAATAGAATTATAATGCCCAGTTTAACCACACTGAAAAAACTCCTACGAAAATCTTGGCATTGTTCAGATATATTCTATGAAAGCTTCTTGCTTCGCAATTTTGAAGTAACTTTAAAACAACTGTGAAATTTTATAGATTCCTACTACTAAACACTCGTTTAACTAATTTATCATTAATGCGTAAACCAAAACGACATTTTTTTACTCGCAATGATAAATAAAAGACGTCACTATTGGAAGAGTATCGGAGTTAAATGTTAAATGAGGACTAAAGCAATTGTCTAGCAGAACTAGAAGAACCACACCTCCTAAAATTGAACAAATAAAGTAGGAAATTAAAATTCATCTAGCAGAGATCATAGGAAGTGGTGACGTTCCCAGAAACTAATTTAGCCACAGGAACTTAAAATTTCAATCAGAAATAATAGATGGCAGAGTTAGTGATTCATGTCTTTTTAAGGGGTTAGCCTTTTTTATTTCAACAAATATTTGTTTTATTACACATGTGGTGTCTTACCCTCTAATATTGCCTTATTTGAAAATTAGAGAACCGTTTTTAGCTACACAGCTAGGCTATTGAATATCAAGGACATTTGTAATGAACTAACCCTGTGCTTTTCTATCGGCCTTCAGTGTTCCAATAGAGCTGGGTAAAATCTTATTTTTGGTTTCATCTTTCTTAGTGAAATCTTTGCATTGTACATGGATGGCCACGAATTTAGAAGCCACTCAATATTAACTGAAGATTTTCCTATGAAAACTACTTTAATTGGGTTTTCGTGATCTATCAGATTGTTTAAATTGATAAATAATTGGTTTTTAAACAATAAAATGTAAGTTATTGTTCTATTTGGATCACTCTTAACTCTTCAATAGCCCGATGCACTAAATACAAGCTTCTAGCTTGAGGTTTCAGAATCGTTGTAAGTTCGTTTTCCAGTCACTACTTATATTAATCATCATAATACCGAAGCAATCATGTTGACTCACAATGATATGATAAGTAATATTTTGAAATATTCCTAACTTAAATTGTGCTATAAAGTGAGAAAATAAAGCTTTTCACTATTACATTACTAGTATTTAGGTGTAATATCTAACACTTACAAAGAGACCTCATGGATTCAATAAAGTTTAGCCTAGATAGTGAATCTATTTAACTATAATTATGGTACACAGCTCATTTTATCCAGTTAATCTTTTTTCCGATTTTTCCGTGTTCAATCCTCGAAATCGGAGAGGCAGTGGTGGGCAGTGACCTCAGTTTCTTGCCCGAATTTGTTAGATTGATGCTATAATAAATAATTCACTAAATTACTAAAACTGTGTAGCAGGACGTCTTGTCTTATGTGGTTGAAGCATTCAAAACCGTATTTGGAGTGTAGATGGTGTAGATGGACTAAGGCAAGATTAATTATCATTAACCAAGGCCTCTGGCAGACTTTTGGCACTTGAGGGAAGAAGCTATTTTCTGACGTTACGAATTTACAATCTTAGAGAGATTACCTGGATAAATTAAACAATTCCTCGTCAAGCCTCAGTCCTTAATGTAAACTAGCAGATAAAAGTAATCCTTAAATTAGACAGATAACTGCTCCGCAGAGATAATGCAGATAATTAATCACCGCTTAGGCTTAGGTGATGTCAGTTGACAGAGTGCAAAATCAGGCTTAAAAGCATGATTTCGCAATATATCTAATAGGCTAAAATTTCTGGGATAATTTTATGCGATAATTTAAGTACTTTTAGTGAATGACTGGGACAACTTCTATTTATGTAGTTTGCAAAGGACTATGGTTACTTTGTATTACCGAATATAGGCGCAATAATCATAGGTGGATAAAATAGCTGAAACACCTAAAATTTTGGCATCCTAATCCTTAAACATGCTATAAACCATAAAAACGCGGCATATTTTCATGTTTTTAGTTCATTTTTTGTTATTTTCTATGCTTTTTCGAAGCTACTGTTGTTAAAGGCATTTAAAATGGTTATAACCTTATAAAAAATGTAAAACTCCTTTCAAAGAGGCCAAATCGTTGGGGTTAGTGTAACAAAAACTGCCCTCAGAATGCTCGGCGGCGTTTCAAGAGGTGCTGTCTCAAAACTAAGGTTGTCTGAGAGAGATCTTCTGACTCTAAGACCGACAGACAGGCGAGTGTACGTTTGGAGCATTTGATCCGGGCTGCTGCCTTCCTCCTATCGTAAAACATGGCCGGGGTTATGCGATGGGCTGCGGTGCTATTTCCTGGCAATCAGCCGCAGGGTCGATGATTCCCCTTTAGATGAAAGAGTTAATAGTCAAGACTATTTACTAAATTGGACGATTGTGCTGTTCAAGAACTGTGGTCTCCGGAGGGAAACACCGCCATATTTCAAGAATTGTTAAAGAATGTCGGCACTAGTAACATTCTAATGAAGTTGAGCATCTCGACATCTGGTCACCACAATCCCCAAACCTAAAAATTCATCGATTTCCGCCACCGCCATCGTCAGTGTTACGGGCTTACTATTGCGGCTTACCTATCGGAAAAGGTTCGTGGTGGGTGTATACTTGGCCCATGAAACGGCCAAGTGCTGCATGAATCACTGCGTGATGGTGGGACCGCTTTGATCAGGTCATTGGCCATTTCTAAACCTAACTCGTACTGGAGAGTGGAAACTTATTGGAGTTTGCTTTTTGCGACCGAGTGTACTTTGCTTTGAGAAAGCCCAAAGAAGCATTTAATCCGGATTGTCAGCTTCAACAACCATAAAACATGGCTAGAATTCTGTGATCTCTGATCTGGAAATCCCCCGGACCAATGATTTCCCCTCCCTAATGGAAGAATTAACTGCCGAGACTACGTAAGAATTTAAGGCAACCAAGTTCTTCAAGTTAGAATTGTTTTGTAAGAAGGGTGGCACGAGGAACGCCATTCTAATGATGTTGAGCGTCTTATCATCTGGCCACTACCACAATCCCCAGACACCTCAACCTCACTCTTGAGGGGCATTTATGGTCGATTGTAGGAATTCAAGTAAGAAGTAGATTTTCGCCTACGCCGCCATCGTCTCTAAAAGAACTGGGGAGGGTGTTCTAACTGAAGGATGAGCCGAAATTCCCTAGGAAACATTCGTAATTGCCGCAAAAGGTGGACCTTACACCGGAAAAAAGATATTTTGTTGAGTTTCTAGGTTATCTCACTACCCTATCCAAATTCTCTATGACAGAATCAGAAATTAGGAAATCCATTAACACCTGGACTGTCAGCAAATACCAAGGAGAATTGAAGTGGAGAATATGAAAATGTGTAGTAGCAAAACACCAGATCATCTTGTACTCACACAACAGATTTCCCAGAAAGTCTGGTAATAAATCTTCGCTAGTACTCAAAAATCGTCTTAGTGATCACATTCTCACAGAAAATGCCCTCGAAAATTGTCGAATAGAGGCTAGGAATTTTCCGAGCAAAGTTAACTATCTTGCCACAGCACAAAGAACCGTGTTCTCGTCTGATGAGAAGGCACAACACATGCAATAACAGAGGGCTATCCGAGTCCAAAGTGCATTCTCCAGATAGTGCGTGCCGAATTCCCCGATTCGTCATCATTTTCGTGTATTTATTCCTCTATGAGTGATTCGATGAGTCCGAATCAACAATCACGGAAAATCCAACCCAATTTTTTGGGTTAAAACTTTGGAAAAAGTAACTTGAAATGAACTCCACTAACTCTTGACTTAGGTAGGAACTGAACAAATCATTTCAAATCACTCCAGAATTAGGCTTCCAACATCATCTATCCAAACAACAACTTTCGGCCACAAGAATCTGGCGACACTCGCCTTTTTTCCTATACTTTTTTTAAATTGATCTCTTATGTTCTCGGGCTAGAGGAACGAAACCAAATTTCTTTGTTTGTAAAAAACGTTGTTTGTGCGTGCTTGGTTGGAGTAATTTAGCAAAAGTACAATGCAGGAGTAAAACTTGGTTTTCAGTTTATGCGATCACAAGTAGAGCGAACAAGTCTGTGAACTCATCTGACATGCGTTAATATTAAATTTAAATAAAAAGGAAGAAGATGAACTGCTATCAACCTTCATTTATAAATTTTGGACCGTTTACAACTCATCACACTTTTATTAAGATCTCACATAATCCTTGCAGTACCAACCGATATGAAACATTTTGATTTTGTTCTACATTCACTACAATTAGGAAATCTTCGGATTTCGAAATCAGTGATACCGATTACCGCAAGTCTTCCTAGGGCAAATCTGTCAAGATTAACATTATTTTAGGCTTCTTAAGACAGCAGCGGCACACTCACGGAACTCTCTTTCATCTTAGCCCAGCGAGAGATCAATCAATCCTTCCCCTTTCGCAGAATCTCATGATCAAGCTATCATTTACCACTTGGCCTTGAAGAAAAAATCGAGCTCCTCCAATAAACCCTTTTTCAACATTAGTTAACAATTGTAGATAGTGGCTCCTTCTCATCAAATGCATCAGAATCCTGTTATTTATAACACATTTAACACATTTGAAGGCTTAATATTAATTTCGTAGAATTTCTATAAATGAATTTATCAGCATATTTCGGATAATTTAATATATTTTTAAAACTAATTTTTAAATCTATTTATTATTAACTTTAAAGTAAAAGACAATTTGAAAGTTGAAAAAACTTTAAAACGTAAAAATTCGAAGTAGATAATACACCACGTTTCTCAGAGAAGAGATCAAACAGTTTCTTACGAATTCGTCATTTTAAATATAACCGATTTGGGGTTCAGTTTATTATTTTTTAAGATTATCTCGTGCTCCATCGACTTTAACCAAATGAACCATAAATCTTAAGAAGGCAAGGACTAAAAACGAAATATTTAAGGGAAAGTGTTTTTAACTAGTACCACTAACATCAACAATTTTTCAAGTTAGGGAAGTTTAAAGTATTTTTATTTTAAATCATGTTAAAAGAAAGCTATTCTTAAATTTCTGAGGTTCTAGAGGTGTAGTGCTTGTGGAAAATTCTTTTAAATGTAGTAACAGAAAAATGGGTCTTCAGAGCATTTTCTATGCAGAAATGAATTTTTATTAACCAGTGATTTTAAAAGGAAACAACGTTATGAATTATAGGATCTTATATGACTATGGCACAAGATGTACATGTTAATACTTTATGAATGAATTTCGCAAAAGAAATAACTTCAGCCAAAAGCCCAGTAAATCGATCCGTTTTTTCGGATCTCTCAGAGCTTATATGATAAAAACCCTTGCTTCTGTACAATAATTATATTGTAAGTCATATCACTCACTAAAATAAACAGACCTGAAAAATAAATTTCAGACGAAAATGTTACCTACATGAAATCAAGGATGTTGCGGCTATTTCATTTGACGCACTCCTCACAATCGTCAATTAAGGAGGCTTCAAACAATTTTTCGCTTCACATTAGCGTAAGTTTCGTTCATGCAGGCTCAAATAAACCATCCTTTTAATAAATTCACATTTTTTAGAAGAAGAAAAGAATCAAGGATAGCAACGAAGGCTATTAATGAAGCACTGAAATGTAAGCATCTAAGTATAAAAAAATTAAATTACAAGGAGAAGAAAAACCATAAGCAGTTATTTTATATTATCTCTTCATAGTTTTTTCCAAGTTTTAACCCAATCATCTAGAAAAGAAAAAACAAGATGCAATGAAAAAAATCAAAGCCTCAGAATAGTTGATGCGATTAAACGACAAACTCTACGTATATCATCTCCAAACACTTTGAATCTCGTGGGCACCAATATATTCCTGGAGAGACCTCAGAACACGCTTTAAGGATCCTCAAACAAGTGACTAAATACGTGTTACTTGGATGTAAGATCAGCTGAGAAGTGCGTGTGTGTCTAGAGACTGTAAAATGTTAACAGTTTAAAGTAGTTCTAAGTTGCTTAGTATTCAGTTAGGGTCGATGTATGAGTTGGTAGAATTCTTAAGATGTCATTTTATTTCAAAAACTTAAATTAACAAGTATTTAGGCCAAACATTTCGCAAGTCCCCGTTTCGAGATTTAAAGGCCTTGATTGAAGAAGGATTAGGGAAGACGTCTGTGAAGCCAAAAAAAGCGGCACAGTGTTTATGATTCTTATTTTACGTCATCGAAATGGATCCCTCGGAGTATTTCTTTGAAATTAGGAAAAGAAGGGGCCCAATGGAATAAGTTGGGGACACGTTGGCCTATCAGCGAAGGCGGTACTGCTACGTGTCGTCAGGATTAAATGAGCCCCTTTTTAGCTTCCTAAAACCACAGCACAGCGAACTTCTGCAACGTATATTGCTCACTTTTCGAAGTAATCTCCAACCAACATCACAAACTCTAAATCCCAGAATGCTAATGCTATCACTATTTGTGAAGACGAATTATGTGGTTTGAACCTGATTTTGGGTCCTGAAGATCATTGTGTTTCAATCCGCTATCAATTCAATTCCGCTATCTTTGTTATTCAATCTTAATTTTGGCTTTCTCGTTAGTTTACCGAACGAGCTAACTGTCGTACAGAAATTCACTTTATGATTAGCGGCTGTTTTGAATTCTTTTTAAGTTGGCCTTGAGTGCTCTTAAAGTCAGCAACTCGTACGGAGTGTCTTCGTCCATTAACCAGAAATCCCAGAGGGTGAATACTGTGCCCGGATTCCAGTGATTACTTTCCATTTCAGGAGAGGAAATGGGTCGAATAAATTATTTCTGATTTGCCACGATGTCAGTCCTCATTATATCATCATGGCAAAAGTCCATTTTAATTTACTTCAAGATATTAGTGCGCAACTTGCTATCACATGTCATTAAAACAAATGCTTCATTAAATTAAGCATTCAATCACCAATGTGCGTTCATGGATTGCCGATAACTTGATAAAATCTATTTACAAGTTTATAAATGCCATTATTGCAAAATCCTTCTGATTTTATTTGAAGAACTCTCAAAGGACAGTTTCAAGGGCTTCCTGTTGCTTTGCAAAAGCTGTTTTCTCCTGAAAAATTGATTTTGCAAGCGACGAAACGAAAGGGGGAGCAAAATTGGGAGAATTAAGTGGCGGATGAGGAGCTTTCTCCTGTGAAATAATTTTTAAAATGGCGGTGGTGTCTTGATGAAACCTCCCCCTTTTCGATTCACTATGGCAAGTCTTTTTTCAAACGCCCTAATTGGTGAAAATGGATTTAAGCACTAATTGTTACAGTATAAGGTGTTCCTTCATGGATGTGGCTTTGGTCTTCCTCCTGCTTAAGAAGCCGTTGTGTGAAAATTTCGAAAAAAATTGATTTTTCGTTATTACCAGTCACAGATCTATTCATCCAAAAAGTGTAATGTTGTGGCTAGAATGATGGAGAGAGGACTAAGTGTCAACTCGAGTTTTGTGATGGATTTTAGACACTCTGTTTCATGACACCCCATTTTTCAAGTTTAGAAACTTTTCCTCGATTTCAAAGATGAAAATAAACATTTGTATTGTTGGATCCCAAATTAACTGCCATTCCCAACCTAAATCGATAAAGGTGGATTTTCTTCAAAAAGTTTATCAACGAACTCTACTGGACGTCATCCGGTTAGATCTTCACTTTCGTGGAGGGTGGAATCTCCATCTATGGATTTCGCAAACCGTGTTCTTCAAGTTTGTTCATTCATAAGCTTCTCCGTATACACAAGTGAATGTTTCTAGCTGCTCCGTTGGCTGCCGAGTTTCCTTTCTTAAACCCAAAAATATTATCGTTCCTCTAAGGATTCTTGAGTAATCAATGTTAAGGGGTTTTAATAAGGCGATTCATTATTTAATTTCCCTCTAAAGCAAAAATTTATCAGTTGAAATGAATCTTTACACAAATTAATGTTCAGCTATATTAGACATTAGAGGTACTCTTCGGATTTCGATCAATTTTACAGAAGGAAAATTGGAGGGAGAGACCTGGTATATCTTTCTGAGAACCAGGGGAGCTGAAGTCCATTCAAATTAGCTTGAAGACATCACTATGAAACCAGTCACCATCTTTAGGCCTTGATACCCGCAAAATGCGTTAATTTTACTTTGCGTGCATAAAATGGCCTCGGAAACGAATGGCGTCGTAACTCCTAACGTTTGTTTGACAATGTACCTGAGGTCACAAAAATAACTTACACAGCTATAAAATATGCTATTAGAAAGAGAAGAAATAAAGCATAAATCATAAAAATCGGAAAAATATAATTTGTATGGCAAACTATGAAATTCTTCTTATTTAAGGGGCGATATTTGCTAAACACTCCCAGCAAATTAAGATCGAGAACCTGCTCTAAGCAACGTTGTATCGCAAATACTTTGACTGCCTACAGACCAATAAAATGAATGCATCAATCTAAATTTTAAAACCCTTTATATTATCTAAGTTAGAGCGTTTTACAGATACAAATATTTTGTAGTTAAATACCAGTGAGAACTGGAGTTTGGAAAACACTAGAGGTATTCGTGTTTTAAATAAGGTTTACTAAAGACACTGACTTCAAGTTTCATCCATTCGAGTTTCTGAGTTCTATTTATGCAGAGCATTTTTTGAATCAGTTTTATCTTTAACACAGTCTTCCCTATAGGACCCAAATTATTTTCTAGCTAAGGTAGTTCGAAAATCAAAAGCAATTTAAGCAGAGGTATGGGAATCTGACTTTTAAATAGGAAGGAATCCATCAAGTTAAATTCTGGGTCAGATTAAAGTATAAACAAATTACGTTTACACGAAAATTTTGAATTTTTCAATTTGACTTTGTTTAATGAGCCTAATTTGATAAACAGTAAGAGGATGAATGTTAAGTCTGCCTGGAATTTTTTACGACAAAGCACACAGTAAAACTAAAATGAAATTTCAAAATCACATTCCTGATCTCCAAAAATATTTTTTTGAATTTGTGGAGGGACTTAGGAATTCATGTCTAGATGTGAAGTGATCAATCTATAAAACTCCTACTAGATAAGAGCTACTTCTTCTAGTATGGGGAAACCCTATCTGGATGAAATTAATCAATACAACTTTATATGAAAAAACCCGATTGTGGATGAGTTAACTGCCCTTCTTTCAAACCTGTAATTACAGAGGAACATATCAGTACCTACAAGCTGCATAATTTCTGTCGACAGGAACTAGGTCGCGTTTATTCAGCTCCATCATTAGGCAATGAGGGCTCTAACAAACAATTAATGTTTGCCCCATTACAACCATAAATATATTATATCGGATGCTCAAAAATGGGACAAATTTCTCTATCTCATTAGATTTACGTATTTTGAAATAAATTTTGCACCAGATCCACTTTTCCACTCTACTTCGTTATTGCCAATTAAAAATATTAGTGATATTATCAGAATGAATCTACGAACTTAAAAAATATTTGCTTAGTTAACTGAAATAATATTTTAAATCAATGTCGAAGTTTCCTTGTCGATTCCGAATTCTCTTATATTTTCTATCTCCGAAATTGTGCCTAATTAGCAGCCAAAATAGATGTTTTTATCGACTCTAGCGTAAGTTTTTATTTTTTTAAGTGTTTTAAACTGATTATCTATAGATCATTCCGAAGAGTACTAAGTTTCAGGTGACAATTAAAATTGATGATTTCATAACAAAAAACACTCTAAATATCACCTTAAAAATGTTTTAAAATATCACCTAATATTTCACAAATGGTTTGCGAATTGCGTATGCATGTGTCATTTAAGCTAATCCAGTTAACTTAAATCAAAGTACCCTGTTTTATTTTGGCACGATAAGTACATTTACCTCTGGTTGGTTAATTAAACTACGCAATTTATTGTCTGGCAAGTGGGATCATGTAATCACCTGATTATGTGAAAAAAAAATCCAGCAGACCAAAAAAAAACATTTAATTTTTGACACTGTTGCACAATATTGTCCTTATTCTGCAAGAGATGAAAAAAAGTGATTTTACGTGATGTTCAGGCCTAATAATACACTTATTAAAATTAGGAAGATTTGCTGATCTTAGCTCGTTTTTAAAGTACGATGTATTGTATAAATTTAAATAGCCTTACTAGGAAATAAGAGTCGGTAGCCACAGCAATTTGAAAATTTAACGGAATTTCAATTAAAAAAGACCTATCACTAAAATCGCCAAGGACGTTCCGACCATCATCGATTACTTTTGCCATCACCCTCACGAATAATTTTTAAAATTCTAATGGAAGTTTTTTCTTAGAAACATTTTGACGCAGTAAAAAAATAGCTCATGGCTAATCATATATTCAGATATTTCCGGTAAATCATTACTGTGGATACAGAGAACTTCCGATGGACATATTTAAATGATCCTCTTCATTTTCTGCTTTGGATCATTGAAATTTTCGCAAACAAGGCCGACGGATACTTTAGTTAACCCACTCACATAACTGTCTCAGTAATCTAGACAAACTCTTGCAGTCACTTTTTTGGCTTTTTTAGATGTTTATGTAAATTTATTCCAAACTGTGAGCTCTTCTGAGCTTGATTGAATTGTTCGTTAATTTCCCATTCAAGCAAACGCTGCGCCGTCAATCCTTTGAAGGGGTCACTGCCCCCAACCAAGATAGCTGCGTCTAACATGGGGATTAAACAAAACTGTTCCGAAAAGAAGAAGTACCCTATCGTGGCTCCTGGGAAAATCAAAGTTAAATCAGCTCGTCTGACTCTGATGAACATTCATCATGCTAATTTATTAACTCGATCCAAGGTAAGAATGTAACCTCCGTTACGTACCGGATGGGGCCTTTTCATAACATAGTGGAAATCTTCCAATTCCTGCATGTGAGCCACAATTGTCCTAATTCTGCTATTACGGCAGCTCTCTAAAAAAGCATGTATAACACGTTTGATCTAATTTGAACTTCACCAAACGATGAATGCATTGGAAGCTGATTCCATAGGTGGTCGGCTAAATGCATGCAATTTCCAATTTATTATTTGCCTTGTGGAGGTCTTCTGCTGAAATTAAAAATCAATTTTTTCGTGAAATGGAAATTGCACGCGAGTTTCTTTTCCTATTAAGTTTAAATTTCCTTTTCGTTTTTACTTGCACAAATGTTCAAAAACGGTGTTTTCGTAAAGATGCCTCGGTTTTTACCGCTTTACTACTTTATTAAGTCTTAAATTATAACTTACTGTTTTTCCTGATTTGCCAATGTTTCATTCCTCCAAAATAAGTGCCTTTTTTCAAACTACGCGATTAATCCCCGTGACTTTCGATATTAATAACTTTTAAACTAAACCTCCCGTATTAACTTCAGATCCTAATTATTGATTTATTTGTTTTTAACGAATTTAAAGTAATTTTTACGTTATAAGAAAACATATTTTGCAAATATTGTTGATTTGTTACGTAAATAACTAGGAAAACCATGGTGGCTCAAACGTAAGTTATTTTATCTAAAAATTGAAGCTTTGAATATGTATATAACAAGCATTTCCACCCCGTCGGTTCAGAAATTTATTGGAGACTGCGACTGAAAAACAATGAATTCGTATGACCGTAGAATTATCATATTAATAATTCGATCGTATTTTCGTAGATCTGTCAACTTGCGAAAATCGAAATTATGATTTCCTCTTAAGAGAATAATTTGCAACAAAAAATATTAACAATAAAACTTTAGTATTGCCATCACCAATTCTAGAGGAATCGAAAAGTTCTCAGAGACTGTCAACTACTAGTGCGGTGACGCATGAGATATGTTGTAGTTATGCAAGACAATCGTGTTCGGTTGCTAAGCCTCTATATTTTGCAGTCAGTAAAGAGGAATGTCCTTTGTCGAAGCCCCAGGCAAATTCTCCTATTGTTACTTGGATTTAAATGATTGAAATGCCTTTTGCGTTGAGGGAGATATCTATATTTAATTAAAACATATTTTCTTATTGAAAAATCAGGGCTTATTCATTGATGATTGACCTTCAGGAGAGTAGCCGCTGATGAAATAAATTCGACTTCCGATTGTTAAGGGAATACATGACTTCCGCTTTTAATAAGCTGTACTTTTAAGAGATTGACCGGCTGCAGCTCCTCTTGCCGAAGCCTTAACACAAGTTACACCCTAAAAAGGTGCCAGTCGCTAAAACTCACGCCAATAAGATCAGAAGTCGTAAACAAGCAACCTTCTGTAGCTACATGACGAGTTGTGTAACGTGGTAGAACCCCAAAAATATACAAAAATATTTTAAAAACAGCTATCTGTAAGAGAAGTTGCGTGAATAAAATATATTTCCTAGTTAATTTAGCATTGTATACGTGTATAACTGCTTATACAGACTTCAAAATCAGGTGCTTTTGTATCATGTAAAATGGCTTTGATACTCTCCATCAAAATTTATACTGGGGCTCCGGTTTGTTGGATAGCTATGTAGATTTAATGAAACAGGCATATTTTAATGAATACAGTGAAATTTACTGATAATTTTTAATTCTACCGCAATGAATTGGTATACCTAGCATTCTAAATTCCGATAGGCGTTTCAAGTGAGACAAGTGGTACTTCAGTCTTCTTTTTAGATTTGATTAGTTTTTTATGGAATCAAGTCAGTTGCAATTTAAGTCAACGACACCCCCTAGGCTTGTTAGGACAATAAAAGAGCAAGTAAATGATGCATTTTAATTGAGCCTGTGATGACCTGACAGTTTCACCACAACCCTAGCAGGTCACCTCTGCACCCAATTCATGTGTGTCCTGAATCACTTCTACTTACTCTAATCTAATTAGCTAAATTTGTTGACCAAATCAGGTCAACCAAAGCTTAACACACCCGCATACACGTCTCAGTACACTTCGTGCTAAAAAAGCACTCCTGTACGGTCACCTCTTCTTTCGGGCTTGGAACTTTTAATCTTACTCTACCTGGAATAGAAATGTATCTCAGAGAGAATCCTAGTGAAGTTAATAAGCCTAGCAAAACAATCTAAGAGTGTCTAGCTGCCAGAAGCCCAATCGTTGCTTCTTTACCTTGAGCTATGTTTCGTGCTATCATATACATGTCTTTTTACTAATGTGGTTCTAGTTTTCACCATTCTGAGCTAATGACACTAATAAATACGGTTTCATGAATCTCTCAGCCTTTCACCATTACCGTTAAACAAAAAATACTTTTTTTAAACTCTCCTGTGATGATATTGATAAATATTTGGTGAAATTTAATGGCCTTTAAAATTCCTCGACCAGATCGTCTAGAGTTTTAATACACATATTCAATAATTTAATATTTCGAAAATATTAAGAAGAGCAAACGAAATGAAGTTAACTAGGATTTATCGTGGCCACTGAGTTTTCATTAATTCGTCCTTGGTAACTGACCCTGGACTTCAGTTCACATATATTTTTCGTGAATGAACCTTGAAAAACACTGCCTGCGGAGAACCTTCCTATTGACCTATACTCGGCACTATTTCAGGATCATATTATGTAAAATTCTTCCAATTTACTGTTTTCTAATGCATAGCGTATAGTCTTTTTACCTCGAATATCATCTGAGTAGTTTTAGGAAGCTGACGTCTAGAGAAAATTGAGTTGAAACCTCGAGTGAGGAACATCATTGTTAGTTTTTGAATCCGTATGATCATCATGAAATCCCTTGAAGAGTTATCTCCACCGATTCCACGATGAAACCCAAATTCTTAAACATACATATGCATATTTTGGGCTTCTTTGAAATGCTAAAGGCCCCTTTGACTTCCGATTGACCTAAACCACATTTATTTTTGTATTTTCTTCAAATGGTTGACTCTGTTTCGACAATAAAGTAAATACCTATATAGTCACGCGGACATAACAGTACCATTATTGGGATGTCATCTCATCTACTTACAACGTAGCTGTAAAGTCAGTTCCTATAGGAATGTTCCTGCATTTTACTCTACTTTTCTATAGACTTGACTCAAACACATTTCTGCACTGTCAGTCAAAAGAAAGGTGCAAAGCACAGTTCAGATGAGCAAAGTGAGTTATGCTCGCAGATGTCAGAACATGACTCACATGCTCCCATTCACCGAAGTATGCCTTTTGATGCCGGAAATCCTGCTTTGATAAGCATTCCAGAACGGTCGCATCCACCCTCTACTTCATTTTTAAAAGCAAAGAGTCGTTTTCGAATGTAGATAACAAACTGGAAGTAGCATAACCGGCAAAAGAGAACTGTATAATAGGGTGGATGCAAAAGTCCCAAAACCATAGTAGGGAATTTCGTGGACTTGATTACCTGTTTGAAAGTTATGACTCACTGGTAGTTTCCGAGAGAAGTCAATGCAGCCCAGATACCTTCAATGCTTCGTCATTGAGCTTCTTGGTCTTCCTCAGAGTGTCAGCCGTTTTCAAAGACGTAAAAGCGAATCAAATGCTCATTGAAGGTTTAGGACTTGTTGGTCCACAAAAGTATTTGCAAATGTGCTAATAGCAAATTTCTTCAAGCTCTATTTGGGCCTCTAAAAAGGAAACCATTTTTTTCAGAAACTGCATTCTGAACGATATCAACCGACTAGTATTCCAACTCGACATCGCATTAGTCAGAACGACTATCCTTCAAAATGTTTCTCTTCTCTTGTATATGTAAAACCAAGTAAAAAATATTTCATTCTCACTTCATTCTCAATATGAAATCGATTCATCAAGACAGGGACGTTAGCAGCAATAAATATTTGCAGAATAAACGTAGAAATACACATTTATTTACTTGGGACTGCGTAATAAAACTCCCATAAATGTCCCTAAACCTTCCAAGAATATTGTCAGAAATAATATGAGTTGATTTTAAGCACACACGAATATTTAATCCTTAAGGTTAAACTTTCTGTATCGTATTTATGGGTTAGTATTTCCGCGAAACCTCATCAAATGCGGGAGCCATGTTTTTCTCAGTGAAAAAACCGACGTTAGTGCTTTTGTCAAGTAAAAACTTAATGGCCTCTGTATTGAAGCTGGATTAAATTTGACCATTACAAATTAGTCCATTCATATAAGCCAAGTTGCCAATTCTGTTGAAACCAATTAGTGAATATGAGTGATGATATGATCGTGCACAAGCCAAACTAATCTTAATCAAGGCTTTACATTCTGCTGATGAATCGCTTTGAGCCTGACTACTTATTACTATTATTTACTATTGAGGTCATATAAGTCATAAAACGAGGAACCCACGGCACTCTTTATTGCCAAGGTTAGTCTGAATGAGTCATGAGTGCAATAATAAAACCAACAACGTGGTGACGGATGCAAAGTTGATTTTCAAGACGTCGTAAAACGTGTTAGACAAGATGAAATAGGGAGCAGGTCTTTGTGGTTCACCTAAGGTTTTGAAATCTTTTCACTGTTAGACTAGTTTATAGGGACTTTAGAGTCTTCATAGCCTGTCTATCTAATTGTAGATGTGTAGCTGACGGCTACTGTTCGATTCTTTTCCTAGGTGGACCAATAATCTAAGTGGAAGATAGAGTCCCGGGATCAAAGAGAAAGAGAGAGAAGACGTCCCACCCAGAGTGTGCATTAGAAAGGTGTGCGTGAGTGTCAAAATTTGGTTGACCTGATTTTTCGATAAACTTGGCCATTTAGATCAGGGTTAAACATTCAGTCACAACGGTTAGGTGCAGAGTTGACCTGCTAGGGGTCTATTCGTATTATCAGGCCACCGTAGGGCCTGCAAGCATCACCAAATTATCAACCACTCATTCAATTAGTCATTACTGAGTCTTTTCCCCGACTTACCTATGATTCTTGGCCTTTCACACTTTCCGATTTTTCTTCAAAATGAAAACTCGTAACCCTGAGATGGGTTTAGTAACTTCAAATGCTTCAATCTTTACTAAATTAACCAGAATTTCAAAATCAGCCTTTTAGTTTGCATCCTTCATTTCGTCAATTCTGGGTGGGATTCCCCATCAATTGTCTATGAAATCTGAGTGATGTTCATAAACGTCCTTAACCAGTGCAAGTAGTTTTGAGACGCATTGGAAAGGACCGATATCAGTTGTATATTCTTAACGGAAGGATCCATTCGATGTTATCAAAACTAATTTTCTCTTGATCACGAACGAATATCAAGCGGCACCAGGCGTACAAACCACCCAGCTCATCGACTCAAAGTGCAGCTGCTAAAGTCAACTTGCGCGCTTTTTCTTCGACCAGGCGTTATCCAACTTGGTTTCAAAGCCCGTCAAACATCTTTGTTTGCATTAGGCATTTTGAAGAGCGCTAAGGAGCTTCCGGGTTGGCAACAGTTGAATTGGTGACTTTTGAAGCTCTCAAGGCCAGCAGAGACATTACTGGTGTAGACTCTGTTCCATGATAGCTGAAGGCCGTCAATACTATTAGCTCTCCGTTTTTCCCCGAAACTTAATCTTCTGAATCATTGTTACGCAAAGTATTACTCATTGATTAGAGTGAAATCACCACTGCCTTCAATGGAGACATGGTATGGGACTCCGGTGATGAGCCTAAGCGAGAATTTCGTGTCTCGCTGGTGCATCAACCATTAGTTGGGGCTCATTGGACTTCATGCTTATGCTGGGAAAGGGTCCCGATTCCCTAAGATTTAGCCATAGTTTCTATTGATGAACTGACAGGCTCTTTTGTTCTTGTAACATCGAATCATCTTATTAAGACATTAATTTTATGTTCTCATGCATTTAAAATGACCAAAATTCATTTTGCAGAACGGATAAATGAGAATTTTCTGACAGAGAAGTACGCAAGAACAATTTGAGGCACATAGTATTTAATGAGCTCAAGAAAAATAATCAGAAGTTAAAGTGGACAGAAGCATTCGGTCACCTTAGGAAGAGTGTGTGAAAGAAGAGAGTTGCGGAGGATGGTTTGTGCAATTCAGAAGTTGGGATTTCATCCCCAACGAAGATGAAGATGGAAACGAAGATGAGTTTGATGATATGTTTCTTGAAATGGACAATTAAGGCTGGTTTAAACCACACAACAGTTCATCATTATTATCATTAAAAACTAGGGAAATTTCCTAAGCTTGGAAAGTGGATGAGTTGACAACTACTTTTCTCTATTCCAATCAAATTGTGCCACCTACTTAGTGGATAGACTTGTGACTGATGAGTAGCAAAAAATCGACCTTTTATGGGAATATTAACTTCATAGACAGGGGCTTCGTAAGCTGGAGGAAGGACCCCAGCCGCTGCCACAACTGAGAAGGAAATTTCTTGAGAAAGAAGGTTCTTTTTTCAGTCCAATGGGATCTCCAAGGAATAGCCCACTTTGAGCTGTTAACGCCTAATGCAGCAACTGTCATCAGTTAGAGTGGAAATCGAACGAAGCAGGTGAAAGCAGGTGATGCCTAACTAGTAATATGCACGATGTTACGCAATGTAACAATCATCTCACAGTATATCGAAGAAGAATTTGGCCTATTCTCTCTACCCTGATCTTTCTCCAGACTAGCTTAAAATCATTTGCAAGAAATGGCTTTTATAACGCCACAGGAAGGCATTGAAACTAGCATTTGCACGCTTCTCGAATATTCAAAACAAAAGAATTTAAGTCTATTGAAAGTACTAAGAAGCTCGCCAACAGATGGAGGGGAGTCATGGACAATCATGGAAATTTATTATTGGTGAATGAATATTTAGTGAAATGCGACATTTCGTCACCTGTCTTATTGAATAAGAATTACAACAGAACTTATGGGATGACCTGATTGCATTTTGAGACCAACCGATGGAGAAAATAATTTTATTCTCGATAAATTCCATGTTGTAGGACATCGTCTTGCTTTTGGATCTTAAAATTCTTCTTCCGAAAGTAGTGAATGGAAATTTTTACAAGTTTTGCTTAAAAAGTCATTTAAGCCTTGTCTCCTAGCCTAAGAATATAGTGGGCTATACTTATGGCAAAAGGACGAATCACATTTTTTTCTCTTTAGCTAGTCATGGGTTTAGAATAGGGCATAATTTTTACTTCGACACATTTAGTTCTTCACAAGGAATTTTAGTGATTAAGTACTTTACTTGAAATTTGACGAAATTCGTTCATTAAACACTTCATGTAATGAGTTTTATGGAAATTAGTTCTTCAGTGAACCGATCTCTGTAATTATGACAAATTATTATTTACTGCAAACCCTTTAAAGGGGAATTTTCGATGATGAATGAGGCTCGAATTTCGACAAGTCGAAGTTTCTAGCCAATAATTTTCAGTCTCTTGTTTGAAGGTGAATTAATTTGATTTGCTGAAATAAAAAAGTATGAGAGCTCTAATGTTTTGAAACAGAAAAAATTCTTGGCGATGATGATGATTATTTATTGCATTCGAGAATGAAATTATTTAACCAATTTGTGAGAAGTCAATTCATTTAAAATGGAAGAATTGAACTTAGACGTTCTGTATATTTAGTGAATTTAATTTAAGTCTCTTTATACTCCAGCTTATTCTTGGTAGCCATGTTTTCGAGAAATTTCGGAAAATTAGCTAGACTAACTGGATGAATTCATGCGGCAACATTTCGTAGCCAAAAAAGTCTAAAACGCAAAAAATCATTTTAGATCCTTTAACAGCCATTCACGGTGTCGTAAGCTTCTCCTTTCAAAAGGCAGCTTTACGGCGGGAAATAACTTCACACATTGCGAGGTACGTACCATATGTTCGACGGCATTTAGGGAGTAGGATACACATTTTACGGGATGATAATCAGTTGTTTCTTCCAGATATATTAAAGATTTTCAGGACGATTTAAACCTCCTCATGAAAGATGCAATCTACAAAAACGAGGAGACCAAATGATTGGAAAACCCCATCTGATTTATCATGGGAAAGAAAAAAAACCTTGCCTCGTGACAAATCAAGCAGGCAATCCATGTGAGATTATGTTCGTTACTCTAAACAGTCCGGTGACATGAACTGAAGAATTGCAATGGGGAATACGAAACGACCGTGGCTAAAATAAGCCAGCTACACAACAGTTGATGTGCCAACTCCATTGGAACAGCTGAGTTCTTCGAAAATCTGTAGGTGTCACATGGAATCGCTGATCCCTAGATAACGAGGGTTGCCATATAGTAGGATTCAGCCCCTCATGACCATATCGTTGGTAACACTAAATGAAAGAGCTCAATGCTCCCTTTACCTTTCCATGTTTCACCTCTAGGTCATTAAAGACGATTTTTTACGCTTGCCCTCTAAGAATTATTGTGTCTGACCCGAATGCATTGCCAAGACTGTCATTTTATTCTGAGCCTTCCAGAAAAATACCTGGGTTTGAATCAGGCTTTAAGCAAAAACGGAACCCAGAAAATAAAGAAAAGAGAGTAAGATGAAATGTGTTAAAGTATAGTTAAATTCAACTAGTTGCAACTATCTACGATTAGTTTTTGTCAGCTTTCTTCGACTTCTTGCCTCGATTCCTCCGCCTCCGCCTCTTTTTGTGCTTAGGACCGATCAAAACTGCTGCCGAATTCTCGCTCAACTGCGAATTCTCGAGCTGTTGCAAGAGATTCTCTTCAGAATTCTCCTTATCGCTAGTCTGCTCTATCTCTTCAACAGGAGAACTCATCGTTTCATCGCTTTCAGGGAGAGAATTGCGATCACCATCGGAAACATTCAATGGAACGATTTTCGATTCAGCTGAATCACCAGTTTCAGATTCGCAAATGGGCGTTTCTTTGACCAGTGATTGTTCTTCCATGACTTGTTCCTGAGTATTTGAAGACAACTCGGACAGTGACTCTGGAAGATTGTCCCCATCACTGATCTGTTCCTTCTCTCTGACAAGGGAAGAAGAGGACTGCGTATCACTTTCAGAGAGCTGAACGCTGTCGTCCCCACAAGCTAACTTAGTATCGGATTCGTTAGAAAACTCTTCCTTTGAAACGACGGTCTCGTCGTCGGAAATGGAAGTTTCGGATTCGAAAACTGGCGTTTTCTCGACCAGGGATGGCTCGTCCTTGGCGGATCCATCATTACTTACAGGTAACTGAGACAGTGACCCGGAAAGGTTGTCGCCACCACTCGCTTGTTCTTCATTTCTGACAGAAGAAGAGGCTGCCATATAACTTTCAGAGAGAGGATCACTATCACCATCACAAGTCGAATTGTGATTAGAGTCATCTAAAACTTCTTTCTTTGCAACGATTATCTCTACTGCCGAATTCTCGAGCTGTTGCAGGAGGTTCTCTTCAGAAATCTCCTTATCGCTAGTCTGCTCTATCTCTTCAACAGGAGAACTCGTCGTTTCATCGCTTTCAGGGAGAGAATTGAGATCACCGTCGGAATCATTCAGTGGAACGATTTTCAATTCAGCTAAATCACCAGTTTCAGATTCGCAAATGGGCGTTTCTTTGACCAGTGATTGTTCTTCCATGACTTTTTCCTGAGTATTTGAAGACGATTCGGACAGTGACTCCGAAAGATTGTCCCCATCACTGATCTGTTCCTTCTCTCTGACAAGGGAAGAAGAGGACTGCGTATCACTTTCAGAGAGCTGAACGCTGTCGTCTCCACAAGCTAACTTAGTATCGGATTCGTTAGAAAACTCTTTCTTTGAAACGACGGTCTCGTCGTCGGAAATGGAAGTTTCGGATTCGAAAACTGGCGTTTTCTCGACCAGGGATGGCTCGTCCTTGGCGGATCCATCATTACTTACAGGTAACTGAGACAGTGACCCGGAAAGGTTGTCGCCATCACTCGTTTGTTCTTCCTTTCTGACAGAAGAAGAGGCTGCTATATAACTTTCAGAGAGAGGATCACTATCACCATCACAAGTCGAATTGTGATTAGAGTCATCTAAAACTTCTTTCTTTGCAACGATTATCTCTGCTGCCGAATTCTCGCTCAACTGCGAATTCTCAAGCTGTTGCAAGAGATTCCCTTCAGAATTCCCATTATCGCTAGTCTGCTCTATCTCTTCAACAGGAGAACTCATCGTTTCATCGCTTTCAGGGAGAGAATTGAGATCACCATCGGAATCATGCAGCGGAACGATTTTCAATTCAGCTAAATCACCAGTTTCAGATTCGCTACCGGGCGTTTCTTCGATCAGTAATGGTTCATCCTTGACGGTTTTCTCACTACTCTGCTCCTCGTTGCTAGGAGAGAAGGAAGAAGCCTGTTCAGCACTTTCAGAGGGATCACCACAATCATCACTGCTAATCAACTTAGCATCGGGATCTTCCGAAACTGTTATCCCATCTCCAGAACCGTTAGTTTCAGAGTCGCAATTGGACGTTTTCTCAAATACTAATGTTTCGCCAGAGGCAGTTCCATGCGTAGCTGTTGGGAAATTGAGCAGTGACTCGGTAGAAGTTGCTATTTTACCGAATTCGGGATGTGGAGACTTATCGTCGTCACCAACCAAAGTGTGATCAGACTCACAAGCAGCATCTTCTACTGAGGCCGTTTCCTCGCTCTCAGAATCGGCAGTCTTGTGTGCAATTTCAGAGTTAACCTCTTCCAATGATGGCCTCCTAGCGACGGATTCCTGCATCCCCGAAAATGCCTTAAGTATCAGCCTGGGAAGTTCCGCCTTATCACTGGTCTGCTCTTCTTTCCTGACATTGGGAGAATGTTCCTCTTTATAGTCATCAGCAATCAGCGTGTGATCGGAATCATCCGAGCTACCGTCAGTTTCAGCGGTATTATTTCCCTCCAAACCGGCAGGTTCATCGACCGATTCAGGTTCGCCATTGGGGGTTTTCTCACACGCTGGTTGGTCGACGGCGGTTCCGTCTGAAACGGCAGACAACTCGAACAGTGACTCGGAAAGGTGTTCTTCATCCACTTCCTCAATTGATCCATTCTCCTTAAAGAGGCGCTTATCGAAGTCAAGTGATCCCTTCAAGGAATGCAAGGAGGAAACGCCAAGGTCAGATTTGCCGTAAATGCCAAGGTTCGAGCTTTTCCAGGTATTAAATTCAACACAGGATTTGGAAGGGACTACATTTACTCTGAAAACTGGTTCTTCAATCCATATTCCGGGACCATAGTCATCATCAACCGAACCATGGTCTCTGAAAGACAAATAATGAAAAAATTTGTTTTTAATGAAATTGCAAAATATGTTGAGAATGCAACTACATACCTATCGCTGAATGTGTATTTGATGTCACTCAGACGAAGTGGGTTTTGAGGCTCGATGCAAGGATCATCCAAGGAGTCCATAATTGCATTGACGAGATCTGGAATTTTCATCAGCGACACGATGGAGCTAATGTTCCCCCAGATGACGTGACAAGAAACAAACATTAACCTATACATTGTTTCACCGAGACTATTCATGGCGATGCGCAGAACGTAGTACGAAGGCACTTTACAAAATGAAGCTTGTATCGACCGCGTGAATTTCAAGGTCATCATTGTTTAAGTGACTTAGTGAAGAGAAAGCATTACCAAGATTTTCGAGAGGTGATCTCTTTATGATCTCTCAGCTTATGACAACAATTGTTCATTTAAGGAAAAGTGAACATTTTTAAACAGAATAGATGTTTTTAGATGTGAACATGAGTCATTTTGATTGGCAATAGCAACACCTCGAAGTAACGGATCATCTCTCAAGAAGTGTTGGTTGTTAATTAGTAAAACTTTCTAAATAATGAGACTGGCCGCCATAATCAGGGGTTGGTAATAAATTTAAAAAAAACATTTTCGAATGGTTTCTCAAATTTTTCAAAGGAGTTAAGACAAACATTTAACCATTTCGAAAAACAGAAGACAAAGGAAGGAATCGAAATGATTTACCACGGAAGCGAATGTCTTATAACAAGATTATTTAGGATACGCTCGCAACGAGTTGCTGTACTTCGGGATAGAGAAAACAACCCAGCTCCATGAACTATAGAAGTACAAAATGGACTGAGACGGTTGTGGCTAGAAGTTATCAGCATAGCAGCAGACGGTCTCATTGCTTTTGCACAGTAGATTTCCTCTAAAATATGCAGAAGTGTGTCGGGAAGGCTTAGGTTGCATTCCGGTGATTATTTGGAATCGCATTCCATCGTAGTTTGGTCCTGAATGATAACGAAATTGGCTTTTAATAAGCCGCCCCCACTCTCCCATCGGAATCACACCTCGGGAAGACGCCTGACATTGAGAAACTCACTATATGTTGTCGTACTGCCAGTACTTCAAGTCCCACTTAATCAGTGACAATGATACCGACAGCTGTTGGGGTAAGCCCAACGTAGGAATGATGCTGTGATAGGTGCTAATTGCGTTCTTCCCATTTAAATTCACTTTGTTTTAAATTTTTGTTTTTTAGTTACCAACTTATGCTCTGTTTCCTGAGGAGACTGTTAGATTTATCCCGAGTATCGTGTATGACAACCTTGAAGCCCTCTCCTTTATTTCTAGAATAAACAACTTCACTTAAAAAAGGTCAAATTTCGATTTGGTTAATAGTGGAACGGTGATTGTCATCTCGATAAAACTTCAAAACATCCTCATCTGTTTGTGAGTCGCCCTGGATGAGGTTTACTTACCTGTATAGACGTAGAGATGTTTTTTTTCTAATTTCTCCATCATGTGCTCACTTTGTGAAGCTGTCAAACTTGCTCAGTCATTCCTCCAAACGACACTTCACAACCACTAACTGCTGCTCTCTCTGCCTAACCAAAATGCTTTGTACTTTAGCAGTTTTTTAAGGATAAGTAAATCTCCTATTCGGCTTGATTCGATTCGTCTTCAGTCCCTCATTTTCCAAGTTCTTACGTGCTTGAATAAATGAACTGTACAGCCGTGCAGAGACCACGCTGTTTCAAGGCGCACCTGATGTTAATCGAATCCCCCTTGTCTTGCATGGCTTGTGACATGAAACATGTGGCGTCTATGTCGAATCTGGCATATGCTACCTATCTCTTCCCATCTCAAAGAGCTTCGGCAATGACATTGTAGCTTGGCGTAGAAAAATGGATCCTTCATCTAAATGCCTGGCGTCGTATACAGTGGCGTCTTCGTAAGCCGAGAGGGAAACTTCATGGGGAAAAGGTTCTTTGTTAAATATGTTTAGATGGTCAACAAATAATCCACTTTGAACTGTTTACACCTAACGCAGCAAACAATTAATACTGAAATTCCCCTCTCAGAAATTGGGAGGGCTTTTAAACGAAGCCTTGAGGTGGAGAAAAGACATGCTCTAGTGAATCGAAAAGGGGTGGGTTTATCAGGGCAGTGTAGCACTACCCCCACACACAGCAGGAATCCCGTCACAAAAGCTCCAAAAAGAACTTGGTTGAGGGGAACCTGCTCATGAGCCACCTTATACTCTCCACACTGATCATGCCTCAGACTATCACTTGTTTCCTAGGTAACAATTTGCATAGCCGCAGGAAGAAGTTGAAACTGCGAATGAGCAAAATTAAAATAATTTTCCCCAACGACTTAGCATTACATATTCATTTTTCAGAAATAACGGATAAGTAGCGAAGTAAGTCTCTACGTGGCTATTGTTGATTCATCGGCTTCCACAAGAGCCATAGAAATTTATAGTTTTGAAAATTATGGTCACGTTTTATCACAGAATGCTCTAGAAGCTAGTGCACTTTGCACCAAAGACGAAAATTAACTACAAATAAGTTATTTATCACATCTTAAATGTGCTAATTTCAAAGCATCATGCTTGCTGATGACCTTACATGACTTTTCTCTGAGGTAAGACAACTGATGACTTTAATCTTAATAATAATCATTATAAAACCTAATAAGCTTTCCTTATTAAATTATCGTCGAAGTACTCTCGCTTTATGGGTCTTCCAAACTCAAACGCCGCTTTTTCCTTACAATTGTTCGGCGGTAAGTTCATTTCCTATCTGGTTCATTCGCCCTGTATTCTCACCTTATTCTTCTTGGTTGGATCAGTTGAATGAGAGTTTAACTATCCAACCATGTGGAGACAACCACCTCAGCCAACAGTGCCAGTTTCAGTCTTTCTTTTCACGCGTATCTCAGTGATTACATGAAATGACATATGAAGATCCAGTATTATCCATGCCTCTGATACAGTGCTCGAAATGCGGACCAGTCAGGAGATCAGAGAGGCTGAAATTAGCTGGTAATCTCGGGAGGATTGATAGGTTTTAGAGTTTAATGCTGCAGCCTTGAGAATATTATACCAGGGATCTGCATTCGTTCCCTTAAGGGAAATAGAAAAGCATCTGAATCATCTTCAAGGTTAGATTAAAAATTCTATCATTTCACCCCGGGAGATTTAGTCAGAATTAAAAAACAATAATAAAACAAGTGACCAAATGCTACAATATATTAAAGCGTTGTAAATGCTCTTTATTCTGCTAAATGATTTTGTGAGCGCTACGAAACAAATAGAAGTCTGAAGATGAGAGGACGGAGGAGTAAGGTGGATGAGGAATCCTCTTCCAACCCCGTTCTTCTTGGTGTGGTGGGTAGTGCTGCAGTGCCCTGATGAACCATCGCCTCTTATCGAGTCACTGGGGCATGTCTTTTTCCCCGGTTTGGTTCAAACGCATTAATCGTGGCAGTAGGTGATGGCAATTCAAAGTGTATTATTCCTTCGAGATCCCAACAGCTTGAAAGGAAAACAACTTTTTTTAACACTTAGTTCATCCCTCTTTCCCCTTTACTTTGCCTACGACGCTTAGTGTTTCGATAAAAGATCCATTATTCGTAACTATTAACAAGCACATCCAAAAAAGTTGGGACAATTTGTTGAGACTGGAGAGAAAAGCAGAAGTCAAATCGGGTATGAGATTTATTTCAAACAATTCTTGAGGCACCCGCTTTCCAAGTTTAGGAGTTTTTCCATGTTTATGAAGATAACGATGAGCAGTGGTATAGTTTGAACTAGGCTTGCTTGCAATTCCAATTCAACTGAAAAAGCAGGAACAGCTTCTTCAAGAGCTGCTTCAAGAGGCTTACCACAAAACTCAATTGGACGTTGTCCGGTTCCACCTTCTTCTTCGCTGAGGGTGAAATCTCCTCATCACTTACGCATTCCTCTCCATAAACTAAGTGAAGGTTTCTGATCACCGCGGCTGCTGAGTATCCTTTCTTTAACTCATAAAACATTAAGTGACACGAATTATTCTTGGGTGCTTCCATGTTGGCAGGGTTTTATCGAGGAAATTTTAATTTTATTGTACTTTAGTACAATTCTGTTGCGTTTATATGCATCTAAACATAAAATAAGTGTACAGCTTAATTAAACTGCGTAAAACAGTCTCCAAAATTCGTTCGATTTAAAAGAAGCAAATGTCAAACCGAACTTGTGGGATGATGACCTATACGTAGAATTAGAGCAAAACAATTTTTGGGAACCAACCCACATGGAGCTCTGAGATGAATTCCAATTAAAAGCAAAGCTCAGTGTCGGTTAATTAACTCGCGAAAACCCAAAAAC
Source organism: Anomotaenia brevis (assembly GCA_030710315.1). Classification (NCBI taxonomy): domain Eukaryota; kingdom Metazoa; phylum Platyhelminthes; class Cestoda; order Cyclophyllidea; family Dilepididae; genus Anomotaenia; species Anomotaenia brevis. The sequence continues at coordinate 1,090,543 of JAUOZQ010000010.1, forward strand.
GCTTTCATGGCAACAAAAAATACGGTGCAGTGGCTTTTTCTCCCATTTATTAACACATTAAAGGAGTACGAGGGGATGCAACGCTACTTTTATTTCTTCTCGGTAATTGCCGTCCCTAGTCAGCTTTATCTATTAATTAACACTAGTCGGTCTCCTGCGATTACCTGTTTAGTCCAATATGTTTTATTACCATAGGCTACTCTCACAATAGGCATTCCATGAATGTCTGTTATTTTCAAGCTGACTCGTATTGCGTATAAATGGCTACCAAAGCATTTGCAGGCACCTCTCAGGTATCTCTTAACGGTTGTGGCCTTTTTCAAAAATGTGCCCTATTCCTCTAGCTATTGATAAATATTCATTCACCAAAACCGGCTATACTGGCTTCTCTTACTTGGTGAAACTGCCCACATGGCACTTGTTATCTAGACTACGTGCTGAACTCCTCCTGGAGTCTTGCATTTTAACCGGAAATTTCTAACGCCAAGTCAGCGGTCAGGTGTCACTCAGATGTCAGTTGAGGCTATTTTTGCTTGCATAATTTGAACGCTTAAATGAGTAGATATTATGAATTTCATCCACTGGAAACTTGACCTGATGTAAGGAACTAGAAACTTGGAAGGAAAAGGCTGAGGCTTGGAGATCCTGACTGATCAAGAGAATAACGGAATTATGGGTCTTAAAGGTGAGAGCAGCATATGTTAGATATTAGGTCATCCTAAGGTTCGGTCCGAATTATGAATAAGTAAAACAAGTGACCAAATTTTCCATTGTGGGACCGGTGAAACACCACCCTTTTTCGTGCATTGTCCTGGTGAAAACTCTGGTCACTTCTTCTCGATTCACTAGAGCATGTCTTTCTCCTTCAAACGTCCTAATTACTGGCAGCAGATTTAAGCAATGATTTTTGCTCAGTTCGGTGGTGACAATTCAAAGTGGATTACTTCTTGGCGATCCCACGCCACTGAACAGAACCTATTTTCCCTCGAAGTTCCCTTCTCGGCTGGGGGTGGGGTCTCTCCCAGCTTACGAAGCCGCTGTCTACGACGCTAAGTATTTCGATAACAGATCCATTATTAGCCAGTCGCTGGTCACAAGTCGTTTATCCAAAAAAGATGAAACGATTGGGCGAGATCGGAGATATGAGCGGATCCAGGCATCCGCTCATGAGACACCTTTTTTCCAAGTTTAAAACCCTTTCAAGTGGAAATTGTTGAACCTTGGTATGATTAAAACAAAGCTTAATTACTGATACCAACTTAACTGGTGATGCATCGTCGTCTTCGTGGAAGGTGAAATCTCCAATTCTGACTTTCGCAAACCAACTTCTGCAAGTTCTTTGATTCAAAAATTCACGAATTCGTCCCATGAACTTTATGAATGTTTCTAGCCACTGAGATGTCATTCGTGAACTCATACAGCATTTAGTGCTTCAAATGACTTTTGAGTAATTCCATATTGGCATGGTTTAAGTCAAACAAATGCATCGAAACATAAAAATAAAGTCAAGTTCCAGAAGAACTAGTAAAATTCTCGGTAAATTTCATTCAATTTAAAAAGTCACAATTTTGAAATTACTTGTTGTATGACCTGATACAAATGTCCACAAAACTATAATTTAAGCCAATTCTTAAGATTAATTTCAAAGGTCTTCAATGGCTTTTCTGGGCTTAAATGGACGTAGAAATCTTTTCCCAGTGACGAGTGATGGACAGGAGTTTAGTTTCATTCCTTTAAGCATGCGGTTTTAAGAGACGGCAATCAAAGCATCTTGAAGAGTGTTTTTTCAATAGTTAAGACATTAACCAAGTGTGACATTGAGATGCCTAACTGAACATTAGAGACTGATGTTGAGAATGCAGATAGTTGTCATCTTGGGTAAGAGAATGCAGTAAAATGACCTTAGGATCATCAAGAAGGAGTATGCAAGTTGTCATTCACCCCAGCATCGTCAAAAATTCGGGTAAAAAAGACAAGATATTTCTTGGTTCTGGGAAATTTGACACATCTCTTGTAGAAGGCAAGTTCTATGGATACCTTTATCCAGCCAAGAGTCAAAAGGCAGAGCTGAGAGGGAAAATGCATGTAGTGAGGGACAGTATATCCTTCTTAGGAGCTTTAAATGACGAATTCTATAAAAATACGATGCGGCTTTAAGGGAGGACAGGGTGGGACCACACTTGACCGGGATCTCTAGGCTCTGTCTGAGAACTGGATTAAGATCCAGTTCCGAGGGAGGTCTTTGCATCCAGCGATGCGTGTGGCCACCCACTAGATTGGGGCCCTTACAAGCTGTGTCCTTCACTGTTCACCTCGGGTGGCCCAAAATCGCTCTCTTTTTCCCACGCATTCTGCCTCTACAGTTATGTTTGTTGCTGTTGCAGTCTCCTAGATCAGTGTCGTGGATGAGCGGGTTATCTGACTTCCAAGGCTTATGACGAGGCTTCATCACGATAAGATAAAACAGTCGTTTTCCAGTTTAAGCTGAGCTGGATTGTAACCTACCAAAAACATCGGGATGAATGGCTTCTGTCATTTAGAAATGAAATAATGAGAATTTTATGACAAAGAAGTCCTCACTCGTCTGATTTCTGATGCACTCTGATTGTAGAAGTATTTTTCGATTAACCTTAATACTGCCTTATTATAAAAGCTTTCTGTGAAAGCTTTCAAAATCCTCTTCGAAACTGTGCGTTTCGAACCATCTATGTTACAGATATATGACGGATAGCACTGACATTTAACAAGGGATGCAAAAACGTCTTCCCGAATTTTTAAGTTATTCCGTCTTTGAGCCTGGAAACAGCATCTTCCGAAGTGTAACGTTTTGGGGACTAAGTTCAAGAGTATATTTTGTTTTTGAGAATAAAATAGTTTCTAGAAAAAAACTCCTTGGAATGTTTAAATAACCTAATTTAGCAACACCTCACTCAGAGCTGTCACAGACAAGTCGCGGCATTATGCTTCCCACAAATCTCCGAACGTGTCTTTGGATTTTTCGGTTAGGCATTGCAAATTGTGACAATCTACTAAAATTTACAAGTGTGTTCAGCAATTTAAAGAATGAAAGAAGGAAGAACTACTTTGACTCTGAACGATCCTCGCTCGGGAAGACCTGAAACTTGACAAAACGATAACAACATCGAAGCTACTCAACATTATTTGAAAAAGATTGACTGCCAATAGCTGTAAATTAGATGCGGGCTACGTCCCAAACATTTCTAAAGGCTCGATAAATTCAGTTCTACAAGGTCGTAATTTTGGCTATAGCACGATAAATCAAAATGGATTTGAGCATTACTGAACAATATAAAATCAGAATGAGAGTAATTTTGAAGAAAATTATCATGTGAGATGAAACTTGCATTATTTACCAGTACGATTCAGAAGTGTCCTAAAAACGTGGATCTTTTGGATTCAGAATGAAGTTCAAAGGGCAAGTATTGGCTCAAAAGGAAGTGATGGCTTTGACTTTCCGGAGAGGTGTGCCGCTTTTAGATGACGACCTTGTTAACCAGAGAACATTACACGAAGTATACTTTGATACCGATTTTATTAAAAAACTAAAGAAAGACGCCCTGTCTTAAAAACGGAGTGGTGGTGTACTGTTTTATCAGCATGACAATGATGAACCAATGCATTTTTCTCTGGTTGCATAAGACGTCCTTCGGGCGTGCTTTCTCACACCGTATAGTCCCAGTTTAAGTCCGTAAGACTTCTTCCATTTTCAAAACCCAAAGAGATACTCAATGGAATGTCGGAAAGGTTGGCGAAACACTGTGACACCACTTAGCTCTGCAAACACGCTTCAGAATTATTCAAAAACGGCCATCCTACCTGAAAACATCGTCTTGAAAAATGGATTGATCTGAAAGGCTACTATTTTGTGAAGTCAGTTGGCAAGGCTAGAGTGCTAAGTGCATATTGCATGTATCTGGAGGCAAGGAGATGTCAAGTATCTGGTTTGGCTCTGCTGCCTGAGTGATGTGGGTCCGACCTCAGTCGGGCACCAGTACGAACATGGCCGAGCCTCTCTCCTCATCCTCATAGCCCTATCCACGACAGTCTTCAGAAACTCACAGTGAATCACAAAGTCCATCTCTATAATTCAGTGTTTTTAAGTAAGCTTTGAGTTATTTGAAGCTCCACTGAAACATTCGGAAATGGCAGTTATAAGCAAACATTCTGAAAAAAACGCGTAAATTACATTGTCGCTAACGGTCGATGGTCTATTTGAGGCTTCGTTTTGTAGTCTATCGTAAAGGTCATTTGTAAGAATATTTGTTCAAGCGCAAGAAATATCAAGAATGCGCTTTTAAATTATGTCTTCAAAGCTTACTGAAACGCAATGCAAGTTACGGTTGCTAGTCTTAATATGTCTAACAAGAGGCGTCATGAGAGGACGAATTCTAGACTGTCTAGTAGGAGTTCCTAATGTGACATTTCTTAATTTTTAATTTTCATAAATGGCTAGTATTATTTTTAGGAAGCTCTTAGGTTTTTGAAGAAATTACGCATTGATTACGAAACAATACCAGTCTCCGCTCATTATAACAGTAGACTAAAATTAATCCATCGCCCCATAACCATGATTTATAGTTTGGTTTTGCGACTTTAAATAAAAGTTATATATGTCATTCGTTTCTTTCGATAGTTCTAAATAAAACACTCGAATTATACAATCCAAACGATATTTAAAAAGTAACAACTTTTCCTAAAGAAAAAGCTTTTTGATTATGACGGAGAGCCTTCAATGATATGCTTGAGTTCCAGGGGTATTTTTTAGTGTTGTCTGATGAAAAATGAAAGCCTAAGTTACCTCTGCCAATAAAATCATAATTAAATAAATTCAAATAAGTAAAAACTTTAAAACTTCTTACGAACTACTTTGGGCTGGGGACAGATACCTATATTGACACAAAATTCTTAAGTGTGGGCAAATTAGTGTTTTTGGTTTAATGAGCCTTAGGAAAAAAGGTAATTCTCATAAATTTTCATTAGCTGGTCCGTGGGTCCAACTTCGAGTCAGTAGTTAAGCCGGACATACTGTCGGACTCGGAATCGTTCATTCATAATCTCCAGAAGTTGATGAATTACTAGGGAGATCTTTCAGCTAAACAGCGATAAGTCATATTTAAAAAATCAACTTTCACTAAGACAACGAGGGATTTTAGGGAGATGGCAAGCACTTTGCTAATGGAATCCTACGACTTTGATCAAATGGGAAATCGAAAAGTTGAAATTTGCCAATGAAAAACCTATATAATATTGTAAAGGGAAAAATAGGAGTACCGTTTCGAAATCTACTAATGATTGGCATTGTATACAAGTCTTTTCTTTGCAAGCTTAGACGAAAATAGCAGTGTGCGAAAGGTATTCCGAATCACTGTTTGGAGGATCACTTTTCCTTCTTTTCTTTCTTTCCGATAAATAATCAAAGGATGTTGATGTGGGGCTATTAATGATGCAAACTACTTCATGCCCATCTGTCATCGACTGCATGCATCCTGCTGGCAACATCCGGGTCCAAATACAGGGCATTCGATAAACAAGGAAATTCCACTAGTGTCGTTGACACTAGACGGATTAAAAATTCTAAGATTCTCTTTAAGAAGTACCGGTTATTCCCGAGAAGATTAATTGTTCCATGCGCGATAGAAGGGGAAACGACCGGACACGAGTTTTCATTAGAAAAGTGTGTAATAGAACGCAGAAACACTTTTTATCTACAGGGGTCGGACAAAGTAGTAGAGAACCTTGAAAAATTGGAAAAAAATTATTTGGAGTAAGTCCACCTTTTGCGGCATTACAGCGTCGATTCTCCGAGGTATTTATTTATACAAGTTGTGAATTTTCTCCAAATAAATTCTAGCTTAATCCCCAGTTAAAACACACACACACATTTCCTCTTACCTGCACCACTAAAATCAACTATAAATGCTTCTCAATAATGAGGTTGTGTAATCCAGGAATTATGGCGACCAGATGTGATGTCCAACTTCACTAGAATGTACATCGTGGCCGACATTCTTGAATAGTTCCTGCTGTATGGATTGGTGCTTCATTTTATCCCGAAAGATGGCGGTGCTCACCTCCGGAAACAGTTCTTGAGCAACCGTAAGATGAACTTGGTCGCCCAAAATTCCTAAATAGTGTGGGCTGTTAATCCTTATTGTATGAAGGGAGGTGATTCGTAAGAAAAAAATCACATTTTCCACTGCTCGAGGGACTAATACACGAGGAGGTTTCAACACTATTCCAAACGATTTGAGGCATTTTTCTGTGAGAACAGAGGTTTTCAGATTAAAGCACTTTCGTGGAATCCAGATCTGTGAAGGTCCCAACGAGGAACATTTTTGTGGAAACTGGGCCCTGTGGGTTACTGTTGAGCTCTGCAGTGATTTCAGTAGCCGTGGTCTTGCTATCCTCTCTAACAATTCCATTTAGAGTCCGACAGATATATCTCAGCCAACGATTTCAACTTTCGGCCAGACATGTCTGTGCTATGATGAGAACGCCTTTTCTTCTATTTCAAATTCGGTGGCAGGCATTGCTTTTGCCTCCGCAATACGAGCACCAGCAATTTGGCCTCTTTGAAACTTCGATAGCTCTGCCATTTTGACACGGTTATAACCTATTTTTCAAATATCCATAAAAAGCTTGTTTTTAAATTAACAAATTTACTAAAAAGTTACTGAAGAAAAAACATTGAGATTTGCTAAATTTTGATGGTTTGTAAGATGTTTAATGATTGTGAGGCCAAAATGTTGGATTTTGCCACTACTTGGTAAAACTCCCGAAGATGTTCGAGGAAATCTGCTGTGTGAGCGCAACCAGATTGTCTGTTCTGGTGCCCTATTCTTACCACGGCAACCTAGTAGTATCCATGACAATTTTCCAGTTCATACCACCGGATGGTTTTCATAGTATTGGGATGATTATGAAATCAGTCTTTCTCTTTTACGACATCCACTCTCGTTGTCAGCACCTTCACGATGACTTGAGAAGGGTTTAAACTTACTTGCGTGCATGAATATTCTAATTTAAAATTTATCCCGGAAACTCCACAAAGCCTATGGGTAACTGCCAATACAGCGTCTCTTCTCTTGTCTCTGGGTAGGCAACTTTTTCAGATTAGACAAAGGATATTCTACTCAAATGATCATTTTTATAAGCTTGCTTAATTTTTTGTTGAATACAACAATACAAGCTAATTTACTTCCAATGCCTCTTGTCAACGAGCGAGGATTGTTTGGCTTCACTGAAATTGGCTGATTAATCGCAAAACTTGTACTTGTTTACTTTTGTCTTTAAAAGAACCCCAATCGATTAACTAATAACGTGGACTGAAGCTGTCTTCTTTGCCTTAAAAAGCAAGAGTGGTTACTTTTTCGCACAGAAGGGTTACTTTCAGAAATCGCAATTCGATTTAGTAACCAACACCTCTATTATGTCACTGAGATGGAAAAAGTAATTGAAGAGCTTTTGTAAACTCCATTAATCCAAGAAGCCTAAAGTTTTTCCCACACTACTGCCCAGAATGATTTGGGGATTTTTTAGACCAAAAATGAACACTTTTATCATATTGAAAAACTGAGCCTTAGGATAGAGCAAAAATTTAATTTGCAAAACAAAAAGTATGCCAACGAACTTCAAACGGAACAGAAGAGATGTTTCTATTAAACCTGTAATACATCCAGGACACCATTTTTGGGGAATTGACAATTCAAAGAAAGTGGCATATTAATTATTGCATACGTCAACAATTGACGATGTCTCTGTTGGCCCTGTTTCCCTTAATTGCTAAAACATCGACAGGCCACTCTGATAAGCTTGCATTCAGGCAATGCAAAGACAAACCGCCTGTTAAGCAAAGCCTTGTTGGGTCTCACTTAACTCCGTAAAAAAACCTGCCGCACCAAATACTCTACATCTTCCAGGGCACACACATGAGCCTCACACGCATTTTACGCTTGCTTAAACCGAGCCTTGCCAAACTAAGTGACTTATGTCTCCTACGTCGCCAAATCGACGTTATAGTTAGAGTCCCTTGAGGAGACACTGCATAAATACTGGACACAGTCTAAACCTTAAGGGAACATAGTTCAGAGATACTCGCCAAAGCTCTTCAAGAACAAGCTGAGATGCGCAGCTGCTAGATCCTTTCCACAATGTCAGTACTACGGTTCTTTCTATATAGGTTTGCGTATTTCCCTTTTGGACTGGAGACCTTCCCAAATAAACCCATATCCTTTGCTTTCCATTTTTTATGAAATCGATCCTCGTGTGGTAAAGGGAAGAAAGTCTTACACCGGAAGAGATTTCCCATTCCAATCAATCGACAAGCGGAGTCGACGATAATCCCATACCAGCCATACAAGCTGACCATTTCCAAATGCCTTTTCGTCCACGTGGAATCAAAATGAGTGGCCGAAGCATGACCCACTCCATACCCTGGAATCGAGAGAAGGACCAGTTTTCTTATTCTTCCTTTTAAATAAAATACATACATGGGTAAGCAGTTAAGTAAACTAGAATATTTTATATTGAGATTAGCTGGAAATTCCTTTTAATTGCCTTTGGTAGCCCTTCTAGTGACAAGATGCATCAGACTTCGTTTATAACTGCATTAAAAAGAGCTATAAAGATCCTCATTTGGATTTTAAAGAATATAAGTGTACATTGGATGGTTTGGTACTAACTATTTCAAGTGTAATTTGGTTGAGAGCAAGCAAATTTCGTTCAGCTAAATTATGGACAGCAAAATTGGTGCCTCCTGCCTCTTCCCAAGCTGTCAAAATGAAGTGAAGGCCAGCTTTGCCCATCTTTTTTGAGTCAGTTTATCCTCATCAATGATTTAAAAAATTATAGCTTGATGAAAAGTATTTTATTTTGCGAAAACTAGAGGCTAGAAGGCTAGGGGCCGTTTCCGGTAGAGGACAATTACTACCAAACCGTCTAGCTTGGTGTCACAATGTCGGTGAGCAAGTGCTTTGGGGTTACCAGAAGTGTCCATCAGCACTTGATGTTTTAACTCGTAACGGTCGTCCAGTACGTTTTAGAAATTGATTTTAACACCTCCTGGTGGATGCAGCGGAGGCGTTTGGGTCGGAGGTGTCGCGTGGATCTTCAGTCTGTCGTGACCAGTAGTGTCTGCTTATGTTTGCCACGGTCAAGGAAATCAGTAGGCATATGAAGGTTGTGCATGTTGCGCCTGGTGAGAATAGTAATCGAGAGTCCTAGCTAAAATCCATTGCTTACCGTACGGAATCATGCCATGTCAGAGTTGGTGAAGTTAAAAGGTACGACCACGGTGTCAGAAGCGTGCTTAAACAAAGATGAGGTAGATGATGTGCGGATGTCAGAATTAACCACATAAATTGAAAATTGTTTGTGTTGTTTTTCCTTGGAGTGAAACTCCTCCAGATCGTTACAGAACCCCGCACCACCAGGTTGTGCCGTTGGGAGGAGGCAGCAGTCTGCAATGATTCGTGACAGGAAATCACATTGTTCCACTGTTCAAGGGGCAGACCAATTATGGAGGTTTCTACGCCACTCTAAACACGGAAACACTTCTCATCTTTGAGGGCAGAGGTTTTTTGATTGTGGCTCTTCCCTGGTGGAATTCACAATTTTGCAGCTCCAAACCCACGATTTTTGTGGAAACTGGGTCTGCAAGTATTCGTTAAGCTCTGCAGTGATTTTTGGAGCCGTGGTCTTGCGATTCTCTCTACCAATGCCACTTAGAATCCGACGGTCTTTCGTAGTTAACAACTTCGACTTTCTGCCAGATCTGTCAGATCTGCTTAGGACATTTCTCCTTCGCTTTCAAAGGCGGTGACAGTCATTACCTTTGAGACAGTACCCCTCTCCCGTTTCACGCCAAGCATTCGTGGGTGGGGGCATTTTCGGTTACATTAGCGCCAACATTTTGTCCTTTTGAAAGTCCGAGAGGTCTGTCACTTTTATAAGGTTATGACCAAATCTTTTTAAAAATATCTGTATAAAAACAGTTATTATGAAAAAACTACTGAATAACAAAATAATAAGCAGAAAATATTCAGATGTGTCAATTGCTGATTGTTTACAATATGTTTAGAGGTAATGATGCTAACGTGTTTGGTGTTGCCAATATTTTGTTCAAAACCCTTCAAAATGATTCCTGGAGTAGCGAACTACGCGTAATAGAAATATAAGAGTCCGTGAAGTGCTTAGGCTTGATTGTTAACTCACATATTGTTAGGTTGAGGAAAACTGCCTATTAAAAATTGTCTTTGCAATATTGATCTAAGTGCAACCTATTTCGTCTCGGCAAAACCCCTCTCCCAAGCATTATTTGTGTTTTTCTGTTTTTTTGATCTTTTCAGGGTATAGTTAAGAAAATATCATTGTTTGATCCGCCCTACCTCTCACTGCATGCTTACGTTTCATATGTAAACGCATCCCCATCCTAGTGGGAGTGCTCGAAAAGGATCGAAATAATCACGAATAATGTCCTCAAGACAGTGGTTTTCAATACATGTGTACAACCGCGTCATGAAAGTCTATGTCTGTAATGCTGGAGTCATTATCTCTAGGAATCGATGGTACCCAAATCATTGCACAGCAATAGGACTCTGCTTCAGTCATTCTGGTGGCTAGGAAAGTAGAAAGGGGGGGTGGGGGTGGGGGTGGGGGTGGGGAGTGGTGATAATACGGACGCTATGGCACCGAAGATGAGGGCGCTCGACCGAAAATGACGTCGAAGCAGTTGAGGAGAAACTCGGCCACCTCCACGATGCAGATCATGGTGATGCCCACCCAGATACTCAGTAGACCGCCGATTTGGCTGAAGAGGGAGGTGAGAGTCACCACGGCCTTCTCCTCCACACGGATGATGTCGAAGTTGGGTCGCGAGACGATGATAGAGAGGAAATTCTGCTCCACGTTCTGCAGACGCATCAGCCTTTCGACGGCCTCCCGCTCACTCCCGTTGCTGGTCATGTTGTGGATCTCGACGTAGGGACGCAGGAGCTCCAGGAAACGCCTCTCCTCGACTTCGTCATCTTCAGACGAAGCTTTCTGACTTTGCAATTTAGCTCCCCATTTGGAGTTGCGTTTCTTCTTTTTTAGCTGCTATGAAGGTAAAAAGACTGTTTTTCCGTTTCATGGTTAAATAAAAAGGATTTTAGTTTCCTAGCACTAAAGCAATAGGCATAGCTTCGGTTTTATTAGACCAATTTAAAAATTTTGAAATAATTTCTTTGAGTTTGTTTTTGCGGGAAACTCAAAACACCGTTGATTTTATTTCGTAATCTTATCTCTTATCGCAGAAAAAATCATACTCAATAAAATTTCACGCTGAAATTTGAAATTGGCGATTTTAAATTTAAATATTTAATGCTTGTAGACTTCAGAGTTTTTTTCCGCGTTTCGTTTCATTTTGTCGGATTTTCAGTAGGTTTGCACTTCAACCACTTTCTCTCATCTTATTCTGTATTTTCAGCTGAATATAAGTCCTTTCCATCGTTCAAATAACTTTTTTAGTGTCGTAAGGTCCAATTTATTCTGAAAGTTTGCCTTATTAGCAATTATGAAGAGCATGAATAGCCTGAGGAAAGAGTTCATTGCCCGGATGGTTAAGATGACTATGTCCTGAGAGACTGGCTTTTGTTTTAATGTGTTAATGAATGGTTGACGTTGCCCAACCGATCAAGATCTAGCACAATCCCACTAATTACTCAGAAATAGTTTATATAAAATTTTAGTAATTGCTCTAAATGGATTTTATAATCTTTTTTCATTTTTTAAGCTAATATAATTGGCTGATATTTTTGCATTTATACTAAATGGTTATCAATGTTAACTCTGCCAAAGTATTCAAAAAAACCCTTCTTTCAAGTGGAAATAAAAACAAAAAGTTACAGGTTTAATCAGTCCTCGAGAATTTATCATCTAAAATTGCGATCAACGTGAATTCCTGCACCTGCCGTAGAACACAGAGCAAATAAGCAGTCGTGGTTTCCTTTTTGTTAGTAATGTCTAAATTTGATAATACTTGCAGTTTCTATACTACCCAGATTAGGTCGTTAATTTGTCGTAAAATTTCTTTATGCATATCTAATTCTCAAACCCTTCGATAATTATTGTGTCCGCGAACCACAGAAGTGTTTTTAGTTGTACCAGAATTTACTAGAGGTCTGCTCGCTTCCGCTTGACCCCATGCTCATTTGGTGATACTCAAAGGCAGCACCGTGTCCACACTAACGCTCAGGAAACGAACTGGACATTGTCACTCCTCCGTGTGGTGTACGAAAAACGGATTACGCTGATTGTTGTATCGGTTGTCAACACAGTTGATAGAGACACCAAGAGCATGTACATACCAAAAATTGTTTTTCCTTTCTAGATAGTTTTAAGGGGTTCTAGCACACTTCGATGTTTAAGTCATTTTTTCTGATATCATAGATGATGGAAACGGGAACAGATAATGCCTACCTTTTTATCATGACGAGGAAAATACAGTCACTGCTCAATGTCTACACTCTGAAAAATAAATCAGGTTATATGAACTGAAAGATCAGAATGGATGGTCTAATGCTATAGCGGCTGCAGCAGAGTTCCCGCCCCGAAATCTCCAGCAAAATGTTGTTAGGAAGGGGCTTGGGTGCCCACGTGGACTACCAGAGCTAAGCTCTGGGTGTCAAGAGTGAATATCAACAGGATTCGACGCCCTGCCTTTGTTACGGAAGTAAATCAACAGCTTAACAACTTCAAGAACTAGTGGATGACTTTTCATTTGAGCGTTGCCGTCGCGAAAGACAGTAATTTTCGAGCCAGTCCTACGAATGTCCAGTTAATCGACAGAATCGAAGCAGTTGTTGGAGGCATTCCACTAACTGTGAATAAAATCGGGTCATTCCAGTCTCACTCCTACAATTTTTTTCCAAATTTTGTTGTTACTAACTCTTATAGTCTTTCGTAATAAGAGTGTAAAAATTTATTGCAGACACTCTGTATTTTTAGCGCTGCATATTTTGTTCAATATATATTTAACAAAACAACCGTAAATAAAGTTTTTTACAAACACTGTTACTCAAAAATAAATCATTTGTGCACAATTATTCATGATTTATGAGGCGCCCTTCTTTTAGATTTTATTTTCCCCATATTTATGTGTGATTTGGAGTATTTTAGCCCAGTATTTATAACGTAAATATTAAATTTCTTCTCCAAAACTACGCCATTTAAAATTTATTTCCAGCAGAAATCGTTCATCACGAGTTTTCAAATAGCCGCACTAATGCTGATTCGATAAAACACATTCTGGCTATGGAAAATTTGCTCAACGCATTTTTTGATTTCATTAAAGTGAAAAATTAATTGGCAAAAGCAGGGTTAAAAATAAAATTTGCCGAACTGCAACCTCACACAAAAAACTCACAAGGGTGCCACGGAGGAAGAAATAGGCTGGCTTTTCCTGCTAAAACTACAGTGAAATAGCCCAAAACAGCAAGCTAATATCGAGATGGATTTAACTATCCCATATAAAACCTTAATTTCGCATCTAAATACCGAATAATAAGGCACTATTTAAGTAAAATGAAGTTTGTGCCCTATGATGGATCGTCGTGGGTTGAAATTTCACTTCATTGTTTTTTATTGTGCTAAAATATCCCAAGTGATTCTTGGCTCCTTCTTGCATGGCTCAGCGTTATTGCTTAAAGCATCCCACCGATCTCATCATCCTCAGCATCCCTCGGGCTTTTGCGTTCTCCTCGTTTTATGGTCTCAACTAGGGGATTCTAAGGCTCGTCTTTACGACTGTTATAAATGCGTTTTTTGAAGTGCCATGCTCAGCTGAGAAACATGCCAACATGTTCTTCTTAAATATCAGTCTCTTCTAATCTTAAGAAGTACCAAATTTGAAACATGTATTTATATCAATTTGGAGAAGCCCATTCCACTTTTAAGTCTTGCAGTCACTATACTAGTGCTCCAACTCTTCTTTCAAGCCACATTGCAAACACGAGGGATTTCCCACTAAGAAATTGCCTGAAACTACGATGGATTTGGGCTTGTGAGAAATCTGTAATTTACATCTTCAACAACAAGACTCCAACACTCGTCTCCCTGTTTGATTAAGAAGTTGTGAAAATATAAAAATCCACATTCACACAAACAATCCGTTAAATTCGTGTCCCTTTATCAAGGAGCCAAATAAATGCTCATTCTCAATATAAATCAAGGTTTAACATTAACTCTTGTGATCCTAGGAATGCTGGTTTTATGAAGTAATGCTAAGATCGTCTTAGCTCGCAACATCTATTTTTGTGTTGTTTATGTGGTTTACCACCTGCAAGGCAATAAAGGAACCACTTTTTCTCTTAGAAGCAGTAGCACTAATCTGATGAGACGAGTCTACTGGCAGGATTCTCACTCAGACAGAACTTTATAGTTGTATCCTTCTAGCTGATCAAACCTGATGGTCTAACACAGGCTAGCGCACATGTCTCCAGAATTTGCCTTTCGAATTAGTGTTCTGTTCGTGCTCTTTGATCTCCTAACCGCTTATACCTACCCAGTCCCACTCTCTCTGAATTCCTGCTCCATTCGGTCTCAGATTTATTCAGCTGGTCCTCTCCTGATCTAGAAAAGGTGGTTATGAATGTCAAGGAATCGACAATCAGTTTATTATCAGCCAACCGAGCCTGTTCGAATAAATCTGTGCTCCCTTCGGTCAGCTGGTCCTCTCCTAATTTAAAGAAGCTGGTAAATTACAGTTAGATGCTCACCTTGTTTGCAAAGTTGGTGATGTACTGTTTGGTGGGCCATTGAGCAGAGGAGATCTGTGTATCGTAGGTGTACCGAATACAAGGCACCTTGCAGCCCGTCTGTGCTCCCATCGTGTTGCGCCTGATGGTGGTGGAGCAGTTCATTCGATGCACGAAGCTCACCATCTCCTCCTGCTTAAAGTAGCGGCGTTTGATCTCCTCACCGGCTCGGGCACTGATGTTCACCACAGGCAGCTCAAAGAACTGGCAGTAGAGCGGAGTGGCATTGCTCCCCTCGGGAGACAGGTGACTGGGAACAGGCATGTCGTAGGACAGGCAGCCGCAGCGCTCGGCTATCATCTCCTGCAGCACGCTCTGTTGACAGGCCTCCTCCGTGTAGGAGTAGGTCTGGCCGCCGAAACTGATCTGGGCTGGTGCCTCGTAACTGCAGCGACCGTAGGGAGGTGTCATCATGGACCACTCACGAACTGTGAAGTGGATGTCGGTTAGAGTGCCGGGCATGAGGTTTATCCCCTCCTCGACCACTCGGGGGTAACTTGAATCTGGAGTGAGTAGCAGCCGAGCTCCCGTAAGCTGGCTGCCACGAATTCGATCCTAAAATCAATGCAGAAAGAGATAATGCAGAAAGCTTTTCGCTGCGAGAAATGCATCCTGCTACTTAACTAAGCTTGGAAGAACGTATCTGTTTTCCTTATTTGTGATGCACCTTTAAAAATAATCTCTATTGCATTGTAGCTAATTGCTGTTTCCAGGCATTTTAATGCAATTCTACACAACAAGAGTTGTTCTTCCACTTGCAAAAAATATTTATCAAAACAAAAGTAGTCTCAAAAACAGGTGCTATTCAGATAGCGCTTCTTTAAGTATCATCTTTTAACACATTTCAATTTCAAGCTTTTGTCCTTTATTAAACATACCGTGATTCTATCTTGAGAGTTTTGCTATATCCATCGACATTCATCCAATTAACACAAATATAAATAAAGAACATAGTATTTGACTAAAGCAAATGATTTAAAGTTCATTTGGTTAAATTAATTTTTATTTGAATCAAAAAGAAAGCACAAATCCCCCATTTGGTTATTATTCTTCATTTCAAAAGACCTAAAAATAATGGAATTCAAAAGCTTCTGCGTAACATGAAAAATGTGGAATCCGTGCGAAAATTTGGAATTTATATTAGTTATGTCTCTTAGTCCCGTCTTGTTTTATTGTTAATTAATCAACTTTAGAATAACTTTACAACCCTTTCATTCGGGGAAAGACGAACTTAATGCTGGGAAAAGCTTTAGGAGTTCGAAATGTGCCTTAAAAAATTACATTTAATCCATTAGATCAACGGCAGACGGACTTAAATAATATAGTGCAATTGCATCGGTTTTACTGCATAAGATTTATTTAGAAACACGTAAGTTATTCGACTAATACACTAGACTTTTATCGACTGTCTAATTAGAAACCATCGGCATTTAATTGAGCTTCATGCACTCTAGCACTTGCACATGAAAGATATTCCCAAAACTCTAACCAAACATTAGAAATGCAACAGTTTCTAGGTAATAATTTTTGCTCATTTAATAAGGTTTATTCATACCAGCCTCTCAGTTAATATTATTTAAAACAGTCTCCGATGTCTTACTGTATCGAACTCGTACAAGACTCCTTGGAGAAATAACAAAATCGTAAACCCAGTAAGGTCATAAAAACATGAAAATTTCTAACCATAAATGTGGTAGTTCAATGATTTCCACCAACTTTCATTTTAAAAATGCCTTCTAAGTACCATCTGAAATAAACAAGTGACGCAATCCAAATTGCTTATTTGGATTTGAAATTGAAAAACCGATTTGTTTTCTGCAGTTGAATGATTAATGTTCAGTTGAATTTTGGTAGACACGAATTCGACTTTATGACATTTATGTGATGCATTGAGATGCTGGCACTTTTGAATTTCCTTTCTCTGAGACAGAGGAAAAATGCATCAGAGGAAATTCTGGAGCCGCGAGCAGGGAAAATATATATGAATTTATCGCCTGCATGTATTGTTCAATTAAACATCAAACTTAGTTTTCATTGTTGCTTGACGCCGATACGAATAAAACTTATTCAGCTAGAGGGCAAATTCATGGATTTCGGACTCACTAGTCATGGAATCCATGGTAACAAATTTCACTTTATTTGAAGTATCCAAGATCTCCCATCCAGAAGGCTTTTTAGGTGAGCAGTTAACCTGATAAAATGAAATTCTCACAAAGTGATACGAGTTTGCAGTTATGGTCTCTTAAATGGTTCATTTTAAATTTTAGTAAAGTTTATCTATTGAATTTTGAAAGTCAGTCTTTACTGTTAAAGTAGAAACTCTTAGATTTGTTGCAAAGTCGGTTGAATGGAGAGTTAATTTGCGTTTCGTGCCTGGTCTTTCCCTGAAGCAATGGCTTTTGAACCCCCTTGAGGCCAAATCAGCTATGCCACCTTGAATTTCACTTTCCATTTTATGATTTGGAACAGCACAGCGTCCCCATAAAAGCTCACGAGTTGTGTGAACTATTTCTGAAGTTCGACTACCTTTTTTCTTGATGAATTTTACCCCTTTTCAATTCCATTTCATCGTAAATCTGTATGCATTCTAAACGTTAAAAATCAGAGAAAGAAATATCTAATTTAGATGCACTAACGATGCAGACTGAAAAATTTCATTAAAGATTTCGGCAGTTTCCTAGGGCCTAGCATTCCATTAATTTAGTAGGCAGTAGTTAGGGAATAGGTCGTGGGTCGGATTCGGCAAATGACATTTTCACGGACCCCAGTTTCAGCATTCCGATTAGAGCACAAAAACGTGATTAGGTTAATTAGTGACTAGCTCAGTCTGATTTCCACAAGTGTTTGAAAATTACTGGCTCCTAAATGACTAAATAAGCATAAAGGAGTTTTAACAAAAAGGACTCCATTCGAGACGTAGAATTATTTCCTAAGAGGATGTCTTGCAGTTGTTTTTTTGGATTAAAGATGCAATATATGTGGTTTCTACTGAGATGGAACAGTCAAATATTAAGTTGATCATAATAAAGAAATACCTTTCTCTCATTTAATTTATCCATTAAAAGTTATTTAAATTAAGTTTGCTAATTCTAAATCGTGTATATTACTATTAAAGAAGATGATGCTTGGATAAGCTTGCACAATAAACAAACCGAAGCAAGAGGTTTTAGTAAGTGCCACTGCTAATAATTCCTTAAATCTGTCAAAATTATTCTATTCAACCATTTTTTAGATTTTAAAAGAATGCCATAAACTATACTTATAATGCTAAACCTTGAATACCACCATTTTGCGATGAGAATTACATTTTTGTTAATGGGAATTCCATGGTCGCATCTGGACCTCTAATATGGTAATGGAACCAATTTTATCAAAATGAAAGCTAACTAGGCACAAAGTGACTTTGATTTAATGAAAATGAGTAGGTGGTTGGCAGTATACGTTTTGTGACACCTTTGAGTGGATAAACGGAGTCAATAAATGACAAAACAACTAACCTGACAATCGAAGCAGCTCGTGTGCTCAACGATGTTATCCAAATAGAGCACCAGCTCAATACTCAGCGTCTGCTTCCTCAACTGAGGATCCAGCTCGAACGTGTAGCAGTTGTGGTAGATGATATTCAAAGTCTTGATCCACCTACCCGCCTTTATGCACCTCGTGCCCCGAATCGCCGTTCCATTTTGATACAGGACATTGCATGACTGAACTAGTTGCTCCAGGTGGTGACCCAGGTCACTAGCGTCCATACCGTCCGGCAAATTTAGGAGGTACGATTCGAGGGAGAGGAGGGTTGTAAACTGACTAGCGTAGCTTTTATCCAGCGTCATAGCAACCTTCATTATGGCATCGAAATAGGCCTGCACTGGTACAGCGCCTCGATCCCGGAGGATGACAACGTCTGACGACTTGAAGGGTCGCAGGTTGCAGATGGTGAGTGAGGGGAATGACCTGGGTGTCTCGAAGATATTCTTGGGTTGGTGGATCACGTCGTACTGCAGGTACTGCTTTGTAATCAATATGAGGCAAACTATACAGGCGATGAAGAAGATGAGGACAAAGTTGGACCACAGGAGGCGTTTGCGTCTATCCGACGCTCGCACGATTCGCGGGACCCCACGGAGGGAGGTGTTTTCGCAGAACTGGATGAACAGCTTGTAAATCTGGCTGAATTTCGGCTCGTTCCGACCGATTTGATTGAACTCGTCGCTGTGCTTCCAACCCCGGTCTTTGCACGGACGGAAGTCCGTCTTAACGTCGGCATCTGAAGGCAGCGGCAGCTTTGGCGGAGTCTCCTCACTCATTTTGCGTCAACACTGCCAGCCGTGGGTTTGCGTAGCAGTGGTAGTCGGGAATTATGATGACAAATTCGAGTTCTGTTTACTCGCTCGAGGCAACAGAGATGAAATATGAAAACCGACCGCTCAGAGTGGAGCTAGGACTGTCTTTTGACCAGCGGCGCAAGAGGAACTGGAAAGTAACCAATCACGTTGCCTCTTCTCGGCGTTTATAGACAAGGAATTCCTTCTTGTTAAAATAAATGTCCCTGTGGTTCTTAGCTGCTTCCTTGCAGATCCAGCTACTTTTATGACTGTTGATGTCAATAAAAACTAAGTTATGTGATAAGTTGTTAAATGTTTAATTTATAAACTGGTTTTCAATGGAAATTTTAATTTTTAACAAAATTTTTTTTAGAACAAAGGAGATAGTACATCAAACACTAATACAAGCTCGAAAAAGTACTGTAATGTGCTCTATCTAAGGTAAAATTATTATGATCTTTTTTTTTCATTTGCTGTTTTAAGCAGGGTGACGCTCACTTACTAACCTAACAATCAAACAAGCACATCAAACGTAATGCTTTTCAAAATTATATGAACTGTCATTAAATTGGAGGAATCAGAGTCCCTATAATAGGGTTAAAACTCCTCTTTCCAAACACATAGTATACCTGCCCTCTTAATTCATTCACTTGAAATGATTTCCTATGGAGAAATCATCTGAAACAATGATAAATTAAACGCAATAAATATATGATAAATAAAATGAAACTGTTTCTCAGTAGCATCTAATTTGGCTTGTTTTAGTTATCTTTCAGAGGCGAATAAAATCTCGTTTGCTGCTTTTATCAAAAGGAGAGGGAAAATACTTGTGGTGTGGTTTTCTTCGTTCCATTTTGCTCGAGTGGGTCCTTACCAGACCGAAGTTATGAGAGTAGAAGAGCACTGGGTGTTATTTTTTAGAGAGCGTCACCAGTAGTGGAATTTATAAATCCGTGTTTATACGCAAGCATAAGGGTTTGCTCATGATTGAACGAATATGGAATAATTAATGACAGCATAAAGCAGAATTGATGGCATCATATTCTGGAACAATGGTGAAGTATCCAGAGCATATTTTACTATTCCTTAAGCTATCAGCATGGTCACAAGAGGAGTATTTGGTTGAGAATGCATCGGCTTGCAGAATAGCATTCGATTGTCTATTTCAGATGCCTTGAAGATGCTCTCGAGCATAATAAGCCTATTTAAAACGTTTAAACTAATGAGTCAACGAAAACGCCTTAAAAACTCAACAAAGTATATTCTAATATGGTATTGGCAATTGCACACTGTGAAGTGTTTCCAAAGGACACTTAGCCTATTCTTTTGTCAAAAGACCCTACAGTTTCGCGAGAGACGATAGCGGCGGCAAAATCGACGTCTTACCTGGATCTCTAAAATCCACCATAAATGCTCCTCGATAATGAGGTTGAGGTCTTGGGACCGTGGTGGCCAGAATGCTCCTCGTGCCGCCATTGCTTAACAATCGCCATCACCCTGAAAGATGGTAGCTTTCTCCCCTCCCCCGGAAACAGCTCATGAAGGGCCACAGGATAAACTTTGCAGCCCAAAATTCCTAAATAGTGCCGGCTCTTGATTCTTCTTCCAGTCTGGATTAAGTGTTTTTCGGCAACCTCTGCTGGAGGTAGGAAATAAGATGGCAAAAGACGATGGTTCATCAGGAAAAAGTCACATTTATCCACTGCTAGCGAGACAAACCAAGTCTCTAGGTTCCAAATCCGCCACTCTAAACGCCACTTTGAAACATTTGACGGCTTTGAGGACAAAGGTTTTCTAATTTCAGCTCTTCCGTGGAATTCAGATTTGTGCAGCTCGCGACGCACAGTTTTCGAGAAGGAGCTCTGCAATGATTTTAGGAGCCGTGGTCTCGCGATCCCCTCTTACAATTCCATTTAGAGTCCGACGATCTCTCTCAGCCAGCAGCTTCAACTTTCGAACAGACCTGTGCTGCCTTGCTGAGGACGTTTTCCTTTCTCTTTCAAAGGCTGCAGTTATTACGTTTGAGACCCCACCTCTCTAAATCCTAAGCATTCTGGCAGTTTCTGTTACTCTATGCGCCTGCCATACGAGCATTAACAATTTGGTTTCTGTCTTTTTTGTAAGTTTATGGTAAATTTTGGTAAATACCTCTAAAAACTGATATGTTAAATAATCATAATAGACAATAACAATAATCAACAAAAACAACGAAATATATCAAGTTTTAACTACTTTTTCCAACCCCTGAGCACGATCTCGACGGGTCCCGAATGAAGTATCGTGCAAGAGAATAACTTGTAGCATCGGGACGAGCATTTATCGAAATAAGTAGATTATAGTAGCTGGAGAGTTGCAATGGTGCTTGGAGGTGCAAAATGAACCTCATCCAGGCTCATCCCTAGTTGCGCTGTATTGGAGCTGTAATAGACGCTGCTGGTGGAGGGTATTTTGAGTGAAGCCCTTTGGTTACAATTGTGGTTTTTCCCTACCTATTAAGTTTTTTAGATATTGAGATGTTTCTTTAACTATCTGCTTTTATATTTTTCCTAATGGCTACCAAATTTCTCCCAAATGATGCATGAGAGTAACCTTTGTCTTTTTAAAGCTTCTTATTTTCACAGAATAAATATATTTTCCTTCGTGACACTATACACTGGAACCCTTTCACACTAAAATTAACTAGTAATGCAATTATGAATGTTGTTATAACATTCATTATTACCTTTAATTTTATATGATGCTAATTAATGCCAATGATAAGTAAGTCAAGAATGACCTATCACGGCTTTTGCTTCTAATCAGCAGCAGTCAACAACTTACGTCCTGAAAACTCGCCAATATAGACCATGTTTACCATGGAAGTAGTTTTATCTTCTCCCCTTTTCTGAGCAATAATCGTGGGCTTAAACGCTCCGCCGTCGATACCACCGTGAAGCGTGGGGACCAATCACCTCATCTCGGTGACTTTATCGCCTCCTCTAAAGTGAGGATTATTGCTCAGACTGCAGACACTGAGATGAATCACTGGCCCTATAAAAAATCAAGTGGGTAGATCTGGCCTTGCGTGCCGGTCAAGATATGCAGAGCATGATTTGATTTTTCCTCGACTTCTAATGCAGAAGAACACTTACATACACTAAACAGGTGTACTGGATCCCACATCACAAAACGAATTAATATGGATAAAATAGTGATCCGAAACACACCATTATTGTGAAAATTTTGAAAAATTAGTATATTATACTGTTGTGTGAATGCAGTGTATATAACCCAAGGACCATATAAAAATGCGATTTATTTTTTAGAAAACTCCTTCATATGAAAGTGGATTATCTGTACAGCACAGTTATTTTTTCAAATAACGGGACTTATATGGATGCAATCGTAACTGAATATTGATCGTTTCAACAGTACATCGGATATTGATTTAGAAATAAATTGTGAATTTTTAATAAAAATTCACGATAATCACAATTATATGAGTGATCCAAATTCACAAAACAAAAGATCAGATTTTGTGAAATTTTCGAATTTATTGAAGGAATTACTCACCTTAACATTTTGTAGAAATAAAGCAACTTTTATTTCCATCAGAAATCTGCAAACATGCTCTTTAATTTCGTTTACGCACCATTAAGTAATGCATCATTAATTAAAAGAGGCCTCCTAATAAAAATTATCTGGAATTACTGTGCCAATTGATGAAATAATACTTCGCTGTTCTATTTCTTTTTGCAAAGGTTATTTTCCGTGAAAATACCCCGTAGAGTTGCACTGGCTTAGTTCTTTAATATCTCACTTCAGTTGTTTTAGAAACAACTACTTTTCCATCGTCGTTACGGGTAGCGATTGGGGTCTTTTGGTTAAAGTTTTAAACAGAAAATTGCAAAAAAGTGGTGGATCCTTCGAGCGATCCCCCTCCCCCTAAAAAGGTTTAAACTTTGCTCTTCGAAGTGGAAACTTTCATGTTTTGAGGGTGCACTAATCCATGCGACTTTCTTCAGGAATTTATTGGATCATACGGGTATCACGTGGATTTACTGAGTGGTGTTAATTTAACCCATAACAAGTGGAGTCTTAGAAGTTGTAAGAAATTTACTCTCAGTAAAGTTTTAAAGCCAACAAAAGACCTTTCTCAAAGCATCACTTTTTCAACTGTATTTAATACTATTTCTCTATGCATACTGATATATCAAATAGAACGTAAAGAACAGTAACAAGAGTTTACGACGCTAAGGTTTTGAGGAAGCGTAAGGATGTTTTGATTAGAAAACAGCTGATGTAAGGGTCCTAATTCATTATGACAATGCACCAGCTCATTCGCATGCGTACTTCGAGCATTTTAGTGGCAGATGCCTCCTTAACCACTGTTTGATGCGCTTTAATTCCATCAGAATTTTCTTTTTTCCTAGTAAACGAAGAAATACTTAAGGAGCTCATTATAATAGCATAGAGGAGGATGTAAAACACTCTATCGATACTCGGCTCTAAAAACACACTCCGATATTCCCCAAAAACCATCTTCGAGCCTGGGACCAGCGAATTGAGAAGTGCATTAGCCCGATCGGCAACTATTGAGCTCATATATATGCGATGATTTTGTAAAGTGAATTAATTTACTGAAAATTTCACCAGCTCTTCCACTTATCCGTTTATCACACTGGTTCATCTCAGACGTCTAGAGACTTTATCTCAAATTAAGGCTAGATTAGCCACCTCTGGACCAGATGAGACTGATATGTCACCTATCAGGCGAAATGCCTCAATTAGTGTTGGATGTACCTTGAAAAATACAGCCTTGATAATCAGTTAGAAAATGTTGTAATTTTACGGTTTCATCAGGGAAGAAAAAGAAACCGTTTTTAAACAAATTGATGATTTCAAAAGAAATTTCATTAACAAATGAACTACACAACAGTCAAAATAATTCCCGGTCAAACGCGACCTGGAACTTGGAGTAAACAACTCCATCCATTTTAATTTAAACGCTTCTTTAAAAAAGTGCTGAGGCTTCACACAGGAATCGGGGGGCACAAATCCCAAAAACTAAGATAGCTTGGGGAAATTTAATTTGCAAGATTTGATGAGTGTCCTTTGGAATTTATGTAGCAAGCCATCTGTTATATGATTTATTGTACTTTCCATCTGGGCAAAAGTTTCTTCATCAGAAAAGAACGCCATTGTTTATGTTTCACCAGGTGGTCTCACTTGGTTCAGAAGTTTTGTCGCCCTTGCCATTCGATTTTGGAAGGGACTGTATGCGCCTACTTGAGAAGTCGCGAACTTTCGCAGCAAGATGAACCTCGATTTCTGGGTCCCTCGGCGCTTCTGTAAATTTTCGAGAAAATATGTTGCTGTTCCAGCGAAATCAGTTCTTAACACATCATTTCGTTTTTTCTAGCCATAAATTACTCTAATTCATGTCAAAGGAGGATTTTCAGTTGTCAGGGCTAGGCATTGAAAGGCGACCGGTTTGAAACATCACTTTCATGTTTGATTACGTGGCCTCCAGTCGCCGACAGTGATGAATGATCTGGGAAGGCCTTTATGACCTTGGAAAGACAAATGAGGGTGACGAATTTGTCCATTCATACATCTCGTGGTCCTTAATGAAAGGGAAAAGTTCTCCAAGTGTTCTCGTTTATACGGATTTGACTGAATTTGCTGATATTAAAGGTACGATGAACATCAGGGATTTAGCATCCATGAAGTGGGTTAAAATTGTCAGAGAGCCATTTTAAGTACAGAATAATTATTGGGACATGTTTAAAACTATTAAGCAATTTTGGGACGAATTCCTTACCCATATTAACATTTAAATAATTGGATGGTTGGTATTTTAATTTTAAGTTATTACTCAGTATTGTTTTCATAAATCAGAAATGCGAAACATCGACTCATTTTCTGGGGTGTGATTTTCTGCATTTTCTGGACGATGTCAACTTTAAGGAAATCAGCCTACTCATTGAAGTATTTGTACTTTGGACAATAAAAGAGAACAATACCTTAATAAAAACCATTTTCAACGTCTTTAGATTTCGAATAGGCCCTACATTTGGTGTATTTTTACAGGCGCGATCAACCAAAAAACAGTATTTTTTCCAAATTTAATACTAGTACTATTGGCCAAAACCAGTTTGCTGCGCTTTATTCTCTTGTTCAACGTGTCAATCCAATCAGAGTCGTAATTGGAGTACTCTGTCTTACGCAGATGCAGGAGGCACTTCACTTAGTTTACTGAGGGGAATTTGTGGATGAATGATGGTTTGTGAAATTCAGAAGTGGAGAAATTACCCTCCATGGAAGAAGAAGAAGAAGAAGATCTATGCGGATGGCTTTCGGTTGAGTTCGGTGATAAGCAGCCTCTTGAATACGCCTTTGAAGAAGCTCTTTCTGCTCTGTAAGTTGAGGAGGAATCGGCAATTAAGCGTAGTTCAAACCATGCACCTTGGAAAAGTTACTAAGCTTGAGAAACGGGTGCCCCCTCATGAACTGTCTGAAAACATTTTCCACTCTCGAGTTTACATCTACTCCACTCATAAAGGCGAAAAGCCCTATCCACGGTCACAGTGGGGAAGGAAACTTCTTGGGAAATGTTTCTTCTTTCAATCTACTTTGAGCAGTTAGAGCTCTAAAGCTGAGTTTTGGAGAAAATTGTCCTGCTAAAGTGAATCAAAAATGGGTGATGTTTCTGCGGGACAATGCATGACCCTCCACAGGGCAAGATTCATGTCACAAATGATAGAAGAGGAACTTAGTTAAGGGAAAACTCCTCCTCATCCATCCTATTCTCCTGACTTTGCTCCTTCAGACTACCACCATCTCTTTCCCAGCTAGCAAGATCCTTTGGAAGAAAAGCTACTGCAAATCCTCAGGGAGAGGCTGAAAATGAGTTGGAATCAGTTCAAAGGAATTTGTAATATTGACATTAATAGGCTTGTCAATAGATGGAAGGTAATCGTAGTCGATCTCGAGAGGTACATTGGTTACTTAATCTTTAAGTAAATTTCAATTTGCTCACTGGTTTTTATAAATTCAAATTTCAGACAGAACTTACGAGATGACCTGATAGATGATTGGAGATTAACTAGTCCCTCCAAAAATCTGCGCAGCGCGTAGCGCCTTGAATGACTGGTAATCAACATTACTGCACCCTACGTACGCTCTCATCCTTCGAAACAAGATTTTGGAACCGGGGCATCGTGTGAGCTATGTGACGTTTGTAATCAAGAGGCGTTAAGGATGAATCATGTACAACTTTCAGGTGTCTTGTAGGTCACCTTTCTACAATTATTTGCACACATGTAACAAGGACGCTCACACTTACGGCTTTCAGCGGGAACGTCTTGCATCAATCTCTCCTCAAGGCCATTTGTCAGCACAATGTGGTTTTGACAGATTACCTGACTGAATTTCCTTTGGATCTTTTGGGATAGCAAGCATCATTCGACCTCGTAACAGAGCGTTCGAGAGATATTTGATATTCCCATCAGAAGTGGAGAGTTTTGACAACTACATTATTTGTTAGTTTTAAATAGAATTCAGTAGGGGAGGGAATTGCACTATTGTCAGAGTTACATGCTCAATTAGGCGCAACTCGGAATATGGAACAAGGAATATGATTGTACGATTTCCTTGTGGAGGGGGTCTCAAAAGCG
The DNA here is from genome assembly GCA_030710315.1 of Anomotaenia brevis. Lineage (NCBI taxonomy): Eukaryota > Metazoa > Platyhelminthes > Cestoda > Cyclophyllidea > Dilepididae > Anomotaenia > Anomotaenia brevis. The sequence continues at coordinate 1,117,336 of JAUOZQ010000010.1, forward strand.
GCTCTTATTCGGTGGTCTATTAAATCACGAAAATAAGTCATGCCTCAGAGCACCATGAGCAGTGGGTGTACTTTTAATAAAAGTCTCTCCCTTCTATGATCCATTCTTCTCGCTCACCTTATCACTATGATTGCAGAAGACGAGTTTAATTTTTGAACGAAGCTTAGTGAACTTGAGTATCTTCGTCACAAGTGACAAAAAACCAAACATTAATCTCTTGCAGCTAACAATGGTCACGTGGGAAGCTTTCTGCATACATTCTTCAAGGCATGGTCCCATAGGCTTTCACAAAGTCGTCATGCATATAAGGAGTCCTTCGGGCTCGATACTTGGGAGTTATGAATCCTAAACACTTTTTGAAACGAAACCACTTAAAACCATTTGATGGTTTTACCTCTTTAACCAGCATACCGTCATTCGCGTCGGAAAATTACTTCAAGTTTTAATTTTCAGCCAAATCAAGGCGTTTTAATCTTTTTAAGCAATTAACTTTGGCGAAAACTTCTCTCTATCCTTAAATCCATGTTCGGCTCAGGCCATTGAAAGTGATTGTTTCAGATAGTAGATCTGATTAGTAGAGATCACTTTTCTACGAAATAAGAAAGAATTTGTGTTAATGACATTGTATTTGATCACATAGTGTAATGTAGTTTCCCTTTTTGACCGTGGCTTTTCAAAAGGCCCTAAATCTACAAAACTTTTCGACTCTAATAGACCTTAGTCTTCTGTTTACACAATTAAAATGTAAAAGGGAATTTTGTTTCTTTCATACGATTTCTGCTATTTACTTAGGGAGCCTTTTCTACTGTTTTAAGCTCGATTATTTGGTGAGGGATGTAGTGTACTATTAGCGAAAGAATTTTGTAAGAAATCTATGGTATTTTATGGTAAATGGTTATTATCTAGATACAAAAATAGAAAATTGACCCAATCAAAAGTGGCTATGGATCCGAGTGAGTCGAAAAACTTGTTTCTGATTTTCTAAGTCTGGTTGGATTCAGCCCGACTCCACAAATAAGAAAATACATCATCCATAGGCCGAGCAATAAATTGAAAAATTGAGTTTGTGGCAAGTTTAAATTGAGGGTAATTCGTCATTTGGGATTGGAAAGATCAGAGAGAAGGTACAAAGGCGAAATCTCTTTGACGCCCTGTTATTTTGAGTCCAGCTTGAGTGAAAATCCTTTTCAACGAAAAAAGAAGACTTCCGTTTCTCAATATTTCATGATTTAAATATGACACTTTACGTGTCTTCAATGAAGGCTTACTGCTTTTGGGGAGAAATTGTGTTTGCTAATCACGCCTAAATTTTTGAGCCATAAAACTCAAAAAAATGTATGCGACGTAAGCTTGTTGGTATAACATGTTTTGAATAAAACTGCTGGAATCTAGAGCTGGCTGGTTGCAACAAATCAAATAAGTATTTACAGATCGTATCAATCTCGATTCAGAAATAGTGAGATGACAAACTGGCAATATTATTGAAGGTACTCAACCGTTCTAGATGCAGCGATTTTCCTTGGCATCAGTATGAGTTTCCACATGTTTCTTTGCAACCAACTACTGTTCGCATCGAATTTTTTGATTCCTATTGGTGGACATTTATTTGAGGTATTCCCAACATCATTCAATTGTGCTGATCGAAGTAGTAACGTTACGTTGAAAAAAATATACGAAACAAATGATTGTGTATGTGCTGAGACCCAAATTTCAATTGATTCACGTAGCATTGCGAGATATTTCCACATGTATTTAAAACAAAACACTTTTGGGTTCATATTAAAGAATTGCTTAAAACAGTTTAAGCAGCACAAATTTTTAAATACCACTTTTCATGACTGCTGTAAAACCATAAAAGATCTTTTCCGTTTCCATTCTCAATATAGTTTCCGTTCTCAATATAGTGTGTGCAACTCGTCCACTGAATTAAATCTTTCTTTTTTTAATCAATAGCACATTGTTTTGAAGAAAAAAATCCTGTATTAACGAACGAAATTAGTACCATTTTGAGGTGTCAGGTACTAAAGGCATCCAAAAAAAGGATTGAATAAATGACATGTTTTGGGCATTGTGGTGAAGATCAGAGATGAATTATAAGATATAAAATACTCAGTGATGACTTCTTCAAGAACCTTCTTTCGAGAAAAAAGATAAGTGGATTTACTAAGCAAAAATACTTCCTTCCCTGGGAGCTTCGTTTTGAGCGTTACTTTGTCTAGTCTGTGAAACCTTATTGTCGAACACTCAAATAGGATAAACATGCACTGGAGCAAATGTTCATCGAGATTAATAATGCTTGCCCGGGTTTGCCTTCGGTACAGAGTGACTAGCCAATGTTGTTTAGAAACCAAAAAATCAAGTCAAATTGGCAACCGTAAATTTGCCATGAATTGAAGGCGCCTCTTAAGCCATAGCTTCTAAGTTAACAAAGGTAGCGCTGCTATGTGAATGTCGGTTTGTTAGCACATAGTACAGATTTTTAATTGAAGCAGCAACTCCAATACATAATTTCAATGTAGCCTAATGCAGTCCATTTAATCCACGATACAAGTAGTTTAGGTGAAGTTGATCTTTGTGATAGTGAATGGAAAATACGCAGAAGCGATCCAGAGGGGTAAACCGACGATGCGTAAAAGATGTTGAAAATGATGTGGAATTTGGACTACAAATGTGTATAGTAAATTTCTGAAAGTAATCAAAATTTCTTGATTTATCAAGTCAAATGCAATGAGGCAAAAGGGATCAATAATAATAGGCGCTTTCGGCCTTTCTTCACAGCCTAAAAGTAATTCGAACGTAAATTACAAATTATTCAATTCATTACCTGAGAAATAAATTCATATGAATTCGCTTCGAAATGTAGCCTTTACTTTTTAGTCGCTTGAAGATTCATGATTAACACTTGGTTTGCATTTATGCAGCTGGCAGTAGTTTGAACGTAACCTTCCGGTAGCAATAATTGCCACCACTCGTTTTACTTATAGTCATATGTAGAGTATTAGCGCTTGTTATTTGAAAACTTAGAAACTTAGTAGTAGATTGTTAACTATGTGAACAATAAGTTTTCTTTTAAGCAGCCTATAAATTCACCAAAAATGCAGTATATTTCAATGAGATGCGACTGTCGTTAAAGTTCCTCGACGAAATTATGTCTAAATTTTGCATAAAGTATTCACAAATTTTCAATTTATCAGGTACGCTAGAGGGCTGTCTATATATGGCGACCTAAAATCATTTTTTTATATACTGGCTGTATTAACTCTGGATTTTGCAACGGCTAAGGGGTCATCAACCTGATACAATTGGCCACTATCACATATCAGACTCATTTTCTCTATCTCTATGAAATCCTATAGAAATATAACATGTCTTGTACAAATTGGATATATCGTGATGGGTGTGGTAAGAAACTGATATTATTTGAATTATAATGAAGTATCGAGCCATTTATGTTAAATAAAGAGAGGGAAAAGAGGTTGTACATATTAAAAAAGCACCAACCTAACATAGTATCCCATTGATCATTGCAAGTCAATCCCGAGGCTAAATTTTATCAATTAACAATTGCAGTACCACTGGGTTTCTATGCTATAAAATAAAAATGGGAATCATATCCCCGGGTCATGGCCTAACCACGGTAAAGCGAATCTCTGACGCTCACAACTTTTAACCATAAATTCGAACAATATAGTATTTATGAACACTGTGTGATGTTTTGTAGATATTGTTAGTTCAAAGAAAAATATTCGACCCTGAAAACCTCGTGAACGCACTCTTAACCTCTTTGCTCATAGCTGTAGGTAAGCGTAAGATTTGAGGTCGACATTGTTTTATTTGCCCCTTATGAATTAATGTTTCTTTGTCATATCTATATTATGTCCCTGTTCTAGGATTATATTGGTCTGATCCTTTTTTAAATGCAGATATTGTAATGCAAAATACAAAACTCTTCCAATGTTCTGGACTCTTCAAGCTCTGCTCAACGATCCGTTGGAAAACGTATTCATATGACCCGTTTTACATAGTAATCTCAAGTCATCTAGCATCCAATTTTTATCTAGAGCCGCAAGCCCTCTATCCCCCTCTATCCGAAGCTTCAATTTTGTCTCAAGGGATATGACTTTCCAACGCTTGAAATGTATGAGAAATATGTCGGTAAGGCTCTCAAGCGATGGAGCACTTCCGTCGATTCGTAAGTTTATCACTTAATTCCTTTTCATATAAAGGAGTAAATTAAGCGATATGGCTTCCTTAGGTTTCCTTTGCCACCCAAGAAAACCTTCTATAAAATTTATGAACCCAACTCAACCAAAGTAAAAACTGACTTCGAATTGAGGTACTTCTGCCGCGTTGTTACAGCCGAGAACATCAAGACCGTGCATCTCCCTATTATTTTCGATTTAATCCACCAAAATCTTCCCGAGGGAGTCGAATTAACCGTTCAAGAAGTAAGATTAACCACTCTGGATTACCCAACCATCCTGTTGGGCAAACCTTGCTAATGTCCAACTTTCCGTTTCAGTTTGACCCACAAATGGAAGAAGAGCGCTACGTGGCCAACTTGGAGATTGAAACGCTTCAGGAAGAATTAACAAAACTTACCGCCAAGTAGTGCATTTACTTCCTGTTCCCTGTACATCCCCATTGTATTGATAATTTTGCCAATGAGCCGATGCGATATTTTCGTGAAAATTTTCTCAGAATAGAGCCGATTTAAGGACGCTGGGTATTGCTAATTGAAGTCGTTACTTAGCCTTAGGGTACCGCGGCAAAAAAACGTTAGTATAATGACAGTTGTACTTGGTTACTGTTCCTTTTAAATGGCCGTAGACAACTGAGCTTTGTACAAAGAGGCGGTGAGGGGAGCAGATGTCACTGCCGCTAATCCTTCGAGGAGGAGGCAGCGGTGCCCTTCACGTTGATGACTGGCTTTTTGGACCGCTTGGTGATGTCGTAGGCGAAGGTCTTTGGCATCGCCCCCACACCGGCCTTCTGCCAGCGCTCCGCGTCCGTTCGCTCTCGCGCTTCCAGCTCCGCCAACAGACGCGAATTTCGCAGCGCTGAAGGCAAACAGAAAGAAAGGGAGCGTTGGACAAGAGCATGAGACATGATAGCACACACGACAATCGTTCTGTTGTATGGAATATCCTACAGGCCTTCAAACACGTGGATACACCAAACACTTCAAACCACTCTACGTATGACTTAATATAAACAAACTCACATTCTTTGAAACCGTCCACAAAGCCCCTCTTTTTCGCCACTTCCGGAGGTGGCTTGACCTCTTCCGGGAACTGGAGGTACTCCCGTACGGGCTTGGTGCGCAGAACGAGGGCTTGAACGATCGATATTGAGTTACTGATGGACCAGTACCAAAGGAGAGCCTGAAGAAGAAAGTCCCGTGATGAGACTGGGGAAAAATACGCATTGGAAAGGAAGTAGAAAGGGACCTACCGATGGCATGTGCATAATTATGAAGAATCCTGCCACAGGGAAACAACGCATGACAAGGCGTACCCCAGGGGTTAGCTTCTTAGCTGACACGTCGGTTCCAAACTGTTAGGGAACAGATGGTTGGCGGGTTAATACATGATATTGACTTAATTCAAGAGCCGGTACACCCACCTCGAGCATAAGGAATATTGATGCCATACTGTAAAAGGGGAGAACGTAGTAGGGATCCCAAATCGTTAAGTCGGTGAACCAACTTATACCACCGGTTTTGAGGCTTTCAACTGGTAATTGAGCCATCCCCCGAATACCCGTGAAGACGGAGAGGAACAAGGGTACCTAGAAATAAGAATAAATAGATCAAGCAAGTACTTAATACGGAAAGTGATTTAGGGTTTTAGAAAAATAACCACGAAACTAACCTGAACGAACATGAGACGCATGCTATTGAGAGGGTTGACATCGTTGTTCTTCATCAAATCTTGCATTTCCTGAGATACTCGCATCACTAAACGACACAGCTACATATGAACTTATCGAAATTTGATGGACGGGAGGGTATAAATTCTGGACTCACTTTCGAAGTAGTTGGAGGAGATTCGAGCTTTGGTCATACGCTCTTGCAAAGAGGTGATTTGTGGCATGACATTGGTGTATGCTGCCAGTTTCCTGCGTTGGTCAATTACCAGAGGAAGCAAGCACATGCGAATGACAACAGTTGCTTGAAATCGAAACACGAAAATTAAGTATCATCATAAAGATATGCATAAAGAAAATTCCACAACTTACTTGTTGCAATAGCAGCCCACCACGGTAAACTGAAGTTTACGTGTAACGTTTCGAGTAGCGCTTGATACCACCCAGATGGCCAGTAACTATTAAGACCGAGAGAAGCGAATGTTGGTTCACCAAGAGAATTGAGATTTGAAGCAATTTCTTCAACTACAGGTGGTTTGGGGATATCCGGAATATTATCAGATGAACAAGAAGCCAGCAAAGGTATGGAAGATGCATACTTCAGAAACTTGCACGGCCCCTTCGACTTGGCAAGCAGGTTGGAGTTGTGGTTACCGAATGTAAAGAAACTGGCTGAGGTTACCGAAACTCGGATGGGTAAAACATCGGAGAATCGAACGACACGCGAGGCAGTACGAATATATGCCATCCACAGTGCAAGTAGCCGCCAAGGTTAGTGACAGAAGTGTGAATATTTAGCCCAAGAATAGTAAAAACCTAATGGACTCGGTCATCTCAAGTTATATTTTACGTAATAGTTTATAGATTAAAATGTACCCAAAAGTTGACTTGAATGTTCTTAAACCGCTACTGTTAAACATTTTTATTAACAAAATTTAAGTGACCATTTTGCTTCCAAATTTTTTAATGATTAATTTATTTGATATCTTTATTCTATTAATTTGGTCTTAAATTAGCTATTTTAATTTTACTTACAATTAATTAAAAAGAATTCTACCAGTTGCAAAATATTTACAAATAAAGTAGCGTTGGAGTCAAAGTCAAACATCTCGGTCGCGTAGATTTTCCTCCAATCTGTCTGTGGGCGTATAACGTTTAGTCGCTGGTAGAATGCGGAGTGGACAGGGGCACGACCCTTTGACGCTCGCCCAGTTGCAAACTATTAAGGAGCACAAATATTCCTGTAGAGGCTCCTCCTTGTTCGAGAAATACTTTCAGACATTTTGGTGTAGTCTCGTGCCATACATTCCCAAGAATATCGCCCCAAATACCCTCACACTCACTGGTCTTTTAATTAATTCAATCAGCGTTCTCATACTGTTGTACTACAGCCCAGATCTGAAATCAAGCGTAAGTTGCTCATTTATACAAATAACGCGCTAGGTTCCATCGTGGTCGCTTGTTCTCGCCGCTGTTTGCGTTTTCATATATCAAACACTTGATGCTTTGGATGGTAAACATGCACGTCAAACAGGTACAGCTTCTCCTCTTGGCGAATTATTCGACCATGGCTGTGATGCAGTAGCCTCCGGTGTGCTTCTTCTACTTGTCTAACCGTTCAACTAATAGTTTTCGTCCCTCTCTGCTTGTGTGTAACTGTCGGTATTGGGACGCATCCGGTGGTTGTGTTTATCCAATTTTTCACATTCCTTTCTTTGTTTTACTTGGCACATTGGCAGTGCTACATCACAGGCTTTCTGGAGTTCGGAAAGTAGGATTCTAATGATAAACTCACCGATTCCTAGGCTTGATGTAACAGAAGGTCAGGTCGGCGTGATAATCGCCCTCCTCCTGACTTCAATTTTCGGGGTCGAACTTTGGAGCCATCGAGTAAGGCGTCCAGGTTTTTTTCCTTTCACTTATAATTTGTTTACCCGTTAAAACTCCTTTTTTTCACGGCACTCAGGTTCCGATCATCGGGATGCCGCTGAAATTCTTACCGTTTCTGGTGATTTCTGGAATGGCTATAACTAACGTCCTGCAGTTTTTCACGGTTTTGAGGCACGGGGGAGCCGGCAAGGCTGGTACCACCGTTGCAGTAAGTTACCAAGATCCTTCCTTCTTATTAATTTCATTCCTGTTCCTGTTTACAGAATTTACGTTAAAGTCACTATTGCGTATAACTTCTTTTGGATTTGAGCGTTTTTCCAACAAAAACTTTAGCCTCTTTTAGATCTGTTATTCGCATAATTTTCTAACTTTCCCTTGTGAATCGTCTTTTCCATTCAACAATTTACATGCTCTGGCAAGTTGTTCTGTTTTTGTAGTCATCTGAATCGCAATTTCTGAATGCAAACAACTTAGGCTTTCCCTGTACTTTCTTGTCAACCAAAACCTTGCTATAAAGTACATCTGCCACGGTCATGGGTTGCTTCCCGCACTAGTAGTTGTCACATTCAGGTTGGCGGACTTTATCATCAAGGTAGGCATCTGCTAGTCACCCTCCTAAAGCCGAGTTCAACCATCTCTTAGCATCCCATTCCCCTTCGTAGGAATTCTCTAGGTTGGCGACAATCTTTTCTGTGTGTTGTCTGCCTTCCTGTAGAATACCAGCGTCCTCTTTCCAGCCTTCCCCTTTGGCACGGTGATGATGCTCGCCGTGCTGGTTGCTCTCCGCTCCCCCCTGCACCTCTACACGAACCACCTCGTGCTCTTCCTTATCACCTTCGGATTCGTCGCCGTCAAGGTCATCCTCAAGCTTGTCGTGAGTGCATGTGTCCCCTATGTCGATTAAAATTTATCACTCGAACCCCCAGCTGCTGCTACTACTACTACTAGGTGGGTGCCTGTAGCACTTTCTAGGCACGCAGCGGGGACCATCTGCAGCTCCTGTTGTTGATTAAAATTCTACCTTCTCTCATTTGCCCTTAAGTACTTTCCCATCCCTCATGAAATCTCATAAGAAATGCTCAAGTCGCAGGTTTGTGTTTGATATTCTCTTCATGGATGTGGGAACTTCATCGCCAGCGTTTCGTTTACCGTATGTTAGTTCAGCATCCTCACATAGGCCGTTTCGGTAGGTTGTTGTAGAAAAAGATGATATCGAATTGCTGTGGTTCATTTACCACAGAACTAACTGTAGGAGCCGCTAAAATGTCTTTATCGTTTCATTTAGTGTTTGATGTGACAATTCCCATTGTTAGTTTTGGCTAAAACATAACTGCCTTCATAGTACACCTGTTTAGGTATCTTTGAGGGTGTGTATTTCAGCTAGAGCGAAAAAAACTTACGAGATCCCTGTGAGCGTTAGTGTCTATTTTGTGAGCCACCGTTACAAGCTATGGCAGCCCTTGCGGACTTTATAGGCCGTGGTCTTTGTGTAGCTACCTTTAACCACTTTGAAAACACTCATTTCGGGTGTAATTCGGGAGCTGCTGTCGGAGATTGTGCTGCTCTTTTTATCGTTTTGCATCCTCTCTAAACTGCCTCTGTTCAATTATGGGCTCACGTGACTAGCCTTTTGATGTTTCGTTGGATTTCTCATTGCGTCATCGGTGGGCGTTTTTAGCTTCTTTTATCAGTGAATAGCTAGCACTTTCCTATTTAGTTTTGAGGATTTAGTAGGTGTTTTAGTAAGGATAGGGGTTTGTTAGTCGTACCTTTTTCCGACAACATGTTTCTCCCTACGCTTTATCGAGTATGAGTGTCTGCCTAAAGTTTCTACGAAGAGATTCAATTAATAGGATAGTGTGTTTGAGAGATTGCCCGTCTCCGCTGGCCAGTTTTGCTTCCGTTCCTACAGACGGATGCAGCGAACTTTTTGCCCTAGAAAATGGTCTTCCCTCCCAATAAGAGGTTCAAATGCCGCAATCGTATGCCTATCTTTTGCTGTTTTCGTCTTTCTGTAACCGCAAGTTAGGTGGGATTGCGCTGAGGCATGGTTTTATCCTTTCTGCTCATTGTTTTAAATGGTTGATTTAGAGCAGTTGTGGCAATCGCTTCCCATAATCCATCGTTAAGTCTTTTTATTCTTTAATTTAGAATTTTATATTTTTCGGCCGCCCTCACAAACCTCGGGAGAAAACCAGCCGCTTGACACTGTGTCAGCAATCCATTCCCCTTCGTTTATGCAGGTAGATGAGGCAAAAAAGCTCCCTCTAGTCAAGCTTTTAGGGCATTAGCCTCAAATGTGGGAGTAGTAGCCGGTAAACCTGTCGCCTCTTGTGTTACGACTCCCCCACATCTGGTGTGGAATAAATCCTTCAATCAAGTAGCCCATTTGGCATACTAACGTAGCACTAAGCCGTATTTTAAGGCATTAACCAACGCAGCATAAGAAGATCCCTATGTTTGTTTTGCGCTCAAGGTTCATTGAGTACTCATTCAGGTGGTCCACTTGTTTATCGTTCCAATCACGCACACAGTGAAATTGCATCTTGGTCGTGTCGTCGTGTGGTGTTGCCTAAAGGCGTAGGTCTCGTGAAGTGAGTGCTCACTCCCGTTTACCGCCTGTGTTTCCTTTCCCGTGTGTGTAGCTGAGAGATTGACGGATGTACAGGTGGTAGATGTATTTGTTTCTACTTCGCACGTGTTAAAGGTTTTTGCGCACAGTACCCTTAAATTAGCGATTTAAATTCATGCGTGATGAAAAAAATAGAGGATAATGGGAACCCTTCACCTAATTCATTGTAAAAGAGTATTTTGAACGGTGGTGGTCAAACTAAGGAAGAGTGTGGTTTCTGCTCAATCTTTCTCTGAACACGATGCGGATGTAGGGATGATGTAGGGAGGCGAGGGGCTGCTTAGGTTGAATTTAGAAGCCTAGGTGGAATTTTTGACCTGTGAAGTTAGGCCCTGGATGGTAATGGGCCATGTGCATGCAAGCCGTAAAAATTGGCCTCCTGTCACACCTCAGTGAAAAGTGCACTGATATTTGGCCTCCACCGGACTTCCCAGATCTTAACCCGTCAAGGTGTATGGCACGCCATGCTGCTACTACTACAAAATCTCAGTTAATCGAGGACAGAACTGAAGCGGCAGATTTTAAGGAGCACCCTGTTGATGACGGTGGCTATTTCGAGTAAAACTTACGGCATTGATGAAATTCCCTCCAATTTCTTAAACTTTGTCTATGCTAAACACGCTGTTTACTTCCACAACGTCACACTTGAGCGGTTGAATTGAGGTGGTGGCGGGTGTTGACAGTCTAGACAGGGGCTCAAGCGACTGAAGCACATGTAAATTGGCTTTGTTTATAATTGCCAGGTGGACCACATGTCCAAGAGCGAGATGACCTTCCGCGACACCATCCTGGTTGGACCGCTGGCGCTTTTTTTCAACCAATACTTCAACTGCCCCTTCCCCGAGTCCTTTGTGCTCTGGTGCTGCTGCGTAAGTCGCCTCTGCTTGCTCTATCTTCAGTGTGCCATCCTAATAGTGTTTGAGGCGGCAACATCTTGAAGGTTACTCCCAAAACAAGACTCGTCGACGTCTTAAGAGGTGTTTGAGCAAACGGAAAAGGAGGCCCTTTTATAATTATTAGTGTGCCTGTGTAACGCTTGAGCACAACGCCACTTGTATTGTGTGCTCGGTCATTTGTGGAGGCTGTCAAACACTGTCACGTGGTAACGCCCAGTTTGATTTAAGCTGTAATCGAAGTGCAACTTGTTCTTGTCAAGCACTCGTTTGCAGCAGACAAGTCGAATCTGGCTTATTTATGATTAGTTAGTGCCTCGGTAGTGGAGGCAATGCGGTTTTAACCCGTGGTATGGACTAATTACAGAGTAGTCTGGTTCTTTTCGGCGGGAATGAGGTCGTTTTACGTACCTCCATTTATTAGTTGAGTCCGGTAGTGAAACGAACCTGAATGCAGCTAATTAACCCCAAGTGTCCAAAGTAGAGAGGTGGCGATGCTTTGTAAAGGCAGTGGGCTTTAGCATGGACAAAGGAGAACAAAGCACATGATGGACTTCGTCTGGCAAAAATTAAAAAAACAGTTACGGGGTTGTCAGTTGGTCGGGTGTTAAGGTTAGTTGTTAGAAAAAAACGTGAAGAACAGACGTTGAATAGACCGATATTTCCATGATTTTGTCAGGAAGGTCCACCAGAGCTCCCGGCGAGTTTTTCTAAGAAGGCTTCTCGAAATGCAGTGGAGTCCGTCTTGGGACTGCGCATGAATTGAGGTGGCTTGCGATCTCCTAGGTTCTTGCCGAAATCTGCCTGTTTCTCGTAGAATCGCTCTTCCAGGTCCTGATTAGAATTTAAGGTAGTGACGGTTTTTGGACAGCCTTGTATTTCTTGAAAGATTTCGAGTGGGCGGGTGACTGAAAAGGCTGTGGGTGCATTGGTTCCGTTTTCTGATTATTTGGCACTCCTTGAACCATTTCTTTGTATGACCTAAACTGATGCCTACAATTATAAGTTGGAAAACTCGTTGAAAGTAAGAATAAAAGTACTTACTGCAGAAGCTAAATAAATTCGACTGGCGAATGAGGTCACGTCGGGGTCACCAAATCTACCACTACGCTATGCGGGCATCAGCCAACCTAAATTGCTTGGTCTATAAACTATGGGATTGCTAAGGAGGCTGCCGTTAGTTTTTGTCGATCAAGTCTATTGGCGTGCCTGAATCGCCCACTCAACTCTCTTCCTTCACTACTTCTCCAGATAACCGCCGTGGCAGACGTGTTTCTCTACTCGAGCCACGTGTGTGTGCAGATTGCGGACTACTTGAACATCTACATTTTCAGCGTGGACAAGCCACCGCCCAGAGACCCGATTTCTTCAGACTACAGGACGAGCTTTCTATTCGACCAGCGCCATTACCCAACAGCATCTTCCTCCGCGTACAGGAACCAGCAGAATTTCAGCCCAGGGTCGTCGGAGACTTCCCCGTCGCTCATGAACTCCTCGCGACCCTCACCGCATTACCCCCACCAGCAGCTCTCCAAGTGGGGTCCGCACTAGCCCCCCCCCCCTCCGTCCACCATTGAAAAGCAAAAGTGCCCCCATCCCTCTTCTCTCCTTGTGTATAGCTCTTCATTGCGCGTATTTTTCGTGTCTTCTGCCGCTACTTCGCGACCGACCGGCAGCTGCTTTCAGTGTGGTAGTTGTGCTTTCGGTTCGACTCACTAGTGCTCCCCACCCCCTCCTTCGCGTCACCGTTATCATGGTAGAACTAAAGGAAAGGATGATGGCATCAGTCTAAAAAAATTTTATTATATTATTGAATTGCAAGCGTTTGGTTCCGAAATATACATTGCTTCAAGGAGAAGAGCGGTGTGGGAGTTGGTGCCTCAGAAAATGGGAGTTGGTAGCTGCCAAGGTGTGCTTTGACTCGCATTTTCTGTGACTTTCCGCACAAGCCTAAATTGGGTTCCGGTGGCAGCTCCAAGTGTCTATTGGGAAAGTCACAACTCAAAACTGTTACTTTGGCTAAGCTGAAGTCTCATCAAAATGATGAGTTAAGGGCAGTCACTTTACGGGTGAGCAATTTGCTACACAACTATATTTAACCACGGGGTGATCACATGGATGTAACCGCCGCCAACGATTGGAGCGATCGAGTTCCTTAGTGGTGCATGCTAATTTTAGAATAATGCATTCACGGAAATATATGTGAATTTTAAATACAGTGTTCCAATTTGGCTGGAAAACCGATCACCTTGCTAATGCAAGCGATAAATCTTGCACAAAGTTATCAAACTCTGATAATATATTATTGACATATCAGCAACGACAACTTATCAACTGATCTTTCGAAAGCCATTCAAGAGCTTGCGACAAGAATACTTTTATCTTCTAGCTGTTCTGAGATTCAATGTAGGAATTTGACCAGCCAATAAGGATACAACCTGGCCTAGAATTTCAGTGCATTACAAGGAGCGGTTAACTAATTTCATGCATTAAAATATGACTCTCCACTAAATTTACAGAAGTAATTATAATAAGGTGGTCTTAACTGATGATAAATTAGGGAATAAATGATCTGCGAGGTGGTTTACAACAAGAAACTATCATGCTTTAACGCAGCCCTGTTAAATAATTGTCCCGATTAAGACCTGCAAATGGCATAGATTAAAATGGCGACCATCCTTAGCACAGATAAAGTAGATTCGGGACTGAAATTCCTATACAAACTTGATCAAAGGACATTGTCGGCTTTTTTAAAAAAGAATACACAACCCCTTTACTGCTGAATTAGCCTGATAAAAAGAGGTTTTGCTAAATACAAACGATTCAGATCCATGAAATGATATAGCATGGGGTCATTCATTACTGTTTGTCATGAATCAAATTCAGTAGTACTTCATATGTTAGGGTTAATAACTTTGACATGATAGTTTATAAACAAAAAATTTTGATATGAATAAAATAACTAAGATGTGAGCACCTAAGGAAATGTTATCTATTTTAAACATTAATAAAATGTCATAGAGTCAAAAAATTTTCAGTGTTTTCACCCGTGTAAGTTTGGTGCGCGTTTCAAAGCTAGTGTTGAGTAGCTTTACGTTCGTCGTTGTTGGGCTTCGCAATGGAATTTAATCCCTACTCTCAGAATGGGGGGTAATTTTGAAAATTTTTAGTATAAATTGCCATAGTACTGCTCTTGGTATTGCAGGCAAGGATTTTGCTCTCCTCGCGTCTGATACACGTTTGACCGATGAAAACATGGGCATTCTATTTTCCCGAAACGCACCTCATATCTACGAAGTGTAGGGTTAAATTTATTCAATAATTGTTTTCCGCAGAACGCCAAACATTAGAATGTGTATCACAGGCTTTCATGGTGATGTACTTACTCTCAAAAAGATACTTGATGTAAAAGTGAAGGTGTGTACTTATTTTCGATACAAATAACCTCGTAGGAATATCGTTATCACCACCGAAAAGAAATATCTCTAAAGGCTTTTGCAAACTTGGTGTCTATCTGCCTTTATTCTCGGCGATTCTTCCCCTTCTATGTCAGTACTTTGGTGGCTGGAATAGATGAGGATGGGAAAGGTGCTCTGTACTCCTACGATCCCGTTGGATCCTATGAAAGGGAGGTTTATCGAGCATGTGGAACAAGTGGTGCTATCTTACAACCGTTCATGGACAGTGAGGTTCGTTAAGAAGTTATATTATTTGACTTTTCTAGATTGGAAGGCCTGATCTAACTGCAGAGTGTGTTGAAATGGAGAAGGGCCCTGCCCTTCGTCTCGCTCGTGATATCTTCGTCAGCGCAGCTGAGCGTGATATCTACTGCGGTGACAGCGTTGTAGTGGATATTATAACGGCTGATGGAGTTAACCGTCAATGCTTCCCGTTGCGCCGTGATTAAATCAGCTTTTTTGTTAAATACAAATTTTGACCTTTAAAGCTTTTTTCATTATTTCCCTGTATCTGACGTTAAAAGTGAACTTAAGCCCATATTTCATGTTCGTAATAGCTTTTGCATTTTTTGACCAGTTGCCTATTGTGCATGTTTTGGTCATTTGCGGATGTCCACACAGAACTATTAACATGCCATTGATGCCACTGCGGGACCTGTTGAGAATTTGTTTTAGTTCTTTAAAATGTCTCCTTTGGTGCACTGCGATCAGGAATTTCCATTATCAGTACTCACATTATTTGGTGATACGTCTTTGTAATATTTTGTTAGATGCGTTGTCTTGTAATTAGAAGGATCTCTGATTCTAAAGTACATTTTCTGTATTCTGACTTTCAAGTGCTTCGGTTTTCATGTCAAATTCTGCGTGCTTTTGACTAAGTTCGTACTTTTCACGCCTGAATCCCAGCTCTAACCGTATCGGTTGTACAGAGCGTCTGATAAAGGCAAGTTTTAATTTGATGTGCCCAGACGATTAGTCGACTAAAAGGATAGCTTCTGGAATCTCGTCTACTGAAATCTATGAGTAGCTAGGGTAGACGTCGTATGAGGAATCCCGCTATCGACTGCACACTATCATCTATCTATCAGTTGGGTGGGGTGGAGGAGGAAGTATCATAATCGCCCTTTTTGGCTCGATTCACATGATCGGCTAGGCGGTTCTGGACGGGTGATTGGCCCACTGGCCCCTCCAGTGGGATCGGTTGTGATTGTAGGGTTGTTTGAGTCTTCTGGTCCAGGCATTACCTCATTATGTTCGCCTTCGTAGATGTGGGCTGAACATCGACCCTCGTTGATTGCTGGCAGTTTGCCCTTGATATCGGCTGTCGTGACCTTGAGTGGCATTTTGTCGTTGAGATGTTTGACTCTATTGATCTTTCCATGGGTCGATTCCGCGTCATCTCGCAGCGTTTCCTTCCCGTAACGGTACCTGAAAAAATTGTGGCTCTTTTTAACAGTTCTGACGAATTTGCGGTCATCAAGAAGACTTAATAAGCAGCCTTAAAATTGAATTATATACTTATATCTCAATTAGTAACGCATAGATAAGTCGGAAACTCAAGCGGAAGTATCTCGGTGTTACGCAGTAAAATAGACCATTGTGGTTGGACACCACCAGAATATGGTCTGTCTTTTGTTTACACATCAATGGTCGTACTTCGCCACAAATACTTTGTTTAAATGAGGTAGCACAAAGTGGTTATTTCAGTCCTTCCTTGTAAAAAAAACAGTCTAGTATCTACGTTGTACTCGAAATGCGTTCCCGATTTGTTAAATAGCTTGGAACCTGGTTATTCCACTTGAATTACTCGAAGATACTTAAGATGATTGTCAAAATCAAACTACTGAAACACACCTCAATCGCGAGTAGACGAATTCCCAACATTCTATATAAGTTCCAGTCATGAGACCGACTGTCAAAATCAAGATGGTGACTACACTGCTCGAATACTTAGTCACTTCCTATAGGAAAGACGAGTAGCAGAGGTAGGGTTATTTTGGGCTTGCGCTGTGATTCTAAAGAACAGGTAAAGTTTCTGTTGAATCGCAAATCGGATAAGCTATCCCGAAATCTCGTAGGCCAATCAAGATGAGCAAAAGATTGGTTGGCAAAGTAGTTTAGAAGGCGGTTTGAAGTCATTCAAGCAGCCATCTCCAATCGTTTGCCTTCGCTCATTAACCGAGGTCCGCGTTGGGCTTACCTTCGCGAGGCTTGTCCCACATCTCAAGCCCATCCATCCCTCAGCGCGGATACAGGCCCACTGAGTTCCATTGAGATCGATGCACCGCCAATGGTCGTCGCAGGGTGGACCATCAATTCGTTCCGAGTCTTGAGAGCACGGATTAATCGATATTTCAAAACGATCATCTGACAACTCATCCTTAGGTATGGCGAAATGACCCGTACTTGTTGTATTACCTATTGCCGAGCAATTGTTTCCAGGTTTAGAGATCTTAAATTGGAAAAATACTTATGAGACTAATTCTTGGGAATAAATGCGTTATTTTGCTGTATAAAATTTTGAATAGTTGTTTTAAATGGGAATATTGCCTATTTAAAAGCTACAATGTTACGAATATTTCAAAGTAAATGCTATGGTATCCATTGAGTTCTTATTTGACTCTAAAGTGACTGTATTGGTAGTGGAAAAGCGCGCAAAATTTCGCCATTCTCGTTCTAAGTTTTCGCTTTACTTATATGAAAACAACTGGAAGAATCGTGAGGAGCGTAGTTAGAGCCATTTCAGTAGCTCGCCGTCGTTGTAAATATAGACGACGTAATTCCATGCAGTGGCAGCATGGTTTTGAAGCTTCGTCAGGCTGCTCTCTAACGCCATTGGTCGGTAAACTGTCCAAAGGCTGCTTTGTATATCTATCAGGTCTGTGTAATAGGCTATTATAATTAACCGAGTTCGTGGAACACAGTTTTGGCTTTACATAGGGGTTTTATTCATTAGATTAAGCTGTTATTTTAAAGAATATTAAAAGGTTAATGGTTTTTTGAAGTAGACCCACCGTTCTCCTATTCCTCTCTTCTGCCAATCTACCTGATTTCAGTGGCTGCCACGATACATAATTCTATTCACGTTGTTGTCGCCATCTACATGATTGAGGAAGGTATAAAACCTGCAAGGGAAGGAGCAATTTTAACACAAATCCATCAGATGTTTTATGTAGAATTTATTTCAGGCACCAATTACATATCAGGGGGAATATGTTATAATGACCCATGGTGAATAGCATCGAAATTTTCCATTATAGAATTAATAAGCCGCAAGGGACGTACAATGCAGAGGAAAGATGCGACCGCATTTCATGGCTACACTAATGTTTAGTGAAGTTGATTTTGATAAACTAAGACAATATTTGAAGTCACCAAATCGAATGCCCGCCTCTATAAAATGCACCAACAATTCGCCAGATAAATGTGATGGCATCAATTCCACAAGGTTTCATGTTAAATCTATTTTCTTTTGAAGAGTGCAGTTAATTCAATAGGAAACTATTTTTTCAGAATGTCCGTGAACTCTCTCAATCCCGGTTTCCACCTAAAATTAACCTTTGAATGAATCTATCAAGTCATCTCATAAGTTCTGTCAGAATTTTAATAAAATAAAATTTTAATAAATAAAATGACCTCTAATTATCTAAGCTTTATAATTCTAAAATTCCTCTGGTTTTGATTTAAAAGAACTTATAAACGTCAGTTTCTAACCCTTTCCAAGTTGTGAAAGCGTATTGTTCCTAATGATTTTGTAAGTACGATTCACTAGAGCAGGACTTTTTCCCATTAAGGCTTGCTTCAAACGCCCTAATTACTGAAAGTAGATTTTATTATTAATTATTGTCCAAATAGGTGGTAAAAATTCAAAGTAAACTCTTCTTTGGCGATCCCACTAGAATGAAGATTGTCGACTCGAGTTTTGATATTGCCTTCAGACAATTCATGAGGCACCAATTTTCCTCCAAGTTAGGAAACTTTTCCAAAATCTTGAAGATGACTATGAACAGATGTATGGTTTGATCCTAACTGCACATTCCTCAACCGATAAAAGAGGATAAGCTTCTTCAAGGTCTGCTTCTTCAAGAAGCAGCTGATCACCGAATTCAAATGGTGGACGATTTTCATCTTCTTGGAGGGTGAAATCTCCACTTCTGAATTTCGCAAACCATCTTCTCAAACGACCTTCGTTCATTCACACACTCCTCTCGATAAATACGGTGAACGCTTCTAGCCACCTCGTCAGCTGCTTAGTTTCCTTTCTTGAAGTCATGAAGCATGTATATTTACGAGGTATTGATGCTATCTAAAGTAATGTGATTTAGTAATATTACGCTCTGTCTCTAGGATAGCAGGCCACCAGATAAACGGACGCGTAACGACCCAAAACATATATTCGTAGAAGTACAACGCGTCCTAGTAACAACATAAACAACTACACATAATTTACAGTGAATGGTAAATGTAAAATAAAATGTAGTCTGAAATATCAGAGAATTATAAGTATAATTTTCTGGAGTTACAACAGTTCTTCACATGATTATTGTGAATTTCGGATTTAGCAGGGACTTAATCAAGCAAATTTCAATTTTATTGCTCTGTAAAACAAAATCTGATCAGTTTAAAAGCATCATAAGCAACCATTTGATATTTAACAAAGTGCGAACTTTTACTTATAAGTGAAAGTGGTAGCCGAGCGTTACCCCAGGCACAGCCTGTCAACTCCGACTTGAGCGCATAAACAACTGTTCAAGGTCTACGTCTCTTATTTATCCAAACTAGCCCAACTAAAAAATACCAGATGACGATCTGACTTTTATTGTGTTCCTTGATAGTGTTTAGATGGAAAGGAGCTTTGCAAAATACCTGTTGATTGACTAGATTACGACGAAAGAATCTCACAATTACCATTCATGGATTTCTCCCCAAAATAAGCATAGTTACTATACCTGCCAACAATTAAGCATTTAGCAACTAACTTTCAATATCAATCCGCTCATTTATGCGTCATTTATGGTGGAAGTTGCACTTCAATTCTGTTTGCCATCTTCCTGCCTTCCTTTCCTTTGTGAGTAACGATTAAATTCAATCCAAAAATAATGGTCAATGACAATCGATGGTAGAATTTCCTCCTGTTGAGACTTAAGAATGATATGTTTGCAAGAAGCTGTTTCAGGGCCGTTGTTAAAAAAATTTTGGAATGACGGAAGAATTCATACTCTTTGCTCCCCAGACTCACCACCCTCCAATGATTTCCCTCCTATGGTTCAAGAACTGTAGTTTCTGGAAAGGAACGGCGCCATCTTCTAAGACGATAATGCTGCACCAGTCCATACAGCAGCTAGAACTGTTAAACGGTGGCGGCACGAGGAGCATTCTAGTGAAGTTGACCACTTCAACATCATTATTGAGGAGCTTTTAGAGATTCCGGTAAGAAGTTGATTTCCACCACCGCTTCCATCGCCTCTAAAAGGCCTGGTGGGTGTTTTAACTGAAGAATGTGCTAAAATTCCTTTGGAAAAAATTACCAACGTGTATGGAATTAAGGCTGTAGTTGCCTCAAAAAGTAGATGTGTCTTCATCAAGACTCATGAAAAAGGGACAGAGAAAGTTTTGCAACGTAGCCGGTATCAGATGGGTAGGAGGCCTGATCTTCTTTTTGGTACTTGTAAGTAATATCGAAAATGTACTTTGATAAATACCCAAAACTAATACTTTTATTCAAAAGTCTTATTTAATACACTTCTAAATATACATTGTACTTGCAATTTTCGTGGTTTATGCAATGTTTCTGTCTCAAAATTCAACTACATGAATTCCGCGTATTTTATAATGAGTAGGTTCCGCAGCCTCTCAAAACTTATTTGCCTTTATATTCCACTAAATTATTCATTCTTTTTTTCATTTTAATACGTACGTCCCCCCATCGTTCACTTGCCATTTTCCTACAGACGTCTACTGAAGTGTATTAGTACAAACTACCATTTATCGCTCCCATGGCAAATTATAGGTAAAATGAACTACGAGGAAGTGTACAAGATTTTGTTAAGTATGACACAGGCAAAATTGCCACCAAACATGGCGTATTAAAGGTGCTATACACTGTGACAGCCGTTATGACATGGCCTACTTCCTTCACTATCGGCAAATGACCGTCATGTACACTTTTACAGCATTGAACCAATGAGATCTCAGCTTACCCTTATTTTTGCATTTCAATTGACGTTCACTTACTCAGATTTTCATAACAAAATAAAACGTTCTAAGTCAATTAGAGTTAGTAATTAAATAACGCATTAAAATGTATCAATGAAAAATGCAAATCTTAAGGACTATACCTATAGTACTTTATTAAATATAGTTCATAGGGCAAATGTAATCCCGAACAATTTTTGCTTCATTTTTTGTGGTCCTATTCAATTTTTTAATCATCGCATCTAAAACGACTACCTGCATTCTTCAATGTATTAATCTGCTCGACTTCGTCTTTCATCTTTTCAACAATATTTCTCAACTTTACAGATCAAAGTACGAGAAACCTGTGTGTAAAATGGGATATTAAGTTTACGCATTTAGACAGTAGCATTCATGAATTTGGTATGTCAATGTAAATTACACTGTCAAAAGCTCAGGTAATTCAAAACTGTTCACATCGCACCCAGGGCTACTCTTAACAGAAGTACTCATAGTCCTCTCCTTCCGCTTCTGCCCTCGGCTTCACCGCGACCTGAGTGCCGGCTTTGGATGGAAGTGTGTCGTAGCCATCGCTGGTCAGTGGCCTCTGGGAGTCCCCTGTGGTATATTGTTGAGGCTGTACTCGCGGGCTAACTGGCTCGTACTCAGTCTCCCAGATTGGTCTGAAGGACACCTCCTCGTACAACCCGGAGTTGTACTCCGAGGAATAGGTAACTGGTGGCAGGAGGTGCCTAGCATGCTGGTCAGTCGTTGTGGAGCATCCTTTCTGGCTGCTTGGACTTCGCAGGGGTAGTGATGGCTTCGACTCTCCAACGTAGAGATTGTTTTCCCTGCAGCCCTCATCCCTATTGGTGTCCACTCTCAGCGACGGCATCGCCAAGCCCTTCTTGCTGTCGACCACATGTCTCACGAAAGAATGAAGCAGAAATCCGCTATCGCAAATAAAAAATTCATTTTCCACTAAGCCACTCACTTCGTCTCACTACCGTAACATCCTACTACCTACGCTTTGAAGGTTTTAACCTCTTAAATGTGACTTTATTCTTTCGCAATGAGGACTTTGCTTTGTAAAACAATGATTCTGTGTGCCTTCTGTGCTGACACAGTAAACAGCCCAGTATTGCAGTTTTCAAACAAAATAGAACTGCCAGAGCAACCGTTTGATGCTTCATCTGTGAGATATCTCTCTTCTGTTTAAGCCATTGCAGGCACGGAAGGTTTGTTAAACTGCTCTATGTCGTGAGATAGCCATCCTCTACGACGCACGTCACAAAGCATGACTCCGCAAGGAAAGCAAAGACTTTCTGTTAGGCGGTAGGGTTAATTAATTCACAAGACTCCAATCTTATAGAGGGATGAGGTTTCCTCAATGGACTTATGGGTTGACCTGATACGTGCAAGCAAACTCCCACAATATTCTCAATAGATTATACCACCCAGTTTTTAATATTCATTGCTAGTTGAATAAACTCACCTCAACTTCGGCAGAACGAAGTATTGGCAGCAGCATAGAACCGCGATCACCAGAACGAGGACGATGGCTGTCACAGTAATACCCATCGTAATGGACTGCAAATTATCACACAATAGGTTCCATTAGTTAGTTTCATTCATTACTTTTGAAATCTGGTTTCAAGGGGTCTCATTCCTGCCTGGGAAATGGAGACTTCACACCGATCTCCGTGCCACCCGTTGTAGCACAGACAGCTGAACAGAGTGCCGTTCTTCGTGCTCACACAGTGACCGCCATTCTCGCAGGGTGGGTGACCGAGTCGCGCCTCCTCGAGTGCGCAAGCGTCATCGGAGAACTGCTCCTCAGCCCCACCGAGGGCCTCACAGCGCGCCCCCTCGCCCATCTCGTCAGTTTTCACGCAGACCTCACCGGGAGGACACTCCTGGTCGGAGCAGGGGTCCGAGTCCAGTTCACAAGACTTTCCTTGGTTAAAAATGCGTTTTTCAAGGATCGTTGATACGTTGAACCCTCATAAAAGATCCCAGCCTCATCAGTGGTCGAAGCTTACTCATTGTCTCCGTAGGCCAATCTAATATACCTATCTCTAAAATGTTCCTATCCAATCAGCGTTTTAATCAGAGCACCTTGTCATCACTCTGGGCAATGGGGGTCATCTGCAAAGAATCCGCGAGGATTCACACTGAGGCTCACACCTGTCCACTCCTACTCACTCTGTAAGTGGTTCTGGTGAAAGCAATCTGTTCTCCCCCTTTCCCTCTGACGTTAAACGGATTATCTTGTGGTTTTGGATGTTTCTTATACATACTGAACGACCAATAAGATGGAATATATTTGGAAAACATATGATGTGCTTATCCCGATTGTAAGGATAATCAATAATGTATCGATCGGCTATCCTGATAGGCTCGCATACAGCCCAGGTTCAGTTGAACCGAATTTTATATTTCTTTCACGATCCCGCAGAAGCGGACGCAATTAATCCAATCCTGGATCACTAGAATCGCCCAAACACCTAAACTCTCGATTCGTCAATACGACTTATTAAATTGAGTAAATAACTAAAGTTGCCAGACCTAACCTTTCATTTACCATTGCATCCTTAGTCGTTTATACTGTCACAAAATTCCCTTACTTAAGCTAGTGAGGACTTGGATCTTGAGAACACTAACCCGATCTGCTCTGACTACACTCATACTAGCCGAGATAGGTGTGCATTAGGCTTCGTTGCAAATATTACATTACAGTGTTGATGACAATTATGATTAGTGATAGAAGAATCTTGCTGATGGACCTCTAGATTTCTAAACGTGGTCGCAAATTGAATATTGTGAGCTTTCTAAATCCGTTTTGGCTCTTAACCCGGAAGTATTATTTCCTTTTTGTGTTCATCAGCCTCTCCCACTCAGTTAGTGTGTGTAGCTCACGTTGCTAGTTGTGAAAAAATGCACTCTCATCCCGTTTCCATTCTGCTTTCCTCAATAAAGTTTTTTCTACAATCAAATACGCACAGCTTCTACAAACGGTTTGAGTGAACAAGAGACGGCCTACTCATTTTTACTCGCATACCACTTACCAGGATGGCAAATGGGATTTCCGTCGGCATCGCAGTATCCCTGTTCCGGAGACAAGGAACAGAATTTGCACTCGTTTCCATAGTGCTGGGGCTTGCACGTCCTCTTTACAGTTATAGTGATTCTAGAGGAGAGTAATAATGCACATATGAGCTAACTCAAACAAATTAGAAAACCGATTCATTAACATTAGTGAAAAGTTATCTCTGGTCAGAGTTAGAACATCAGAATAGTTAGTACACACTGTCACTGCACTATGAGACGGTTGACTCGTACACAGTCATTCATTTCATGTAATTAAAGTTAAATTACCGAAAAAAACAGCCTTATGTGACTTGGAAATTGGTAAATTTAGTTTTCCAATAAGTTAGAGTGGGCAATATATATGTATTTATATTTATATTAGTAGTCATTAACTCAAAGATCGGTTGCTAGAAGAATTCTATCTATCCGATCCAGTGAACTGATCCATTATTATTAAAGTTTAAAAACTATTTCGATTTTTCTGGCCCTCTCTTCTGGTCAAATGATCCTGCAATTGAAAAAACACCATTTTGTTATCATTATGGGGCTTTAAAATTGTCAAAATATGACATAAACCCTTTACCTTATCTTAATGCATATATGTAAAAGTATTTTTATACACATTTCATCTATTATCATTTTTTGCTAAAAATCAGGCTATTTTCACAGGAAATCACTTACTTAGAAAACTCTTTACTTGACTCTAGTTGGATTTCGTTAAGATCCTTGATGCCCGAGAGATTCGACGGCATCATATAAAAGATGTGATTTATAGAGGGGTGGCTGCGATGATATATATCTTGGGCCATTACACCGATTTTTATCTCCAGCTATATCCGGTGTGAAGAAAACGCCATAATTGCCTGCATTATTAAGTTTGCCATAAGTAGGACCCATTTTGGCAAATTACATACCTCATTGTTTGTCCCATAGTCGACAGAGAATCTATGCTTAAAGAAAATTGTGTTCCATTCAACCTTTGTCTCCTCCTGGTAGACATTGCATGAACTGAAAT
This sequence comes from Anomotaenia brevis, assembly GCA_030710315.1. Lineage (NCBI taxonomy): Eukaryota > Metazoa > Platyhelminthes > Cestoda > Cyclophyllidea > Dilepididae > Anomotaenia > Anomotaenia brevis. Next base: position 1,142,356 of record JAUOZQ010000010.1, read on the forward strand.
AATAGCTACAACATATTGAAAAAAAGTTTAGAAACTTGAATTTTAATCGATGCATAGTATCGATATCTTGTAGTGGCCCTATAGTGACCTGGGAGTACCTTCAAACGACTAACCAGGGACAGATGAATCATCCCCTGGACTGAGAGCATTGACCTTGATCTAATTGGTCTAGTTGTCTATCGATCTTAGCACACCTTCCCTCAATTTTTAATGCACCTTTCAAATCAACACTCTGCTACGGTCGTCTTCTCTTCTTCCTCTTGTATACGGACTCTTCATTTCATCTGGGGTAGTCGAAACTTAGGAACGTAGGTATTTTGCATTGGTTGAAAAGGAGTATTTAGAGCTTTTGTCGAGATAACTTTTTATAAATTCATTGAAATAGAATCACTCTACACCAAAAACTTCTAACTCTAATAATCGTGGAGGTCACCCCACATCCTTTTGGAATAAAAGAAACAGACATTGCTGTACTTAACTTGTCGTCGCTAATGCAAATATGAAAGGAGAGATTGCAGTGTAAGTTCCCCCAATAGGTGTCGCAAATTCCCTTAGAAGGAAACATGCCTTCCATTTTTTCGTACTTCAGCTCAAAGTCCAGGGTTCCGATGGCCTGAAAGAGAATATTACTGTGTGAGAGATAGTGGCAAGGTATTTAAAGGTGTAGACGCGTCATCAGCTCACTACCTTAAAATTGTGCACATTTCTCGTTGGCTGATATATTGTAATCTACCTCTTTTATGATGCATTGGAAGACACGAAGAACTAAGTGGTACCTCCTTCTTCTTCCACTCTTCCTCCTCTCCTTTTCATATGGTGGTGTTTCAGGTCTCCCGATTTAGATCTTAAAATTTTGTGATTAAAAAGGACAATGGGAATCCTTGGTAGATTAGGTATCAAAGTTAATAATAAATTCAATTCTAATCTGTGTTTGGCTGCTATTTGTGCTTCCAGTTTTGTGGCATATCTCAATGAATACTCTGAAATTAGCTCATAAATGGTAAGAAAGCAATCAATCTAATAAGGTGCATCAAAAATCATCGTAATACTCGCAAATTTTCTCAAATTTTACATTTAAGTTGCGTCTTTAAATGCCGGAAAGTGGATAGATGGGCCTAAGAGCGGCTGATGTTTGCTGAAACCAAATCAGGCAATCTTAGTAATAACCTGATTTCATTATTCCTTGTGGTATTTAGAAATATGATAGAATTCCAAAATTCCTCTCTAATATACTTGGTATGTTATGAATAATTCCCTTAGAGGTTCACATCAGCGATTCGCTGTGTTTGGAATACTTTGATTGGTAAAAACACAGCCCAACAGCACCGCCTCAGTGTCTCGTGAGCAAAGTAGATACTGGAAGACTTCCCACACACACACCCCGTCTACGATCGAAGTCTGAGTCATGTCCTTTGTCCCTATACCACTCAAAACCACACGAGTGCTTTTCTCACACGTCTCCAGTCAAGCTTCTGTTACGCATCCTCTTTTCCCTCTGGTAGCCTGACCTCATGCTGGCCGCTGATCCGCCTATCCTCTACACTCACCATTTATTCCCTCGATTCCTGCTCACCAAACATGCAACTTTCACCTTAGATCCTCGAGGAGAGGCCAGTTTTTTCAGCATTACTATCGAGTGGGTCCGATGAAGATATTATGCAATCTTTAAAGACTTGACCTTAGCAACGAACATTCGGAAAATACAAAATATACCTAAATTACTATCTGACTAAGATATAGATCTTCGGCTGTCCAAGTTTAACTTAAAAGAAGATCCCTTTCAAAACGCTTCTCCAACGCACACTAACCTCTGGTATAAGCTCAAATCCAAATGAACAGATTTGTACATTCAAATTTCAACCCACTTACATTATTCGCCTTTGCAGTGAATTGAGTGAGGAGGAGGAAGGTGCAGTAGATCCAAGCACTAATCATGGTTTTGCACGCAGTACAAAGTCGATTCCTTCTCCACTTGCACAACGGCAGTGAGAGACCAATGGCCCAGCACTCGATTTGTAAAAGCAATCATTGGTGCAGCTGAAGTTCAAGAGTTTATGTGCTTATGAGAGAGATCTAATCTGTTTATATTCACTTTCTCTGAGCTTGTCGCACCATGCTTCGCGTGGCATGGGTCTGGTTCTTTGATGCCTCAGCTATTGATTGGTTAAAGCGGGGTGTAGGTACGTGTGTGTGCGTGTGTGTGTACCGATAAATCTCTTATAACATATGTGTAATTATCTTTCATTTCGAGGGGATCACCCCTCTAAAACACCACTCGTTGGGTGGATCTGGTGGATATTTTCGAGGAACTACTGGGATAATCTCTTCCCCTTAACGAATTCAATACATTTACAAAAATCGTAGGGTAGATTAATCTAACTGGTAGTAAAGTTAGCTCATGAAATTGGCCATTATAGATAGTCAGGGCTTTTGCATTATCATATCTTTACCAGAACCGAGGCAAGTGCAATTCTATAAAAATCGATATTATAGCAGCAAATTTAGCACATCAGTAGACGTTCGGGGATAAGTTTCGTTAGCTGTCATCTGTACTGTTTAGACTTTCTCAAAGATGTGCAACTTTTTGACCATAGTTAACATATTTTAAGATATGGTTGGATATGGAATTTTTGGGTAATTCCGAATGAAAAAGAACACAGACCATTCAGTACGTTGAAAAAGTTTTCGGAACTCATTTCCCAATAAGGTCACTTTAGTTTACAAGAACTGACGACTCTGAATCGAACGACCCTCTTGAGAAGTACTGTAATCTCAGAAAATGGCTGAAACATCAGTGCTGCTCAAATCCTTGTTGCTACGATCGGCGAATAGTGCTAAATTATACACAGGGAATGGGCGAAATATCGAAAGCATGTTATTAACAATTATATATTGACACTTTCGCCCCTTTATTTAGGTTATTTGACTCTTTTATTTAAAATATCTGTGTTTCCCATATTTAACATGGTTGTAGCCTTAGAAAATGGCAGACCTCTCAGACATTCAAAGTGACCAAATTGTTGGTGCTCGTAAGAGGAACTGTCCCCGGAATGCTTGTCGTGAAACGGGAGAGGTGCTGTCTCAAAAGTAATGACTGTCTCCGCCTTTGAAAGAGAATGAAGACGTCGTCCTCAGCAAAGTACAGGACTGGCCGATAGTCGAAGATCGTCGGACTCTAAATCGAATTTTTGCAGTGAACACCTACAAAACCAGTTTCCACAAAAACTGTTTGTGGGATACTGCGCAAATCTGGATTCCTCCACGGATAAGCTGCAATTAGAAAACCTTTGCTCTCAAAAACGTCAAATGGTTCAACGCGTTTAGAGCGGTGGAGCAGAAACCTCCAGAATTAATCTGTCCCTCAAGCAATGGAAAATGTTTATTTTCTCTGACGAATCATCAGAGACTACCTTATTTTCGACCTCTAGCAGGCGAGTGCACCTTTTGAGACAGCCGAAAGAAGCATTTAGCCAGACGGCTGCATTCTTCCAACCCTTAAACAAGGGAGGGGTTCTGCGATGGCGAGCTGGAGTGCTATTTCTTTGATTAACAACCGAAACTGCTTAAGAATTTTTGGTTAACAAGTTCTTCATCCTATGGTTGTTCAAAAACTGTTTCCGGAGAGGGAACGTCTCCATCTTTCAAGGTGACGGTAATGCACCAATCCCTACGGCTCGATTTGTTTTGTAAGAATTTCGACACGAGGAACATTATAATGGAGTTGAGCATCTCATCTGGTTACCACAATCCCCAGATCCCAAACTCATTATTATAGAGTATTTATGGTTGTCGATTTTAGAGATTCGGGTAAAAAATCGATTTTTAGCCCGCCTCCATCGTCTCTAAAAGAACTAGAAGATGTTGTTTTAACTGAATAATGGGCAGTAATTACTTTGATGCACACAATTCAAAATTGGCATGAATCAATATCTAAGATAATTGAGGCTGGTGGACCTACACCATATTATTTTCCTATTTTCAGGATGTTTTTACTATCTTATCCAACCCCTGTAAATTCCAACGCAATGAAACATCGACTTTAGGAGTGCATCAATCTGAATGGTGACAGATTTTAGTAAAAATATTATTTTTGGAAATAACGCGAATTTTTTTGATATACCTTCGTCAATTGCTGGAAAAGAACAGCATTCACTCCCCCCATCACCAACAACAATGTAGGCCTTGCTAACAATAATCCGTTCCAACAGGACGCCCAGCTCAGCGACAAAAAGCCAGATAGGTTCCTTCCCTTAAAGTCATCCCCTACCTAGATATCGATTGTGACCCTTCATAGACTAGACCATTTGACTCCAGGACACTGACGAGCGCTTTCACTTGATGGGTGCAGGCGCTGCTCAGTTTCCTGGTCGTGCCCTTATCTGGGATCCTTGGAAATGACAGGCTTCCTTCTATTTAAATTGTGCCCCTATTGGTAGAATCACCAAATAAACCACCTTATTAATTCAAGGTTCGAATGGATGCAGAAAATCCCAATAACTGGTGTGCTTGACAATCTATATATATATATATTGCAAGCAGGTTCAAAATCGTTATCCCAATTATCTAACTTAGTGGCATTGGGCTGGTAGATTCCACTTGCATATGATCAACTTTATCACCAGGTTTAATAATGTCAGGGTTAAGGGACTGTGTCGAAAGGAGCATCAAGACTCTAATTGCTAATTGATGGTCCCTTAACTTTTCACCTATCTGCAGTGTCTTGCGAGGTTAGAGTGCAGAATCCAAGGTCCACTCCACCTGAAAATCCTACACTCACAAACGGACAAAAGCCGTTCTTGTAAAAGCCCAAAACAATAACAGGTTGTAATGATGGGGATTCTTAAAAAAAGGATAACGAGAAGGGAGCCTTATAGAACTCAGAGTAGGGAATCAACCATGTTGCAGACAAGCTGTGGCCCCGTATGGAGCAAGGGATATGGCGAAATTTATCTGGCATTCATTGGTTTGTTATTGGTGCTGAAGATGGATGAAAGCAATCGTTTTTCCTCTCGAGAGAACGCAAGAAAGAGGCCATCTTCAGTGTTAACGTTGCTGGGTTGTATTAGTGCTCGTTAACCATAGACACTATTCGGTAAAGCAACCGTCCATAGTCGGTGACCTTTATGAAGTAAATGACAGTTCAAGTTCTGTACAAGCTTCGTGGGATGTTATTCAAAAAATTCAATGCAAAAACAATATTAAGGCCATTATATATTTAAAATAGGCACTACAGGAAAACAGTAGTATTTCCTTAACAGAATTCAAAATATTTCATATCCACTCCAACAGCTTTTAGGTTCTTGCTTAAATGGTAAATGCTACCCCATATATCTTGTTTGTATACAAAGCGTAAAAATTTATTTGCGCGGAAGGCGTGTGTGATGATAGGTGAATGGTTTAAACTTAGAAAGATAACATTTTTGCTAAGATGTTCCCTTTCAAAGTAACATGAGATACCCATTGGAAAAGAAAAAAGTTGGTATTTACAGCATTGAAAATGTAGTTTTAAGGTGCAACGACATAGTCTATTCATGTAGTTATTTAACAAATGTGATATCGAAATATTTGTTACTTCAACATTTGCGATTTACTGTGAGATCTCAGCTTACTGTTAGTTGCTGCTGTTTTTCAATTGGAAGGTAAAGATCTTAAATTGTTAACTTTTTCTGTTTCATAGCCAAATGGAAGTGATCTAAGAGCATTTGTGTTAATTTATTAGATCACTTAGCAGATTTATTCAGGACTGACATATCTTTTTTGAAAAATGGAATTTTTAAGGAGTGTAGATTTTGTATTTTCTTTGCATATTTCCCTGGGGAAAAATTAATAGATAATTATTTTTGCATCTATCATATGTATCATATCCAAAACAACTAGCTATATTCTGCTTTGCAGTAACTTATTCAAGTTTGTTGTATTAATCCTACCTTTAATATTCTAAAGATGCTTTCTTCAACTTAAAAACCAAAGAACAAGAAGGTGTTGGACAGGAATATGTTGAAAAATATGGGATTAAAGTTGTTGAATTTTGACAGCAGCCTTCATCAATTTGGTTTGTCGTTGTCAATTACACTGCCAAAGGTTTCAGTAATTCAAAAGTGATCACATTGCGCCCCGGGGCTGCAATCACGTGCCTACTCTTTACAGAGATACTCATACTCCTCGCTTTTCGCTTCTGCACTCGGCTTCACCTCGGCCTGATTGTCGGCGTTGGATGGAAGTGTGTCGTAACCATCGCTGCTCAGTAGGGACTCTGAGTCCTCTGCAGTAGGTTGACGTGAATGTGCTCGCAGGCTGATTGGCTCGTAGTCTGTCTCACAAATTGGTCTGTAGGCCTCCGGGAAGAACGTTGGGGGCATCTCCTCGTACACACGAGGGTCGTACTCTGAAGCGGAGGGAACTGAGGGCAGGAAGTGTCCAGCGTGCTTATCAGTTGTCGTGGAGCAACCGTCGAAGCTGCTTCGACTTCTCGGGGGTCGAGATGCTGTTGGGACTCCAACGTAGAGATTGTTTTCCCTGCAGCCCTCATCCTTATTGGCGGCCACTCTCAGCGACTGCATTTCCAGGCCCTTCTTGCTGTCGATCACATATCTCAAAAAGGAATGGAGCGATCAAATTAAATCGTAAGTTTAAGGAGTCAGGAGCCTTTATCTCAAGTAAATGTTTATACATGGACTTAATAATCATTGAGGTTAAGCTTACAGTATTGATTTCATTCGTATGCGTACCTCTCACCCACTGAGCGCTTACGATTTTTATAACATGGTTTCCCTCCCTTTTTGGCAATATCTTAGGGAACTGTGGACTGAAATAGAACATCGAGGGCACCTACTTGATGACCCATTATCAACGGTCCCTCCATAGCTCTCAACCTCGACTTTTGTCAGCCTGGAAGATTTTTACATTGTTCGACATGTCGAGCTAGCTAACCTCGTCCGTGCGTCTTACGACATGACCCCACAAGGTAAACCAAAATTTTTGTCTTGGCCTTAGGGTGACTTGATTCGCAAGACTCCTCTCTATTAAAGGAGTAAGACTTTTCGAACAGACCTGAGATTCGCACTTCCTCAGACTCTGTCGAACTCAAAACATCTGCCGCATCAACCTTTGATGTGGCATCAGACTGAGCAGTACCCTCAAGCGATGGTAGACGAGATCTCTTGGTATCTCAAGAGCTCCTGCCTACTCACATCAAGATTCAGTCGCCGAGAAAGCAGCAGCCTCAGAGTGCCATTCGTTTTGTGTTAGTTTAAAACAATCAGCTTAAATCAATAAATTGCGTCTCTTCTTTAACTCAGTATCCACGGCGGTTTTATCTTTCGGCTGTGTTTTATCAATCGTGTTTACGACTTAAAAGTCTGTTAATTTATCTAACCGGATAGGAGACTTTCTAACCATTGCCTCCTTTGAAGCCGATCTAAATCGCAATCTAACCACACCATTAAACTTGATCCATGAACCGTAAACTGATCGCAGCGATAAACAAGTGTGCTTTCCATGTGGTCGTCGTGCTGCATCTAATGTAAGCCAACTCCCATAAATTACACTTCTCGATCTAGTTTCGTAATTTCCTTTTTTCAATATTCATTGCCATTTGTATAAATTCACCTCAGTCTCGGCAGAACGAGGTATCGACAGCAGCATAGAACCGCAATCACGACAGAAATCACCAGAACGAGGACTATGGCTGTCACCGTAATGCCCATCGTAATGGCCTGCAAATTATCACACAATAAGTTCCATTAGTTAGTTTCATTCATTACTTTTGAAATCTGGTTTCAAGGAGTCTCATTCCTGCCTGAGAAATGGAGACTTCACACCGATTTCCGTGCCACCCGTTGTAGCACAGACAGCTGAACAGAGTGCCGTTCTTCGTGCTCACACAGTGACCGCCGTTCTTGCAGGGTGGGTGACCGAGTCTCGCCTCCTCGAGTGCGCAAGCGTCATCGGAGAACTGCTCCTCGGCCCCACCGAGGGCCGCACAGCGCGCCCCCTCCCCCTTCTCGCCTGTTCTCACGCAGACCTCACCGGGAGGACACTCCCTTTTGGAGCAGGGGTCCGAGTCCAGTTCACAAGACTTTCCTTGGTTGAAAATGCGTTTATAGAGATCGCTCGTAGGTTAGGACCTCACGAATTGCCACAGCTATATCCCTGGCTGAAGCACACCCATCTAACTTGTGGCAGTCTACCGTTCTGATCAGGATTACTGGCCATCAAAGCGTTGTAAATACAAACTACGAAGATGAACGCTGATTCTCACACGCCGTGAACGTATCGGGTCGAATAAATCTGTTCCCACCCTCTCTCTCTGATGTTCAACTGGTACTCCTGTGTTTTGAGAAAGTCAAAGACTAATCCACTATTGAATCTCCACAAACCACACGATGTAGTAGTCTCGATCGTCTAGATAATTGATGAAGTATCGATCGGCTACTCTCATAAGTGTGAAAGCAGCCCAGGTAAAGGCGAACCGACCTTGATCTCGCCTGAGATACAACAGATTCCGAAGCAATCAATCATCATCCCGGTTCACACGGTTCTTCAATCCTCTAAGTTTGATTAAAATTAAAGGGCGTAAAATTTTCTTTAGTTCCAGGTTGCGATCGCCAATTTCCTTGATGGTAGCTACAGATTCTAAATTGTAACCATTCTGAATCATTCTTTTCCCATTTATAGTCATTAGATCTACGGTTTCATCAGTTCAGGTTGATAGGTGTCAATCACTGGATATTTATCCTTATCCCAGCAGGTACCCATCAATCATTTGTTCAAGGACAAAAGATAAACCCGTTATGTTTCCCCTTCCCATTTCCCACCTTCTATTAGGCCTTAAATCAAAGCTGCAGGTAGGTTTAAACCACTAAACAAATCCGTTTTCTGAATACTAGAACGAATGTGTCGCATTAATCGCGAAGGAGAACAAAAGACATCTCACCAATTCCTACTCAACAGAAAACTTACCAGGGTAGCAAACTGGATTGCCTTCGGAGTCACAGTATCCTTGCTCTGGAGGTAGCGGACATGGTTTACACTCGTTTCCATAGTGCTGGGGTTTGCAAAACTTCTCTACCATTATAGTAATTCTATAAGATAATAAGATCTCATAAACGATTTCGTTAAGTGTGAAATCCACCATGGACTTTGAAGTTAAATAGCGCTTATTCTCAAAAGTTTATTTTTAATCACATTTAGAACATCATCAGAGCCAGTACACACTGTCACTGTTACTAAGAGACTTTTAACACGTACACGATTATATATCTCATGTACCCGTCTTTTAAATAGTCTAAGTGAGCATCAGTTTCACTAACTTTTGCAAACTCAAACTTTGAATAAAGTAGAATAAACAGAACGAAATAATAATACTAATTTGATCTACATATTTCACTCATAATCAAAGACCAGTAGCAAGAAGATATCTCGGTATCCATCCCAGCATTCTAATTTTGTTATATTTGAGTTTAAAAATGATTGTTTTTCTGATCCTACATCCTAATTCATTAATACAAGAGTTAAAGAGTTATTTTTATACTAACAACAACGTTCCCCTGGTATTTTGGTTTTGATTGAATGGAGTCGCTTTTGCATAAGGATTTTAGCAGTCACATTCTTACATTCCTTTTTTAGCAAAAATTCTTTGTTTCAAGAAGGAAATTACTTACTTTGGAGACTGTTTACTTGGCACCAGTTGGGTTTCGTTAAGAATCTGCCTGTTCTGCAGCTCAGGTGGTCTTAAATAGTAGGTATGACTGCCAATAAGGTCGGGAGCCGAGGTTACATCATGGTCCATTACATCGATTTCCATCGTCAGCTAGATCCGGTGTAAAGAAATCCTCATCACTGACTGTATTATTGAATGTGGCATAACCAGAATCTTTTTTTGCTCCATTACTTACCTCGTCGTTTGTCTCGTAGTCGACAGAGAATCTATGCTTGAAGGATACTGTGTTTCTTATTGGCTTTGTCTCCTCCTCATAGACATGACATAATCTGAAATTATAGCATCACAATAATGTTAGATAATATTTTCCACAAAAAACCATCTTTTTGATTGAATGCGTAGTATCCATATCGCATCGTCTCAATCATTTTTAGGCTTTACGCTATTGTTATTGGACTATACTTAAGAACGTAGGTACTTCTGATTGGTTGATAAAGGGTATTTAGCGATTTGGGAGAGTTATAATATTATAAATGTATTGAGATAGAGAAAGCCAACATCAAAATATGTTTATTGTAGAATTCCGTGGATAATTCTTTGAGCAATGACGATGAAAATGAAAAACGGAAACAGTTCATTATGGGCGCCTGCTCGAATATGCAAAGAAACAAAAACCCTGACTAGCATGCCATTGGGTGTTTAAATAAGCCACTTTCCAGGAACAAAATTAAATAATTACGGTATTTACTTACCTGGGAAGCATGTTGTCGTAAATGCAAATGCGAAAGAAGACATCGCAGAGGTAATTCCAAAGAAATGTGTCACACTTCTTGCCAGAGTGTAGTAAGCCTTCCCTGTTCTCGTACTTCAACTCAAAGTTCAAAGTACCAATGGCCTAAAAGAGAAAATTCGTCTTTGAGGGAGCAGCGGGACTCAAAATGTATATTCAAAGTTGAGGTCTTATTTGCTCTATTCTTCAAAACTGTGCATCGTTCCTATTGGCCGATAGATTGAGATCTATGCCCATGGCCATGCGCAGGCAGGCACAAGCTAGCAACTCGAGAAATTCCTGGAAGGAATACGAGTGTTTGTACTTCCTCTTTAGTGTAATATATAAATTAAAACTCTGGAATTAAAGCCCTGGAATTGGTTGTACCAATGTACTCGACCTAGAAATGTGAACAAAAGTTTTCGTAGGAATCGAAGATTTTCTCATATTTCACATTTGAGTTGTGCCTTTAATTACCTGAAAGGGGAAAGGTGGACCTACAGACGGCTAATGTTTGCTGGATCCAAATCAGGTAGTCCTAGCAATGGCCTGATTACTTTATTCCTTGATGGAATTCCAAAATTCATCTCTAATATACGTAGCATTTTATAATTCGTCATGGATGTTCACCTTGGCGATCCTCTGTGTCTGGAATCCTTTGATGGGTAAAAACATAGCACCCAAGGGCAGTTACTTGATGTCCAATAATTGCCATACTTTACAAACCTATTCGTCATTCGTGTATACTTTTCCGAGACTCTTTAGTCAAGCTAGTAAATATGTCAACAACTTGGATTTGTGCTAACAAATTACGTCGTTGACTTTTTTTTCGTGCCTTTAGATAGTGTATAGACCAAATCATAACTTCGAAACCCTTTAGCGATGGAGCCCACAAATGCACATTATTTCTTAATTGCAAATTAAGGAAGTCTGGGTTCTCAAGCCCTTAACCTCTCAATTCTGGCGGCTATTTCTTTTATTATCTCTTATTTGCATATTACTCAAGCCAAAACTCCCTTCCCGAATCATAGAAACATCCAACTTCCATCCTAGTCCAAACATTTCTCCCGATTAGAGTCGTTAAAGACTTGTCTCGTCACTGATAACAGAACCGTCTGCACAAATCTACTTCTTTTATATAAAATTTTCTAGCTCCATATGTTTAAATCCAAGGTATTAATAGTTTCTCCACCGCGCCTCATATTCACGGATAAGCTAGAATCCAAATGAACCGAATCGCACATGAAAATGAAACCGACTTACAACATCCGCCTTTGCAGTGGCTTGTGTGAGTAAGAGGAAGGTAGAGTAGACCCATACGGTGATCATAGTTTTGCAGTCTGTTGAAAGCTGCTCCCTGCCCGATTGCACAATGGCCGTTGTACAGACCAGTGGTCCAGCACTAGACCAGTGAAAACACGCCCATTGGTTCAGCTGCAGTTCACGTGTTTATAATGTTTGTGTGCAAGAAAGAGAACGCGTTCAAATCTGTTTATAGTTACCTCCTCTGTGCTTTTTGCACGATCCTTCGGCTTGCACAATTTGAGATGTGGTTGGAATTCTCCACCACAAATGCCAAATCCGGTACGTTGAAGTATAGGCTATTGATTGGTGTACGCAGGGTGCGTGTGTACCAGAGATAAATCTGATAAGACATCTGTGTGAGGTCAGCACATCCAATCCACCACTTGATTACCGTTCCGCTCGAGAGGATCATCCGCTGTAGAGGCACTTCGAGGGAAATTTTTCGTTTTGAAAAGACGTGATTGGATTTAAACAAAAGGCTTAAAACATTTCTGGTAGCCTGAACTCATATTTCGTACACCCTTGACCTTTATCAGAACCGAGACAGAAACACTTCTATCGAAAATCGATATCGTTTTATCCAACTTAACCAGTCAGAAGAAGCTCTGTGTTAGGTTTTTAACCTTTCTTATAAAATAACTTACTAGGGGCAAAATACTGAAGACAGCTGCCCAATTCTCCTGTTAATATTAATGGCCGTATATCGTTTTAAGATATTTAATTAGAAATTGGTTTGGTAAATGTATTCAGGTTATGTTACACCAAATTTATTTGTTCTAGTTGTGTTTCTCTGATATTTAAATCAGCTAATTGACTTGTTGCTATTTGAGGAGCCTCCTGAGTAATGCTTCAAATCTCGAATCCTGTGAGTATGCGGGGGTGGATCCAAAAGTTTGCGGAATTTTTACAGCAGTCAGTTTCATGCAAGTCTCTGTATTGTTCAGACCTCCTAAACTATAGGCATTTTTTTCGACCACGGATATGCCGAAAATCGGTATAGTTTCCAAACTTAGATGGAAATGAAAACTGGTCTTCGAGGCTTTGGGAAAAGTTCATGAATCTCATGGTCCAAAAAGATTACTACAGTCTACATGTGGATTAAGGGACAACTTTGAATCGGGACCACCAGGAAACTCAGATAATTACGTAAACACCGATACTGCTGAAATGATACGTGAAAAGGTCGACGAAAAACTGACAATCAGACAACTACTTGCCTAGAGTTTTTCAAGGACGGTCGCTACCACCTGGGAACATCGCCCGGGGATGTGCATTAACCTGAATGGCAACTTTCTTGAGAAATAGCCTCGTGTATAGATTTTTATAGAATAAGTTAATTCCCACAAATTTCGCGAACTTTTTGATATGCCCTTGTGAACTTGCTTAAGAACAACCGCCTTTTCTCATTTATGGGAATGTGTTGGGTGATTTCCGCAGTTCGTGGGAGTATAGTCAGTCTTAAGATTTCCTAGAGAAAAAGACTGTCCTCTTTTACGAAGCGAATTCGTCAGTTGCTGGGAATAGTCGCTTACAAGACCAGGAGTTTTGTTGACTGGATTAAATGAGCTCTAAGCAACTTAAGTCTTATTCACCCTTCTAAATCCTTCCTCTAATTCTCCTTTAATAGCCTTTTTTATGGACTTGATCATCTAGAACACAGATGTGCACTCTCAATTTTATCGGTCCTTAGCTCGGTTCCTATTTTGGTCTTTCTCTACCTCAGGGTTTGTGGAACCAAACCATAGAGCACTTTGTAAAACTCCGATAGATAGATAGATAGATTGCTGAAATTCCCAACAACTAGGGTACTTGCCAAGATGAAATATTGTTCAGGCATGCACTTATGCGAGTCGCTAGAAAAACCGGGAGGACTTATGATTATTGATTGTTCTACGGTGATGATTGGGGAGTGTTAATGAACAACTTAGTCCGTTATGGGTTTGCAGTAAGCAACTGCAGGGTCAGAAATTAATGGCTTATCAATCCAGCCTATTGATATTTAGTGACCAGACTACTGGTATCGAATCACTTTCACCTTTTAATTTAATAATGCCAGGTGTAAGGAGATGTTTCGTAACAAGATTCATGAACTCCTGTTACGATCTGATGGTCCTTAACCTCTCATCTACTTACGGGGTCATGTAAGGTCAAACTGTACAGTTCGTCATCCTCTCCTTCCCTCATAATCATGACAAGAACAGCTTTCGCGAAATCTAGGAAGTACAAGCTTGTTGCAACAATGGATTTATACCAACTCTAATTGGAATTGTAAGAGAGGATCGCCGCAAGACCACGGCTCCTAAAATCACTGCAGAGATCAATGAAAGCCTATAGAACCCGGTTTCCGCAAAAACCGTTCTTCTGGAGCTGGACAAATCTGGAGTCCAACAAGGAAGAACTGCAATTAGAAAACCTCCGCTCTTTTTAAAGCGTTTAGAGTGATAGAGTAGAAAACTTCGGAATTAGTCCCTCAAGCAGAGGAAAAAGGGGGATTTTCTATGACAATCAGCAGGTTTTACCACCATATTTCCAAACTCCTGCCGATTTTACTAGGTTTGGAGATAGCCGAGAGAAGCACTTAATCCAGACGGCTGCCTTCTCCCAACCACACAAAAAATGACGGGATGATGATCTGAGTAGCTATTTCTTGGAAATCAGCCACCAGACAAATAATCGGCCTTCCATAATGGAAGAAGAATTAATAGCCTAGACCATTTAGGAGGTGCATTGGGAACGCCGCCATCTTCCAAGATGAGAATGCAGCACTAATCCAAACAGCAGCTAGAACTGTTAAGAAATGGTGGCACGAGGAGCATTCCAATAAAGGTGAGCATCTCATCTGGTCACCACAATTGCCAGACCTCAATCCTTTTAATTAGGAGTAATTATGGTCAAGCAGGAAGTCGATTTCCACCGCCGCTTCCATCGTCTCCAAAAGAGCTGAAGAGTGTTTTAACTGAAGAATGCGCTAAAATTCCTTTGGAAAAAATCACCGATGTGTATGGACCAACACCTCGAAGAATTGCCGTGAAAGGCGGACCCACACCATAATAAAATATATTTTGTTGATTTTTCAAATTGGTTCAACAATATATTTTTTTCTGTCATTAGAAATATATGATATCAACCACCACCTGTTCCATTTTTCTGCTTGAATAATAAAGGCCATTTCATAGATTTTGTATTTGTATGAAGTATGTAATATTTCGAAGCAATTATTTATGAGGGTGTGTTTTTTATGACCTGTGTAGTGGACAGGCTACACATGGATCCTCTACAAGAAGAGAGAGGAGACGCGCTCACCCACACGTTCAATAGAGGCCTGTGATCACAGGGCTCATGACTCAAAGTTAGACTGGGTAGTTGATCTACCTGGTAGATCGAGTTGTCGAGAATCGAGTTTGTCTTGTCTGAATAGCCAACACCAAGCTGAGCCAGCGATGAGAATTTGGATCTTAATCAAGCCGCCACATATGTGAAGTTAACTTGCTCCGCCACATAAAGTTCCCCTTCAACGCAGCGCTTAGTGAGGGCGATGGTAGACCTACAGATTGGTGGGAAGATATTTTACAGTACCGTCTGGAAAAAAGAGTGCCCGGCAGAAACCGCACTTTATAGACTTATAGGGTATTTAATAGAGATTTGCCCAAAATGGCAGTGCCTACTACAACCTCAATCCACCCTCCCTCAGAAAGAGCCTAGGGCAAGATGATTTTACACACTCCTTGGGAACAGTCACATCAAAAACTGCTGCTTCTATTCTGCCATCTATTAACTTTTTTTCTGGTACGGGAGCATGGTGATTACGGATCGGTGTTCAGCAATATAAAGTTGTTCATTTTGGGGTACAGATCTACTGAGTTCGACGTTGGCAAAACATCGAGACTGCTGTGGTCGTAAAAATGGTCTGACGAATATTTCTGTGAAGGCCTTGATCGAGTGCTGCGAGTTCCATGGTAGAACCTGAACTATTTAATTCAGGTGGAGACAAAGCCCATTTCCAATGTCAGAGTCCTCCTCGAATACTTTTATTGCGATCTTATGAGAGGAAATCTCCACATTCAGATCCTCTTGACTGTTGCTTCCTTCTAGTTGCCACAGCATTTTCATAGTTTGCTTTTCAATTGTGTTGTGTTCACAGTGATCGGGTAGCATTGAGCAGCGGCCGTAGTCTCTTCTCCCTATTAGGTGATAGTGATCATTATGATACAATTTATTCTCTTCAATGTTGAATCAGATGCGTTCCAGTCATCCATGTTCCCGACTTTCAACCTTTAAAGGGAGCACAGCGTGGATGAACTCCTTTGACAATGTGGAAAAGAGCAAATTATATTCAGCCTGCGCTTAGTGGATTGAAAGGGAGCAGTTTAGGTCTCGGATAAATGGGAAGGGGTTTAAAAGACACGCTCGAGATCAGGTAATTGGTTGGTCCCAACATCAAATACTACACCAAACCTAAACTCATTAGCCGTCAAACAAAGGCTCAATTAGAATACTCCTTACCACGCAGTTTCAACTTTGCTTTGTTGATTTAACCACCAGTAGGGCGTAGACTTTGCCTTAATATAAACATTTGAGAAACAAACCTTTGATTTAAATAATATTGTTTTTTAGTATTACGTGGCTCTACTCACCTGGTGCCTTGGACTACCGACAGGTATAGTAGAATCAAAATAACTCTGGGTTACACCCTCGTATTCAACTATTTGGACTATTTTGAAATACATTTATTCATATACATTTATACATTCATTTCATTATTTTGACTATGCGGAGGAATTTCGATGAAGCGCTTAAGTTAATTCTATCTCTGTCTAATTAAGAAAAATAATAGCTATCGTAAATACTTAATTTTAGGTTTCATGAAAATTATTGTATTTCTTGCTAATTTGACTAAATTTTTCAACGCTACATTCTCGACTTACAGTGAATAAGAGCTTTAAGCCTTTAGTGGTGATTCCCAAAGAAGAATCTTGGTCAGATGCTACTGCCCACCTTGTTTGAGTAGTTAGTTGTGAGAACAAATTCGGAAAGTGAAAGCCCTCCAAAGACGAATTAGAACAATACAATTAGGACCGGATAATCATTTTAAATGCATCTAAGCGAACATTAGCTTGCAACTTCATATAACATTATCAAATATTCTTTAGATAACATCCAGTTAGCATGTCATGCCCACTGTCACTGGAGAAATCCAAAGACCCCACTTTTAGGCCGCGCATGTGACTGCACTCTGAACGCGGGGGCAACAGTCACAAAGGTGACATTACAAAGTCCTCTTCTAACCAATCTACATGTGCCAAACCTAGGAGAGGCAAGGAGGAAACACCAAAGGAGCCTGATCACTAGTAACTTAAGTAACCAATAATATGGGTAAAAATAAGGCTGGTGTTGTAACCGTTCTACATCTTCGGAATCTCCTGACTTCATTCATTTGCTAAAGACGATTACCATGTTTTTTGGCGATTTTTGTTCAATCCTAGATGTGTCCTACATAGACCCCGTGATGGCCGATACTGACACATGTTAAAAGGCCAAAGCTTTGAGGGAAAATTAAGTTATTTCTTGGGACCATTACTTTGCAAGCAATTTTAGGGAAATACGAAATTCTCGTCAATGATTTTTCTCATGGGAATAAAACCTAATCGAGATACTAGCTAACATCAAGTGATTACATCCCGTACCTTGTTTATTTGTACGAAGTGGTCCTCTGAAATTGTCAACATCAACAAGAATTCAAAACAGTGAAAGGTGAAAAAGGGATGGAGCTAATCGGTGGTAAAACTTCATTACAAACACTACTATACAGGGACAAAGAACTATAGTGTATAGTAGTGAAGAATCAAGTCAATAAAGCGTAATAAGGGAATCAAGTGGTAACACACGAAGGTACCCAAAACTAGCTAGCTAGTTTGCCTAGATAGCATACATGACTCTACGCAGCTACAAACGGCACTACTGACTACTTTCAGTAGACCCGATTCAGGGATTACAATAGTTTAACAAAAAACGCCCCCATTAAGCGTTTAACTCTGAGGAGCGAAAAAACCTGCAAATTTGTGTTTGGTCAGGCGGTAAGGCAATAAATCAACACAGATGCACACATTCACTATCAGAGGAATTCGAGATCATCAATAGTCACAGGTTTTGTCAGTGGGATAACAGATTTGCGCTCCTTGTCCGCCGAGAGGGCCTTTCGCATATCTAAAAAAAGACACAATGCAACGATTGGCAGAAGTCGGAAACAGCCTCCTGTTTTAAAAAGAGTAAATAGGTGTCCTTAAGAGGAGTTTTTTCCATCTTACCACAGCGGGACACTACGAATTTGTATATCAACGGATCAGCACCGTACAACTTGGAACAAAATAGACCAATAGATTCAGCCTAAAGAAATCCACTACAAGCAAGATAAGTGACAAAAATAGAACATCATGAGGTTTCGAATGAAAATCTCACTGTTACCAGCCAGAAACTCCAACATCCCCAAGTAGGACAAGGTTCTAGGAATGTCTTTTTCGCCCCCCTCTGAAAACTTAGCCTCTGAAACGATTAGATAGACAATGAAGTAACACCAAGGCCTGTCTTGACCTCGGATAAGGCCAAGTAGCGTATTGGAGTCCCAATTCAAGCAGGAAGAAGAGAGGTTCAAACTTTCCAATTAGCAAAATAGATATTTTTCACATCGATCAATCAAACGCTACAACAATATATTTACTCACCTAATGCAAGAAAAACACTACATGTTCAACACTTCTCAATTTGGGAGTATACTACACAATATATCTAGTAGTGAAAATGGAATTAGAATTTCTCAGTGTGCAGAGTTGGAAGCACACCGCTAATGCCATAGACCCCTGGCTCTATACCTCTACATAAACAAGACAATCAAACGCCAAACGGCCTCTCTTTATTGACTTTGCTCTAAACAGCTAGGGATGTCTCGTCACCTTCTTCTTCTCTTGGATCCGAGCCCGGGCATATTGCCTGCAGCACCTCTCGAATAAGGGGAGAGGGGGAGGATGGAGTGCTTACCAAATGCGTCCTCACCGTCATCTTGACCCGAATAGTAGCCGAGCACGCGCCGGTAGATTATGTAGCCCAGCTTCGTGTACACCGAGTAGCCCTGCTCGTTGGAGGCGCGTACAAAGAGGTCCGCGAAAAAGCACTTCTTCCTGCAATGAGTTAACGGGGTTTCCATCACGCCAATTTCGATAACGTGACACAGTGCTGTACATGAGACCGTGTGGTCGATATGGGAGAGGTTTACAAGGGTTGCAAGACGAAGAAACTGCTTCCAATTATTGATTTACAATTAGACAAACCCAAGGAACGTCAGTGACAGTGGCTTTTTGACAGTGATCAAAAGCAGAACCACGTAGCGGTTCAGTGCCCAACCTCATAAACTGAACTTTCACGATCGTCTGATTGTCTAGACGGCGAAACCGATTACATAGAGCTAATCTTTAGACTTGAGAGCTTTGACAGTCACAAAAATGCACAAATTCATCTGCGAAATAGATGGCTCTTGTACTTAGAATAAATAGTTTTGGAATTAAATTGAGCATAAATATGCCTACATCAAAGCAGACGACGAAATGTAGCATACCTTTCAGACGTGTCTTCAAAGTCGAGAAGGAGACGAGTGGCAAGACGCATGCGACGGAACTCTGGAGCGACAGAGAGGGCAGTGACGTGTCCATGCCACTTGTCAGTTAATCCTTCGGATTTGGCGATCATGTAGCCCATCATTCGATTACCCAACCTCGAGGCGGTCGCTGAATCGAACGCGGTAAGAACCGGAAATTCGGTAACTCGCATATACTCAGGCCACGTCGACATATAACGCATGTAATAGGATACACTGTACTAAAATAGCACATGAAATAAGACAATAAATAGCAGCTAAAGATTAGTTCCAGAATAAGTAAATCAACGCCTACCGTTTCTGTAAAGGGATCCAAGTTTCTGTATTAGAGAGCAAAAATAAATGAATGTATGAATAAAGGACCAATCACACAGAAGATGTTTCGGGAACATGAAAGCAAAAAAATCTAAAATGGATCTGTAAATACAGTAAAAGTGAAGAACGAATAATCCAAGAGAAAAAATAACCTGAAGTTAATACCATATTGACAAATGCATATTTCGAGTAACTCACATATTTGTGAACTTGAAAAGGTCGAATACATTGAAAGCTCTGTTCAATGCCATTATACAACACTTAGAACCGCGGCTAAACAGCGACTACAGCGTCTAGGTCGTGCAATGTATTGAAGAAATGACCGAAATGCCTCAAGTATCCAATAAAAGCTGGACACCACTTCATCTAGTTTCAAACCATGTATATTTAATTCCTAGAGTGTGCATTTCTACAGAAATTACAAATGAAGCAAAAAAATGGCGAATAAGCATCGAGCAAATGAATAGAAGGATAATAAAAATTGTGCCTCCATTTAGAGAGCATTTTGTGTTTATTTTATATAGAAATATCAAAATGTATTGCGAAAATTATATTTCCATCGTTATTTGAAAGACAAACCCAATGCTATAATTAGATTCGAGTTTTAGAGAGAAGCTAGCAGAAATTAGGTATTATTCTAAGCAATAACTTCTAGAATTAATTCGAGTTTATGCCCAGAGGTGGTTAGTCACGGTTATGTTAGAATCAGATACATGCTGTTTGAAAAGGAGCCTCGGAATTAAATGACAAAATGACCTGAAAGCTATACTCATTTAGTTGAGACCATAGGCTCTTATTATGGCATTTTCTATTGAAATCGGCCAATGACCGCTTTTCTGTTCCCACCCAAATAGAAAGCATTAACTTTTCTAAACTTATTGCTCTTTAGCATTTAGAGTAACTTAGGCTTATATCCAGTTGCTTTATGAAATGTTCAATTTACACATCACCATCAAGTTTTCCTTGGCAAATTATCAACTGTTTACCAAAAAATTACAATGCACCCCCGCACATTCTGTTCTATCATAAAGCAGTAAACACGAGAAGAAGCTTTGCAGCCTTATTTCTCGGGTGCGCTTGTATGTTGTAATTGGTACTTTTTAGCAAGAAGTCAAATTTGCACATCAAGTAGGGCGTTTTCGATCTTTTAATAAGGTTTAGCTGTCTTCCGAAAGGGAAACTGATCTTTTCTACAAACGAAATGAAAGGCAATACACCTCTGCTACTTTTGAGAGGTAATGGTGCAACACAAAGACAACTTGGGATTGTGAAGCTGAATAAGATGTTTCAGATGAATCACTCAGTACAGTACTAAAAATAACGTATAATAACCTATTGTCTAAGTTCTCGGTTTTTCTGACTGCTTGTAAATGCAACAAGTTGGGTTCGATTATGAAGGATGAAACTTTAATACAACGCATCACAGATTGCCGAGATAAATAATGTATATAGAGTCTAAAATAAATATCGTGGAAAAATATTTTAATGCTAAATAGTTTTCTTCAGTTTCTTGGATGTGATCCTCAGTTAGATACAATAAATGAATAATAAATAAACAGATGAATAAGTAACGTTAAGAAACGTTAAAAATAGTATAAACAAAAAGAAATGAGTAAAAAATTACAATATATCGGATAAGCTTACACAGCAAGAAAGTAGTGTGCATTTGGTTTTAGTTTCTAATATTGCCACTGGCGCCCACTTTCACGGGGAGATTCTGTGCGTGATTTTCTTGGTGTAGCTGCTGCTAACTCATTGTACTTTACTATGCACCTCGTGTTTAACCTTACGAACGAAACTTATTTGATTTCTCGGTCTTCTTTAGGCTCGAAATGGGAGCTTATAAATTTATGCAAGAGCTCTACCGCCACAAGCAGTCTGATGTTATGCGATACCTTCTTCGCATGCGGTGCTGGGAGTTCCGTCAAGGTCCCAAGATTGTTCGTGTGAGCCGTCCCTCCAGACCTGATAAGGCTAGAAGGCTGGGGTACAAGGCCAAGCAGGGGTTTGTTATTTACCGCACTCGTGTTCGCCGTGGTGGCCGAAAAAGGCCCGTGCCTAAGGGTGCCACCTATGGTAAACCAACCAATGAGGGTGTTAACCAACTCAAGAACCAGCGTTCAATCCAGGCCACTGCTGAGGTGAGATACATAAGCTAGTTAACTTCTTAGACTCGCGTTGGCAAAAAATGCGGATCTTTGCGTGTTCTGAATTCGTACTGGGTTGGCGAGGACTCCACGTACAAATTCTATGAAGTTATCTGCGTTGATCCTAACCACTCCGCCATCCGCCGTGATCCAGAGATCCGCTGGATCTGCAAGGCCAATCAAAAGCACCGTGAGGATCGTGGCCTTACATCTGCTACCAAGAAATCTCGTGGTCTTGGCAAGGGCTACGGTTTCAGCAAAACTATTGGTGGTTCTCGTCATGCAGCCTGGAAGAGAAACAACCTTGTTCAGATGAGACGTCGTCGTTAAACTGTAAAATAAATTTTTTCAACGGATCCTCCTATTGGACTTATACTCTCATGGGTTGGTAAATTTTCCACCATTAATATATTTGAACGATGATTAGATCAGTTTTTATTCAAAAATGATGCCAATGAGGTATTAATGCGCCAAATTATTTAGCTTTCCTCTGGGACTTTTATTTGTCTTCTTCTTCCATGTCCTCTTCACATTCTTCTTCATCTTCCTCTTGGCTGCATTCGTCCTTCTTTAAACTAGCGCAGAAGTCATAGTCAGGTTCTTGGGCTTGGCATGGTTCGTCGTCATACGTTTCCATTACCGCACAGGGGTCATCGTACGGCATCATTGTTCCGCAGGGGTCATCGCATCCGTTGGTTTTCAGCACGTCTCGACAGGGGTCGTCGCAGTCGGTTTTCTCCGTGCAACTTGAGAAGGCGCATCCACTAGCCTCCAACTGCTCTTGCAGGGATGCTTTTGACTCCCGCTTAGGTCGCTTGTGCCTAGTCGGCGGGGGCTGCTGCGGTTCACTGGGGCACTCGGGATAGTTCATTTGCTTGTACAGAGGTTCCTGAACGGTGGTTGCGCAGCCCGAGCTACGGGTGTACCTGCGTCGGGGAGGTGCTGGGCACACTGTGGTGATTCTGGGGCAGGGGCGTCGGCCGTTGGATTTGCAGGCACTGTCCTCTTCCTCTTCGTGGTCTCCGGCCTCCTCCACGCACTTGTCCTCTTCCTCGTCCTCCTCCTCCTCTTCGTCATCATCGTCGTTCTTCTTGGAGGCGCGCATGGACTCAAGGCTCTCGCACTCCAGCGCCATTATATCCGCAGCGATGCTTCGAACCTTTTCAAGGGCATCTGTGAACTCCTCCATTTCCATGCCTTCACCTACGTACCTAACATAGGGGAAGATAATAATTTCTTCTCCCGGCCCGAATTAGTATTGCATTAAGAAGGGTTCCCTTTCCCATTCTTACTCTACAGTGGGGCTGTAATAAAAGTTGTTAGTTGCCTTGAATGTTTTGAAACGGTAATCTAGATAAAGCGCTCATGAATATCCTGTAAAATTAGAGAACTTTCTGTTTTTATAAGGGTTATAGGCTATTAAATTGATTAGCATGAAATAAACTGCCAAATAAGAGGTATTGGCAACCGTGTCCGCTTTTACAGGGTTGTTATTTTTAGAAAAAGCATGGTTTCACCCCAAAGTGTCACCGATGAACCAAGTTCTGAGTTCATAACTCTTTCTAACTGCAAATTTAACGAAATAGGTTTAGCAAGATCCATCTACTCACGATTTGAGATGGATTATACCTCTCACTGGATTAAGGCCATCGAAACCCACATGAATTTGGACTATGCTTAACGTGTTACAGCAGCTTCATATCATGTTTGGGATTTCGGTAAACGTGTGGCTTAGATCGGTAAGAAATCAACCGAATATCCCAGCCCATTTTCAGTCAGATCGGAGTGGCTGTCAGTTATCGTCGACCAATGGCCCACCTTTGCAGTTTACTGCTGTTTCCACTAATCATTCATCACTTACAACTCAAAAAGTTCGGAATAAAATTTCATAAGTGTTTAAATCATTATCATTTCCCTTTTCAGGTTTGTAGGGGATGATGGTGGATCGTTATTTATTACATAGCCTCTCCTTTTGAGATCCGCTTTAAACACCTCTGCTCTTTGATGTGCTGTAGCTAGCTCTTCCGATAAATAGAAAGGCTCATCTTTCAATAATCGCATTTCATTAAATTTCACGATCAACAACGTAGGGTTGTTTCTTAGCCACAGCATGTGCTATGTACTAAATCATTTTTGGCCTTACCAGTGCAAGAATGCCCTCTTAGAAAACAGGTTCATGAATCCAATCTCCGCTCTGTTAAACACCTCCGCTATCGCCGTGTTATTCGTGATCATCACCAGGGAGCGCGTAATCTTGTCCGGTCCCATCCCGGGCAGCAGGACCGGTGGCTGCGGTGTGTAGGCCACTTTGAACGCCGTCGGACACCAGTCCACCAGGTTCTCCCTCTCCGTCCTCATTATCTCCAGCGTCTTGATGATCTCGTACACACTGTGCTGGCCCCTGTAGGTGAGGCAAGTGGACAGTGTCACACCCTCATCCAGCATTGCAGTCACCGTCCTGTAATCCGGTTTGAAGACCATTCTGGTGAGGATCGGGGTGTTGTATCGGCTCCTCTCCGCCTCCATGTTCGTGCAAAACGGCACGAAGGTGATCATAGGGTAATGGATGGAGGGAAAGGGTATCAGGTTGGTCAGAAACTCCGTTATCGACGCGTTTATGTTGCACTTGAACCGAATTGACGCGGTCATGCCGGCAACTAGGGGGCCAATCACCCTGTTCACCGTGGTGTAAGTGGGTCTCGCCACAGCCAGCTCCCTTGTGCAGATGTTAAAGAGGGCAGAGTTGTCGAGGAAGATGTTGAGATCGCAAAAGTCCGAGGAGTGGTAGAGGTGATGCATGCAGTTGTAGACCTCCACTGGCCCGATGGCCATCTGGTCGGAGGGCACGATGCTGAACTGCATCATCCTGCGACCCGCGAATTCGAGGCAGGCACGCTCCTGGAACATGGAGAGCATCCCGCTACCCGTCCCGCCCCCCAGAGCCGAGAAGGTAAGCATGCCCTCAAAGTTGTCGCACTTTTCAATGATGCGGCGCATCACGTTGGTCAGGGCGCCCACCACCCGACCTCCGAGGGTGTAGTAGCCGCGCGCAAAGTTGCCCGCAGCGTCCTCCATACCGGCTAGGAGGGTCTCGGGGTTGAACAGGCTCTTGTAGGCACCCTCTCGAACCTCGTCTGAAATCAATAGCCGTTACCACTGAAGAGGGATCATCCGGGTGACACGTTGCAAAATGGACCAAATTTATGTAATTAGACGCGATTTGAAGTAGAAAATATTGTTTTTCACTATTCTTTAAGAATATCATCCATCGTATGAAATGGCTTACAATAACGCCCTAAAAAATTTGGTGATTGACAGTTTTCATTAATTTGAGATCTTAATGTTTGTCAAGAAGTTG
The DNA here is from genome assembly GCA_030710315.1 of Anomotaenia brevis. Lineage (NCBI taxonomy): Eukaryota > Metazoa > Platyhelminthes > Cestoda > Cyclophyllidea > Dilepididae > Anomotaenia > Anomotaenia brevis. Next base: position 1,167,556 of record JAUOZQ010000010.1, read on the forward strand.
TCTCAGATTACTCTTATGGTCCGTCATAGGTACATCTTTATTCATCGTGTAAATAGTTATTCAGTTTTGAAATGTGTGATTAATTTCTAGCAAATAATATCTCTCCCAATGAGCACGGAATGCTGAGCATAAGGTATAGATATTAAAGAATTAACGGTGGAATTAGAAGATATTTTCAGATTGGGTAATCTTTCCGAAGCTAATAAATCTCCAAAAATATAATGAAAAACTAAAAGGTCCTTCATTATCATTTAAAGATCCGATATGAAAGATTGTTTAATTTTGACTATCGTTACAGGATTAAGCAGAAACACTAGGTGAATGGTCAAATATAATAAGAAAAGGAATTATTTTGAATTAATTACGTAACAATAATATGTAAAGTATTTGAGTATTTTGTGATTAAAATAGAGGTTACATTGACCGGATATGAAATACCAGTGGCCTTCATGCTTACATGGAGGAATATCGTTGTGCTAGGCTATTAATCGAACTATCTTCACCTCATTTCTTGATTTGAAGCAATAGACTAGCTTAAATTTCGAGTTTAAAATACCACTAACCAATTACAGAGGGCTCTAGATCAGCCAACACTGCTCGAGGGACATATTTGTCATGGGGAGTAAGTTGTTCAAAGATAGTATTGAGTTCTCGGTGTTCCTGCAGAGTAGGATCGTATTGTATGGTCCCATTCCGACAGACCCCATGCTCTAGGCAAAGCATTTCCCAAACAGCGCTAGCCGCCTGAACTCCACATTGACCCACGAAGAAAGTGCACAGCTCCTTCATAATTCAACCGAGAAGTTTTGAGCTGTAAAGCCCAGGTTTTATAAAACAAATTGCTGGGTTGTTGGAACTTCGATAGTTTGGTTGGGCTTCCCGATGTTAAGCGCGTTGTCGGGCGTGCCACACCACTTTTATCGATCGATCACTTGTTCGGATAATGTGGTGAAAATAATAATAACCTTAATAATGGTTGTAGACTAGGGAACATATATAAGTTTGTACCGCCATGATTTGAAACCACCATTTTCTAAGTAGATTTTGACATCCTGAAGTAATACCTATTTACCAGGGATTCGAATGGAACAACCAAGAATTGAAGACTGCCTTATTGATTGGAAATATTTGCAGAGAAGTTAATAATGTGATTGTCATTCACAATAATTGTACTGACTTGTATTTATTGTTGAAGAAGAAAAGATATAGGTTTGACTATTATGAACTTGAAAGATGACCAACTGAACTGTTTTCACAAAATATGTCTAAATCAGTGAGATTTCACTGGAACTATCAAAGCAACGGGTAATTACTGGATCTCTACCAACGTTAAACAAACCGACAATAACCAAATTAAGCTAGTAAATGTCCTAAAATTATATATTTTAACAAAATAAATGGATTCACTTGGAAAAAGTTTTATGGTATAGTGAAAAACATTTGAATTTTAAAGCAATAGTTAAGTTGTACGACTGCTGCACGCGCAAGACTTAATAGCGGTTCATATTTTCGTAAGCAGTGCTTCAAAATTAGAGCTTGGTAAATTAAATCCCACAGTTTGATAGCAAAAATGTGTTTATGGTTATTTATTCTCACGCTCTTTTGCTTTAGCCTTTTGGAACCCTCACTTCTTGTTCCACAAATGTATAGTCTGTGCTTCACCAATCCAATTATCTTTGAATTTTGTTTATTAAACGGCTTTTAACTTGATCTGTTTTACTTTGTCTAGCAATGTCCACTGAAGTCATGGACGTCGACGCCCCGGCCCCTTCAACCTCCACGATGAAAAATACCGCAACCTCTTCTGGTGGTCCCGACACTCCATGGATCGAGAAGTACCGTCCAACTCTGCTCTCGGAGATTGTGGGCAACGAAGCAACGTTGCAGCGGCTGGAGGCATTCTCACACACTGGCAATGTGCCCCACTTAATCATCGCGGGCCCTCCGGGTTGTGGTAAAACCACCAGTATCCTTTGTCTTGCTCGCGCTCTCCTCGGTGGCGAAGTGTACCGTGAGGCGGTACTCGAACTTAACGCCTCCAATGACCGAGGCATCGATGTTGTGAGGAACCGCATCAAAATGTTCGCACAGAAGAAAGTCACTCTGCCACCGGGCCGGCATAAGTTCATCATTCTTGATGAAGCTGATAGGTGAGCACAGTCTCGTCTCTCGCATCCTTAATGATTAATTTACCCATAAAGCCCCAGCAGGTGCACTTTTTTTAGTCGTTAGCTTTCGTTTGCTAATTGTCCCCAGCGTTGCTACTTGTCATCGGTGTCGGTACATTTGAGATGATTTGCTAACCGAATGTATATTGTTCTTGGTGATGTGTTTGATTATTTATAGAACTTGCCTATTTCGTTCTGTGTGATATTTCGATATCATAATTTACTGTTTACCTTGATACTGCGTCTGGAAGCAGGCCTAAGGAAAACTGAATACGTTGTTTGTGAAATCTTCCGTATTAGTCACCCCAATTGTTTCATTTGGAGAATATAGTCGGTACTTTGTCGCTGATAGGTTAGCTAGTCACCTCTAGAAGATCAAAATCCCAAGATTTCTAAACCATATCTGTGATTTTTACTCTCTTGCAGGCTGTAATATGTCACTCTTACAGTTGTTGTAAATGTGTGCCCAAATTTGTTTGGCAAGTACGCACATGGTTCCCAAGAACGTTCGACTCCTGGATATTTGTACATTGTAGCAGTTAACTTTACGAGATAAGCACCTGTTTTGAGAGTGAGCTCATCAGTGCATTAATTACCAAACTCCGATCCCGGGCTCTTGAGATGCTTCCAAGTAAGTCCGGTTTTTTAGATGATTATATGATCGCTTGGTATTCGACCTCGTCTAAAGTCGTGTTTTCAAGAACATGTGAGAGACAGCTGAACAAAGAAGTAGAAAGGGGCACAGTTATTCGAACGGACCCAGTTGTAGTGTGTAGGATTGTCTCCGCCAATATCCAGAGTGCTTGTCCAGCATTTGTACGCCTACTGGGTGGGAGCGTTCTAGAAACCGACTTGTCATACTTAATCGGTATGGTCGGTCTGTGTGACCCGGAGCATTCCATAGAATAGAGTGTGTCTAGTAATAGCAATGAGCCCTAATCTGGACGCTGATTGAATGAGAACCTTCTAGAAACTGTCAGATTCGGGTGCCGGTTGGGCGACGTAGAGGGTAGGTCACCAGGTTTGGGGTTTCGTAAGGTCTGTCGAGAATGGTAAACCATGACCTAGGTGTTTGGTCTCTTTCCTCCCCTCCCCGGCAGCATGACAGAGGGAGCGCAGCAGGCGCTGCGCAGGACGATGGAGATATACTCGAAGACGACACGGTTCGCGCTGGCGTGCAACGACTCCTCGAAGCTCATCGAGCCCATCCAATCGCGGTGCGCGGTGCTGCGCTACGCGCGCCTCTCGTCCGTTCAGCTGATGGCGCGTCTCCTGCAGGTGGCGCGGGCCGAGGGCATCGACTACACTGAGGAAGGCCTCGAGGCAGTCGTCTTCACCGCAGAGGGCGACATGCGACAGGTACTGTTCACGTCGCCCTCCCTCACTAGACCTTTCCGCCTACTATAGGCCGACAGTGCAGTTTTCACGAAACTATCGGCCTGCGAACACGTAAGGTAACGGTAATAAAGTGGAAAGGGTGGCATGTGACAAGTTGTACTCATGGCCATTTCAGTAGGTCGTTCGCCCTGCTGGTGCTGCTTTCCATAGAGCCGCTGTCACGAAACTAAGTCAATTTGCGCATGTGTAACCTAACAGCGAGACGGGGACAGAGTGGAAGCGTTCTTCTACTTCATTGCAGAGGGTGACATGGGACAGGTACAACTCAAGTGGTATGAGTAGTTTATCAGGTCACCGATGAGTTCGGTTGGAATTGCGCCTATTTTAAATTGAACGAAATTTAAAGAGTATTTTATGATGTCTAATGAGGCCAAACATTATTTTTTATGTTCACATGTATTTAAAGTGGTCAAATTTTGCCATACTGATCAGTAAAAATAAAATTCGCTTGATTAAAATCCTGCGAATATGGACGTATCTGAGACTCGTTTGAGGCAAATGAGGTTTTGAGTTCAAAAGCAAAACTCGGCATCCGTCGAAGAGACTAGAAGCATCAACTCAATTTTTGGAGAGGGTTGTGGTTTGTGAAATTCAGAAGTGATTTCATCCTCCACGGAGGGGGAGATCGAACCGGTTGAGTTTTATGATAAGCTTTTAGAAGCAACCTTGAAGATGCCTATCCTCTTATCAGTTGGGGAATTGACAATGAAGGCTATCTCAAACTATACAACTGGTCATCATTGTCTTCAATTACTTTGGAAATGGGTGCTTCACGTAAAAATCTCAAACCTCTTGTTGTCATCTGCTCTTCTATCCTGCCATTCTTACCAGCTTGATTTAACTCTTGGATAGACTTGTGACTGACGGAACTGGGATCTTTTATCGAAATGTTAAGTGCCGTTGACAGTGGCAGGGTCATAAAGGGGAAGGTCGAAGAACTTTATTGGGAGAAAATTCCTCATCCACATTATTTTCCTGAGCTTGCTCCTTCAGACTGCCACCATTTGTTTCGTATCTTGCAAAGTATTTTGGAATAAACAGCTGTTGCAGCACCACGTGTTACGCACGCGTTTAGGCAGTCTCTGATAAACGTTGGGAGCTGTATTTAAAAACGGAACTTCTGGATCCGTTTGTGTTTCTGTACTTAGGCTGCATGTGGACTTACTAGGATACTCGATCAATGGTTCAGTGGTCAGGCTTGTTGGCCTGTCTGCTTTACCTTCGAGACTGGCGCTGCTAGAACTTGTTAACAACAGCTGTTGGTTGATTGTACTGGTGGAGATGGCATCGGCAAGTGTGTCTGCCATTAAAATGAATTTCAGTAGACCCAAGTTTGGAGAAAGTGAAGCCCTCTACTGGGGCAACGATGAGTGGAAGTACATTTTTGTGCTTGATCCAGTTTAGTTGTTTATTCATTGGTGCGTTGTGAGATGGCGCATATGTATCTGGACTGCATGCAGACCGACCAAGGTGGGAAATCAACGGTTCAGCTTTCTCTCCTGTCTGATTTATCATTTGTATTCTACTTCCTAAACCGGCTAGCTTAAACACCAACCTCGGCTTAAACGACTGAGTCTCCTGATTACATTTCCACCCTTTCCTTTAGGCTCTCAACAATCTCCAGTCGACGCACCAAGGCTTCGGCATGGTCACTAGCGAGAACGTCTTCAAGGTGCGTTGACTCCCCTGTTGGTGCATCGGGAATCCCTTTTTCGATCATGTAAACACCAACCACTCGTTCTCTCAGGTGTGTGACGAGCCGCATCCCCTGCTGGTGCAGCAAATGATCGACCACTGCCTGAAGAGCAACTTCACCGCGGCGCACAACATTCTCAAGCACCTCTGGGAGCTGGGCTACTCCGCCGAGGACATCTACTCCATGCTCTTCCGCATCATCAAGAACCACCAGATGGACGAGTACCTCAAACTCGAGTTCATAAAGGCAAGCCATATTAGCGCCCAAACCTGACCCAACGCCACTTTAGTGACCACACTAAACTGCTGTCTGTTTGCAGGAGGTCGGTATGACCCACCTCATAATCGCCGAGGGTTTGGGCACCCTGCTTCAACTCGACGGCCTATTAGGACGACTTTGCAAGATTACCCTCGGAGATGGAAAGTGATGGCAAGAAAACAAACACCTCAAAGGAAACTATTTTGTAATATGATACAAATATGGCGTTATATACAAATACAAAGATATCGCTGACTACGATTGAGCGCTCTCTTGTTGTTTTTCCGACTCGGGTATCACGCCGCCAAACTGGAATTTCACACCCTCGAAGCCGAACCTGCCACCGTGGTTGTTGATGACGAAGCGGTTGCTGGCGGTGGGCTCCTCTGGCACGAACTGAGTGCCACCACTGCGGATGGCCACGACCTCGGGGCTGTCGAACACCGAGCGGATGTAGGCGCCGGTATTCTTGAAGCGGTGCGGCAGCAGTCGCTTGACTCGCCTTGGGGCGGTAAAGCCAATGCCCGCGCGGTTTGTGGAGACTGTGCCGTCCTCGGAGGTGATCGGCTCGAGTAGGCCGCGCCGTTTGGGGTTGCCCAGTCGCGCTCCCCTGCGCCAACCGTGCTTCTGCATGATCCTTGCTCCGTAGGCCTGCATTATACGGGAAGAGGAGTTAGCGGGTAAGAGTAGATCGGAATTTATGAAGAGAGTGTTTCGTCAGTGAGAAGGGAGCTAGATTCACAAATTTGTCACAACCAAGGTTGCCCAACGCAACGTCAAAATTCGAGCTATCTACTCGAAGATGGTTCCAACAAGTGTATGGAGTGTACATAATCGACTCATAGATACAGGACAATTTCTGGAGCCTTACGGGTCCACGGTCTGGTGGTTCATGCCAACTCCCCGTCCAACCAGCAAGCAGATGAAGCATCCTGGTTCAATAACTAAATTCACCACTTCCCAGAGTGTTCCCACCAAGTCCTTTGGTCCAGCAGAAATCAGTTAAATGGGTTTGTAGTTTTTACGTCGGGCCACAGGTATTTCTAGATAAATTCTCACTATCCTAATTGTAGAAATCACGTCCAACAAGTACATCATTTAATTGTAGTTGTCTTCATAAATACGCGAGTCCTTTCAAAATTTAAACCGAAAAGAGTGCTAGATTCACAAAGCCACACTAGACGAAATGTAACAGCCCAGGTTACCCAAAGCGACTATAATACTAATCGGAAGGGTTCCAACAAGCGTTTGTTGACAATCGAATCAGCAACTGCTGGGCAATAAGAAAGACTTAAGCCACTACATCTGATAATTAACACCCATCTCATCCAAAGAACAACGAAATCGAACCAAGTCCGCCAATATACCATGTTCCCACCCAATGAGTGTCCTGAATATTGTTTGACAAAAAATATCTTGTATCAATTCCTCCTTGGTTGTTTCATCTTATTTGTCTTATTTCAACGTCGTGCCACGATTACATCTGGACCAGAATTTCTCACTATTGTACAAGTTTTGCGTAAATCGTGTTTGACAAATAAGTCATCCAGTTGCCGTTGTCTTCATGACTATGCAAGACATTCCAAAGCTTAAAACATCATTCTTCTACCGGTTCTCAGGGTAAAATTCACCCAATTTAAAGTCTGGCACCACTGTGTTGATTTAAACCACAATTTCACGCAGAATCACGTGTGCATTTCGCATTTCATATCACACCAAAAAGTTAAATGGACCCTACACCTCCCGTTGATATTCAACTAGTTTACTCATAGCTTAGAGCTGGGAGTCATAAAACGAAACGATGAACCAACTCCTTCTCACAACACTGACCAACTATGAGAAATTAACTAACGAAGAGTGGGTACTCACCGATATATAAGGATGTGGTTGCCGAATTCCGCTGGTCAGCATCTGGTGAATTTGTTTTCGGTCGAGATCCGGGCCACCAGGCCCCGTGTAGCTGAGGCCCTCCTCATCACTGTAGTGTTGCATGTTGACATCCCAATCAAAGGAGGCGGGTTCGTCAAAGAACTCGTCCTTTCGGACGCTCTCCCGTTCCCGCCAGAACATTTCGTCTGTGTAGTGGACCAGGCCGGGCCCGCCCTTCTCCCACTTCAGTTCAATCTTGCTCTCGTACTTGAGGGAGTGGTTGGCGCTCCTGTCCACATTGTAGGGGTCATCGTGCAGTGCCTCGAATCGGTCCCACTCCTCGGCGACTTCATCGCTGTTTACGGGATTCGAAAGTGTAATGCCGTTTTGGGTGTGTATCTCACGTCTTGCGTGAACTTCACTGTCGGAGTAGGAGGATTCGCCGATTTCTGCGAAATCGTCATAGTCTTCGTATTTGAAAGGGACACTGCCGTACTTTCGAATGCTTTTTGAGCGAGGAAACTCAAGCCCCAGTTTCTTGATTAGGGCTGGACTCAACTGGCATTGACGGATTAGGGAAAAGAAGTGAGACGTTGGTGTTCCCACGTTCCCTTGTGGCATCCATGTTGGAGGCGAGAGTTCGCATAGCTCTATACGTGAAAAACAAACAAAGCAAACGTTATGACATTGTCAAGAACTTAATGTCAGTTAAAGCAGTAGTGTGAAGACTTGCTTTTCAAACTCCCATGGCTTGACTCATCAAACTTAATTGGATGAAACTTGCAAAGAGGAAACTGCTCCGATTTTTCATAGGAGCACCAAATATCTTCCAAGGTGGTAAGGATACGTTTACTGTGCTCCGAATCGATTGCAACTATAGCAGTGCAACTTTTGGGTGCCTTGGCACGATGCTGTTTTAGTACCGATAAAAGGGTTTTGACGTCTAACGTGTCAGCTGAAAGCTGTGAGCCACGAGAAGAAATGGGCCGATGACGGTAATGAAAACACGCAAAAGCACCTGCTTCGATGAACTGTGAAAAGATCTGACGTAGATCAGCTGTCTTGAGCTCCACTGGGATGTTCGTGATGAAAAAAATATCCGTGCCACTCAAATTCATATTCTGGGACGGTCTACAGAGGCGCAAATGAAAGGTCTCCAGGCGTACCAAACCCCAGGCCCCAACCCGGAAATTCAAACAGGGAGTCTACTTAATTGATAGTTTAAACAACAAATTATAATTGTGTGCTTTGAACAGATATCTTCAATGATATAAATATTTTATTTCGGGCAATCGTTGATGATTTGACACTGAAAACATCACATTTTCCCTACTATTTATGCTCCGTATTCTCGAAATTCATGAAACATCTTACCCGTATTCTAATATGACGTTGAAAATGCATTTTCATCTACTTTCAACTTTTCTGTGACCTTTAATAGTATTACATTCATAGAGTTTGCTTCCCTAAGGAACTTCCTAAATATGTACATGTGCAGCTTTAGTGAGTTAAAGCTCAATGATCGCATTTATGGCTTTTTAGCTGTATGTGCAATACCTTGTTCTATGGAAGAGGTTGTCGAACCCCATTCGCAGACAAAAAGAATTTAGATAATGTGAAAACCAAGGTCCTATCCAATTTTTCAATATTTTTATTGGTGTTTTTATTTATCTGAAGCCTAATTATTAGTAATGCTGTGATGGGTGCATATATAACGAATAGTTAATCAATTAGTTCCCAATTTAAAATGGTTGAGTAACCTTTGCGATTTACTCATAGGTCAGTGAGAATGTTTCAATCTTCCTGGTTCTCCATCAGTTGGCTGAAATCCTACTAAAATCGAACAGTGATCATTTTTTGCCTCCAATGCCTTTTATATGCTTTGGTCTCATTTATTATTCCTATTCAACTCTAAGCATGCAAGTTCTTACCCCCGGACTTTGTATTATTATTTACAAGTGCTTTAAATGCATAGTTATTCGGTGCAACCTTCAACAAGACTCGTAAGTCGCTTACCATTGCTTCATTGGTGCTGTAGTATTTCTCAAACCTACAAAAAAGACATGACTGCTCCATCCGATGGTAGGGTACATTGCTACCACTAGGTTAAATTGCTTTAGATGTTATTATAAAAAGAAAACTTCTGATTGAGGGTGAAAGTGGGGGTGATGATAAAAGGCTCGGTATGCTTCTAAAGGACTTTTTACATTGGTCGTCTCTCAAGGAATCCTCGTCTTCTCAGTAATATTTATTATTTAAAATGAAGTGTTTTAGTGATCCTGCTTACCAAAAAGTCATGGAAAAGATTTTGCAATGTGAGAATGCCATGGAACAGGCTCTACTCATCCAGACAATGAATGTGGAACAGTCCAATCGCTACTCAGAGTTGCTGGAAGAAATAGGTTTGTTTTTGTACTACTTTTATTCTCCGTTCACTAGATCAATCAATTGAAAAAGCAAACGATGATATCGCGAAGGAACGTGAATATCTTAAAGAGGCGCGTGTAATTCGGAAAAATCGACAGGGTACCGATTTTTGAATTAGCTAACGAGGCCTAGAGTATCATAATTTGGCAAAAGTCGTGGAAGAATACCCTGAACGACAAACCAATCAAGAGTCTGTACACTAACAGCATATTTATTCAATTATTTTTTATCTAGGAAGCTGCAAAAGATGAAGGAAGAGCTCGACCGTCTTGAGAAAATCGACAGATTATATGAGGAAAAAATTAACCTCAGAAAGAAGCAGTTTCATTTGTTCATGGTTGCTCTCAGGGACTTGCGCAAGTCTATCGAAGGTATATCTCATTGTCACTCTTCTCTGTATTTATCTATGGTTAAACGCCTACTTTTTTGTTTGTAGATGACACACCTATTGATGAGTCCGTTCCGCAGAGAACCGATGCGGTTGTCGAAGAAATGGACACTTCGTAGGGTATTGTCTCACTCTTGTACACAGTTTTCCATCGTTTTGTAAATTAATGTTTTTATGTGGCATTTAACTAACTCTGTCGCCGGTGGCACCTGGCTCTGGTGTAAAGCCCAAGTTTTACCATTTTTATTTACGTATCTCAGGTCATTTTTTCGACCGTCTTGTATCTACGTGGTATTCTACTTTTCGATCACCTAGACTAAATGAAGCCTCATTATACTAAATAGTCATTCACTTGGTTGTATTATGAATCGTTTGACGTTGGCTGACTTACATACCCTCGTTAGTAATAGAATGCAAACTGAATTTCGGGATAAGACTGAGCGCTCAAATCTTACTAAGGTAGAAACCACAAAATCACGGTTGGTCGAGGGCCTTTCGGTACGCCCAAGGAGAAACTTGGAGGTACTGGCAGACAAATGTGGCAACGATGAGTTGGATATCGTGGATGGCCTTGCGATCAATATTCGCCGCCGTGTCGCTCTCCTTGTGCCATTGGGGAGGGAATGGCACTGGTATCAGATGAAGAATCGGCACACCTAACGGAAACAGACGTCATCACCAGGCCATATAGCATATAGTAAAAATCTCCCCGTAACCCAAAATCTGGCCACTCACCCCTCTGAAGGAATGGGATGTGGTCATCCTGAATGCCGTCGTACTCAAAAGTGGAAAAGTAGGTACCCATTGGTCCAGCACCCACGCCTTGTGTGTTAGACAGGAAGTACGGCTTGGCGAGTTTTTCTACAAGAAACAAGGTTTGCAGCCTTGGAGGAGGACGCACAAGGTACTCCTAATCCGCTGAGCAAAGCAGCAATTGGTCGTTTTTTACAGATGTATTAGGTGTACGCACTCACACCACCCTGCCTTCTAAAGTTTGAACATCTCTTCAGCCACACAAAAAGTGATGACAACAAGAAGAATGACTGGATGGAAGAAAATATCTCATCATGATGATTAGCACAGGCTTCGATAAAAAACACGGGGACTATAGTCGCAGCTCAATGAATGGCGAAACTGGGCACAATGCAAACAATTTGGTGGTATGAACGGGAGGATTTTAAATAGAGACTAAGAGGCGGCTGTGGCTATGGGAAATTGACAACTATTGCATCGGATGATCTGATCGCGTCTACACGGAAGGTTTTATAGAAATTGGACAAACTCAGGTGCCAACGAATGCAGCAACAGGACTTGCCCCCTGCCACACATAAAGGAAAAGTTAACAATTCCAATAAGCCATTTTTACGACTATAACAGCCCAACATTTGGCCTCCGCCAAACAACCTAGTTCTTAACCACGTACGGTGAGGAGCAGTCGTTAGAAATGACAGCAATAGTTGCCGTCGACGAAAGAATTAAAGCAGCAGTTTTTGAAGAAACACTCCCCTAGCGTAAATCCAGCTTTTTCAACCTCGTTTCTGATTGCATCGAATTGTGGCTGCAGTTGACGCGAAATGCGCGACCGCTTTTGAGTAATCACTTTGAAATCAATATAGTTTCCCTGTCTATTGGAAACGTTTTTAAATTCGTAAAGCTTAGAGGGTACTATCTAATATTGTTCTACTGATCAGACTGTAGGATTCATCAAGAGAATCCTCTAGAAGCTTATTTATTGTGGTCTAAACATCTCTCTTACCTATTGCACTGAGCATATCGTAGAAGCGAGGATCACAATGTGGATATCGTGGAAATTGGTGACCGGCGGCTCCAATAAGATCAAGGAGAATGAAGAGATCCTAAAATAAATTAAAAAAGTTTATACGAATGGTGGTACTTACGATTTGGCTAAGCTCGCTACAGCCATTTGAATCATTGAGAGCCATTTTAGCTGCCAAGTGGCGAGCGCCGTAGATAGAATCCGCGTCAGTCCACTCAATAAAGGCCTCTTCGCCATCAAAAAATATCAGCTGCACGGCAACATCTGCCTGCAAATGCGTAGAGGTGTGATTGCATTAAGCTTGTGTAAGTGCAAGAAAATTACCTTGGAGGACTGGAAGACTTCAGCGAGACTCTCAGCTATGTTGATTATGATTGAGCAAGGAACCGCAGAATCTATGGTCCCGTAGAAATTCGCCATCTTTTTAGATTCGTAATGACAGGCAAGAACTATGCGTCGGGAAGCGGATGGATTGTTTGTAGCTATGATGTTGGCAAACTCTACCATTCCAATAACGGTGCTTTCATTGAATGTATCAAAAGTGACCTCCCAGTCACTTTTTTTCAAAGTATTTACAATAAACTAGTAAATGAATATGAGATGGACAATGTTTTACCTCCCTCACAAGTTTATGATTGGTCGACCCGATAGGCCTTATTAGATTCACATGTACAAGAATTTCGTTGAATTTGTCGATAGTAACCATTTTACTAATTACTTCAACATCACGGTAAAAAAGATGATTTCTAAAAATTGGCTTTAATACAATATTTAACGTAATAAGCAAGTTACCTCAAGATTGGATGTAGTAGGGCAATCACGTTTGTTGCGATTAAAAATAGAAAAATAGAAGTACAATAGGAGGCCCCAAATAAATAGAAATATTTTCATTTGAGACATTGATTAAACCGGCCCACCCAACTACGACAGCACACAATACAGCATTCGAGTGCATAATAAGGTCATCAGTAGACGTATTAATACATATGAACGTTGTTTGTAGAAAAACTTACTCAAATTCGGATAATACTTACCATTACATTTACCAAACAAGTTTTTAAAAGCATTCTTTGATGGTAAAGAATGCTGCACGACATTACTCAAGTATATTAATAAATATTTCTAAAAGGCCTCTTTTAAACCAAACATCCCGTGATATAGTAAATGCTTTATAAAGTGGATCATTCAAGGTTTTTTTAGGAAAACCACCCTGACATTGCCACTTAGCATGTAAATTTATGGAAAATTAGACAAATGGAACCAAGAAAAATTCCGGAGTGATTTACGAAAAACTAACTATTGAAAAAAGGTCTGAGCATTACCTCTGAATCAGACGCAAACACAATAGCCACGCGAAGTAAAAGCTAATATATTGTGATTTAGGCAATTTTTATCATTAAAAATTTCAGTTGAATCATGACGTCTATGTTTCAATTGCTTTGACTCATGCAACAAACATTAGTGTCCAATCGCAGTGACCTTTGCTACAGCGTCTTTACGAATGTAGCAGCTAAAGTATAAAATGGACGATCTATCCTCTCCTGAATCATTAAGATATCTTCGACGAAAGTTATACCACGCCCTTAAATCAAAAGGAGTATTTCAAGAGTTAAAGGTAAATGCCGTGCTATTAATTGACTTCATTAGACGAACTTGAGGCAAAAATTGATTGTTGAACTTACTTCACAAACCAAACAAAATAAAAATGACCCATTAACAACTACAAATGCTGAAGACAATACTCTATCTTTGAGTCTCTGCATTGATTTTCTCCAAACCCACGGATATTCCTATTCATTAAGTGTTCTTATACCCGAAGCTAACTCAGAAAACCGGAAGGTATAGCAAGATAACTACGAATTTTTCAGTTTTACTCACGAAATGAACTTATCAATTTGTTGCGCTTAAGTAAAGCGGATCAATACAAATGGAGCGGAGTATGTGAATGGAAAAGTTAATGAGTTATATTTTAGATTGAACTCAACGAAAATGAAAGCCTTATATCGCACATTGCTTCTTACATGCAACGAGCTGTTCCACTCAGCACAGAGAACGTTTCGGTTCAAACTGACCAGCAATCTGATTCATTTTTATTCCGTAAGAGATATGTTACATTCTGTGAAATCTATTTGTCCAAATTATTTGTTTTTTTGTTTTACATTCCAGCAAGTCAAACCAGTCAGCTCTATGACCGCAATCCGTTCGAACGCAGGCTGGATCCTCAGGATGTTGTAAATGATTTTGACGTAAAGCTCAACGCTTTAAGGGGTGAAATTGAAGGCGAAATTTGTTATGAATACAACCGGAAGTTAAGTTGATTACCCATTAATATAAAACTAATCCTTCCGGGTAGTTAAATTATGTTGTTTTTTACTAATTACAGCTCCAGCATTTTCAAGACAATAGAATAAACGAGCTAAGGAGGGACCTGGAACAGGTTGCAGACGCCAAGTTGAAGGAGAGGCAGGTACAGGTGGGTGCTCGAATTTCCTCCCAATTTCTACTCGTCTCTAGTTGGAGCTGACCTATTCAGCCCAAAAAGCGGCGCTGGAGGAGAAGGAGAGACAGCTTCGGGAGGCGCTGGCGCGAGATAGGGAGGCAAATGAGCGCAACGCCTTCTTCCAGAGACAGACTCTTGTCGCGGAAATCGAGGCAGCTCGAGCTCAAGCAGAGAAATCGCGACAACTTGAGCTGGACTTGGAAAGGTTAGAAATCAAACTTTTCCATTTTGTTTTTTCTAAGTGAATAGTTTATTTAAAGTATGAGTTAGTCCAATGCAACGTTTAGGAATTGTACAATGAAACCTGGAGTGTTTGCACACGCATTCGATTCGATCGATAGATTTGTTCACTGACAATTAATATCTACTACTATCGAATACGGGCGTCAATATTCCTTATTGGATCAAATTTGCACTCTCCGGAATCCAGGGTGGGGTAATAGTTGCGGTAAAAATGGTGGAGAATTTAAAATCGAATAGACTAAGTTGCAAAAAAAGATATTAGTCGAATGTCGTGAAGTTGCAAATGATTGAAATCAGTGACGGTAAGCTAGGTATGTATTAAACTGAGCGAAGAAGACAAGCCAGTGCATTGATTTATTGATTTGTCCATTATGAGATCGTGGGAGAGTTCGTGCCCTGCATGTTTACCTACCACAATGGCAAATCAGTGCTTCGTCGATCGAGCTTACTGTCATGTCTCATTGATCCATGTTACGTGATTCATTTGCCGGATCAATAGGTAGAAAGTAAATCCGATCGATAACCAATGATCAGGGAATTAATAGAATTGGTATGTTCAATAGGCATAAAGTAATGCCGTATAGTCGTAGATGCCGCACATTTTTGATCTCAATCAAATTTAACACTCAGAATCTCAATTTTTATGCAGGTCCCTTGGTGACTGTTTTAAAGTAACATAGTTTAATCACTTGCATTTAATGTTCATTATAAACCCAGAGCTTCCGCTTTTGAATATTAGACAAAGGAAAGAGCTACAGAATGAGTTTTTCAGACGACGCGCACAATTATCGGAGGAGGAGCAGAAACTTGCTTCGCGAAGACAGGAGTTTGATGACCTTGTGCGGCAGGAAGTCGAGAGGTTAGTTCACAAATTGCATTAATAATCGCCATACATGATCTAGGCTAATACAACAGAATGTCGTCTGTTATGTCATCTCCAAATCCGACAGCGCAAATTTATGCATTGTCGCTGTTTCCCCTATAAATGAACTATGTTTTTTTTAAATTTAGACTCCGTAAGAATGATGAAATTGAGCTTATTGGAAGGAAGAAGGATATTGAAGTGGCGGAGTCTCGCATTAAAGGTGAGATTTCGCTCTTTTAATAACTACTAACTCCTTTCATAAGAGTAATAATATCCCTTCGCATTCCCTTTTAGTCGAAAAAGCCGCTTTGGACGCTCAGAAAAAGGGCGTTTTGGCACTACAGGAGGAGATCAACGAAAAAGCAACTCTTTTCTCTCAGATGGAGGTGGGCAAAAGTTAATTTTTTGCTGAATTATTGCCTTTTTTAGATGTTAGACTACCAAACCTTGAAGTCTAAACTCGATACGTCCAAAAAGGAGGCCAGCATTCTGAAGGAGTAAGATCTCTTACAATAAATCTATTCCATAATTATCAATACTCTTAATGATTGGCTTCGGGTAAATTTAGGAGTCTTGCAGAGGCACTCAAGGAAATTGAGAAGCTCAAGCAAGGTTGGTTCACAATTTACAATACATCACTATTAAATTGCAAACTTATGTTTGAATTCATCTACTACTGAAGGAATCCAAAACAGACCTTTTTGGATCTTTTGAAAGCCAACATAGGAAAAGCCTCGAAGTTGGGCATTTGGCCGTAATGTCTTTTAGGCGCAGCACTGGCTACATCGGAGCGAAGTCTGTTGACGGCCACACGACAAGACAACGACCGACTTCGGACTGCGCTAGAGCAGGAACGCGTGTGTAGTAACCAGGAGAGGACCAAACTCAACTTGAGAATAGAGGAACTGGTAGGTTTATCAACCGAATCAAGTGGTTCTTGTGGAAGGAGAATGGTTATGAGGCACTCCATAATCAACCTAAACTGCAGAGGCCATCAGTGCAAGGTATTCGATAGTTATGCTTCAAGACGAGCACCGATCCGATGAAACCCGATGAGGCAGAAATTTACTGGAGAAATTTACAAATTAAGTGTTTTGTCGTGCACTACCATGAGAGGTAGCAGCAGCTTGCTTTTTTTTTCTGAATTTCCAACATGATTTAGGGCTACAATTTGTTGTCCACGAAGATCGCCATTTGGGTACAGAATTTTTGAGATGAATTTGACTGCCTCACCTGGAAAAAGACGTTTGCAACCACGAAATCACGTAGATTTCGAATAATTTAATGAGCCAGTCCTTGGAGAGTTTCACTAAAATAGCCGTCACTATTAGTGTGTATTACAGCTTCAGTCTTGCCCAGTCCGGAACTTGGAGAAAGCTGAAGGGTCACTTCAAAAACTACTGAATTATTTTCCAGTAACTGGGGGCTTTTGTAGTACTGGCTGCACGGCGGTGATTAATGCCCTTTTTGACGAAAGTGTCCAACCGTACTCAGTAGTCCATTGGGGCGAGTTGGGATCCGAGGAGTTCAGCGGAGACCAAACGTTGGGGATACTGATGAAGTCGTCGTAGAAATGGCTTGCAAGCATTTCTGATTTATCCCTGAGGTATTTCAAGGTATCGCATCCTGCTGCAATGCAAGAATACATCGGTCAGAAATTTTAAGCAGATTTTCAAAGGGATTCTTCTCGCAAGCGCAATAAGATCATTGCCATTCTTCAGTTCACAGCTTTCATGGGAGGATTGAGCAGCTGCCATGATTTCCTCTTTACTTGATGGCGGATTTTCGGATTACAAGTCATCCACCTCTTACGTGAATTTGGCAGGGATCCAGTCATCCGTTCTGTAAATGTAAAAGTGTTTAAGCCTTTAAAGGAGCATGCGTAGTGTTCGTGAGCACATTTAAAACACCTGTATGATGTCTTTGGGTAACGGGAGATAATGAAACACCCGTCTCGAATGTGATGTATTCATGCCTGCTAAGCGCGCACCATATAAACTCAGAGATGTGATTCTAGTCGGCAGGCGTTTGATTATCGATTTGGGCATTGTAGAAAGCCGAGAGGAGTCGACTGGAGGAACGGGTATGTCTGCAGGAAAACGAGCTGTCCCGACTTCGAGGTCGACTGACCGAGAGGCGCCACAATTTCCCCTCCACTGACACTCAGCGCTCCGACATTGCTCTCGCCGTTTCACCAACCGGTGGTAAGAAAGAAACCATGGATTTTTATTCTCATTTCAGTATCTCTGTTGCCATATTTATGGGGGTCATGATTCCCCAGAATAAATTTACTGACAGATCTGGTGTTTGGGATGAATTTTCCATTTCATTCGGAAAAAGAAATAGTGGTCGGTAACTAGAAAATGCGGATTTGAAAAAAATATGAGAGACAAAATTTGCACACTTGTTATTAAAGAATTTTCTTGAAAATAACCGCCGTTAGAGTCTATGGCAGCCTCAACCCTGCTGCTCTCGGAAACTGGAGCAAGCAAATTCACACCTTTTCTGGGGAAAGAGTCCCTCAAAATCTGCTTG
Organism: Anomotaenia brevis; assembly: GCA_030710315.1. Taxonomy (NCBI): domain Eukaryota; kingdom Metazoa; phylum Platyhelminthes; class Cestoda; order Cyclophyllidea; family Dilepididae; genus Anomotaenia; species Anomotaenia brevis. Next base: position 1,185,680 of record JAUOZQ010000010.1, read on the forward strand.
ATTTCTGTCGCGTAGTACTGGCAACACGGTGGCTATTAGTGTCTTTCCGACGGCAGAGTCACATGCAACATAGTCGATCTGATTAAGATCAGCGGAGGCCAAACATGCAATCGTGGAAGTGGTTGACAAGCCTTTTTGGCTCTTCTCTGAGTTGTGGCAAGGAACCTAATTCTGCTGCCAACATGTGGTTTATTATTGACTTCCTTCGATATCTGGAGTGAAACTTCGGCGGTCAGTATTTTCACTTAGACATTTGAAGTCAAACTAAGCCCTTCTCCAATACAGTTTTCTTCAGATTTTTGGGGAAATAAGCTTTGACAACTCAATCGGATGATTTGTTATGTGATCTTCCTCTATTAACATTCATTTAGTCTCCAGTTCTTTTCAGATTGTTGTTTTCACAGAGTTCAGTGTCGTTACTCACTGAGTAGGTACCAAAACCTCCTCATTTTTATGACCAGTGGGAATCATCATAAAAAGGATATTCCTCTCCATGACTCAGATGAGAGGTACCAGTCATCCACTCTAATTGTCATCACCTCTATAAGAATGTCAAAGAAGCGTTTAGGCTCTGAGTGTTCATGAACAACCTAGACCCAATTTAAAAAATGACCAAAAACCATTTGTAAAACTTATTCTGAAGTCCCTAAATATGAATCCAAGGCCTTGCAGAGCAATGTTTTCTCCTTTAGACATAATTGGGAAGCTTGCTCCTACCAACCACATCAACGAGGCTCTTGCGCAGCCTTCAGCAACAGTTCAGACAGCTCAAGAACGCCTAAGGGCCCTGGAGAAGGAGTCCGTTGAGCTCGAAGCGACTCTGGGTCGATGGAAGGAGGAGATTTTCGCTCCAAGTACCACCAAGTCTACCCTGGGACCACCGCTGGATGTTAGTCGGGCTGGTCCACTCCCCACGAATTCCCTTTCAAAGGTCTTTTTGACCAACATGCGAACGGCTTCGAGTATACCCTCACTGCGGCAATTCCCTCCTAGCTGGCCTCTGCCGTATACTGTGAGTGTTTGGTTACTACGATCTTCCAATAGAGATGAAATGCATCTTGTGATATTGCTAGTTTTTTTGTAGAGGTCCATGAACAGCCTTATTGAAGGCGCCTTAAGTGGAACCACGGACATGGTGATAAATCCAATGGAATCAATTCCATTGGTGCGTTTTTCAAAGTAAGTTTTAATTTGAGCGTTTATTTTTAAGCATTTATGATAGTTTGAGTGGGGGCTTTAGGCAAACGAAAAGCATGCTACTGCCTTGTGTACATGCTTGTTGCCACAGTAACAAGTTATAATGGAGAGCACTGCGTAACTATATGAATGAGTAGAATCATACCATGAAATAGGGTACGAAAAACCACATTATTATTTTCAATTATTATACTTTCTTTGTCCCTTAATTTGTGGTTTATTCGAGAGAAAACCGACTAAAATGTAGCACCTTTTCAAGGAATTACACGAGTTTAAAGACAGGAAAGTAGTTAATAAATCACCTTAATCTTATCGTAGACATATTAATGTCTACCTACTTTGGTATTAGTTGACTCATAGAGTGAATAGCTTATGCCGAGTTGTGCTAGGGCAAATTTTGAGTATAGCTTGGATGACATATTCCTGATACCAAGAACCACTTCGCTAATTTTTCTTACTTCTCCCTTTTTGACTATGAAAACGAAAAAAGACAAATTAGGCTAGGAAATAAAAGTACTACTTTTCATAATCGAAGAATGCCGAATTTTTCTACGAAGACAGTGACACGCGCTTAAAAGAAGTACGAGCAATTATGACTATAATGCATTTGGCTTTTAGAAATGCATTATCAACCAACCGAATAGCAAAGACACTAAGTAATATCGAAAGAACTAAAATATGCAATGCAGAAACCGAAAACAAGAGTAACAATCCTGAGGCTACTCCAAATGCTCACAAATCTCAAAACATATCAGAGGAAAAGTCGAGCAAAGAGTACTCAAAAGTAGAAGATTTCACATGTAAGGAGATCCAACCTCAGTCGACTGCTGAACAAGTCATAGGAGATAAACCAGCCAATGAGAAAAAGTCCAGTAATTCGGAAGACAGCTTTTCAAAATTGCAAAGCGCAATCCAGAGCAAGTCAGCTGAGACGGTGATTTCTGTTAATGGCCTAGCGAAGCGAGCCTCTCATACAGCAGAAGCCCACGGACTAAGTCCCGATGAGGCAACACAAATAGAACCAGATCCTAACCTTCAAGATGAAGATTCTCGCAACGCAACACCTTCGAACCGAAGCAATGAAGAATCCTCCTATGCAACTTCTGAAGGTAAATTTAATTATAATCCCAACCTTTCAACTAAATAGATTGCAAAATTTTGGTCAAACACTCAATATAAGTAGTATTTGTTCTTACAAGCAGCAATCTCAAGTGCAATATGAATTCGATACTATAAATTTGACCGCATTAAAATAAAATTGGCTTACGCAAAACCTCTGAACCTCAAGTACAGTAGCACATAAAAATGGATCGGTGAGAAACACGGTTTACTAAAAGGGGATCGGTAACAAATCGATCGAATTTACGGTCATATTTTCTTGGAATACGCTCTAGACAACCAGAGCCAACAAGAGGAGGTGGCTGAAACCTCTGCATTGACAGAAATGCAGAATCTCGAAGGCGCCTCTAAGTCGAGCGCTGAAGTGGGTGAGGAGCAGGAGGAGGAGGATACTCCTGCGTCGGAGTCTTCATCAGTTGCTGGCATCGACCCGATGATTCGGAAGTACATGAGAGTTCTCAAAGAGAAATATGCTCAAGAGGAACATGACAGGAATGAAGGCGAATCTCCGAGCCAAATGAAGGACAGCAACCCTAAACACTCTTTTGTGTATTCGAATTCAGTAAGTTCACATGATCTGGAATTTAGCATGCTTGAGGTTGTCATCATACAATCAAATGCATCAAATTGCTTGCTTTTGTTTCTGAAATTTGCCCTTCTCCTGCCTAGTCGGACTCTGAATCATCTCAAAAGGAGGGTGAATCAAGGAAACACTCCAAAGCTAATGAGGAGTAGGTCCCTTTTATTTTTGGAATTTAATGATCTTTTGGTATTTTAGTGACGAACAGGGAAATTCCGAGGATTTCTGGTAGTCTGATGCTGGTGGGAGTCTCAGACACCACAACCTTTATAATGTTGCATTTACGTTGTGAAAGTTTTGATAAATATGGTAAATGAACTTCGAAGTTCGGCTTAAATATTGCTTTATCGAATTGGTGAAATTGAGGGACGATGTTAAGGACCATTGGTTTAGTGAATAGCCATTCTTTTCTCAAATCCAATCGTTAAAAAATTTGGATTTTATTGAGATATTTTGCGAGTCTTTGCAAGCACAGATGTTGCATTGTTCGCAGAGGCACGGCTTCAATAGCTTCTACAAACGCTCAGAACAGACGTTGCTTACGTCCCATTCTCAATGAAATACTTCAAGCAAGCAACTGGTATCTTAATGAGGTATTTAAACTCATTAGAACCGTTACAACAGTGGGGACTAATTACCCAGATCAAATTGACAGTTTGAGGATGCATAGTTTATGCTTCTGAAACAACGAAGAGAAAGTTTTGTCCGTTTGTAAAATATGCCAAAATTTTACCTCAAAACAAACTATAGTCAAGTAATAAAAAAATAATTGCCCTATGCCTTATCCGTGGTGAAATATTTTTCACGCAATGCTAAACGATCATGCATAATCTTGACAATAACATGGTAAACCTGCCATATAAAATAAAGCACTTATTAAAAAACATATTTATTTTGACTGCTTCATAAGGCACATTAATGCTAAAAGCCTCTAGTATCTTTTAACTAATAATCTAGAGAATTAGTGTTAAGGTCATTGCTTCCGCGCACTAACGGAACATAAAGCTAGCCAGGGCTATAAATGGAGTACCTCGAATTCCCTTAAGTTATTGATCAATAATTTAAAATGAACTTAAACAGACCTTTTAAAATATCAAACAGTAGTCTTCACAAGCTTGGAAATGACCCTCCATTACGCACAGTGAACAAAGCCAATTTTGGAAGAATATCTAATTATGGAAGAATGCCTGAGAATGAGGAAATTCTTCGAGGCTCAGTAGATGGACAATCAAGAACTCTTAACGAGTCTGGTAGATTAATTATGTTTAATAAAAACATGATGCGTTAATTACTATATTAACACTTCAGTTCCCGTTTTGTTTAGAAAGTACTGTTATAAATTCCTTCTGTATGTAACTTGAAATGTTGGTTTTCCCACTTTTAAGGTCGCAATTCATCTCAAATGGCTCAAAATGCCGGTTCAAGTTCCACCGTATTTCCAGTTCCATCTGGGACTTTTGAGCAAATCAGGTCGGAGCATAAAATGCTCGGACGTTTATTTTGCGATCCTACATTTCCCGCCGATGAAACCAGTCTCTACTACAGCCGACGTCCCCCTTGCAGCATAGTATGGATGAGACCCCCGGAAATAGTTTCAGCAATGTGCAGGACTGACGTTCTTGGAATAGCTCCCCGCAAAATCCACTACCCGGAATTTATAGCTGATGGAAGTATTCGACTTGGAGATCTCCGACAAGGTGAACTAGGTGAGCACTTATTTACCTGATTTAAAAAACATTTGCCTTTTATACATGAAATCCAAGCTCATAACATTAGTAAGATCATTAATGCTTCGATGCTTTTCTAGGTAATTGCATGAATCAAGCGATTTTACTTATTTATACTTGAAAGATGGTTAAAACAATGCTATCCCTTTTTCATAGAAGTCTTGAAGTGATAACTCCCATCCACATACCTCAAAGTCGATTAACGGTTTAATTTGTCCATGCAAGGGCCTTGAGGTGATGAGTTAAACTCTTTCAGATTTAGCATTTGTCTGCTTGTTTAAGTGATTGTTTTTTAAGAGCTATTTTATTTGATTTTACAAGTCTATCTGCAAACCATACATTTTCTGAAATTTTGGAATATAGATAATTTATGACCCATGTCCATTCAAGCGTTTCTTCGAGAAATCAGCCAGCGTAACTATCGTAAATTTGATTGGTGGATGAGCGGCGGTCGTCACTGCTTAATCCCCAGTATACTTGACCTTAATTCACTCATTCCATCTCGTAGATACTCGGAAGAGTGATAGGATGAGCTTATAAGTCAGACGCACACGTGCTCGACATATGTTAGGCTCGAAGTCATATGGGAAGATAGATAAAGTTTCGCTTAAATGCTCTTCCCAAAGTCCAATCCAGCTGCTTTATTACCTGCCGCAAAACGCTCCATTTCTCCGCTGAATCGTTAAGTGGACTTTAGTGAGGGCATGCATTTCATTTCGTGCATTTGAGCAAATTGACTCCGCTTTAGATGGAGTTAATCTAAATCAATAGCAGCATTTATTTTGCCATCCAAAATGCGTCCAAATAGATCCTCCTCTCCAGACAAACGGCCCAAAACACACGCGCAGATTAGCTCGTATATAAACTATAACCAATCGGCGAGCCCATTTATTTACAGAAAACCCACTGAGGATGAGGGGCACGTCCCTCTGAGCGGGCGATGTAAATTTCACTTCAAATTCTGTTGTGGGCGTTTTACAGTGTTAAAATTAGCCCCCTGAATGGCATCTAGTGTCACACTGTCTAGCTATACGCGAAAATGTGTCCTCGAGCATGTTGGATGGCAAGCGTAGATGACCGTAATGTGAAACAGAAAAAATGTTCACATGTTTTGGTCTCAGACTGTGAGACATGAGTCAATAAATCGATTGAAAAGGACACATCCCCCCACTTTCTAGCAAATACTCTCGAAGACGTCACAAATTTAGGGGGACGATGGCCTCTTGCATATCCAGTGCTTTATTGTCTTTAGATAAATGAATTTACGTTCGAATTTAAAAACATTAATGACGCAACTTAATGTTGAGCAGAAAGGAAGTAGGTTAATATATCGTATTGTTAATCTATAAATGATATCATTTTCAGTTTTAAGCGAAACCTCCATGATTATATGCATTAAAGTGATTGCATTAAGCGGGGGTAGCTAACAAAGAAATTTATCAATAAATTTTCTTAAACGTTGAATTATTCCCAATCCCCTTAAAAAATACTCACAAAATCAACTTGACTGTGGTTAAATATCACAAATAGGACGGATTTAATATAACGGTACCAATTGGTGACTCTCAAAATATTTTGATCAGTTTTAATTTGTCTTAACTGCCCTCTTACGTATCGAAAAAATCCTCTGAATCTAAATCCAACTCGTCTTCTGACTGCTGCATATTCATTTTTAAAGACGTACAAAGCTTTTACTCGCGACGGTTCGTGATTGTCTTTTAAAATACTGTCTAAAAATGAGGAGGTACCTGAGAATGCCTCAGCAATAAAGCGCAACAACTTTCTCCTCAATTAGGATAAAACATACTACGTCAATTCAATTTAGCATTAACTAGAATAAGATGAGTCCCTGTGATATCAATTTTAGAAAAAAAAGTGTTAATGACAACAGGACTCAGTAGGAACTTAAGGGAGCGGCACTTTGTAGTAAGCAGAGGTATTTAGCATATTTTATAGTATCAAGAACGGTATAGTTTGTTTAAGAGACTCACAGGGCAAATCTAGGGGACGGGTAGTTATATATCTTAATGGTCTTAGTTGATCTTAAACGTAAAAACGAAACAGAAAACCGCGATGCCCACTTCCTAATTTAAACTGATAGTCCATTATTAATATGGAAGTCACCTGAAATTCCGGATGAACAGGAGTAGGTTTGTAATGTGTCGTTTTTGTTTTCCTAAATCTACAACCAGCGAAAGTTACCGCCAGCACCTAAAAAATCTGCCCTCATTCCTCTCAATGAGACTGATCAACTTTCGTATCGATTTCGGTTTTAAAAGTTCCCCGTTGGTTGACTGAGACAGATCTGCGTCCCCAAATTTGTAATAATTTTGAAAGAACATTGAGAGTATCTAAAATTTAATCTGGAGTCAATAGTTTCATCGATGTAAATAGTGACTTATTCCAGAAAGTCGGATTAAAGTTATTTTATGCCATTTTATCCACGTCAAGAGTTTTAATGTGGTCTTGCTCTGTATCTTGCCTGAACAATCTGAAAGAAATTGAGGAGGCCCAATGATGAATCGGATTCCTTCGAGAGAAACAACATCTTTCCAGCCTTCCCGGACATGGCAGGACATCGAATGAGCCTTATTTAGACATCCAGCATCTGGACGGTAATTCAAGTGTCTGAGACCCCGTAATGAGTGTTGCTTAACAAAAAGTACCATAAATTCTAGGTGATAGCTTCCATTTCCCGCTGATGTTCACGAATTTATAACACTTTTTGATTATATATTCCATGCTGACAACATGAGAAGAAGTGGTACATAGGACAGGATATTGCCTTGTTAATTTCCCTTTTGTTACTGACAAGCACTGTCTACGAACTTAACAATTAGAGAAGTAATTTTAGAAGAAAACTGTACCAATAGACTCCCTCGGAAATCATTTTTCCTCAACAGTAATACAGCACGGCTTTGGTTTGGCATTTGAAGGTGTCGATTTGGGATTCCTTGTTAGATAGAGGAGTTAGAGCGATCAGAGTAGATGTCCACGCACCAGTGCGATTTCCTGTAAATACTCCTTTAACTTAGGCGTCTTGAAATGTTTAAATCAAGAGATTAGATCCGGAGATGTTCCGACCGGTTTATTTCACTTTACCAAATTAAGGAAGGTGAAAATTGGTCGAAATCTCGTGGTGCCACGTTTGTCTTGCGTCTTAGCCCAGCTTCAAAGACCTTTTTTTACGTGTTTGCTCACAAGAAACGGGGAAAGGGACAGTTCAAGGCCATAATGATTTCCCTCGGAGTCTTGTGTTTAGCACTTTTATTTGAGTATATTCATAGCCATCGAAATGAAACGAGTTCAAAATGATTGCATGCTGAAAAGAAAAGGTGGAATGGGTATTAATTTCTGGTGATGACTATTAATTACTATTTTTCATGACGTCATTATGAAAAAAGAATCCTTTTATTCTTAGATACCTTTTAAATTCATTAAAGTTATTGCCTAGAATTAGATCTATAATGCAACCTCTTAAGTGTGACAATTTCGATTGACAATTTAACTGCGATGCTCAATTTGAGAATGGCCCAAAATCGGGGAAGACACAAGATTGTTTATTTTTTGCTATGAAGTCGTCACAAATAGCAACATCGGTTGAAAATAGCTAGAGAAATCATAAAAATTAACTCTTGATACAGCAATCAAAGAACTCCAACTTCTAAAGAAATTATGATTGTACTTTCAAAGTGTAAATACCCAAATGCACACTATTATTTCAAATTCAAATTAATCCCAAAAGAAAGTGTAGACTGTCACTACCTGCAAAACGTAGGTCCTAGTGGGAGCGATGGTCACTGCTACATCATTGGCTTTTTTGAGTGTAAAATGCAAAAAATGTGAGGTCCGAGGGCCACAATCCTCCCCGCCTCCTCTTCCTGTGGCCTTTATGCGCCTGACTTCGTTTCCGGGGCGTTTCGGGCTGATTGTGGCAGTTGCTGCAGCCATAAAGCTTAGCGACAATACGAGAAGCCCAATTTTAGATCACCACAACTCACCAACCCGAGGTTCGTCAAAGCCGGTGTTCCAATCTGAAGGGCAAGAAGCTGAGAAAACAACGATTTCTAAAGTTTAAGCAAGAAATTATCTTGTAAACTATGTTTCCTCTACTTTCAAAGATCGAGTGACTCTTTCGTATTCATGAAACTCCAATTAGAAGGATTACTTTGCAATTCGAAAAATTTCGATTAATAATATTGGTCGTTGAAGTAACTTCAATGGATGGTTTGTCGGAGGTTGCCTCAAGAATACCGAATCTTTTAACATCCAAAAACATACCTTAACAATATAAGTGCTCAAATTACAGGGCGTGAAGTGAGTGCAGATATAGGATAGTGAACAGACTTTCAGTTCCTCTATGCAGATTAACTTTGGGTGGAAGCTGTTTAATGATTCAATGAATGGGCTAGGTTTCACCCGGTGCCTCTAAAATACTCAAATACCACATTAGGACGAAATGGTATGCTACGCACTTGGAAACATGCATGTAATGGTAATCCATCGCCCCTTACTTATATATCGCCTTCTCCTACCTACGTGAGGATCCATGAATCACGGGATGGAGAGGTCAAAAGCGTGAAGACAACGACTAACTCTACTCAGGAAACTGAGTGGATTATGAGTTATGCTCACCGTGCATGATGGGTCTGCCTACTGGTCAGGCGGCAGTGAGTGTAAATCACCAGAAATGGACACTGGAGCCTTTCTCGGGGCACAAAGCGGTGTAATGAAGTCCCACGAGAGTCGTACTTATTAATAAGGGAAAATTTGATAACATTCCCTAAGTTCTGTCTGATTTTATCGTTTTTAAAATGAACGAAATTTAAAGAGTATCTTGTAAAGTCTACTAAAGCTGAACCTTATTTTTACATCAAGATAAAATAAATTTATTCAAAAAGGCATATAATTTTTTATGAAATCAATTAAGCGAGAAAAATTCGCCCAGTTTGTGAAGAGGAATTTGTGATTGGAAGAATGTGTGTACAGAAGATGGTTTGCGAAATATGGAAGTGGGGATTCACCCTTCTCAAAGATGAAAATCTAACCGCTCGACGTCCAGATGACTTTGACGCTAGGCTTCCGGAAGCAGCCCTTGAAGAATCTGATCCTGCTTTATCAGTTAAGCTGGAATTGGCACTTGGGCTGAGTAGGTGGCTAAAAACACCAACTGATAACTGGCTGCTCGCACTTATTGATCGGTTTTAACTTTCTGATATGGGTTAACCGAGGATTACGAATTCCCTTGGTGTTCAATCGGTGATTTTTAAGGGATCACAAAAGTATCCTCGAATGTCACGCATCACCTTGGCTAAGAAAGTCAAAGCCAAAACATTAAATCGTTGACTGATAAAATAGATATGAAGCAGTTGTAATAAATTAGAAATATAAAATGGGAATTCAATTGAGTGATCTCAAGGTAGGTTATCAGGCTAAATGACAATAAATAGGTTGCTATAGGAAGTGGGAGAATAGCGCTTAAGCGTTCTTTGATAAATAGGACGGATGACATGCGAAGTTGCTAGAACGGAATTGTGATTAATTAAAAATTTAATTCCGAAAAGTGAGAAAAAATCAAGTAAATTCCATCCTTTTTAGCGGATTTCCACCATGTGAATTGCATCCTTTTAACAGGATGTCTTCTTTAGATTGTGCGTTAGTGAAGAGCAACTTACAACCAAAAATGTATAGAACGATACAAATTTTGTGAACTTATTACTTGTTGACCCTCAAAGTTTTACCATTTATTATTCCCTAAGGAGACTCAGAGTTAATTCCTTTTCAAGAAATAATTTCCAGTGTATTTCTACAACAAAAAATGATGTCATTTTTGTAAGTTTGAAACTATCGTCACTTTCCTAGGGTGGCGTATAAAATATTTTGTGACTATTTTAAATACAATCAACAATACGAGTTAAACATTTGAAGTGTCACTAAATTTATGGCTTCATTACTTAATCTACTGAGATTTGGTTATTTCAAAATTTCAAAATAATTAGGAAAGTATGTCATAATTTTCTTCAGGTACAAAAATTTCATAATGATTGATATAAATTGTCCAAACTCGTAGCCACAATTCATTGTAAATATTAAATAATTGATAGAGTGTTCAGACATCTCGTGATAACTAGAAATAGGATAAAGGAGTAGAATTTGAGCTTTTCGGGTTCAAAATTTCACCAATTAGGCCTAGTGGTTGTGCTGATGTTATTTAAAATTATCTTTTTTAATTAAGTTCCGTCACAGGAAAAATAATTCGTTTTGATTCAAAAAATAATTTAGACAACATACGCTTTTAGTATAATTGAGTGTTTATTTTATTTATGTCTTAAAAATTAGAGACAGAAAACCCTTTCAACGTTCATACCACTTCGCCTCATCTACAGAACCTAGTAGAGATGTGATTTGCATTTAAGAGCCCCTTATATAACCCTATTGGTCTATTTCCTTCCCTAGGTGACTGCTGGGTGGTAGCGGCACTGGCCTCAATGGTGACCCAGCCACGACTGACGATGCGATCGATTCCCCAGGGCCAGAGTTTCCGAGCAGACTGGTACGCGGGCTGCTTCTGCTTCCGGTTCTGGCAGTTCGGCACTTGGGAGGAGGTCATCATTGACGACCGTCTGCCTGTTCGACCCGGCGGACGACCCCTCTTTGTCCATTCCTCCAGGCACACCGAATTTTGGCCCGCACTGCTCGAAAAGGCCTACGCAAAGTAAGTCTGCAAGTCACTGAGTTATCATCAACCCATTCAGTCTTGGGTTTAAAGGGCATATTGGCTGTCTTTCGTAAAATCATGCAAATATCCACTTCACTTATCGGAAATCGTATTATCCGACTATTTGTAGAGCTCATGGCTCTTAAAGTAGATTCTCATTTTTGGCTACAGTTATATGTTGTTAATGTTTCCTATTAATGCGAGTTAATTATAGATGTTGGATTACTTTTGTTCAGTAGTTGCACTTAATCTAGTTGGTTTCTCCAAGCATTTTCAGCATTTCCGCTCAAAATTAAATGGGGTATTTTTGAGTATATCTTGATCATAGGGACATAATTTTTTACTAGCTGCTTTCCACTTCGGCTCATGATGATGTTTGATATATTTCGTCCGATTTTTTGAAATAGACAAAATCTAGGAACCAAAATCTAAATCCAGCTTTTCTAAATGAGCTAAATCCCCTAAATATGTTTGATTTTGTATCTGTTCAGGTTTGATGTAAATTTAACTATTTAATTGTCCATCTTGTTAGTAAGGTAAACTAACTAAATGCAGGATGAGAAATACTTGCATTATTTCAGTCATTTAACATTTAATTAACTTACATGTTAAACATTCTTAAGTTGCTTTCATTATTTGGGATAAATTCATTTACAAAAATGACTTTATTCTAAACAATGTATTAATCTTTCCTGACCCTATTAGTTCCATAATATTTCGTTTTTCTGGCAAATTAAATTTTACTTAAAATTGCATCAGACTGTTTGCGGCTGGCACAGAGCAAATGCTTATCTCATCTGTTTTTGCGCATTTTCGCTGTTTAAACCAGGACTCAGGCAGGCAAGACATTCAATCTTGCATTTCTGCAACAAATTAAGCAAATTAGTGCAAATTACTAATGAATCTGCGATACGCATCTCTTGGAAACTCCTCAGTCCTCAACCAATGGCCGATAATTAAAACCCAACAATTTTTTGGATTCCAGTATCGACTACCCACTGGATCTATATCCACGAATAGTAGATCCTCATTTGCTTATTAAATAAATGTTTCAAAAAACTTCAAAATTTATAAATGAATGTCCTGAAAATAGCAATCGATTGTAGATTTTTTTTAACCCAATATGATAAGGCGTTATTAAACTAACTAAATAAGCTATCGTTCGATTTGTATTTGAAATGTACAGAGTTTTACTAAATAATGCTCAGGCGATATAAAAGGCGTCTATTTTTCCTTGTCTTGGGCACTTCCGTTTCGAATGGTTTCCATAATCAGGAGCACGTCATACAATTGTTGAAAGTTTGCCTAACATTTGAGTAAAAGAAAATTTTCAACTGAGTCGTGTATCTGGGGGTAAGCAATATGAGGTATTAAGTGAGAAGAATTTTCGGGGAACAAAGTTGATATTTCTTCCGAACGCAATCATTAAAAAAATGCTTCAATGACTGCGATAATTACTAATCTGCTCTATAAAATAGCTTCTTGCTCGTCCTAAGAACGGGATAATGACACCCATTGTGTTTTGCCCCAAAAAATTGACGATATTGTTCTTGTGGGGTTACACAGAGCAGATTTTTTTGCAATCAAACATTTGTGGTAGTTTAAGTGAAATAAAACTCCACCGAATTTCTATAATATATTTGGAAATGGAGATAATTTTAGGTGATGATTGCAGTGTTAATATTACCCATCCATAAATGCTAGAGGCATTTCAGATCCTGGGGTTGAGATCAAGTGATTTTCATATCATATGGATTCGCAAGTCACAGAAATTATCCAAATATTGATAGATCATGCTGTTTTACCCTTACTCTCTACATCCATTAGACTCAGTGGATCCTACGAGGCACTGAACGTCGGTTTGATCGGCGATGCGATGGACGACATCATCGGTGGACTGACGGAGTCCTATTGTCTGGCTCCCGGAGAGGATCAGGGAATGCGGCCCCCACCCGACTTGGATGATATCCTCATCAAGGCGTTCGATCGTCGAAGTCTCATTACTGCCAGAATCAAGGTGAGTGGAGCTACATACCCAAAAAACTTCGAATAGGTTTACCTCTTTGGGTGGATTGAGTGCTACGGTTGATCACAGTAACCCAAGAAAATTCCAGTGGCGAAGGCTACCCAGGATTACAACTTCATCTGGTATGAGTAGCTCTCAGAGAGATGTCCGAGGGGAATGTAGGACCCGTGATGGAGCTAAAAGGCAATGGCGGTCCCTAAAAAGCTTGACGGAGGCACTGCAGGCACTTCAGTTACAAATACTGTCTTCATTACCCACTGTGCTCTAAAAAATTGCCAACCCGGAGGAGCATCTACTATCAATGCTTCGTTGTCTCTACAGAATATGGAATAGAGAACCTAAGGGAGTGCCGTTCAGATGAGCCATTGTGTCAGTCCTTGTAAGGCTTTATCGAGGGCTGACATCATTGATTCCTCCAATTTATACAGAGATAAGGTCAACAAAAAACAGGGACAGAATGGAGGATCGTTGTACTCATAGGTACTGGAGGCGAAAAGGCCGCGTGCGTGGTGTCAGAGAATAGCACTAGTAACTCTAGGATCCCACCAGCATGTTTGATCTGCGTTCTAACTGGGCGACAGAGGAGATGAGTCACCCGGCTTGGCAAGACTCAGTTGGGGTGGAGCAGTGTGTGGCCAATGTTTGAGCGCGAGAAGGTGTCCTGTAGCTGGTTTGGCGCCTCTGCCAAACGCACAATTGGCGATGAGTAGACGGCATCTGGTAGTGACTATTGGGCCCCACCAGTCTTCTTTCCTCAAGGAGAAATGTAAAAGAACTAAAACATCGCTCTTTGATCATTTGCTGTACGGAATTTCCAAAAAAATTAAAGTGAATTCTAACCTTTGACTATGCTCCTTTTTAGTGAAAGATTTTTTTCTTATAAATGTCATGTGAAGATTGCGCCTTTGCCATCTGATTCTTCTGAATCCTCCACTAACGTAAGGGTGGGACACT